>OX451740.1:1071064204-1071697030 GCA_948472305.1 Vicia faba | reverse complement strand
CTTGCAATCCAATGAAAGAAGTCATCCAAACAGTAACCGAAATGGAGGCAACTAAAAGAAGGTGTCTATAATTCTTATCTTTTGATAGAAGTAGTTTGAAATTTTAAAGTTGAATAATTAAACATGAACTAAGTGCAACTTCAATCTAATTTTTCTGTTATATAAATCTAAATCGCTTCCACAATTATAGTGAACATGTGTAGGTGATGTGCAAATTCAGCCTATTCATTACCTCTCCCTTTCTGTTATATAAATCGCTTCTACAATAACAGTGAACATGTAGGTGATTTGAAAATTCAGTCTATTCGTACCTAAGGAGACACTAAATTCAGACTATTCATTACCTAAGGAGGCACTAAATTCAAGTTATGTTTGGATTGATGGAACAAAAAGATGAGGGGCGGAATCGAATATAACGGAATGAAATAGAGCGAATAATATTTCATTTATAATGTTTCATTCCATTTCATACACCCTTAATCAGATGGAGTAAAAATAAAGGATTGGGTGGAATGGGATGAAATAGATTTTTTCATGTTCCACTCTATTTCATCCATTATTTACAAATCTAAATGATGAAATCACATTATTTACCACTCAATTGCATTTCATTCTATCACATTTTATTATATTCCTTCAATCCAAACATACGACTAAGAAATAATGCATCGACTCCATCCTACTACAATGTATTATGAAGATGAGACACAAATGTATTTGAACACATAGAATTAAATTTATCTAACGGTGATGTTAAGCCATGTGTTGTACTCTAAAAGTTGCCCTCTCATTTCTCAAGAATTTTCTCATAAAGCTCTCCATGCCTCAAGCTTGCAGCATTGATACATCCATTTAGGCTTGGAATTGGCACAAGGGCAAAATGGTCCAAATGCACACTCAAAAGTCAAACTTTGACTTTGGGATCAAAATCATGTTCCAAGAATCATATTTCATCAAGACTTGATAGAATATGAAGTTTGTTTCATCAAGAAAATCAAAAGTTAAAATTATTTTAGAAAAGTCAAAGTTCTAAACACTTAGAAATTTTTCTAAGTGTTAAGAAAATATGATAAGTTCGGAACTTCTGGCCATATTTTTATCATAATGCAATATGATTCAGGAAGAACTTCTGACAAAAGAGTTGTAAATCTCAATGAGAACTAAAACATTGCAGAACAGAACTTCTCCTAGAAATGTTGGAATCTCAAGTTATAAATCTTTGAAGACACGTCCATGAAACTAAAGCACTCAGTAAATTCTGGACATTTCCAAGACAAAATTTAGTTAGAACTTCTGTGACAGTTTTCACATAGGTTCAATCAGAGTTTGCAAGAGTAATTCAAAGAGGGTCTACAAAGCATGTTACAAGCTTTCTGAAAATTTTGAGAACTCCTTCAGATCATGCTGGAACAAGAAGATTTAAAGATCAGAAGTTGGAAATTTGTTCTTAATTTAAGTTACGTTTATGCTGAACTTTTGATCCAGCTTCAAGCCATGCTGCATAATCTCAGGTTACAGGTCTTCTTGCTTGTTAAATCTCATCATCATTTAATGCTCACACCCACTTTTGAGTCTTTATCCAAAGGATCTTCCCACATGTGTCATAAAAGTACCATTGTTGTCATTGAAAAACAAACTTTTGTACAAAGTTTATGTCGGACCCATGCTTCACTTCTGTTGCAGAGTGTACTTCTCCACAAATCATGCCAACAAACTCAGATTAGGCACAGCTAAAGCTGCTAAAACACTCTATTTTGCCTTGAAACATGCTTGTCCAAACTTGCTTCAAGAACAGGTCAGCGCCATAACACATGATGGTTGTACTCTTGACCTCTTCAAGCTTCTAATTTCTTTGCCTATAAATAAAATTTCATTTGCAACTCTTAAAGGGGTCGAAAAGATTGGAAAAAAACCCTTAAAACCTTGCTGAAATTTCCCAAGAACATGAAACTGCAAACATAAACACCAAACCTGCTAGTTTTTGATTTTTGCATCCAAACTCTAATTTTGCTTGCGTGTTTCTTGACCAAATCATCCATACAACTTCTAGAATACACATAGAAGCTTCCCAACTTCTGTCCTTAAAACTGTAAAACAATATTCACCACTCTCTGTTTCAACAACCAGAACTTTGCACCTTGACTGCTCCAGAACTTTCCAACCATTCATAGCTCAAGTTAAGAGATGCTTTAGCTTTCTGAGAACTTGAGGAAGCTGACCAGAACATCACAGCAATCTGAACCAGGCTCTAATTCACAAAACAATTTCTAGTTGCAAGGTAAGTTTCTTCTGACTTTTATCTCATTACGTAGGCATTGTTAGGCTTGCGTTTCCAAAGGTACAATGTAGACATCATGACTCTGATTCTGTATATATTTATAGATTTCATGTATATGGCCTAAGTATAGAGAATTTAAGATCAGAAATTATTGAGGAAATTAGGGTTCAGAATTAGAATTAGCAAAATTTATACTTGCTTTTGATTTACAGTTTTGATGCTTTGTATTTCTGAAACTATGATGAAATTTGCCATAACTGCTATGTTTATATTTTCTATTCTATTGAGAAATGACTAAGTTGCAGATACTATGGTTGGCACGAAGAAGAAGATGAAGTTCATCATCAGAACTTACTTGGTAACATATATTTATGCCTTTGCTTCTATACCGGATGTATAGCCACCCCAGTGTGTAGCAACTGGTTTTTTAATCAAGAGTCGCCACTATTAGTTTTTATCCTGGGGAAGGGAAACTAACAAAAAACCCTAATTCGCAGACAGATATTCTAGGTTTCAGACTCAATTACATGAAAGGAAGGTGTTATGCACCTTTCATCTACCTTGTTCACAAGGATATCAGACTCTAGGTTTAGGTTTGGGGGTAAACTGGATTTTAAGTTTTAATTAGAAAGAAAGGTGTCCTAATTCTTTTAATAGGGGAACTCGCTACGATTTTTTTGATCGTATGCCTACGTATCCTCTTATGAGGAATCAGAGTCCCAATTCGTAGTTCGTATGGGTTGGTGTCTTTTAGGGGTTTGCAAACACATTTTGAATCACTTTGCACTCAGTGGGAGTAGTGATTGCAGAAAATTTTGATTGTGTACGCAATAAGTCAAAATTAGTTTGAAACCCATTTACAATAAAAAGACTATTGATGAACTTAATTTGTTCGCGAAAATAGTTTGAGATTTGATCGTGTTTTTTAATAATATTGATTGCGAAAATCTGGATTAATGCATGATAAAAATGACTTAATGCAATATACGTAGAAATAATATACATACATGAGTTTTTTGAGAAAATAATTTTATTTATGATGATATAAATATATTTACAATTGATGAATAAAATAAAAATTAATATTAATAATAATACGATATAAAATTAATGTTACCAATAATAATAATAATTAAATAAAGAAATAAATAATATAAAGAGAAAATATAAGAAAATATAAGAAATATAAAAAAAATAGAAAGTAAATCAATTAACTAGGGGGGTTGAAATTTTGGTTATAGAGTAAAACTGAGGGGGATGCTAAAAGTAGACTTGGCTAGGCCCAGGTATAAATTCTAAAGGGGGGTGTATCTGACTTTGTGTTTTAGTAATTATTGACATGGAGGGTGCAGACAGCAGATGGGCTAGGCCCAAACGCAGTAAGAGGGGTCCAGATGGATTGTGTGTGGCGCAGAGTACAGAGTTACGGTGGGGACTTGGCCTATCGGCCGTCCAGCGAGGATCTGGCAATAATTTATGAAACACGCGAGCGTATGCAATAATTATTAAACATAAAGTTTGTTTTTACAAATTATTTTCATTATCCCTACCCATTATCCCCTTCGTTCTCTCCCTCAACACAGCCCCCAAACCCTTTTCCAATTCTTCCCTAACCCTAACCTTATCAATTCTTCCTGCGGCGGCTCCTTAAGCCAGACCAAGCCCTTTATCTTACAACCACCCAACAAATACAAGAAAAGCTAAGTTCCTTACATTGTCGCGATTTTGCTTTCTCTGAGTTCTTCAAGCTTTCTGTATTTGGAACTAATCTTCCTCTGTATTCTCTAATTTGAAGGTTGTATGGAGTTTGGAGGTTGTGGCCGATGAGATGGTGGTGGAGTAATTGAAGGCGTGGAGGACAGTGAGGTGGTCAGCGGCGGAGATGTTCAAGGGTGATTAGGGTTTCTGATCTGGAAACTCTAATCACTTTTCTTCTGGATCTCCAACGACAAGGGTTTGTCCAAATTTCCGTCTTCGTCCCCCTCTTATCTTTGACCTCTCTTATCTTATATAGTTATGGTTTATAATTAGGGCTTCGCGGAATTTGTCGTTATAAAGTTTCGTTATCTTAGATTATAACATTTTAGGGATTCAGATTGATTAGGGATTTATTGTTGATTGATGTAAATGGATATAAATTTGATTAGATTAGGCTTTCTGTAAATTTCCAGATTTTGTAATACGATTCATTTTCTATGTAATTTCTGAGATTCACTTCTATACAAGTTTAGATTTGTGTTTAATTTAGTAAATTTGGATTTGGACTGATTTAAGATTTGTAATTTATTTTGATTGAATGTAATTCTAAGATTCTATTGAATAGAGTTGAGATTTATTTTGTGATACTTAAGATTTGATCTAGTTTTAAGATTCTGAGATTTGAATTTTATTATGATTATGCACTGAGATTGCTTGATTGTATTCTTTCTGTCTAAAGAGGAAAAGATTTGTTCAGTTTAATCTGTTCTGCGCTTTTTTTTGCAATCCTGCAAATTTGCTTTAACTTCTGCAGATCTTAAGACTGTCTTCTCTTTTTTTTTTAAATCTCAACACTAAACGTTAGTAACAAAAAAGGACAACTTGGATCCTGGCTGTAATTTTTGTTTTAGCATTTTAATTTGGGCCTTGCGCTATAATACCTTTACTCAGCCCAACAAAATCCTTTTTTCTTTATAGCAACAAAAATCTTTTATTTACAACAAAATATTTTGTGCAATCAGGCCTAACGGGCCTCCTTTCTTCTCTTTAACCCAATGTTAGTTTTTAAAACTTAATAACTAATTTTGAAAAATATTTAATGCTATTATAAATAACAAAATCAACAAATATTTTAGTTTCAGCAAAACTTAATGGGCCTAGTTTTATTTGAACCGAGTAGGGCTTCTGAGCTAAATTTGCAAAAGCCTTTTTGTCCATCAATGAATTTCTTCTAACACAGCCAACATTTTTTAGCGCGAACCGGGCCCAATACCTGGCTCTCTAAAACAGATCCCCTTATATTAAATAACTTCTAATAAGTGATTTTAAAATATTTAATAAAACCAAAACAGAAAATGGGCAGCTGAAAATGCAATGGGCTTTACAATTCTAGACTTACACCTCTTATTCATGTTTACCACCAAAACGGAAATGGTCCATGGATATACTTAATTTCTTCCCCTCTTTTACCCATGAACTACTTAATATTTTTTTTCTAAAATAATTTCCACTTTCGAATCGCATGGGCCATTGGCCAACATGCTACGCGAATGGGTCCACGGGTATACGAGTCTTTCTGATTTTAGAAAGCCCCATTCTCCTGAATTTAAGGTTCACCCCCCTAATTGGATAAAGATGGGCCATCAGATACTGTTGTACCATCTTTAATTTAATATTTCTTCAATTTCAATCTTGCAAAATAAAATCATCGAGGTAGGGAAAATTTAGGGGTATGACAGCTGCCCCTATTCAATTATCTTTCAATCGAATAGCGTGAGAAAACCTAAGTCTTGTGCATTTTGATTGAAAGTTTATTGAATACTTGAAGTATCCCATAATTTTTCCGACAAACATAAGGTTACACTGATATAGCATACCCTTAAGAGTCTTAAGGAAGTAGGAAAAGCTGATGATATATCGCTTACCCGGGTTTGATAACGAGGCAAATAATCTCTGAGCGCAATGTTGTACGTCCTAGCTTATTCACCCATCTGGAGGGTGATTATAATAATGATTGATGATGCATGGCCGCCTGAGGACTGAGGCCATTGGTTACGTTTGCGAATCGCTGCATGACGTCTGAGGCGATGAGCTAGATTTGGTTTTCGGACATCGTTGCATGAAGTCTGAGGCGATGGTTTATGTTTGCAAATCACTGCACAAAGTCTGACGTGATAGGATGGGTTGTGTGGAATAGAGAAATACATCGCTGTATGAAGCCTGAGGCGATGAGTTTGGTTTGCGAGTTTCCGCGTGAAGTCTGAGGCAATGATCTGGGTTTTGCAAAACATTGCGGCTTAGAGGCAACGCAATGAGTTGAAAAACGCACAGCAGATTAGAGATAATGTAATGGACCTTCGAGAATATGTTGCGGCTTAGAGGCAACGTACGGAGTTTTGACAATATGTTGCGGCTTAGGGGAAATGTAGGGAGTGTTGAGAATCCATTGCGGCTTAGAGGAAATGTGTTGAGTTGGAGATATATTGCAGCTTAGAGGCAATATACTGATCTGGAAAGATACATTGCGGCTTAGAGGCAATGTGTCGAGTTTTTGCAAATACATTACGGCTTAGAGGAAATGTATTTAAGTTGGATGCTATATTGCGGCTTAGAAGCGATATACTGAGTTTCGCGAATACATTGCGGCTTAGGGGCAAAGTATATTGAGTTATGTGATATATTGCGGCTTAGAAGCAATATACTGAGTTTCGCGAATACATTGCGGCTTAGGGGCAATGTATATTGATTTATATGATATATTTCGGCTTAGAGGTAATATACGGAGTTTCGCAAATACATTGAGGCTTAGAAGCAATGTGTTAGCTTGGGGATATGTTGCGGCTTAGAGGAAACAAACTGAGTTTATAAGGAGCTCATCACTGTAGGAAGACTTAGGTCATGGGATGAATGTGTCACGGCATGAAGACTAAGGTGACGGGTTGAATCGTAGGAGAGGTATTGTGTTGGTCGACCCTTAGATAGTTGTATCGAGGGTGAGATTATTTGTCTATTTGCCATGCGATACATGTATATGCATGTGTAACACGGTGGGAGAACTTACTTGGTTGTTTTGCGTTTTATCGCAAATGTTACGGATAGCAAGAGTCGCCACCGACTTTTCTTTTATCCAAAGGAAAGGTTAAAAAGAACAGGAAAGACTTTTGAGATGTTTTCTTGAGTTCGGGGGATAGATTATGAAAAGGGAAGGTATTAGCACCCTTTTCATCTAGAGTTATCTACAAGCTCTTAGTTGCTTGCTAGATTACTTGCTTTTGTTTAAATGTCTACTTGTGGTGTGGGTTTTGAAAGTATTTTAAAAATGTCTTTGTAATGGTTCTCGTTTCTATAAGAACGCGTACAAAGTGTTTTTACGAAAATAGTTCAAAGAGGTTTTTGTGGAATGTGTTTTCGAAAGAGATTTTGAAAAGTTGTCTTCTTTGTAATGGCTCTCATTTATATAAGAACGCATACAAAGTGTTTATCTTTTTAAAATGTTTCAAGTTTGTAAGATGTTTTGAAAGTGTTGGTGTTTATTTTGAAAATAGAAAGGATGTTTTGGTTTGAAAATGAGCAAGCAAATAAGAACATTCTACCTACTCAAAAAGTCTTTCTTGTTTATTTCCTCTTTCCTTTGACATTGTTATCTTACCATTGATTTGGTAAGAAACCCTATCTTTGGATCTAAAAGTGACGGGCAAGGGTCATCGTATAGTCATGAATAACAATATTGTAAGATATCTTAGCATTTTCTTTGAGGGACTAAGATCATTTGTAAGGCAACATTTGTAGCATCATCGAGGGACTATGATCTTGTACTTTTGCTTGTTTTTGCTAAGACATCTTACATGCGTATTATAACCATTTGTTTCTCAAGGCAACAAGTGGATTTACCCTAAGGGTGTAAGTGTGCAAGTGTATTTTTCATGCATTGTTTTGTCTTTGAATTAAGGTTTTCTAAGCATTGATTTTATCTTTCCATACAAACCCTAATTTACTAGCATTATATAAAGCATTAAATTGCGGAAAATAAAAATACTAAACTATTACATTAATAGGGGAGGGGGTGTACAAATTTACAAATGGGGAATTTTGCAAGAAAATTAAATCTAATTAACTATTACAACCATAATGAATATTGTACAAAATTGAAAATGAAAATGCAAGAATGTAAATAGAAAAAATAAATGATTTTGTTTGGTTTTCATTAAAAGTTTTAATCTTGACCTAATTAAAGAAAATGATTAATTAAAAAATTAACAAAACTTAAATCTAAATTAATTAAGAAAGAAATTAAGTAAAAAATGTTTTTAGGGTTTTTTATTTATGAAATGGTTTTAAATTAATAATAATAATATGAATATTAATTAACTAAAATAAATCTAAGTTCTAAATTAATTTTAATTGCAATAAAACAATATAATAGTTAAACCTAAACCTAAATATTAATTATTAAGAAAGAAATTAATTTATTAAGAAAATATTTTTGTTCTTTTAGTTTTATAAAACAAATAAACTAAATAAGTGTAAAATAATAAATAAAATATTTTTTTTATATTTTTTTTATTAAGAACAATAAAAAAAAAATAATAATAATAAAGGAAAAAGAAAATAAAATAAAATAAGAAGAAATAAAAAGAAAATAATAATGAAAATTGGGCTAGGGGGTGCTGAAGTAAGGCAGGAGTTAGAAAGTTAGCAAAAAAAGAAGAAGGCCAACGCTGGGGCCCGGGCGCTGCAAAGAAACAAAAAAAAATGTAAAAAGTGTGAAAAAGAACAAAAGGCAGCGCGCTGGGTGTTGAACCCACGTCCTCTTGGTTACCAACGCGTTGCCTTACCACTAGGGTGGCTATACATCTGTTTACTTATGTCAAACCATAAATATATATATTACAAATCAAGTCCATAGCCTGAACTTCATCTTCAACCTTACGCCCAGCAAGAGTACCTGTATCTTCTTCATCTCTCAACAAAAATGGAAAGTATAAACATGAAAGTTGTGGTATTTCTTCCCATGAATCCAACCATATAAATAACTAAAACTAAAAGTCAAAGATGAGTGAGAATTTTTCTGGCCCTAATTTAAAACCTAAAAATTTCAGAAACCTCAACTCTAAAATTCTCTAAGCTTAGTCCATATAAATGCAAACTATGGATATCTACAGCTTCGTGGCAATGGTATCTACATTTTATCTTCACAAATCAGAATCAAATGATGCTTGTATGAAGAGATAGAAGTTTGAAAATTTACCTCTTGCAGCTGGATTCGTGTATGGAGTTTGAGCAACCTTTGAGATGGTCTGATGATTTCTTTAGCTTGCCTAGACCTCCTTGAATGTTTTCCAACTCCTACTTTTCTTTGAGGATGGCTGAAACTCCCAACTCAAGTCAAGTTGAAAACTTCAGTTTATGGAAATGGTGGATAGTGATGGAGGAGTTACGGTCTTGAAACAGGGGCTTGGATCTCTTGTATATGATGTAAGTAAGGTGTATGGATGGTTAAGAATCAAAACGCACGAGTGGAAATGGAGATGGAGAGTTTTTGCTCAAAACTGTAAAGTGGGACAGTTATGTGCAGCAAGGGTGTTTGGGAGAGTTCTTGGGGGCTTGAAATCGTGTGTTAGCTTGCAAACAACTTGTGCATAAGTAGGGAAAAGGTTCTAGCCCTTGAGAGGGTCAAAAGTGCAAGATATAGAGTTATGGCTATCTTACTTGATTTTGAAGAAAAGTGGAAATATGGTTTCAAGGCGTAGTACAAGCATGGCCTGAGTTCAAAGAGGCTTTAGACAAGTTTCTTTTGGGTTATAGGTTGTGTGTGATCAGAAGCAAACAAGTGCAAAGCTCAAGAACTGATTTTGTGCATAAAAGTTACTTTTCCAAAATGGCAATGTGCACTTTCTTCCCAAAATGGCATTAAGAATGGGAAATGAATTGAATACTTAGATTAAAGCCTATAATAGATGTGCAAACATTTAATTATGGAGTTCCAAACAAGTTTGAGGCCTGCAGATCAAATATTGTGCATCCTAGCATGGATTTGCATTTTTGTTCATCATGAAATTTTGCCTTGTAAAATAACTTGAAACCCTAACTTCTGGCCTTTGATTCTCCTTGCTCACAAATGATCTCAAGGAGTTCTTGGAAATTTTAGAAAGCTTGTAATTTTCTCTACAACCTATCTTTGAATCAGTGTTGAAAAATATAAATGGAACCATGTGAAACTTGGCTCAGAAGTTAGGTCAAAATCCTGACCAAAATGCTCAAAATTTCACTAAGTGTTTTAGATTCATGACCATGATTTCATGGATTAATAACTTGAAATACAAGAATTTATAGGATTAGTTGTGTAAATCAATGTTTTAGATCTAATTTATATCTAGAACTTTCATGTTGAAAATTTCCTTTGAATCATCTTGCATCATGTTGAAAAATTGGCTCAAAGTTGTGAAAGAATATGAAGATTTCAACACTTAAAAATTTCTAAGTTTGGAAACTTTGACTTTTCAAAATGAAATTTTGACTTTTTGATTTCTTGATGAACAAGTTTCATATTTTGACATGTTTTGATGAATTTTGATCTTTGATACTTGATTTTGACCAAAAAGTCAAAGTTTGACTTTTCAGTGTGCAGTTGACTTTTGATCAGTTAACTGAATATCAACTATCAATCAAATGACCTTGAGCAATGTTTTGAGTCATGTGATTAGGTTGAAATGATGCAATTGAATCCTTGAGATCATGTTTCTAACCAATCAACCATTTGCTAGGTCAAAAATCAGAAATTGCATTTTCTCAATCAAAACCCTAATTTTGACCATTTTGCCCTTTTGATGATATGATCAAATTTCTTGAGGAATTGTTGTCCAAACTTGATCAAATGACATATAGGAGTTCATAATGTTGATATGGATAAAAATTATGAAGTTTGACTATAAATTGACCACAGTTGACTTTTTTCCCAATACAGTTGACTTTTAGGTCAACTGATCAATTGACTAAGAAAATATGTGATCCAAGACTTGAAACTTGACATGAGAAATATTTAGGGTCCAAAATGATCCATGAAAGTCATATGAGGAATTAAAAGTTCAATTATCCTTGTGCAATCTCAAACCCTAATTTCAGTCATCAGTGCTTAAGGAGGTGTCTTGAGCTGATCAACCCTTATGCAGTCTTGAACCAAAGGAGATATTGTGAGAAAATACTTGATAAATGAGAGGGAAAATTTATGGTACAACAGCATGCGTATTGAATGTTTGGATGTATGCAAAATGTATGATGTTTGACATTGATATGGAACCCTGACCATATGCGCATTGTATGCAAGAATGCATAGTGTATGTATGCTCGAGATATGCAAAATGTGCGTAAGATGCATGTATGCCTTGAAACACTTTGAAGACTATTTCTATTATTTTATCCTTTAAACCATTGGCCTAGAGTTACCAATTCTTGGCGTTGTATATTGTGTCGTTGAACTTGAACGTAGTGGATAATGTTAGCCAAATTTGACGTTGATTTTGTATAGACGTAGGTGTAGACGTAAATGATGTCCTATGCATAGATTTGTAAGGGCAGACGTAAGCGTATACCTTGTGTCGTAAGTCAGGCATAGGTGTTGTCATGGACGTAGACTTTGCATAGGGACGCATAGATATGTGTATAGACTTTGTATCATTGAGTGCAAGCATAGGCGCAGACATGTGCGTGGTTGTAGACTTTGTGTATGAACGCGTAGATATGCATAGGTACAAATGCAGACCAGTGTATAGATTTTTGCAAGACATAGAAGTACTTGTGTGCATGGACGTATACGTTGATTTTCCTTCGATACTTTTCTAACCCAAGCGTTTTTTTTCTTCGATATTTGTCATATGCTTTTATTCTATTAATTCCCCAAAATTATTTCGAGACAATATTCATGAGTAATAATCGTAGTATTTTGTAAACAAATCTGAGAAAAGAAAAACATGATTTGAAAGATATAATGAAAATAAATGTTTTATTGATATGCCTCAGATTAGGAGAGAATACAAGATGTAGTTCCTAGAAAGAGGTAATTACAAAAAGTCTTAAAATAGTAAATGGAAATGAAAAATGATAATCGCTACTGTTGTTCCCCCATAGCTTTTGATGAACTTATCTCCTTCGCTTATGAGTTGTATGATTCCAACCTATCTTCTCATTTGTGGTTCGTAGTCATAGCTCTTTAGATCACAGTGTTTTTGTTCTTTATTTCTTTGTAGGGAATCCCTAACTTTTTCCTGGATTGCCCTTTTGGGTTTTCAATCCACCAGAATACTTTTCTTGTTATATGCCCCTAATTTTTTCCTGGATCGCCCTTTAGGGGTTTCGATCCATCGGGACGCTCCTTTTTGCCTAAGTCGCCCTTTTGGGGGTTCGATCTTAGCGAGCTTTTTATACATAGTATTTTTTGACTGTGTATGAATTGGTCGGATGCGGTAAGTCTTCCCTATCCATTGTCATGAGGACGAGACCACCTCCAGAGAATGTTATTTTGACTACAAATGGATCTTCGTAGTTGGGTGTCCATTTACCACGTGAATCGAGGCGACATACTAGAATCTTTTTGAGCACTAGATCCCCTTCCTTTAATATTCGAAGGCGTACTTTCTTGTCGAAGGCCCTCTTCATTATCTTTTGATGTAACTGACTATGACACAAAGCCGTTAATCGTTTTTCTTCAATGAGGTTGAGTTGGTCAAGTCGAGCTTGTACCCATTTTGCTTCTTCCAACTTTGTTTCTCTCAGGACTCGAAGTGATGGTATCTCAGCTTCCACCAGGAGTACTGCCTCCATGCCATATACTAGTGAGAAAGGAGTCGCGCCTATTGATGTGCACACAGAAGTGCGATAGCCATAGAGCGAAGGGAAGCATTTCGTGCCAATATTTGTATGTCTTTACCATTTTCTAGATGATCTTCTTAATATTTTTGTTAGCTGCTTCGATGGCCCTGTTCATCTTTGGTCTGTATGGTGAGGAATTATGATGCTCAAGTTTAAAGTCGTCGCATAGTTCCTTCATCATCTTGTTGTTTAAATTGGACCCGTTATCTATAATTATCCGACTTGGGACACCATATCTGCATACGATATTATGTTTGATGAAGCGTGTAACCACTTGACTCGTTACGTTGGCGTAGGACGCTGCTTCTACTCACTTCGTAAAGCAGTCGATGGCTACCAATATGAAGTGGTGTCTGTTGGATGCTTTCAGCTCGATCATGCCAATCAAATCAATTCCCCACATTGACGTTCAGAGGAGTTGGCGGTACATTTATCTCATCTTCGTGTAATGATAGCAATCAGCTTCCATTGTTAACCAGTAATACCCTGCTCGCAGAATATTTCTAGCCATGTCATGCTCGTTTGTATGGGTACCAAAAGTGGCTTCGTGGATTTCTCTCATGAGTGTATCTGCTTCTTGTTTTTCCACACATCTGAGTAGTACCATGTCGTAATTTATTTTATATACCACTCCATTACTCAAAAATAATTTTGAGGCTAACCTTCGCAAGGTTCGCTTGTCAATGATAGAGGCATTTTTCGGGTATTCCTGCCTCTCCAAGTACTTATTAATGTCGTAAATCCAAGTTTTGTTGTCAGGTCCTTCCTCAATAGCAAGGCAGTGTGCAGGTTCTTCGAAATGTCTGATCTTAATATGTGGTTCATGATTCGGCCAAGTCACTTTGAAATAGCTGATAGGGTTTCCAGAGCGTCTTCCATTTGATTTTCTTCTCGTGGGATATGACTGAAAGTGATTTCTATAAATTCTGCAACTAACTTTAAACATGATCCCGATATGGAATCAATTTAGGGTGTTTAGTATCCCATTCGCCATTAACCTGGTATATGACTAACGTTGAATCCTCGAACACTTTGAGGTGCTTTATTCTTAAATCGATGGCAGCTTCCAGTCCCAGTATACAGGCTTCATATTCGGCGATGTTGTTAGTGCAGTCAAAACATAACCTTGTAGTGTAGGGGTGGTGATGATTCTTGGGAGATGTTAATACTTCCCCTACACCGTGACCTAGTGCATTTGAAGCCCCTTCGATCATAAGTGTCCAACATGCCCCTGGCTCGGGTCCTTCGTCGGGTCTTGGTATTTCGTAGTCATCTATAAATATGACATCCTCATCAGAAAAGTCGAACTTCATGGGTTGATATTCTGATAGCGGTTGGTGAGCTAGATGATCAGCCAGTATACTACCTTTGATGGCCTTTTGTGTGACATATTGGATGTCATATTCTGATAGTAACATGTGCCATCGTGCAATTCTTCCGGTAAGAGCTGGATTTTCAAACACGTATTTGAGAGGATCTATTCTTGATATTAACCATGTAGTGTGGGTTAACAAATATTGCCACAACCTCTTGGCAGCCAAAGCCAATGGGCAATAAGTTTTCTCAAGAAGTGAGTATCTGGTTTCGCAGTCAGTGAATTTTATGCTGAGGTAATAGATTTCATGCTCCTTTCTACCTATTTCATCCTGTTGTCCCAAAACACAACCCATTGACCCTTCGAGCAATGTCAAGTACATGATGAGTGGCCTTCCGGGGACTGGTGGTATTAAGACTGGTGGCTCTGGCAGATATTGTTTTATCGTCTCGAAGGCAGTTTGACAATTATCATTCCATACTACCGTCTGATCCTTTTGTAATAACTTGAATATTGGTTCGCACGTAGCTGTTAAATGCGATAAGAACCTCGAGATGTAGTTCAATTTCCCTAAGAAACCACATACTTATTTTTATGTCCTTGGGGCGGGAATCTCTTGTATAGCTTTTACTTTGTTCGGATCCACCTCGATACCTCGTTGGCTTACGATAAAACCTAACAATTTTCCTGATCTGACGCCAAATGCGCATTTATTTAGATTCAACCTTAGTTTGAATTCGCGTAGCCATTCGAACAACTTTTGTAGATGTATGATATGTTCCTCCTCCGTATGGGATTTGGAAATCATATCATCGACGAATACTTCAACCTCCTTGTGGATCATATCATGGAATAACGTGACCATTTCCCCCTGATAGGTTTCCCCTGTGTTCTTGAGACCGAATGGCATTACTTTGTAGCAGAAAGTTCCCTAAGGTGTCATGAAGGTAGTCTTTTCCATTCCTCAGGCGCCATTTTGATTTGATTATAGCCCGAGAAACCGTCCATAAATGAGAACACTGAGGCTTGAGTTGTATTATCCACTAGGACATCTATGCGAGGTAACGGAAAATCGTCTTTGGGGCTCGCTTTGTTTAGGTCTCAATAATCTACGCACATGCGTACTTTTCCATCCTTCTTGGGTACTGGTACAATGTTAGCTATCCAAGGTGGATAATCTACCACTGCTAGGAACCCTGTGTCAAATTGTTTGAGAACCCCTTCTCTGATTTTGCTGGACATATCTGGACGGGTTCTTCTGAGTTTTTGCCTGACTGGAGAACACCCTTCTTTGAGAGGTAGTCTGTGCACCACTATGTCTGTATCCAACCCTGGCATGTGCCTGTAGGACCAAGCGAATATATCCACATACTCGTGTAATAACTTGATTAGCCTGTCTTTGACGCTCTGTTTTAACACTGCCCCTAGCTTGGTTTCTTTTAGATCTCTTTTTGTGCCCAAATTAATGGTCTCAATAGGATTTTGATATGGTTGTATGTTGTTAGACTTTCTCTTTATTTCCCTCTCCATTTCCTTGGAGAGTTCAAGATCTTCGTCATCTTCCTCTTCGGCTTCGTGGATAGGAACATCAAAATCATATCGGGTCGTAGCAATATCGTTATCGGTAATTTTGGGCATGGATCTACATATTTATCATGTTTTGGTGCATATTTTAGTGCTTGGAATTTGAAAATGTGTATGCAAAGAAAGTATTTCCATTTTTATATTTAATAGATAAATGCAAAATAAAGACAACGATCTTAATTGAAAACAGAATATAACTTTTATTAAATATAAATATTGTCTGAAATAAGAACAAGGAAAACCCTTACAAGCAACCCATATGCCTCGGGTTTGTTATAGATTTTTTTAAAACAAGAAATATTACTTAGAAAAGAAAAATATCCCAGGAATCTCCACAGCAGTCCATCCTTTGAGCTCTTCTCCTGGGGAACCCTCTCTAATAAAGTCAGCTGCCCTTTTGGTATTAATTTTGCTTGACGATTTGTAACCCAAACCAAAGCGATTCTTCTTCTCAGGAATTTCTGGGAGTTTCACCAGTGTTTAGAGGCATCACCTCCCATAGTAATTTGCAGATCTCTCCATGATTTCACTTTAGTCTTGTTACCCTTCTCAACTGGTAATGTTATCATCGAAGCAATTTCCAAGGCTTGGAATGGGGTAGCTATGTAGTCTTCGTCGGCACTAATATACCTATATAACTCAATGTGGCTCACGAAGATGTCTTCCTCGCCATCAATTATGATTAGCTTCCCTTCCACTAGGAACTTCAACTTTTGATGTAGGGTCGAGGTTACTACCCCTGCCGCATGGATCCATGGTCTCCCCAGTAAACAAGTGTATGCTGGTTCGATGTCCATGACTTGAAAAGTGATATTGAAGATATGCGGCCCAATCTTGACTAGAAGGTCCACCTCTCCTAACACCGAGCTTCGAGAACCGTTAAATGCCTTTACTATCGTAGAACTTGGTCTCATTGTCACATCGTCTATTATTAACTTTACAAGACTTGACTTTGGCAGCACATTAAGAGCGGAACCGGTGTTAATAAGAACCTTGGACAAATGAGTAGTACCGATCTACATAGTAATGTGGAGTTCTTTGTTATGGGCCCGACCCTGTGGCGGTAATTCATGGTTGCTGAAACCCAGGTAGGATCCAGACGTGAGATTTGCTACGACATTGTCAAATTGCTTTACCTAAATTTCCTTTGCGACATGAGCTAAACTTAACACTTTCATCAAGGAATCCCTGTGTGCTTCAGAGTTGATGAGTAGTTAGAGTATGGAGATTTTCGCTGGAGTTTGATGGAGCTGATCCACCATTTTATAGTCACTCTTTTTGATTATTTTCAGAAACTCCTCTGCCTCTTGATCAATAAAGTCTTTGTTTGGAGATTTTGTTGCCTGCTTTGTATCAACCACTGCTTTTCCTTTGTCCTTCGCTGGAATCACATCTGTCTTTTTTTATGGTTGGGCTCCATAGATTCGACCACTTCGGGTCATACCTCCTTCCTGCTATGTTTGAGATTGCAGGTCCTTGTCTTGCAGATGGCCTGTTTTCCTGCTTCACTCCATTGATGTACACGGTTGAGTCATAACTCCATGGTACTTCCTTATTATTCTCATAAGGGATAGGTAAAGGTCCCTTAATGACCAATGTGGCTTTTGGAGTGGTGGGTATTAAGAGGTTCTTCTTAGGTTCCCTTCTTGTAACCTTTGCTGATTCTCCCCATGGAATGATTAGAGTCTTCTTGGTAAGGCTTGGACCCTGGAAAGGGATTACCAATGACTTTTTTTCTCCAATTGTGGTTATACATTTTTCTTCAGGGTACAGTCCGAATTGGACTATCCCCCGATCCGCCAGATTTTCCAGAGTTGTTTCAAAAGCTTTATTATGCTCTAACAAGAATCCACATTCGAACAGATATTCCTTCAACAAGTTGATAGGGGTTTTTGCCTTTATGGTTTTCCCAAAGTCGGTGACCACCTCGATTGCATTTATTGTTGGTCCACCATTCGGAGGCATATGGTTTGATTTGATATTAGGCTTATCGAAGTTGATGTCTTTAGACTCTAGCAAATCCTAAACCTTATGCTTGAAGGCCCAACATTGTTCTATGGTGTGCCCTGGAGAATTATCATGGTACTCACACCTAGCATCGACATTGTATCTTTGTGGGAGTGGCCCAACCGGAAGAGCTAAATGGTTGATTTCCACGAGGGATGCCTTAACCAAGTGTTGTAATAACTGGCTTGGTGGCATGGGCAGTGGATCAAAGTTTCTAGGTGGCCTTATAAATCTGTCTTTCCTTTGTCCTTGCGGGATCACCAATGGTTGTGATGTCCTTGGTTGTGAGGCCACAACATTGACTTCTTCCTCCTTCCTTCTTGTGTATTTTGAAGCCGGTCTTTTTGAATTGTAAGGGGTGCTTGATGACCCCCCTGATATCTTTCCTCTTTTCAAACTAGTTTCGATTCTTTCGCCAATAGTCACTAACTCTGAAAATCCTGATGAGACACTTCCCACCATTTTATCAAAATAATGCCCTTGTAAGGTTCCCATGAACATGTCTACGAGTTCCTTTTCCAGCAGTGGTGGTTGCACACGGGATGCCATCTCCCTCCACCTTTGAGCATATTCTTTGAAGGACTCTTCCTTCTTTTGGGACATATTTTGGAGTTGCAAGCGAGTAGGCACCATGTCCAAGTTATACTTGTAATGCTTCAAGAAAGCATTAGCAAGATCCACCCAAGTTCGAATATGTGTTCGTTCCAACTGCATGTACCAGTCCAAAGATGCCCTACTTAAACTATCTTGGAAACAGTGAATCATTAGTTTCTGATCATGGGCATGGGCATGCATCTTCCTGCAGTACATACGAAGATGATTCCTCGGACAAGTGAGCCCTTTATACTTTCCAAAGTCGGGTACTTTGAATTTTGGCGGTATCACCACATCAGGGACTAAACCCATTTCCAGAGCGTCTACTTCGAAAGTGTCAAAGCCTTCCACAACCTTCAGTCTTTCTTCCAAAGCTTTATACTGATTCATTACCAGTGGGTTGTCCCCAACATGAGCACCAGTTGTCTTCAAGGGTTCCTGGTGAGCATCCTCTGGGTCATGATCTCCGTATTGTAAGTCTAGCTAATTATCTGCATTATGGTTGGAATTTGTAGCGTATGTGATGTCCCTACTTTTAATGGTGGTGGGATGAATCCTTCAGTTTCAACCTCTTGCTGGGGCATGGAGGACTTTTGGGGTCCTACTTCCGGCTCTTTCCTTAGTTGGTGACCGCTCGATGCACCAATGGTTTGGGCAACTTCTTCCAAAGCTACCTTGGGAATTTGATCCTGCCTGTCGATAATGTTCTTTAAAGCTAGAAGAACCTGGCTCAAATTTTCTTTCATTGAGCTTACATCACCCTTCACTTGATGAAGATCCTCTTTGAACACAGCTTGAGTCTCCTCGACCTGTTCCATTGCTTTATGTTGATGGGCCCTTGTTTGATATGGAGGCCAAGGAGGTGGAGGTCTTCTTTTACCAATGGCATAACTGGAGAGATTTTTAAAGCAAATGAGTTTTGATATGACATGCAGGTGTTTTATAAATGCATGTGTGCAAATGGATGTGCATGATCATGAAATGATTTCTTATTTTAACGGTCTTATTCACTTGGGTACATACTTGTATTTTCACTTATTATTTTATTTGGTGACTAGCTTTAAAATAGAAACGCCTTCGAGATAGGGAAAAAAATTCCTTTATTAAGAGTAACATAATCCAGATATTGAAAAATATTACAAATTAAAATCAAAACTTGTTTGCGTAAACGTAATTAAAGAGGAACTAAATTTCCTAAGTGCGCCTGCGGATGTGTGCTCTGAAGCCATCAACCATTTCTCGGCAAAGCTGTAGAAAGTCTTCAACGTCCTTCGGAAGAGGAACCATTACATTCTCTGCATCTTTTAAACTTCTAGGGATGTCCTCGATGAGATTGTTGGCTAAGAAGACGAGCTTTTCATGTTTGTCCTTGTAGTACCTGTATTCCTGATAAGGATGTGGGATTATCTTGTGGTCATCCCTCCTAGCTTGGGCGATCTTCGTATACTGCTCTTCCTAATACATCTTTTCACCCCTCATTTTTGTGTAAAGCCTTCGTTGGATGAGAAAATCCTTTTGAAGACCCTGCAACTCTAAACATACATGCTCATATTCTCGAGTCCTCTGAGTCAAGAGTTTCTCTGCTTCTATCCTTTCAAGGCGTGCTTTGACCTCTGATTCATGGCTCTCTTGGAGTTTGGTGGCGAGGTGCTTTATTTTCTCTTCTTGATCTAAGGAAGCTTGTGCCAAACTTTGGATTTGAGCTCTCAAACTTTCCTCTAGCACCTTCTTGTCATGTGTTGCATTTTCATACCATCTAGTTAACCTCCCGATTTCAGCAACGGTCTCTTCTAACCTTTGGTTGTGAGAATCTAGGTTGAACGTTGCACTTAACAACTCTTCAGTTGTACGCTTTCGTTTGAGGCTTTCTTTCTCCAAGTCCTTTTGACTTTCATCAATTTGCTCGTCCTTTGACTCAAGTATAAGTTTCATGTGTTTCTTTTCTCTGGTCAGATTGAGGAGCTTGACTTCCAGTGCTTCTTTCTCTTTTTGAGCTTACTTTAAGGCACTTTTCAGATTGTCAACTTCTTCCAAAGATATAGGTGTTATCTTTGGAACCTCTGACTTGTACTTTGGATCTTTCTCAAATTGCATCTTGATAATTCGTACCCTATCTTGGACCCATTTGGTGTAGGGTTCTCTTTCTATGGCATTCTTTTTTTCGGCCTTCCTTTTGTTAACCTTGTTCTAGGCTCGAATAACCTTGTTGAGCAGCCCCTGGTCTTCTATACCCATATTGTGGATGATAAATGGTCGGAGTTGTTTGTTCGAAGGTTTGTCTTCTAAAGGATACCCTAGCTGTCGTAGGGCCAGAGTAGGGTTGTAGTTAATACAACCTTACAATCCAATCAAAGGGACGTTAGGAAAATCCCCACAGCTAATAGTGATGTCACCAATATCCAACTTCCTTACATACCATAATATTGAGTTTGCAGTGAGAGACCTTAATTTTTGTGGCCACTCACACCTGGTCAATTCTTGGATCATATAGTCTTCCTTGTAAAGATGAGTCATGAACCAAGTATATAGAAGCGAGATGCAACAATTTAGCGTGCCACTTCTTTTTTCAAACATCATATGCAAAGTGTAATAAATGTCAGCAAGCAAGGCAGGAGTATGATCCGTATTAAAGACTTTCGCTCCCCAAAATATTCTAATGGCCACGGGGTCAATATAGTCTATAGTCCGAGGAAATAGGATTACACCAAATACCAACATCCATAAACAACCAACACAAGATTCCCACTCCTTATAATTAGCAAATTCTAGTTCCTTAGCTTCCAAGTATATTCTTTTGATTCCTTGTATTGTACCTTCTCTTCGATAATTCTGCACCCATTCAGGGTGGGGGATCCCTAGACCTTTCGCCAAAGCTTTGACTTCAATAGTTTGTCCAATACCTACATAGGCCTTTTCTTTGGAGAAATTCAGGATTCTGTCAAATTCCTCCAGAGCCGGTGCTAGCTGAAAGTCTTGGAAGGTGAAAAATCTCAACGGAGGGTCATAAAACTGAATTAGGGAAGAGACTGCATCCATCTGTACTTCTACTTTAGTCAAATCAAAGGTATCCCCATAGCGGTTGTGATACAGTGGCAGAAATAATTGTTAATACTGGTTCACGTTTTTTGTTTGCAAATGTCGCGGTAAACAAGAGTCGCCACCGACTTTTACTTTATCCAACAAAGAAAAGGGTGAAAAGAACAGAAAAAGACCTTTTTTCGAGATTTCTGGGTACGGGGGGTAGATTATAGAAAGGGAAGGTGTTAGAACCCTTTTTATCCATGGTTTTCCATGGGCTCTTAGGTACTTGCTCATTTTTAAATTGCTTGTGCTTTGTGTGTTTTGAAAATTATTTTGAAAATTCCTTAGTGCGGCGATTCACTTTATGGTAACTCTTGTATCAGTCCTCAAGAGTGTGATAAAGTATTTTGAAAAGTTTGTTTGAAAAGTGTTTGAAAGTGTGGTGTGAAAATTTGTTTGAGCAAGTACCTAACAATTATCTACCTACTCTAAAAAAGACTGTTCTTTTCCTCCTTTCCTTTAGATAGCACTATCCTACTATTAGTGAGTAGGTAGCCATATCGTTGGATGTATGAGGGACTATCGAAAGGGACATTTATGGTCATTGAAGGCAACATGTAGAGATACCTTAGAATTTCGAAGGGACTGTCATCATATGGGCAACGTCGAGGGACAAGATCATTTCTCGTAGGCAACTCGAGAGACATTAATTGACTATGATCTTTATGATGACTTTAACTTAGGGTCTTTTGCTAAGATATCCCTACGTTCGAGGGACATGACCATTGTCTTCCGAGGCAACCAAGTGGGTAGTACCCTAAGGGTAAAAGTGTGCAAGAATGTGTTTGTTCAGTTATATTTATCTTGCAATTAGGGTTTTCTATCGTTCATTTTTATCTTTCCATACAATCCTATTAATCTAAGCATTGCATAAATTATAGTAGCTGAAGGTAAAGGCGGAAATGTAAACCTAGGCTATTACAGAGCTTTGGGTCAGTTGCATAATAGTGAAGAGTGCGGAAAAGAAATCCTAAAATTATTACATCCCGGAAGCAATTACATGATAATGATGAAAAAAAGTGGGAAAAATAAAACTACGTTATTACAGTTGAATGCGCCTTATACACTTTAACTAGGAAAATAAAAATAAGATGAAAATAGAAAAGAAAATGTTTTGGTGATTTTTTATGAAATTTATTTTATGATAATTAATTAAATAAACCTAATTAATTTTAATTAATAAAAAAAATGTTAATTTGGAAAAAAGTTAATTAAAGTACCTAAATCCTAATTAGTTCGAATTAAAAAAAAGGTTAATTTTGAAAAAAAAGTTAATTAAAAAAAAACCTAAAAACCTAATTAATTTTAATTTAAAAAAAGGTTAATTTAAAAAAAAACCTAAAAACCTAATTAATTTTAATTAAAAAAGGTTAATTTAAAAAAAAGGTTAATTAAAAAAACCTAAAACCTAATTAATTTTAATTAAAAAAATTTTAATTATGAAAAAAAGGTTATGTTTAATGATTAACAAAAAAAGGATTAAGTTTGCCAAAAAGTAGATAAAGGAAGAAACATCAATGAAAAATAGGGTTAGCAAATACAAATAATACAAATGTCAGGGGTGGGTGTTGAACCAAATATTAATTTAAAAACCTAAAATTAAATTAAAAAAAAACTTAAAATTGATTATTCGAGTTTATTATAAAAAATCAAAGGTTTGTGAAAAATGTTAGGTTTTATGAAAAATGTGGTTTTAAACAGAAAGAGGAAAATAGGTAAAAGGATAAATAAAAAGGAAGAAAACCAAAACCAACAGGGGTGGGTGTTGAACCCATGCCCTTAACCTCCTCAGGATGTTTGTCTTGCCATACATTGGTAGTTCTTATGATCCGGCCTCAGTGTTTTGTAATAATCATGCATGAGACCCTGCTTAAATCTGCAGTGTTGAATCTCATGAACACATTAAATAAATTACTATATCATGAAATACAAATAAAGAAAATATATGAAATTTTGTAATGTTAAAACCGATATGGCATGTATGAATGCTTCTACACCCTTTTGATCATGGGGATCAAACCAACTTTACCCTTACTGGAGAAGTAGTGAGATGGAGGTTTGTAACAAGGATGACTTGTTTGTAGTGAGATGTGGGTTTATAATAAGAATTTTAAGGTTTTTAGGGTTCTTGAAGGAATTTGATATTTTGACAGGGTTGTGGCAAAGGTTTTTTTATTTTGTGTTGTTTGTGTGAAAAGAATGAAATTATATAATGGAAATTAGAGTAAAGATATGGGCTTTGAATGTGCAATTGGGCCTCCAATAATCACAACTAATAGTGCATATTTTTATTCACTTGAGTCCGTCACGTTCCAGGCTAAATCGCAGGGACTTAAGTACAATTTTTGAAGTTCAAATCTGAAAACAAAATATATCCAACATCGAGAAATAACTCCTATCCGAAAATTAGCTCAATTGGATAAACGGTGAATTAGTTATGAGTTTTTGAAGTTTCGCCTCAGACAAACTTATTTTGGGCTCCAATTTCAACTCTGATACGCTCTTCAATAAAAAACTGGTATTGATCAAAGCAGAACCTAGTATCGACTTTGGAAGAAAATTTGTAGATCTCTGAGTCAGTGACCTTGTGTAAAAAGAAGGGTTCGATTCGATAAAAATTGACCGAGTTATGAATTTTCGAAGTTTCGACCCAAATGAAATAATATTCAGCATTCAGGATTTTCGGCGCGTCACGCGCATTCTGGGAAACAAACGAAGGTCTTTTGTATACCGTTCAAACTTGATATCTCCTTTGAAAACGTAGCCAACACAATTTGTGAAATTTTGGTGCTAGAACCAACTCAATAGGATGAAAATCGACAAAGTTATGATTTTCTGAACACGACGCAAATAAACTTCTGTCACAAATTTTCTGTATGAAAATACTTGATAAATCCGCATAATTGAAGACCTTCTAATCGAAATTGGCTTCCCTCCGTAAAAGATGAAAACTTAGATGACGTCAAGACGGAATTTTGGCCACCGGAACGGGTTCAAAACGAGCCACGATCTTCAAGTTATAAATTTTTAAGTGCGTAAAAACTGCACTTTCAGTACACTTTTTCACATTATTTCTTCGAGAAAAATTCGCACATTCGGAGACCTTCTTTAAAGAGTTGACTCTCGATCCAAACCTGAATTTAAGAATATGTTATCAGGGATACCTTGGCGAAAGAACACCTTAATATGACGCGTCGGATTGGACTCGTGAATCTTTGAAACCCGAATCATTGCGAAACGGCGAATCGATCTTCAGCACGAAAAATACTCTGAGAACTTCCATTGACGAAATAAACGTCCTTTGTAACCTGAAGAAGCTTTCTAAATATACCTTGATTCCCTAACCATAAAACCAATCATATGTATGTATGTAAATAAAATGTATGCCAAAAAGGTCGAAATAAAGAGGGTAAATTTTAGGGTACAACAGCTGCCCCTGTTCAATCTTCTTAAATCTGAAGATGTAGATTGGTTGGTCTGCCTTTCGTGATCTGAAGGTGGAAGATGATTGAACACTAGAATGCCCAAAAATTTGCGCTCTTCTGAAAGATACTTGACTCTGTAGATAATGTCGGGAATGGGTTTACAGATGCCATTTGGAGAAGAAGGAGGAAGATCGTCGGAGATGGGCTTAGAGACGCCATCTAGAGAATGTGACGGTTGCATAAGAGATTCATTTGCGAGAATTCCTATACCTGCCGTTGAGTAGGACTTCGCCGGGGAATATTGATTTATGTCTTGGGAAATAGAGTCTAGGAGCTTCGGTTGTCCATTACTCTACTGGGGAATTAACTCTTGAGGGATGGGACAAAAGTGAGTTGTTATCTGGTCGAGTCCGGGTTTCACGGCGAATTACTGGGGAATATGAAATCGATCGTATATGGTCGGGTCCAGGTTTTACAGTGTTGTAAACTATTTTCCGGAGATAAAAGAGAAGGAACCTGTATAGGGATTTCTCGGGATAAGTCCATGCAAAACTGCATCAAGTGATTCATGAAAAGGAGCCTGGATAGTAGGGCTATGAGAAGGAACTTGGATAGTAGGGTCACTTCTAAATGAAAGCCTGGATAGTAGGGCTATGAAAAGGAACCTGGATAGTAGGATTACTTCGAAATGAAAGCTTAGATAGTAGGGCTATGAGAAGGAACCTGGATAGTAGGGTTACTTCGAAATGAAAGCCTGGATAATAGGGCTATGAGAAGGAACCTGGATAGTAGGGTTACTTCAAAATGAAAGCCTAGATAGTAGGGCTATGAGAAGGAACCTGGATAGTAGGGTTACTTCGAAATGAAAGCCTGGATAGTAGGGCTATGAGAAGGAACCTGGGTAGTAGGGTTACTTCGAAATGAAAGCCTGGATAGTAAGGCTATGAGAAGGAACCTGGATAGTAGGGTTACTTCGAAATGAAAGCCTGGATAGCAGGGTTGTAAGAAGGAACCTGGGTAGTAGGGTTACTTAGAAATGAAAGCCTGGATTGTAGGGCTATCTCGTTTGATCATGTAGATTAGTTGACCCGTTTGGTTTCTGGCTGATTTTCCATTAGTTGTCTACAGATATGACATGTATAGCTTCATGGATTTAATCTGGAACTGTTGGAATTGTTGATGATAACCATCATTCCTAAAAAGGTACAAGATTAATTATATGCGATGCGTGAAATGCATTGTGTGATGATGTTCTCAAAATAAATGATATTATGCTGTATGTAATATGTATACGCGCGTCATGATGTATGAACATGAAATGCTATTGTGACATATCCGAGTCTGGGAAAATAAAACCCTGATTGCTATTGGAGAGTACTGGAAATTAAATTCCTGACCATTGTAGATAAAGCGATTCTTCTACTTCCGCTGGGGATGTTGAATGGAGATGACTATGCTGGGGATTTGCTCATTCTTTACAAATATTCTGCAGGGAGAGACTCTTCTTGAGAATAACTTTGCGGGGGAATAGCTCTGCTTGCGAGAGGAGGTGCTTTACTGGAATATTTTGCCGATTCGGGGAAATATACTCCGTCGGGGGATGAATGTTTATAGATGGAGGAATAAACTCTGTTGGGAATTGAGATTTTGTATTCAGAGAAATAAACTCTGCTCGGGAGAAAACTTTATGAACCGCTTGTGATTATAAAATTCGGCTGGGGAATATAGATATCGGCTCTCTGAAGGGATTTTGCTGGGGAAAGTAACTCCTGTTTGGGGAAGGAAAGCTTTGTGCATTGAACTTTTTCTAGAAGATAGTATGGAATAAGTATCAGGATGGCATCTGTTTTGGATCGTACCTCAACCACTTCTAGATGAGAATCTGGAGTGAGTGTCAGGATGACATCCGTATTTGGATCATACCTGAACCATTTCTAGATGTGAATCTGCTTTATTCAGAATGTTTCCGTTGGGGAGGGGAAACTCCGTAATCCGCTTGGGGAATCCCGACAAGCTTGGCAACTTCATTGGCGAATTTTCGTTGAAGCAGTAATTTGGAGATTTTTCTCTATCGAGGGTACGAAAAGACCTGACATCAATAGGTTGTAAGCTAAGAATACAGCGGTGACCTTGTAGTAGAATGCCCCTGTCTCGATACATGTTGTAGAAAATATCAACCAGGGATTTTGTAGATGGTTTGACTGTTATCCCAACCCTTGGAGTCCTTGGTGAATGCAGATCAGGATAATAAACCTTCTACTGATTAGACAAGTGACGAGATGACAGGACGTAGTCATACGCTTTAATCCCTAACTTTTGCCTGGACTGTCTTTTCATATTTTCAGTCCACCGAGATACCCTTTTTTTGCCCAAGCCGCCTTTTCAGGTTTTCGACTGGCCGGATGTACATAATTGTTTCCTTAATTTTTGCCCAAACCCTTTTGGTTCGTCGGGATGCCCTTATTTTTGCCTAGGCCAGTCAACCTAGCGGGTCTTTGTTATTTTCCGACTACGTCCATGTTCACCGGGTCCGGAGAATTGTCACTGTCCATAGTAGTAAGTGTTTCCACACTGCCAGAAGATGTTTGTTTGATCGTACATGATTCTTTGCTGGAATCCATGTCTAATGCTTCAAGTGATTCATATGGAGATCTTCCCCTGGCTATTTGGCATCTTTGAGAGATTTCTTGAATCTTGACTTGACTGCCCCAGATGATGGACAATAATCATGTCGTGCCCCTGGGTTGGAAGTGTTTTTCCACTTGAGGTTATCCTTTTCATTGAGAAGGTTTTTGGTTCACTAGATATTCGTCATGCGAATTTCTCTGTTGTTGAACAAATAGTCATATGCAAACAATGGTATTTTATGAATGCAAAGCTTTTGTCTGTCTTGAAGTTTGAAAATTCAATTTTTAGTAAAACAAACAAATTTTATAAAAGTGTGATATCAACTCGGGATTTATAGCGAACCCTACAGGAGTCAGGATACCTTTTGTAACTTTATGCTTTTGAACTAACCCATGCTTCCACTAGGACTTTTAAGGGTTATAATGTGGCCTGGTTCACGGTTTAAGAAATAAAGGATAAAGGCTCAAATTTTATTTGTACCCACCCACTCTTCGTGATGTTCTTCAGCCCTATGCTTAGCTAATTGTGCATTTTGAATCATAGTTGAGTTTTGGAATGTCCTTAATATTCCGGTGATAGTTCAGAGATTGAATATTTATTTGGAAAAGGCATTCATTTTGTAATCTCTTTTTTTGTCGAGGATTTGTAGTAACCTCTTTTTTTTTTTTTTTCGTTATCCCTTCTTTTGCCTGAACTGTTTCTTTTGTGATTACAGTCAGCGGGATGCCCCAGTTTTTCTTAAGTCTCCTTCATAGGTTTTGACTTAGCGGGCTTTTATTTTGAGAGATAATGATTGCCGGTTTTAATGATTATGCGGAACCATCACCATCTTCTGATTTGGAAGGATGTCTTTGATGCCATTCATTGTGTACGAAGCGGATTATTGTGACTGAATGCGCACCTGAATTAAATGAGGAAACTAACCTGCCCCAGGTTACGATTAAGGGTTTTAATTTGTGTGAAAAGAAAAACTCCTACTTCTTTGGCTCAAAGGGGTTGGCTAGGGATTATATTCCTTATAAATCCACTGTTTAGGATTTGAAACAACGCCTGTACATCGTCAGCGGGGTCTGTTCAAAAGCATACTGTGGAGATTGTGGTATTATTTTCGTCATCCTCCCTCTAAAGGCTTAGAGCTTTTGATCGAGAGTTGAATATCACAAAAAGGGAAGTATTTTAAATATAGTGATTACGAACGAATTGATTCAAAACAGACATATGCAATGCATTGATAAAGTAACAGAGTTTGACATGAATAGATGTTCGAACAATCAAAAGAAAATTACAAATTGAAAATTCTAATGAGCAAAAGCCTCTTTGCCTGAACTTGTCACTTCAGATGGTGTGTCTTTGAGGGATGGCAGAAGACCTCAGCCTGACCATCTTGTGTAAACTCCAGCACCCCTTCATCAATCAAGTTTTGAACTTTATATTTATACCTCCAACAATCGTCAATATCATGCCCCGGGCTGTTAGAGTGGTATGCACACCTTGCATCGGGATTGTAGTTAGGAGAAGAAGTCTTGGGATTCAGATGAAGTCCTATCAACATAATCAGATTCATCCTTAACAAGTGTTGCAAAGCTTGAGACAATGACATGTTGAGTTTAGTAAATTGCCTTTTAGGTATAATCGGCTTACTTTGATTAACCCATTGTTTTTGGCGAGGTTGTTGTTGGACCCATGATGTGGTAGAAATTTGGAAAAGTTCACTCTTCACCAAACCAGCCTCTTGTCTTCTCGGAAGTTGATCAATAACTTGGTCCCCAACCTCGAATATTTGCTTCATACGGCTGCAGCCGTCTTGATGAAGTTTCTTGATAATGGCTCTCATCTCTTCTTGTCCCCGGGCTAGGCCTTGGATAAGGCCCCTCTTCCCCAGCATCTGGGTTCTCATTGTTTCAACTTCAGCTTGCAGTTGTTCCAACCGTTCTTCCTTATTGTCTTCAGGATTTTTCTTGGCTAGGTTCACGGCGAGAAGTGCTTTCAACTCTTTCTGTCCCTTGGATAGGTTTATGAACATTTCCATGAACTGAGCATCTTGAGTTTGGAGATCCCTGTTGTCTTGTTTGAGAGCTATTGCTGAAATAAACATCGAGAACATGAGAGACCTGTATCAGAGACTACCTGTTATGCAATGACATGTATGATATGCAAATGATTTCAAGTATCTCGCGGGGTAAACAAGAAAAATGTTAGGCGTTGAACTTTACAGCTTTGATTGAAGCACTTCGTATTGTTGAAGGTCCTTCTACAAGAGTCAAGCTCATCATATCAAGTGAGTCATAGCCCCTGACTCACCATATCAAGTGGGTCATATCCCCTGACTCAAGTTATCGTGTTTTGGTCTTTTGACGATGTTGGCAAGAGGAAAATAAATCCCCTTGCCCCTTGCTAGACGTCTGGTTCATCATAACCTGCATCACAGGCCCTCGAGATCCTTGAAATAGTTAAGGAAATGTTATGGTATGATGCTATGATGTGTATGTTATGCATCTAGCAAAAATGCAGGGTAAGAAACCAATTTATTAGATTTATACAAACAAGGTCCTGCAAGGAATATAAACAAAGCCCTGCAATGAGTTCAAATTGTTAGGAACAGAAAGCAAACAAGTCACACAAGTAGCCTTAGGTTTAGGCTTGCATGGATTCCATAGGTAAGTACCCTCTTGAAGTTTAGTTGGTTTCAAACCTGTCTTAGAAAAGTAATCGGGTTCTAAGGATTCTCAATATCACTGATTATCCTTTATCGGGTATTGTTTCAGCTCAGGCAATCTTTTCTCATGGTCGAAATATCCCGAAAGTCTAATCTCAATGAGTGTAGCATCAAGTATCAACCAATCCTCAGCTTTATATCGAGGCCAGCTATCGCACTACTTTCTAATGGCCAAGTATGTTTAACTAAGGTTCTAAGGTCCGTTAGTGCTTCAAGACACCACGCGGCGGCCCCGTATTCTCCTCGTTTCAACACGAAGGATACCGGTACCAACCAACGTTTCACACCAACACAACCATCGCTTGAACCATATCGGTCTATGTTGTACAGTCTCCACGATCTATTACTGTTTACCTAAAAAAAGGGTCCCCAGATCCGGGTGTAGGATCTTCAACAATACCCAAGCAAAAACCCTTAAAGATAAAGCAGACAAAACAAACAAGAAAGAAATTTAAAAATGACCTACGTCCTAAGGTAAACCCCACTATATCTATATTCCCCAACAGAGTCGCCAGTTCTGTGATACGGTGGTAGAAATGACTGTTAATACTGGTTTGCATTTTTTGTTCGCAAATGTCGCGGTAAGCAAGAGTCGCCACCGACTTTTCTTTTATCCAACAAAGGAAAGGGTGAAAAGAACATAAAAAGACCTTTTTTTGAGATTTCTGGGTACGGGGGGTAGATTATAGAAAGGGAAGGTGTTAGCACCCTTTCTATCCATGGTTTTCCATGGGCTCTTAGGTACTTTCTCATTTTTAAATTTCTTGTGCTTTGTGTGTTTTGAAAATTCTTTTAAAAATGCCTTAGTGCGGCGATTCACTTTATGGTAACTCTTGTATCAGTCCTCAAGAGTGTGATAAAGTGTTTTGAAAACATTGTTTGAAAAGTGTTTGAAAGTGTGGTGTGAAAATTTGTTTGAGAAAGTACCTAACAGTTATCTACCTACTTGAAAACAGACTGTTCTTTTCCTCCTTTCCTTTAGATAGCATTATCCTACTATTAGTGAGTAGGTAGCCCTATCCTTGGATGTATGAGGGACTATCGAAAGGGACATTTATGGTCATTGAAGGCAACATGTAGAGATACCTTAGCATTTCGAAGGGACTTTCATCATATAGGAAACGTCGAGGGACAAAATCATTTCTCGTAGGCAACTCGAGAGACATTGAGGGACTATGATCTTTATGATGACTTTAACTGAGGGTCTTTTTCTAAGATATCCCTACGTTCGAGGGACATGACCATTGTTTTCCGAGGCAACCAAGTGGGGAGTACCCTAGGGGTGCAAGTGTGCAACAATGTATTTTTTCAGTTATATTTATCTTGCAATTAGGGTTTTCTATCGTTCATTTTCATCTTTCCATACAATCCTATTAATCTAAGCATTGCATAAAATATAGTAGCTGAAGGTAAAGGCGGAAATGTAAACCTAGACTATTACAGAGCTTTGGGGAAATTACATAATAGTGAAGAGTGCGGAAAAGAAATCCTAAAACTATTACATCCCGGAAGCAATTACATGATAATGATGAAAAAATGGGAAAAATAAAGCTACGTTATTACAGTTGAATGAACCCTATACACTTTATCTAGGAAAATAAAAATAAGATGAAAATAGCAAAGAAAATGTTTTGGTGATTTTTTATGAAAAAATTATTTATGATAATTAATTAAATAAACCTAAAAAACCTAATTAATTTTAATTAATAAAAAAGTTAATTATGAAAAAAGTTTATGTTTAATGATTAACAAAAAAAGGATTAAGTTTTCCAAAAATTAGATAGAGGAAGAAACATCAATGAAAAATAGGGTTAGCAAATACAAATAATGCAAATGTCAGGGGTGGGTGTTGAACCAAAAATTAATTTAAAAACCTAAAATTAAATTAAAAAACCTAAAATTAATTATTCGAGTTTATTATGAAAAATCAAAGGTTTGTGAAAAATGTTAGGTTTTATGAAAAATGTGGTTTTAAACAGAAAGAGGAAAATAGGTAAAAGGATAAATAAAAAGGAAGAAAACCAAAACCAATAGGGGTGGGTGTTGAACCCACGCCCTTAACCTCCTTAGGATGTTTGCTTTGTCATGCATTGGTGATTCTTATGATTTGGCCTCAGTATTTTGTAATAATCATGCATGGGACCCTGTCTAAATCTGTAGTGTTGAATTTCATGAAAACATTAAATAAATTACTATATCATTAAATACAAATAAAGCAAATATATGAAATTTTGTAATGTTAAAACCGATATGGCATGTATGAATGCTTCTACACCCTGTTGATCATGGGGATCAAACCAGCTTTACCCTTACTGGAGAAGTAGTTGTGAGCAACCCCTTCATAGATTGATTTTGTATGATTGCAAATATAATATAACATGTTTGAATAAGCCAAAATTACATTTCTCTCATAATGCATCATTATGAGTCGACACATCATGTTTTGTATCGATATATAACTTTCTGAAGCCCCTGGAATTGTATCTCAAAACTATTATGTATCGATACAAAATCTTATGAGTCGATACATAACTCTTTGATGATCCTGGAATGTAAATCTAAAAACTGCACGCATCGATACATAAATTTCATGCATCGACACATAATATTTTGATGGCCCTGTAATACTTGTATGAATCGACACAAAACCTTATGTATCGACACAAAACATTTTGATGATCTTGGAAAACATTTTGAAACTTATATGTATCGATACATAATATCATGTGTCGACTCATACTAGGTTTTAAATTCAAAAGTTAAATTTACAATCAGTATGTATCGACACATACACATTATGTATCGACACAAAACATTCTGATGATCCTGGAAAATGTTTTGAAACTTATATGTATCGATACATAATATCATGTGTCGACTCATACTATGTTTTAAATTCAAAAGTTAAATTTACAATCAGTATGTATCGACACATACGCATTATGTGTCGACGGGTACAAAAGTGTTGGTTCTGTAAAACGCTATAACATGATTTTGTATCGACTCAAAACATAATGTATCGACTCATCCTGTTACATATAACTAACATGAGTCGACACATGACCAACATGCATCGACTCATATCACTTTCTTTTTGACTAACCGTTTTCTGTTATAAATATAAGCAAGCATTTCTTTAAAAGCAATATAGCAACATAGAAGATTGTGTGCAAAATAATTGTGAGCAACCAGAAGCTTTTCATTCCTTCATCTTCATCATCTTCTCAACCATCTTACATTCAACAACAACAAAGAAAATTAAACATCCTTGTTGAATTGAATCAAGCGGTTTGAGATAACGTTCAGCTGTGTATTGAAGAAGTCTAGCTGAGTTGAAGGTTGAAGAGGAAGATTCAAGAAATAAACCAGAGGGTTTGTCCTTCAAGAACGGGTGTGCTCTTGAGGGTTTTGTCAGTCATGGTCACGCGAGTCAGATTCAGCCGTAGCGAGGGGTTTGGAAATCAGAAGGATTTTGAACAAACAGGTCGTGGAAGCGGAGGATCATTCAGTGACTTTGCAGGGAATCTTGATACAACTCATATCAAGTGGTGGTTCTTACAAGAAGAAGAAGATCATAGGGATTTCTTTCTTTCTGTGTAGTGTAACCTTGCTATCAAACATTCAGCATATTGATATAAAAGTTCTCAGTTTTGATTATGAAATTGAGAGGGAGACGCACCCACACGCGAGGACGACAGTGGGGAACTTCCTTACCAAACTGCCTGCGTATCGTTCTCTCTTTATTTCTCTTTACAATTTTACATATTCTATAATTTTGCAATTCAATTGGCGTGCTAAGTTTTACAGTCTAATGATAAACATAGTGGCTCAAACATTTTCACCAAACCACCACTATTAAATCATTATACAAGCATACGCCAAGTGTTTGACAAAATTCCTATCAAATTTCTAAATTCATTGGAAATACTGTTTTATGAAAAGTGCATTGAAACGTTAAGATTTCTGAGTTGTACATTCATCCATTCCGTTTAATAAAAATCCAACAAAGTTTTCACATGTCAAGTTTTCTAGAAGTCGGTTCAAAGTAGACGGAATTGATTCAGGACATTGATTTTCGCTGCTTTCAACTCGCTTTGATAAAACAATTTTAAATCCTTGAAAAAGTAAGAGGTGATCTATTCACCCCCTCTCGATCACTTGCCACACCATCTAACAAATGGTATTAGAGCATTGGTTAGCTGGTGCTTTGTATCTACTCGTAACGCTATGGCCTTTAAACCAAATGGGGCGTATAATAGAGCTCCTGTTTTCAATGGTGAAAACTATGGCTACTGGAAAGACAACATGCGAGTACACATAAATTCCATTGACAGGAATGTATGGACTGCCATTCAAAATGGTCCTTTTCAAATCACCATGAGGAATGATGCAGATGCAATAGTACTTAGACCTGAGTATCAATGGAATGAAATGGATGAAAAGAAATGGTCGTGCGATTGGAGAGCCAGAAATATGATGATCTCAACACTTGGTGTTGATGAGTATTATAGGGTGTCTCACTGCACGTCCACTAAAGAAATGTGGGATGCTTTAGAAATTTCCCATGAAGGCACAACTGAAGTTAAACAATCCCGCATTAATACACTCAATCAAGAGTTCGAGCTCTTTCGCATGAAGCAAGGAGAATTTGTCTCTGACATGCAGAAGAGATTCGTACATCTTGTGAGTCGTTTAAATGCACTTGGAAAACCTGTTTCCAATGAAATTGCTACTAATAAAATTCTGAGATGTCTTAGCAGGGAATGGCAACCTAAAGTAACAGCTATCAAGGAAGCAAATGACCTCACAACGCTTACCATTACAACTCTGTTTGGAAAGCTAGAAGAACATCAACAAGAATTGCAAAGTCTTGAAAAATATGAAAATAAAAGTAAGAAAGAAAGGAACAAAGACAGGGAGGGTGAGAAGAAGTCAATAGCTCTAATGACTTCTAGCTCTAAGTCCTCAACCAAAGAGCAAGATGATAATGGCTCAACTAGTGGTGAAAATTATGATGATGAAGAAATGGGACTTTTTTTCCGGAGATACAATAGATTTATCTGAAAGAATGGAATCAAGCACTCCGATAAGAATCTCATAAGCTTTCGAAAACAATCCAAAGAACCAAGGCAAGAAGAAAATAAAAACCAAAGAGTTAAAGGACCTTGTTACAATTGTGGTAAAGTTGGACACTACAAACCAGACTGTCCAAAGATGAAAAAGGATAAGGAAAAAGCTCCACCAAAGAATTTAAACAAACAAAGAAGAGCTTATATTGCATGGGAAAGCGATAACGATTCATCAGACGATGACAGTTTAAGTTGTAGTGATGAAAGTGCAAATTTATGTCTGATGGCACATACAAAAAATCAATTCTACAACAAGAAAGACAACCACAACAAACAAGTAAGACAAGCATATCCTAACAACTTTTCTTCTATGACCTTTTCTGAACTAAAGTTAGCTTTTGAAAAACTGCAATACAAAGCTGAAGATGCCTTTAAGAGATTATCCTCCGATAAACAAATATTTTCATTTCTCGAGAGTAAAGTCTATAAAGCTGAAAAAGACTTAAAAAGTCTAAAAGCTAGTATTGCAGAAAGTTCAAAAGATAAGGATGTTACAGGATGTATTCCCATAAGGGAATGTGAAGTTTGTCATATTTGGCAGCAAGAGGTTAGGACTCTTAATGCCAAATTAGAAAAAGCTTTACAGCCCAAAGTTACTTTTGCAATAGATCCTAAAAATTTTAAGAAAACAATAAATCCACCGTATTCAAAATACTCTTTTGTTAAAAAATTACCAAAGGATACAATGAGCAGAAGTAAAACAATACATCATCATCATGGTTTATTCCATTATTGTAGTCAATTTGGACATACCATTGAAAAATGCAAGTTTAGGAGGTTCCTTGTTCCTAAAGGCATTTACCAATGGAGGCCTAAAGGCAACCTTGTTACCACTTACCCACATGGACCCAATTAAAATTGGGTACCTACCTCTCTCTTTTGATATTGTAGGAAAAATGCCTCACACCTATGGATAGAAGATGGTTTTTAGACAGCGGGTGTTCAAGGCATATGACTGGTGACATATCGCTCTTCATTGACTTCAAGGCAAAGAAGAAAGGATTTTTACCTATGGAGACAATAACAAAGGAGCTATACTCGGTAAAGGTAGTGTAGGTAATCCCTCTATCACTACTATTTCTAATGTCCATTTAGTAGAGGGGCTTAAACACAATTTGCTCAGTATTAGACAATTATGTGACAAAGGTTATAAAGTTACCTTCATAAATACTTGTTGCATAATTGAAAATACTGAAAAAGATATTGTGTTTAAGGGAATTAGAGTAAACAATGTCTATATGCTTGACCTTTTTGATGTATCCTTAACAAGCACTAAGTGTCTATTCACCTTGAATGATGATTCATGGCTTTGGCATAGACGCTTAGCGCATGTTAACTTTGATTTTCTTAATAAGGTTGTATCCAAGGATCTAGTAGTAGGTCTTCCAAAGATAAAATTTACAAAGGATCACCTATGTGATGCGTGCCAAATGGGAAAGCAAACAAGGGTCTCTTTCAAATCCAAAAACATGATTTCCACTTCATGACCCCTTGAGCTTCTCCACATGGACCTTTTTGGACCCTCTAGAACAAAAAGCTTAGGAGGAAATTATTATGGTGTTGTTATTGTTGACGACTACTCTAGATTTACTTGTACTATATTCCTTCATAGCAAAAATGAAACTTTTTCTGCTTTTAAGAGTTTTGCAAAACTATCTCAAAATAGAATGGAATTGAAAATAATTTCAATTCGAAGCGATCATGGAGGTGAATTTCAAAACCATCTATTTGATAAGTACTGTGACAAGCATGGTATTGAGCATAATTTTTCAGCACCTCAAACTCCACAACAGAATGGAGTTGTGGAGCGCAAAAATCGCGTCTTAGAGGAGCTAGCAAGAACAATGCTCAATGAAGGTGGATTGCCAAAATATTTCTGGGCTGATGCAATTAGCACAGCCTTCTATGTTTTAAACAGAATACTAATTCGTCCAATTTTGGATAAAACACCTTATGAAATCTTGAAAGGAAGAAAGCCAAACCTGTCACATCTTCATGTATTCGGTTGCAAATGTTTTGTCTTAAATAATGGAAAAGAAAATCTTGGAAAATTTGATGCAAAAGCAGATGAAGGTATCTTTCTCGGATACTCACAATCAAGAAAAACATATAGGGTATACAATAAACGTCTACTTACAGTTGAGGAGTCAATTCATGTCTCTTTTGATGAATCTTATCCGAAACGTGTCAGAAAACGTATTTCTCTTGATGGTGCAGGTGTATCTACTGAAAATATACTCAAAGAAATTGTTGAAGAAAATGTTCAATCCAAAACAATTTATAATAAGGAAGAAAAAGATACAAGCCCTTCAAAAGATGAGGAAGAAGAGAAAATGGAAGCAAATTATCTTCCACTAGCTCGGAAGTCCTCTAAAGACCATCCCATTGACAACATATTGGGAGACATCTCAAAAGGAGTAATGACTCGCTCCAAGATAAGTAATTTTTGTTATCATTTTGCTTTCGTTTCACAAGTAGAACCTAAGAATGCCAAAGAGGCCTTGATTGATGAATTTTGGCTAATGGCCATGCAAGATGAGCTAAATCAGTTTAAAATAAATGACGTTTGGGAACTTGTCCCTTGTCCGCGAGACCATCATATCATAGGAACTAAATGGGTTTTTAGAAATAAACTTGATGAAAACGGAATGATAAACCGCAATAAAGCACGCTTGGTAGCACAAGGGTATAACCAAGAGGGGGGCATTGATTATGAGGAGACTTATGCTCCAGTTGCTTGCCTTGAGGCTATACGTCTTTTGCTCGCTTATGCGTGTGCAAAAGATTTTAAGCTTTATCAAATGGATGTAAAGAGTGCCTTTCTTAACAGAGTCATAAATGAAGAAGTTCATGTCTCACAACCTCCCGGTTTTGAAAATAACGAATATCCAGATCATGTATTTAAATTAAAACGAGCTTTATATGGTCTTAAACAGGCTCCTCGGGTCTGGTATGAAAGACTTAGTAAATTATTACTTGATCATGGCTATTCAAGAGGTCAAGTGGACACTACTCTTTACATTAAACGTAAAGGAAAGCACATCTTTTTAGTTAAAATATACGTAGATGACATTATTTTTGGTTCAACTAATCTACACTTGGTCGAGGAATTTTCCAAAGTCATGCAGGGTAAATTTGAGATGAGCCTCATGGGGGAGTGTTGTACCCCAATTTTTGACCTAAGATCCCATTTGCATTTTTGCATTTTTTATACAAAAGTCAAGGTCACTAAATACAGTTGGTTTTAACCTCTCACCTTTGAGCATTGATTATGCAGAAATTGTCAAGTGTTTTGAACATTTTTTGCCTATGTATCACTAACTTCTAATCAAGCACAAAATCTGTGTTTTTTTGTTTGATTTCATGTGCTGACAGGTATCCTTCGATTCAGCCTGTTTCAATTTAACAAGTGCTGCCTCCAAGCCTATTTCGATTCACCAAGAGTGCTGCCTGCAAGCCTGCTTTCGATTGGACAAGTTTACTGTCTGCAAACATGTTTCGATTGGACAACATTGCTTCCTTCGAATACGGTCTTTCGATTGGGCAATATGTCTGCTTCGATCCACAAGCTTCGATGGGCAATACAGTCTCCTTTAGATCCACAAGCTTCGATGGGCAATACAGTCTCCTTTCGATCCACAAGCTTCGATGGGCAATACAATCTCCCTTCAGTCACAAGCTTCAACTTGGAAATACAGTCTCCTTCGATTCACAAGTTGGACCACTGTACTGCCATGCAACAAACACTATTGAGCCTGCTACAACAGTCCTGCACCAACCCGTCACTAAACTCCAAAATACTGAAAAGTCTGTTACAACAGTCCTGTACTTGCCCAAAAAGGAGTGCACAAGAGCTGCGTAGAAGAAATGGTCGAAACAGCATTCCCAAACTATTCAAATCATTTTGTTTTCCCCCCAAAACTTCAGCAAATCCGCCTATAAATACAAGGCTTCACAATATGAAAAAGAAGGACTTTGGGCCAGACGAACCTCTGCAAAAATTCTCAAACAGTGAAACTCTCAAAGTTCCCAAACACAGTAAAATTATCAAAAAACACCAAACTTTCTCAAACACAAAAATCTCTCAAGTCCCTTTAATGTGAGAACAAACCCAGAATCCACACACTTCAGTATCCTTCGATTCTGAAGAACAACCACTTCAGTCTCGTTCGAATCAAAGAAGCATCACGCTTGCTTTTTCTTTTCCTTCAAGTCCAGCGCTCCAAGCACAACTTGTGACCTCTCTTTCGAATCCAGCATCCAGGTAACCACCTTACTGCCCAGTACACGTTCCAGCCTGAAGCAAGGTAAGTCATACTTAGCCTTGAACTTTTCGTTTCATGCCATGACATGTAAATAATACTTTTTTCGTTTCAAACATGTACATAACACTTTGTTTCTTTTCGTTTCCACCCTGTAAACATGTTTTTAAAAAGATATCTCTTTCGTTTTTGCTTTCTGTTTAACTATTAAACTGTTTGAAAGACAAATACTATCATGGCCTCAGGCCATGTTGTCATTTAATGTTTGAAATGAAAGAAACAGGAAACAAGGAATAGGAAACGAAGCTTCTGGCTTCTACTATCTTTCTCTAGGTCAAACGAAAGAGACAACCAGGAGGCAAACCATGTCCAATCGAAATACATTCTCTCACTGCTGTCAATCTCCAGTCGAAGAAGGCAACAAAGCAGAATCAAAAGACTTCGCCATACACTGACTTCCAGGCCAATCGAAGGACAGAACCTCACTGGTGCCAGCCCGTGTCGAAGGATACAACTTGCTGCTGCCTTTGCCCAATCGGAGGACAGGACCTCACCCCTGCCAAAGCCCAATCGAAAGACGTGACTTCACTGTTACCAGCCCCAATCGAAGGAGGCCAACAAAATTCCAGTCGAAGGATGCTACTGCCTGGGTCGAAAGATACCCCTTTTTCTTACTTTTTTCTTTACCTTCATATTTTTTATGCTTTTTGATATGTTTGTAATAGCGTAGGTTTTTATCTTTTTGCATTTTATTTACCTTGTATAAATGTTAGTAATTAGGCAAGATAAAATCAACAAATAAACAAACCAAAAAAATCCAAAAACACTCTTTAATCATTACTTGAACATACTTTAAAACATGCAGAAACACTCAACAAATCAAAACTCCCCCCAAGGGCATGTTAACTCTGTTCTACGGCGATACCGGTCGTGCCTATTGATAGAATGCGTGCGTTAATGTCGCCCACTAAAAAACACAAACAAATCAACCTTTTTCTAGAGGAACTACAGTGTTTTGATTCCTTCATTGGATACGTAGGCAAAGGGTCGCGAAACCCTCACGAACACAATAATAAAAACTCACTTTTTCCCCTTAAGCAAACATAGTTGTAGATAAATACACCTTTGTACATAACAAACAATCTTTAACCAAAAACAGATATTTCAAAAGGTTCCTGTGGAGTACCGCAGATGCATTGGGTGCTAATACCTTCCCATTGCATAACCAACCCCTGAACTCTTGATCTCTTTCAAAAACGCATTGTATTTTCATTACTTTTAAATATGACTTTACATTGCATGTTTTTTTAGGGTTTTATTTCGCTCTTTTCCATTTTCCCTTGGAAATAATAAAGCGCGGTGGCGACTCTTTCTTTTGTGAGTCAAGTTAATTAATAGCTTGATCTCCGATTTTCACCGCTACAGAATTGGCGACTCTGCTGGGGAAAGATTGACCTCTTGCTGGTCCATCCCTAAGTGGGTTGAGCCTAATTTGTTTTATCTGTTTTATCATTATTTGATTGTTTGATTATATGTATATATTGTGATTATTTAGGGTGTTGATTATAAAGGACAAGTCCTATACCCGGACTAAGTTACACTTAGGAAAAGGACGGGCGGTATAGTCATGTTAACTTTGAGGGAGTAATCCCGAAGAAGGAGGCATGAGATCCCCCACTCAGTCGAAGGCCCTTTTGAACGTAATATTTGTTTACCGAGTAATCGGGAAGACATTATTATTTTAGACCTAGGAGCCAGAGAAGCTGAGAACTGTAGAACCCTAACCCACCTTGGCCTTTTAGGTGTAGCGCGAAGATTATAACAGAGTAATCCGGAAGTAGTTGTCACATGATGCTACACTCGAACGAGTTTCTCTTGAGAATATTACTAATTATTGAGTAATCGAGACGTTGGTAATATCCGAAGGAGGAATGTAGACTCCGGGAACTCTTAGAACCTTGTTTTGCAGGTGTGATTAAATCGTTAGTACATACCTTGGGGATGTTCTTTACCTTCGACTCCATGCTCGTGACGTTGAACCTTTCAACTTTATTTGTGACCTTGACTTGTGGTTGTTGCATAACCATGCATTCATGCATCCATAAAACCCTTTTCACTTGATTTTTAAGGAATTTTGAGGTCTTTCTTTGTAAACATCGCAAGTTTCGTCAAACTCAATGGATCTTGGGTGTTGATAGGGTGAAAACCCTAATCCACCAAAATGGATGATTGATCTTGATGATAACTTGATCAACGCTTTCATCCAATTTAAAATTCATCTTCTATCTTCATACTTTGATGTTTACAACTTAATATCTTGAGTTCCTTGAAAATCAAATAAAAACTCTCTTTTGCATATCATGCATCATTCTACATTTTTGTTTCACTTTCAAAGGTCTTTTTCCAAGTCTTATTTTTTCCTTTGGTCTCACCAGTACAACACTGACGCTAAGAGAACAATGGAGAATATCAAGCAAGATATTTTTGAACTCCACAGAGAGGTGACTAATTTGAAAGCTGGTATGGATCACTCAATTGTTTTGGTTGAAATTTTGGTTGCTGCCCAAGTCAATCCTTCTAAGAAGGAGGAAGCGATGATAAAAGTATTCACTGATTATCATTCAAGGACGTTGGTTTTGAAGTTCAAATCAAGCATGTGCCTAAGAGTAAACACGATTGATGGTCACTTTGAGTTTTGAAGGATGTTTTCGGTGATTCAAGTCCAAATGGAAAGCCTTCCCAGATCATTAACTTATTTCTTCTTTTTGCAATTTTTCTTGTTTATCAAAACATTGTTTGCATGTAAGAACTTGTTTGCATTTGAATGATTATCTTAATACAATGAGTATGTTTGTCTTGAAGAAATTCATTTGTTTCACACATATTTGTTTTCAAATTTTAAATTGTTTTTTGCATTATGATACCAACTTGTTGCCCATTCTCTTGCCTAGGCAGAGATTGAAGGGAGGATGATGATCTGAAAAACACAAAATCTCTGGTTGTTTGCTTTTGGATAAAATCTTGCTGATGATGTACAGGCATTGTTTCTAATCCCTAAACACCGGAGATATAAGGAAGATAATCCCTTGCTAACCCATTTTGAGCCTTGAAGTAGAAGTTTCTTTTCTATACGAAAAACCCTCAACTTTTAACCTGGGGCAGGGTAGTTTTCAGTTAATCTGATTGAGTGTTCAAAATTCATAAGGAAGATATTTCCGAAGAGAAACTACGAGGGCTATCCTTCATGTATAATGAAGCCAAAAGATATGGAACCACAATGTTATCCCTCATTCATCAAGGAATGAGGCATTCACAATCCTCTCCACAAGTAAAGACAAGCTAATGTCACCTGTTTTGTTCAAAAATCAAAAATCAAGAAGAAAAAAAAAGAAAGCCTGCTAAGTCAAAAACTTGAAAACAAGTGACTTAGGCAAAATTAGGGCATCCCGCTGGACTATCAATTCAAAAGAATTAGATCAGGCAAAAGTTACGGAAAATAAAAATTGCAAAGAAAGGACTACAAAGAAAAGTCCTCAGCAAAGAACAAATTGGTGACTACAAACACGAAGACATAAGGGGGTTTCTACTCCGAAAGCCTCGTCGTTTCCTTAATCGTCACAAAATCTTTTTGAGAGATGAACACTCATGTTGAATTAACTGAACTTAGGGTTGGAGAACATCATGAAGAATGGGTGGGCACCAAATATTTTGAGCCTTAAAATCTTTTTTCTAAAAAACCGTGAACCCGGCCACGTTACAACCTTCAAAAGTCCTAATTGAAGCGAGGTTACTTTGAAAGCATACTTCAATGAGATGGTGTTCCTGACTCCCATGAATGTTCTAAATAGTTATGTTGGTATCATGTGTTTTTCCTACACAAAAATAAATGGTGCTCTAACTCGCAAAATTTGTGCGATATCTTTTAAAAATCTTCAAGACTTACATAACTGTTGCATTAGAATTTTCATTCTCATAATAAACTTTTTCTAGCTGCAAAACATTTGTTTAATATCAAGGAAGCTCACATATAAGCACTAGTGATGAGTTTATTCTTTTAAGGCCTGAAATTATGTTAAGAAATTGGTGAATCATTTCAAAATCATATCCAGGGGCATGTCACATGAAGGCCTTAAGCACGGACATGTTGCTTCTCCCAGTTAATGCTTTCCCAACTTGTTTACTCTTTTGGGGAAAATTTTGAAGACTTTGTTGTGCCAACTACAGTCAATTCGGGGCAATCACATCAAGACTTGATGAATCTCTCTAAGAGTTTGAAGACACCAGAGCATGGTGAATGCCAGGTCTTTTGTAAAATCCTCTTGAGACGATTTCTCCTTATCAACCATATAGCTTGGGGCATTTTAGAAGTGAAGTTGTTCGCAAGAATTGTCGTGCAACATGCAGCTTATCAGCAGTAAACTTGGGGAATCCAAAATTAGTCCCAGGGGCAATCCAGATTTGTCAAGATATGTTTTGCACACATTATCAGAGGGTGGTGTTCCCAGTTATCTCCAGCTAAGCATGACTTTTTCCAGCTGAAACTTTGTTTGTGTTGTTATCCTTTCAATGGATTGTTTGCGATAGAAGACTGGACTTTGGGTTTTCTACCTGAAAATATCTTTCTCTCCAGAGATATTTAAGCCTTGTAAAAGGACCTTGCTCCAATGATGGCCTGTGTTCTATCTCCAGTAATGTTCCCATCTTGTTGAGATTAGCTGAGTGTCGGATTGTACTGGGACGTCTTATCATCTTCTATCTATCTCCCCTGTCTGTTTTGTCAGCATATACATGACATTCATTTATTCATTCATACTTACATCATGCACGCACATTTGTATTTGTTGATGTCATTGAGTTCGTATACCTTGGTTGTGTCTATTCAAATAACGTATTTGATCTTTCCAAATAGAGTGTCGACTTAAGCAGAAAGTGTGCCTTCTTTCTAATTCCCCACTAAGTTAACTCTCGTGGAAGAATGTTGCTTTAGCTTTCCTTTTCCATCTCTGGATAGGATAAATCCCTATTTGAGTTGTTTCCTCATTGGATGAAGTCTTGTTTGACTGTTTTCTCTCCAGTTCATTCCTGGATTGAGCTTTGTCTCTTGTGAATGATACCCTGTGGATATCTCTAGGCTGTGAAACCTAGATGGAGAGTGCATTTATTTTGCAATGTAAATACTTGGTCTCTTCAGGAAGGATTTATTCATGGTTCCCCTTTGAAGATGAACTTTATTCCCTAGTAGTGTTATCATAACATTCTTCTGGAATATCGACGTGACAACAAGCGACCGACTCTTTATTTGAGCAGTTTTATTATATCTGAATTTCTTCATGTTATGACAAATGGCGGTCTCTTCAAGAGCAGTTTGTCCATCCCAGAAGAAATTATTGATTCTCACCTCCAGCAATATCTTCACGATATGTTATGGATACTCTTGACAAACAGCAAGCGGTAGTCTCTTCATGAGGCAACTTGTATGTTATTGATACCTTTGAAAACGACAAGTGGCAGTCTCTTCATGGGCAGCTTGTACGTTAATATTTTTCGAAAACGGCAAGTGGCAGTCTCTTCATGGGCAGCTTGTACGTTATTTTTCTTCGAAGACAGCAAGTGGCAGCTCTTCATGAGCAGCTTGTGGGTTATTAGCAACAAGTGGCGGACTCTTCATGAGTAGCTTGTGTGCTTTAATATTCTTTGAAGACAGCAAGTGGCAGCTCTTCAAGAGCAGCTTGTGGGTTATTGGCAACAAGTGGCGGACTCTTCATGAGTAGCTTGTTTGCTTTGATATTCTTTGAAGACGACAAGTGGCAGCTCTTCAAGAGCAGCTTGTGGGTTATAAGCAACAAGTGGAGGACTCTTCATGAGTAGCTTGTGTGCTTTAATATTCTCCGAAGACAGCAAGTGGCAGCTCTTCAAGAGCAGCTTATGGGTTATAAGCAACAAGTGGCGGACTCTTCATGAGCAGCTTGTGTGCTTTAATATTCTTTGAAGACAGCAAGTGGCAGCTCTTCATGAGCAGCTTGTGAGTTATAAGAAACAAGTGGCGTACTCTTCATGAGTAGCTTGTGTGCTTTAATATTCTTTGAAGACAGCAAGTGGCAGCTTCTTTATGAGCAGCTTGTGGGTTATTGGCAACAAGTGGCGGACTCTTCATGAGCAGCTTGTGTGCTTTAATATTCTTTGAAGACAGCAAGTGACAGCTTCTTTATGAGCAGCTTGTGGGTTATTGGCAACAAGTGGCGGACTCTTCATGAGCAGCTTGTGTGCTTTAATATTCTTTGAAGACAGCAAGTGGCAGCTTCTTTATTTTGAGCAGCTTGTATGTCATAGTATTTTTGGAAGACAGCAAGTGGCGGCCTCTTTATTTGAGCAGCTTGTGTATCCCCAACAATAATGTCTACTCAGCAAATGGCATCCCTTCGGAAAAGTCCTGTGGGGAAGTTTGCATTTTTATCCTTTTCAAGTGATATCTTGGTTAAAGAAGGATTGTGTTACCATTCTTGGCAAAATTCAGAAGTCAGAGATGTTTATTTCCAGTCACAGTACTGATGTAAATCATTTCCTTTTCCAGTCACAGTGCTGATGTAAATCATTTCCTTTTCCAGTCACAGTACTGATGTAAATCATTTTGTTTTCCAGTCACAGTACTGATGTCAATCATTTCCTTTTCCAATCACAGTGCTGATGTAAATCATTTCTTTTTCCAGTCTCTGTACTGATGTAAATCATTTCTTTTCTAGTCTCAACACTGATGTAAATCATTCAAGAGCCTCTCATTTGAAGTCTATGACTCTGTTTCCCCAGTGGTGTTATAATTTGTTCCCCTGTGGGATTACTGTATAATGTGCTTGGTTTCTCCAGCATAGTTTGTCTCATATGGCGTCATTCCCCATAAAATTCAGAGCATTGCATTCATATTATATCATGAACATAATTGTGGTATCTTAAGGCCAAAAATTGTGTTCTATATTTAAGTCCCTTCAATCTCGTCGAAATGAAGATCCCAATCTTCATATCTCCAGATAGAAGAAACTTAAATAGGGGCAGCTGTTGTACCCCAATTTTTGACCTAAGATCCCATTTGCATTTTTGCATTTTTTATACAAAAGTCAAGGTCACTAAATACAGTTGGTTTTAACCTCTCACCTTTGAGCATTGATTATGCAGAAATTGTCAAGTGTTTTGAACATTTCTTGCCTATGTATCACTAACTTCTAATCAAGCACAAAATGTGTGTTTTTTTTGTTTGATTTCATGTGCTGACAGGTATCCTTCGATTCAGCCTGTTTCAATTGAACAAGTGCTGCCTGCAAGCCTATTTCGATTCACCAAGAGTGATGCCTGCAAGCCTGCTTTCGATTGGACAAGTTTACTATCTGCAAACATGTTTCGATTGGACAACATTGCTTCCTTCGAATATGGTCTTTCGATTGGGCAATATGTCTGCTTCGATCCACAAGCTTCGATGGGCAATATAGTCTCCTTTCGATCCACAAGCTTCGATGGGCAATACAGTCTCCTTTCGATCCACAAGCTTCGATGGGCAATACAATCTCCCTTCAGTCACAAGCTTCGACTTGGAAATACAGTCTCCTTCGATTCACAAGTTGGACCACTGTACTGCCATGCAACAAACACTATTGAGCCTGCTACAACAGTCATGCACCAACCTGCCACTAAAATCCAAAATACTGAAAAGCCTGCTACAACAGTCCTGTACTTGCCCAAAAAGGAGTGCACAAGAGATGCGTAGAAGAAAGGATCGAAACAGCATTCCCAAACTGTTCAAATCATTTTGTTTTCCCCCCAAAACTTCAGCAAATCCGCCTATAAATACAAGGCTTCACAACATGAAAAATAAGGACTTTGGGCCAGACGAACCTCTACAAATATTCTCAAACAGTGAAACTCTCAAAGTTCCCAAACACAGTAAAATTCTCAAAAAACACCAAACTTTCTCAAACACAAAAATCTCTCAAGTTCCTTCAATACTTGTGAGAACAAACCCAGAATCCACACACTTCAGTCTCCTTCGATTCTGAAGAACAACCACTTCAGTCTCGTTCGAATCAAAGAAGCATCACGCTTGCTTTTTCTTTTCCTTCAAGTCCAGCGCTCCAAGCACAACCTGTGACCTCTCTTTCGAATCCAGCATCCAGGTAACCACCTTACTGCCCAGTACACGTTCCAGCCTGAAGCAAGGTAAGTCATACTTAGCCTTGAACTTTTCGTTTCATGCCATGACATGTAAATAATACTTTTTTCGTTTCAAACATGTACATAACACTGTTTCTTTTCGTTTCCACCCTGTAAACATGTTTTTAAAAAGCTATCTCTTTCGTTTTTGCTTTCTGTTTAACTATTAAACTGTTTGAAAGACAAATACTATCATGGCCTCAGGCATGTTGTCATTTAATGTTTGAAATGAAAGAAACAGGAAACAGGGAATAAGAAACGAAGCTTCTGGCTTCTACTATCTTTCTCTAGGTCAAACGAAAGAGACAACCAGGAGGCAAACCATGTCCAATCGAAAGACATTCCCTCACCGCTGTCAACCTCCAATCGAAGAAGGCAACAAAGCAGAATCAAAAGACTTCTCCATACACTGACTTCCAGGCCAATCGAAGGACAGAACCTCACTGTTGTCAGCCCCAGTCGAAGGATACAACTTGCTGCTGCCTTTGCCCCATCGGAGGACAGGACCTCGCCCCTGCCAAAGCCCAATCGAAAGACGTGACTTCACTATTACCAGCCCCAATCAAAGGAGGCCAACAAAATGCCAGTCGAAGGATGCTACTGCCTGAGTCAAAAGACACCCCTTTTTCTTACTTTTTTCTTTTGCTTCATATTTTTTATGCTTTTTGATATGTTTGTAATAGCGTAGGTTTTTATCTTTCTGCATTTTATTTACCTTGTATAAATGTTAGTAATTAGGCAAGATAAAATCAACAAATAAAAAAACCAAAAAAATCCAAAAACACTCTTTAATCATTACTTGAACATACTTTAAAACATGCAAAAATACTCAACAAATCAAAACTCCCCCCAAGGGCATGTTAACTTCGTTCTACCGCGATACCGGCCGTGCCTATTGCTAGAATGCGTGCGTTAATGTCGCCCACTAAAAAACACAAACAAGTCAACCTTTTTCTAGAGGAACTACGGTGTTTTGATTCCTTCATTGGATACGTAGGCAAAGGGTCACGAAACCCTCACGAACGCAATAATAAAAACTCATTTTTTCCCCTTAAGCAAACATAGTTGTAGATAAATACACCTTTGTACATAACAAACAATCTTTAACCAAAAACAGATATTTCAAAAGGTTCATGCGGAGTACCGCAGATGCATTGGGTGCTAATACCTTCCCATTGCATAACCAACCCCCGAACTCTTGATCTCTTTCAAAAACGCATTGTATTTTCATTACTTTTAAATATGACTTTACATTGCATGTTTTTTTAGGGTTTTATTTCGCTCTTTTCCCTTTTCCCTTGGAAATAATAAAGCGCGGTGGAGACTCTTGCTTTTGTGAGTCAAGTTAATTAATAGCTTGATCTCTGATTTTCACCGCTACAGGGAGCTAAACTACTTTCTCGGTCTCCAAATAAAGGATCTCAATGAAGGCACAATTATATGTCAAACAAAATATTGCCAAGAGTTGCTTAAACGATTTGGGATGAACAACTCTAAACCAATTGATACTCTCATGCCTACCAATGAAAATTTAGACAAGGATGAACACGGTCAGAGTGTCGATGTCAAGAAATATAGAGGTATGATCAGATCACTCTTGTATCTTACAACATCTACGCCTGACATCATGTTTAGTGTTTGCATGTGTGCACGATATCAATCAGATCCTAAGGAATCCCACTTGAAAGCTATCAAGCGTATACTTAGGTATCTCAATAATACACCTAAGTATGGGCTATGGTATTCCAAGGGAAGCGATTGTAGTTTAGTAGGTTACTCTGATTATGATTTTGCTGGCTGCAAATCAGATAGGAAAAGCACTAGTGGAACATGTCACTTGTTTTTAAACTCTTTAATAAGTTGGCATAGAAAAAAGCAAGTTTATGTTTCTTTGTCAACTGCTGAAGCTGAATACGTTGCAGCCGGTAGCTGTTGTGCTCAGATCTTATAGCTGAAGCAACAATTACAAGACTATGATATTCAATTAAAACGTATTCCAATCAAATGTGACAATACAAGTGCTATAAACCTCACTAAGAATCCATTTTTACACTCACGCACTAAACACATAGAAATTAGACATCACTTTCTACGCGATCATGTTGAAAAGGAGGATGTTACGTTTGAGCATGTTGATACTAAAAATCGACTTGCTGACATCTTTACAAAACCACTTGCAACGGACCTCTTCTTCAACATCCGCCGTGAGCTAGGGATTTTAGATCTCTCATACGTGATGTCCTAAACATATATGTAATTGAAATATATCTATGTCACACCATACTGTTAAGATGTGCTTTTTCAGCTTTAGTACGTGTGTTCACTTATCTAATCAAACGAGGTAATATCCTTCCTATCTTCACCCTCAATCACCTATAAGTTGATCTAAATGTTCACTGAAAATGTCTTCGTATATCTCTTTTACATAAATTGTTCGAATTTGACATATGCAATTTACATCATATCATTAGGCATGCATAACACACTTCAGATAAGTCATTTTTTTGGTATGATACCATATTCCCTTGTTAGCAAGAAACTGTGTAAAAACTGCAAAATATGTCAAAATCCATATTCCATTGACTCACTCATTTTGTTTCTTTCAAGTGCTTGTATAAATGTCTCTTTCAAACATTTTATCGTGCTTATGTAATCTAACTTTTTATCTGCCAATGCATTACTTTTAACGTGATTACTTTATGTTTACTCTGCTATTTACTCACTTATTGATAACTTTATGCCTGACATTCTGTGTGAATGCCAAGTCCACTAACCGCTGAAATTGTATATAAATTTTCCTATGTGATGAGTTTCTTGAAAACTCTGTTGCTTATTCTCTTTTTGATATGGTCAAAGGGGGAGAAAAAGAGTGTGTCAGTGAAGATTGTGCTTGTATTAGGAAAAAGATACACAAACTCAGGGGGAGCAAGCCTTTTTCATTCACACTATATCACGACACATCATCAGATATTTGCCATCATCAAAGAGGGGGAGTTTGTGAGCAACCCCTTCATAGATTGATTTTGAATGATTGCAAATATAATATAACATGTTCGAATAAGCCAAAATTACATTTCTCTCATAATGCATCATTATAAGTCGACACATCAAGTTTTGTATCGATACATAGCTTTCTGAAGTCCCTGGAATTGTATCTCAAAACTATTATGTATCAATACAAAAGCTTATGAGTCGATACATAACTCTTTGATGATTCTGGAATGTAAATCTAAAAACTGCATGCATCGATACATAAATTTCATGCATCGACACATAATATTTTGATGGCCCTGTAATACTCGTATGAATGGACACAAAACCTTATGTATCGACACAAAACATTTTGATGATCTTGGAAAACGTTTTGAAACTTATATGTATCGATACATAATATCATGTGTCGACTCATACTATGTTTTAAATTCAAAAGTTAAATTTAGAATCAGTATGTATCGATACATACGCATTATGTATCGACACAAAACATTCTGATGATCCTGGAAAACGTTTTGAAACTTATATGTATCAATACATAATATCATGTGTCGAATCATACTATGTTTTAAATTCAAATGTTAAATTTACAATCAGTATGTATCGACACATATGCATTATGTGTCGACGGGTACAAAAGTGTTGGTTCTGTAAAACACTATAACATGATTTTATATCGACTCAAAACATAATGTATCGACTCATCCTGTTACATATAACTAACATGAGTCGACACATGACCAACATGCATCGACTCATATCACTTTCTTTTTGACTAACCATTTTCTGTTATAAATATAAGCAAGCATTTCTTTAGAAGCAATATAGCAACATAGAAGATTGTGTGCAAAACAATTGTAAGCAACCAGAAGCTTTTCATTCCTTCATCTTCATCATATTCTCAACCATCTTACATTCAACAACAACAAAGAAAATCAAACATCCTTGTTGAATTGAATCAAGCGGTTTGAGATAACATTCAGCTGTGTATTGAAGAAGTCTAGCTGAGTTGAAGGTTGAAGAGGAAGCTTCAAGAAATAAACCAGAGGGTTTGTCCTTCAAGAACGGGTGTGTTCTTGAGGGTTATTTTAGTCACGGCCGCGCGAGTCGGATTCAGCCGTAGCGAGGGGTTTGGAAATCAGAAGGATTTTGAACAAACAGGTCGTGGAAGCGGAGGATCATTCAGTGACTTTGCAGGGAATCTTGATACAGCTCATATCAAGTGGTGGTTCTTACAAGAAGAAGAAGATCATAGGGATTTATTTCTTTCTGTGTAGTGTAACCTTGCTATCAAACATTCAGCATATTGATATAAAAGTTCTCAGTTTCGATTGTGAAATTGAGAGGGAGACGTACCCACACGCGAGGACGACAGTGGGGAACTTCCTTACCAAACTGCCTGTGTATCGTTCTCTCTTTATTTCTCTTTACAATTTTACATATTCTATAATTTTGCAATTCAATCGGCATGCTAAGTTTTACAGTCTAATGATAAACATAGTGGCCTAAACATTTTCACAAACCACTATTATTAAATCATTATACAAGCATACGCCAAGTGTATGACAAAATTCCTATCAAATTTCTAAATTCATTGGAAATACTGTTTTATGATAAGTGCATTGAATCGTCAAGATTTATGAGGTGTACATTCATCAATTCAATTTAATAAAAATCCAGCAAAGTTTTCACATGTCAAGTTTTCTAGTAGTCGGTTCAAAGTAGACGAAATTGATTCAGGACATTGATTTTCGCTGCTTTCAACTCGCTTTGATAAAACAATTTTAAATCCTTGAAAAAGTAAGAGGTGATCTATTCACCCCCCCTCTCGATTAGTTGCCACACCGTCTAACAGTAGTGAGATGGGGGTTTGTAACAAGGATGACTTGTTTGTAGTGAGATGTGGGTTTGTAATAAGGATTTTAAGGTTTTTAGGATTCTTGAAGGAATTTGATATTTTGACAGGGTTGTGGCAAAGGTTTTTTTCTTTTGTGTTGTTTGTGTGAAAAGAATAAGATTATATAATGGAAATTAGTGTAAAGATATGGGCTTTGAATGTGCAATTGGGCCTCCAATAATCACAAGTAATAGTGCAGATTTTTATTCACTTGAGTCCGTCACATTCCAGGATAAATAACAGGGGCTTAAGTGCAATTTTTGAAGTTGAAATGTGAAAACAAAATGTAGCCGACATCGATAAATAACTCCTTTCCGAAAATGAGCTCAATTGGATAAACGGTTAATTAGTTATAAATTTCTGAAGTTTCGCCTCAGACAAACTTATTTTGGGCTCCGGTGTAAACTCTGACACGCTCTTCAATAAAAAACTGGTATTGATTGGAGCAGAACCCAGTCTCGACTTTGGAATAAAATTTGTAGATCTCTGAGTCAGTGACCTTGTGTAAAAATATGGACTCGATTCGATTAAATATGACCGAGTTATGAATTTTCGAAGTTTCGACCCAAATAAAATAATATTCAGCATTCGGGATTTTCGGTGCGTCACGCGCATTCTGGGCAAAAAAAGAAGGCCTTTTGGATACCGTTCGAACTCGATACCTCCTGTGAAAATGTAGCCAAATCAATTTTTGAAATTTTGGCGCTGAAACCATCTCAATACGATGAAAATCGACCAAGTTATGATTTTCTGAACATGACGCAAATAAACTTCTGTCACAAATTTTCTGTATGAAAATACTTGATAAATCCGCATTTTTGAAGACCTTCTGATCGAAATTGGCTTCCAGCCGTGAGACATGAAAATGTAGATGACGTCAAGACATAATTTTGTCCACCGGAACGGATTCAAAACGAGCCACGATCTTCAAGTTATGAATTTTTTATTGCGTAAAAACTGCACTTTCAACACACTTTTTCATAATATTTCTTCGAGAAAAAATCGCACATTCGGAGACCTTCTTTAAAGAATTGGTTCTCGATCCAAACCTGAATTTGAGAATATGTTATCAGGGATACCTTGGCGAAAGAACACCTGAATATGACGCGCCGGGTTGGACTCGTGAATCTTTGAACCCTGAATCGTTGCGAAACGACGAACCGATCTTCAGCACGAAAAATACTCTGAGAACTTCCATTGACGAAATAAACGTCCCTTGTAACATGAAGAAGATTGATAAATATACCTTGATTTCATAACCATAAAACCAATGATATGTATGTATGTAAATGAAATGTAAGCCAAAAAGGTCGAAATAAAGAGGGTAAATTTTAGGGTACAACAGCGGCGAGTGTACATCTTTAGAGCTCTTTCGGACAATTTACCCTTTATAGTTTTGATTTCAGAAAGGTCAGGCTTGCAGGCGTTGATGCGGACAAGTTGTTTCCCTTTGGTATCCATTTTTAAGACAGTCACCAAAAATCTTGATTTTTTTTATCTTTTATTTTGTACCCTTTGAATAAGACAGATAAAAGAAACAAATGATGAATCATGAGATATACATGAATGCATGAATGTATAAGTGTTTGATTGAGTAACGGGATTTTGTGACAGGTTTTTGTGATGGATGCCCCTATGAGGTAGGCTCCTTAATTTTGAACTATGGTAAATCTACCCTCCCAAAAGGTGGCTTCCTTAAGGGTGTCATGAATAACACCAGAGGGAAAAGGCACAAGGGCCTCCCTTAGACGGAGCCTCTTTACAGACTGAAACTTTCGCATCAAAGTCGTGAAAGGTCTCGTCATGAGATTTTGGGTTAAGGTTGTTACAAAGAGTCATGGGTGACCTTCCAAAGTCCTACTCGTCAAGAGGATATCTCTCAATAAGTATTCCTTTTTTGGAAGTTCACCGAATCTAGGCGAAGTCGTCACATAAACTCGCAGGGATGATATACCCCCTAAGTTAATAGACGAACCTTCTTTTTAAGGTTTATTAGAAATCTTCTCTTTTTTTTTTATAAAAACCCGCCACATAGCAAATATATGATAATAAAAGAATTTGACGGCAAATAAATAAACACAATAAAATAGATAAATGCAATAAAAAAATAAAGCAAATAAAAATAAAAACCCAAAAAACCTAAACATAGGGTTAAGGATTGTCCCTAGAAGAGTCGCCAGCTGTAGCAACTGGTTTTTTAATAAAGAGTCGCCACTATTAGTTTTTATCCTAGGAAAGGGAACTTAACAGAAAACTCTAATTCGCAGACATAGATTCTAGGTTTCGAACTCAATTAGACGAAAGGAAGGTGTTAGGCACCTTTCATCTACCTTGTTCACAAGGATATTAGACTCTAGGTTTAGGTTTGGGGTAAACTGGATTTTAAGTTTTAATTAGAAAGAAAGGTGTCCTAATTTTTTTAATAGGGGAACTTGCTACGATTTTTTTGATTGTATGCCTCCGTATCCTCTTATGAGGAATCAGAGTCACATTTCGTGGTTTGTATGGGTTGGTGTCTTTTAGAGGTTTGCAAACATATTTTGAACCACTTCGCACTCGGTCAGGAGTAGTGATTGCGGAAATTTTGACTGAGTACGTAGTAAGTCAAAAGTAGTTTGAAACCCATTTGCAAAAAAAAAGACTGTTGATTAGCTTAATTTGTTCGCGAAAATAGTTTGAGATTTGTTCGTGTTTTTTAATAATATTGATTGCGAAAATCTGGATTAATGCATGATAAAAAGGACTTAATGCAACATACGTGGAAATAATATACGTACATGAGTTTTTTGAGAAAATAATTTTATTTATGATAATATAAATAATATTTACTATTGATGAATAAAATAAAAATTAATATTAATAATAATATGATATAAAATTAATGTTACCAATAATAATAATTATTAAATAAAGAAATAAATAACATAAAGACAAAATATAAGAAAATATAAGAATTAAAAAAAAATAGAAAGTAAATCAATTACCCACAGGGGTGCAATTTTGGTTATAGAGTAAAACTGAGGGGGGTGCTAAAAGTAGATTGGGCTAGGCCCAGATATAAATTTAAAAGGGGGTGTATTTGGCTTTGTGTTTTAGTAATTATTAACAAGGAGGGTGTAGATAGCAGATGGGCTAGGCATAAACGCAATAAGAGGGGTCCAGATGGATTGTGTGTGGCACGGAGTACAGAGTTATGGTGGGGACTTGTCCTATCGGCTGTCCAGTGAGGATCAGGCCGATGAGATCGAAGGTGTACGATAATTTATGAAACACGTGGGTGTATGCAATAATTACTAGACATGAAGTTTATTTTTATAAATTATTTTCATTATCCCTACCCATTATCCCCTCGTTCTCTCCCTCAACACAACCCCCAAACCCTTTTCCAATTCTTCTGTAACCCAAACCTTACCAATTCTTCCCGCGGCGGCTCCTTAAGGCAGACCGAGCCCTTTATCTTACAACCACCCAACAAATGCAAGAAAAGCTAAGTTCCTTACACTGTCACGATTTTTCTTTCGTTGAGTTCTTCAAGCTTTCTGGATTTGGAACTAATCTTCCTCCGTATTCTATGATTTGCAGGTTCTATGGAGTTTGGAGGCTGTGGCCGATGAGATGGTGGTGGAGTAATTGAAGGCATGGCGGACAGTGAGGTGGTCAGCAACGGCGATGTTCAAGGGTGATTAGGGTTTCCAATCTGGAAACTCTAATCACTTTTCTTCTGGATCTCCCAGGACAAGGATTTTTCCAAATTTTGTTCTCTGTCCTCCTCTTATCTTTGACCTCTCTTCTCTTATATAGTTAGGGTTTAGAATTAGGGCTTCGCGGAATTTGTCGTTATAAAGTTTCGTTAGCTTAGATTACAACATTTTAGGGATTCAGATTGATTAGGGATTTATTGTTGATTGATGTAAATGGATATAGATTTGATTAGATTAGGCTTTCTGTAAATTTCCAGATTTTGTAATACGATTCATTTTCTGTGTAATTTCTGAGGTTCGCTTCTATACAAGTTTAGATTTGTGTTTAATTTAGTAAATTTGGATTTGGACTGATTTAAGATTTGTAATTTATTTTGATTGAATGTAATTCTGAGATTCTATTGAATAAAGTTGAGATTTATTTTGTGATACTTAAGATTTGATCTAGTTTTAAGATTCTGAGATTTTAATTGTATAATGATTATGCATTGAGATTGCTTGATTGTATTCTTTCTGTTTTATTAGGAAAATATTTGTTCAGTTTGATCTGTTCTGCGCTTTTTTTGTTGCAATCCTGCAGATTTTCTTTAACTTCTGCAGATCTGATTTAAGACTGTCTTCTCTATTTTTTTTAAATCTCAATAGTAAACGTTAGTAACAAAAAAGGACAACTTGGATCCTAGCTGAATTGTTGTTTTAGCATTTTAATTTAGGACTTGCGCTATAATACCTTCACTCATCCCAACAATATCCTTTTTTCTTTACAGCAACATAAATCTTTTATTTACAGTAAAATATTTTATGCAATCAGGCCTAACGGGCCTCCTTTCTTCTCTTTAACCCAGTGTTAGTTTTTAAAACTTAATAACTAATTTTGAAAAATATTTAATGCTATTATAAATAACAAAATCAACAATTATTTTAGTTTCAGCAAAACTTAATGGGCCTAGTTTTATTTGAAGCGAGTTAGGCTTCTGAGCTAAATTTGCAAAAGCATTTTTATCCATCAATAAATTTCTTCTAACACAACCAACATTTTTTAGCGTGAACCGGGCCCAAAACCTGGCTCTCTAAAACATATTCCCTTATATTAAATAACTTCTAATAAGTGATTTTCAAATATTTAATAAAACCAAAACAGCAAATGGGGGGCTGAAAATGCAATGGGCTTTACAATTTTATAGCTACACCTCTTATTCATGTTTACCACCAAAACAGAAATGGGCCACGGATATACGTAATTTCTTCCTCTCTTTTACCCATAAACTACTTAATAGTTTTTTTTCTAAAATAACTTTTCACTTTCGAATCACATGGGCCATTGGCCAACAAGATAAGCGAATGGGTCCACGGGTACACGAGTCTTTCTGATTTTAGAAAGCCCCGATCTCCTGAATTTAAGGTTCACCCCCCTAATTGGATAAAGATAAGCCATCAGATACTGTTGTACCAGCTTTAATTTGATATTTCTTCAATTTCAATCTTGCAAAATAAAATCATTAAGGTAGGGAAAATTTGAGGCATGACATAGTGATAGAGAGGGCGCGTATAAGACATTAGTGTTAAGGGTCCTGAGTTCTAGCCACAGAAACACCTTTTTATGTTTATTTCTTGACATTTTTACCCCATTATTTGTCAAACAACATCCCTGGACAAGAACTTCAAGGTAAACCCCTCCACTTATTTGTCAAAACAGTACTTCTGAACCAGAACTTCTAGATATTCTCATCCAACAACATTGATACCTCACGGACCCACTATCAGAACTTCTAGCTTGCCAGTAACACTAGAACTTTTAGGTTTCCATCTGCATTAGAACTTCTAGACTCTCTCAAAAACCAGAACTTCTGACCTTCCAATAACACTAGAAATTCCAGGCTCCCTCAGCAACCAGAAGTTCCAAACTTCCAGTAACACTAGAACTTCTAGGTTTCCAGTTGCATCAGAACTTCTAGGATTTCCTTTATTCCAAGTAACCCCAGAACTTCTGGCTTTCCCCATTTTCTGCTAACATTTTCTTTCTGATTTGCAGCATACCAGAGTCAGACCTCATACTCTTTCTCATATTTCTATACTTTTGGCCATGCGCTGACTCTAACTTTTATTTTCTTATTTTCGTTAATAAACAACACCAAAAATATTTTATATTCATACACTTTGCTTTATCTTTTTTAGAATAAAAGACTAAAAATATTTTCTTAAACAAATTTATTTCTTCTCTTAACCAAAACAAAACAAATCTTTTTACATTTCAATTCTTGTACATAATTTCAATATGGTTGTAATAGATAATTAGCACTTTAATTTCTTGTAATCCCCATTTGTAAATTTGTACACCCTATCCACCTAATGATTGTAATAGCGTAGAATATTTATTTTCCGCAATTTATCGCTTTCATATAAATGCTAGTAAAGTAGGATTTGTATGGGAAGATAAAAATCAATCTTAGAGAACATTAATCCAACATAAACCAAGCATGAAATACAAACATCACTCACACATGCACCCCTAGGGTTAATTCCACTTGTTGCCTTCTGAAACTGGTCATGTTATGCATGTGAGACTTCTTAGCAAAAATAATAAAAAATACAAGATCATAGTCCCTCGGTGACGCTTCGAATGTTGCCTTACAAATGATCTTAGTCCCTCAAGAGAAATGCTAAGATATCTCCCAACATTGCTATTATGACTATACGATGACCCACGGCCGCCCCTTTACATCCAAAATAAGGCTTCTTACCAATCAATGGTAAGATAGCAACATCTAATGGAGGAGGAAAAGAACAAAGACTTTTGAGTAGGTACAAACATTCTTAGTTGCTTGCTCCTTTTCAAAAACAAAAACCTTTTCAAATGCACCAACACTTTCCATGAAATATTTTCAAAAGTCCAACACTTTGTATACATTCTTATGTAAAATCAAGCTTCTCAAATGAACTTTTGTTTTGATGAAGACAAACCATGATTAACAAAGAAGGCAAAGTTTTTTAATCAAGCTCAAAGCATCTATGGACAAAGTATTCAGTTCAAGCCCTTAGCAACTTTCAAGGTATAATGATGATATTTAATTTGAATTTAAGACATATGATGCTCAATGGTGAAAAAAATGTTTTATAAATCCTTACTCAAGTTTTTCAAAGTTAAAATTCATTTTTCACTTGAGTGCAATCGATTTGCATATTAGTGCAATGGATTTCATGCTTCAATTTTTCAGATCTTTTGCTTCTGTTTCTCAGTGCAATAGATTTACATTGCTTGTGCAATCGATTGCATGATTAAATTTTTCAAAAAGTTTGCTTCTGTTTCTCAGTGCAATCGATTTACATTGCTTGTGAAATCGATTGCACTCAATTAAATTTTGCTACTGACTTCACATGCAATCGATTTACATTCTTATGCAATCGATTGCATACTTAAAATTTTTGAAAATATAGCTGTTGAAACCCCGTGCAATCGATTTACACAAAGGGTGCAATTTATTGCATGCTGCACGATTTTGAAAAACAGCAGCTTTGCACATGCCTGTTTATAATACCTTTTCATTGAAACCTTTCACTCAATCTTGGCAATTGTTCATGATTCATTTACAGAACTTTATGATGTTTCAAAAAGGTGTTATGAACATATAAATATTCATTTTCAATATCATTTTCAACACCTCCTCCAAATATATTTTCTGAATTTTCAAAATACAAACTCAAGCTTTTCTTCACTTTCATACATAAGTTTTCTGCACACTTTCATATACTGTTAACCAGAAAACTTTGAGCACTTATATCTTGAGTCATTGTGCATTATTATCATTGGAAGAGAAGTTCATTCATTGTTAAATCACTCTAAGTGATCAATACTATTTAACTCACTCCAAATAAAATATTGATAGATACTTACTTATTTTTCCAGGATTATTGAAAATAAGTTTAAGTGGTTTTATAAATCTTGTCTTTCCAGGATTGTTGGATACAAGTGCAGTTACTTTGAGAGGATTGTTCTCATTGTTGACATTGTGAAAATCCAAGAGGATTGTTCTTGGTCCAAGAGGATTGTTCTTGGATTTTTGGTAGTTCTTGTTTAAGTTTTCCACAATAAGGAAATCACTTTCATGTTGAAAGGGGACTGGAGTACTCTCGGACTGTGAAGGGAACCAGGATATATCGCTCGTGTCTCTTTATTTTTCTTCACTTTACTCTTTCCTAAACTCACCATTAACCAGAAAAATAATATCCATCATCACTAAAACAAGAATTTTTTTAAAGTAGGTAATTCACCCCCCCCCCCCCCCTCTTAGGCGCACTTCCTACTTACAATTGGCATCAGAGTAGGTTATAGGTAACCTATTCCTAAAAGATCCAGAATGGCTTCCGCAAATCAAAATCCCATTTTCAGAGATGGTGGTAGTAACAACAAGCCTCCTCTATTTTGTGGTGAATATTTTGACTTCTGGAAAATACGCATGAAGGCACATCTAGAAGCACAAGGAGAAGAAATATGGGATGCCATCGAGAATGGTCCATTTATCCCTATAACGGTAATCAATGGTGCTGTCTCATCAAAGCCTAAAAGTGCATGGGACGAAGATGATAAGATGAAGGTTCTCTATAATAAAAAGGCAATAAACCTTCTTCGAGGTGCACTTAGCATGGATGAATTCTTCTGTGTCTCAGCATGCAAAACAACAAAAGAAATATGGGATACCTTGTTACAAACTCGTGAAGGAACTGTTGAAGTTAAAAGATCAAGACTAAATACCCTGAGTCAAGAATACAAATTATTTCGAGTGCAGCCCAAAGAAACCATTCTTGACCTACAAAAGAGATTTGTGCACTTGACAAATCATCTAAGTGCTCTTGGTAAGACTTCGACGAATGATGAACTAAATCTAAAAGTACTTAGGTCCTTAACTAGGGAATGGCAACCAAAGGTAACGCAAATTTCAGAAAAGAAAAGTCTCTCCTCCATGACGTCTGCAACATTGTTTGGGAAACTTCAAGAATATGAAACGGAACATGGAAGACTTGAAAAACATTAAAATCAAGAGAAGAAATCCAAGAATATTGCTTTGAAGATATATTCCAAGGAAGTTGAAAAGGAAGACAATCCGGAAGAAGATGAAAATTTCATGCTTCTTATTAAAAGGCTTGGTAAGTTCTTTGGTAGAAATGACAAACCATTTTCTCATTCAAAAGGAAAGAAACAATTTAAGAAAAAGGAAGCTTCCACATCAACACAAGAAGTCACATGTTATGAATATGGTAAGCAAGGTCATATCAAGCCGGATTGTCTAAAACTCTCCAAGAAAGGTGGCTTCAAAAGCAAAAAGGGATTCAAGAACAAAAAGGCCTATGTTGCATGGGAATATAATGAGATAAGTTCCTCATCCGATTCCGATAGTGGTGAAAGTGCAAATCTAGCATTGATGGCCTCACACCATTTCGATGATGAAGACAATGAGGTTAGTAATGAATTTTCTCTTTTTGATAGTGATGCACAAGGTGCTATAGATGAACTATTGAATGAATGCAAAATTTTGTGTAAAACTATTTCATCACAAAAGAAACAAATTTCATCCTTAGAAGAAAAATGTGAATCTATGGAAAAAGATTTCAAAGAAGAAAAACAAAAATTAAGTGATGAACAAAAACATAATTTTGTATGCAAAAATTGTGAATCACTCTCTTTCCAAATTGTCCAATTAAAAAGAGTCATTGAAAGATATTAAAAAGGCCAAATTGTTTTGGAAGGTGTTCTTAGCCAACAAAGATACTCCAATGACAAAAGTGGTCTTGGATATTCAAAGTTTCCAAAACCAAGTTCTAATAAAACTATCTTTGTTAAGGCTAGTGATGAATCATCCAAAGAGAAAGTGAACAAACCTAAAATAGTTCATCACTATCCTAAAAAGAAAACATTTCCTAAGAAGAAATCTTATCCTTCTAGATATAGAAGTAACTTTGAACCTACTTGTTTTTATTATGGTATTAAAGGCCATACACCTAATGCTTTCTATGTTAGAACCTCTAGTGTGGCAAGTGGGAATTATGTGTGGGTAAAGAAATGTACTAATTACGAAGGACCCAAAGCAACTTGGGTACCTAACAAAGCCTAATTTGTTTTACAGGTATGCTTGAAGACCACATGAAATCATTGGTATCTTGATAGTGGTTGTTCAAAGCATATGACGGGAGACATAAACCAATTTTCAAATCTAGTGCTAAAGGCCAAGGGTTTTGTCACTTATGGAGACAATAATAAGGGAAGAATTCTTAGCAAAGGCAAAGTTGGCGCTCCACCTTTTACATCCATTGAAGATGTTTTTTATGTTTAAGGACTAAAGCATAATCTTCTTAGTATTACCCAACTTTGTGACAAAGGCTTCAAGATCAAGTTCACCAAGGATGAATGCTTGATAAAAGACGAAGTCATACATGAGGTTATACTTAAAGGTAAAAGAATAAATAATATATTCATGATTTCCCTTGATGATCCATCTTTGAAGGTAAAATGTCTCATGGCGAACAACGACGATTCATGGCTGTCGCACAAAAGAATTGCTCATATTCACATGGAACACTTGAATAAACTAATCAAGCATGATCTTGTCATTGGGTTTCCTAAGAGAAATTTCGTCAAAGATAAACTCTGCGTTGCTTGTCAAAAAGGGAAACAAACAAAATTAACTTTCAAATCTAAGAATGTGGTGTCTACTACAAGGCCACTACAATTGTTACATATGGACTTATTTGGTCCATCAAGAACAAGAAGTTTCAGAGGTAATGTATATGCTTTGGTTATTGTTGACGATTTCTCTAAATATACTTGGAGATTCTTTTTAGTGCAGAAAAGTGATGCATTCAAGGCGTTCAAGAAGTATGCTAAACAAATTCAAAATGAGAATTCTCTAACAATTGCTTCCATAAGAAGTGATCATGGCGGAGAGTTTCAAAATGATCTATTTGAAGAATTTTGTGGAGAACATGGAATATCTCACAACTTCTCGGCACCAAGGACTCTTCAACAAAATGGAGTGGTAGAAAGAAAGAATATGTCTCTTGTGGAACTTCTAGAACTATGCTTAGCGATTTAAATCTTCCAAAATATTTTTCGGCGGATGCGGTAAGCACGACATGTTTTGTTAGTAATAGAGTTAACATAACACCGATCTTGAAGAAAACTCCATATGAACTCTTCAAAGGGAGGAAACCAAACATTTCTTTCTTTCACATCTTCGGATGCGAATGCTTTGTCTTAAACAACGACAAAGATAACCTTGGTAAGTTTGATGAAAAATCCGATGAAGGTATTTTTCTTGGCTACTCTCTTTCTAGCAAGGCATATAGAATCTACAACAAAAGAACTTTAATAATTGAAGAATCAATGCATGTATGTTTTGATGAATCTAACCCCTACAAGGAGGATAATATTGTCTGTGATAATGATGATGATGAAATACTAGAAGGTCCTCAAGAAAATACTTCCAAAGATCAACCAATTCAACACGAAGAATCACCCCAACAAGAATCAAATCTCAATGATCTACCAAAAGAATGGAGAACTCATAGACACCATCCTATTGATAAAGTAATTGGTGATCTAAGTCATGGTGTGACAACAAGATTAAATCTCAAAGATGCTTCCCTAAACATGGCGTTTGTCTCTCAAATTGAACCTTCCAAAGTTGATGAAGCCTTAGGCGACGACCAATGGATTATCGCTATGGAAGAAGAATTAAATCAATTTAAAAGGAATCAAGTTTGGGAACTTGTCCCTAGGCCAAGCAACAAACACATTATTGGAACAAGATGGGTGTTTAAAAACAAACTTGACGAAAATGGAATAATTGTTCGGAACAAAGCAAGGTTGGTAGCACAAGGCTACAATCAAGAAGAAGGAATAGATTTTGAAGAAACTTTCGCTCCGGTTGCAAGGTTAGAAGTTATTCGTCTCTTACTTGCCTATACCTTCTCATTAAATTTTCAGCTTTTCCAAATGGATGTCAAAAGCGCATTCTTGAATGGATATATCACTGAAGAAGTCTACGTTAAGCAACCCTCGGGGTTCGAAGATTTCAAGAATCCATCTCATGTATTTAAATTGAGAAAAGCTCTCTATGGATTGAAACAAGCACCAAGGGCATGGTATGATCGTTTAAGCAACTTCTTATGCGAAAAAGGTTTTGAAAAGGGAAAAGTTGACAAGACTCTTTTTATCAAGAAAATCAAAGATGACACTTTGATAGCTCAAGTATATGTTGATGATATCATTTCGGATCTTTAAACCAAGAAATGTGTGAAGAATTTTCAGCAATGATGCAAGGAGAATTTGAGATGTCCATGATGGGTAAAATGAATTATTTTCTTGGACTTCAAATCAAACAATTCAAAGATGGCATCTTCATCAACCAATCCAAGTATTGTAAGGAACTCTTGAAAAGATTTGACATGGATAACTGTAAGGCAATGTCTACACCAATGGGTTCTGGTACGTATGTTGATCAAGATGAATTACGTGTTTCCATCGACATTACAAAGTATCGAGGTATGATTGGCTCCTTATTATATTTGACGGAAAGCCGTCCTGACATAATGTTTAGTGTTTGTCTCTGTGCTCTCTTTCAAGCAAATCCAAAGGAATATCATCTCACGGCGGTGAAGAGGATTATGAAGTATCTCAAAGGAACAACAAATTTCGGATTATGGCATCCTAAAGGTAGTGTTTGCAACTTAGTTGGTTATTCTGATGCGGATTATGCAGGTTGTAAAACTGATAGAAAAAGCACAAGTGGTACTTGTCACATCCTTGGAAATGCATTAATATCATGGGCCTGCAAGAAACAAGCATGCATTGCTCTTAGCACGACTGAAGCTGAATATATTGCAGCGGGTAGTAGTTGCGCTCAAATTTTATGGCTCAAACAACAACTTCGTGACTATGGACTCGATCTAGGATGCATTCCTCTACGGTGCAATAACACAAGTGCAATAAACATTACGAAGAATCCAGTCATGCATTCAAGAGCCAAACATATAGACATACGACATCATTTCCTTCATGATCATGTTATTCAAGGAGATGTCGAGGTAACCTTTGTAGATACTCATAATTAACTTGACGATATCTTCACCAAACCTTTGGCAAGAGAACCATTTTACAAGATTCGACGAGAGCTTGGCCTACTTGACGAACACGACATATAAGGTGCCTTCTATCCTTGTTATAATTATATATATATATATATATATATATATATATATATGTTTTTTAACCATGCTATATGTGATTATATATGTTGAGTTGTGTTTAAAATTAAGAATAATTTGTTTTTGGGCATTTTTGGTTGATGCAAATCGATTGCACAAATAGTGTAAATCGATTTCTCACTGAGTGTTTTTAATTCTGACCTTTCTGTTTCAAGTGCAAATCGATTTCACCATAAATGCAAATCGATTGCACTCTGTGCGTTTCAGTTTTATTTTGATTATGTTTTATGTGCAAATCGATTGCACCTGTATGCAAATCGATTGCACCTACTGTAACTTGCTTTTATGACAGAAATTTTTGTTGGTCACAATTTCTCTCTCTCATATTCCCAAGCCAAATAAACTTCAATACAACCCACTCATTCATATCTACTCAAATCATATTCAAATTTCAGCTCTCAAACACTCTTCTCTCTCAAAAAACCTAAAATCCTCAAAACCCTAAAATACCTTACCCATGGCTTCAAGACTAAAAAGAAAGGTGCCAGCTTCAGACAAAGGGAAGAAAAAGGTTGATTCATCCTCTAATCCATTACTTTCATCTCTCACCGAGGAACAAGAAGCCAGATTCACAAAGGACTTTCAAAGGAAAATAGTGTCCAATCCTAAATATGGTATGTTATCATCCTTTCTCCAAGAATGCTTCTATTTTCAAAATGATTTAGCTGTTTATGGTCAAGAACCATTAATTTCATCGTTTGTTCCATATTATCTGGATTTGGTAAGAGTGTTTTTCAGCAATTTAACTCCCCCAAAAGGAAAAATGGTGACATATGTGCTTGGTACTCGTATCTCTCTAACTCCTGAGGTTGTTGGTGAGATTCTTCATATTCCTTACACTGGAAGTTCTCTGTATGACCCTGAAAACGAGGCATGGGATGACTACCGGAAAAAGGATTTCTATTACAGCATTGGGAGATTAAGTGAAGCTAAATTCTGTGCAAAACGGATTCGTGGTCTAGGCGGAGTAATTCCATCCAGAGACTCCTGGAGTGCAGGTAACTTTTATATAGACGATCGACTATTTCATTACTTTATGGTCTATATTATGTTTCCAGGAGCTGGAAACCACTACATTGTGAACGACCTAGACATGCAGCTGATTTATGCAAGAAAGAAAGGAATAAGTGTTAACTGGGCAAGACTTATAATGGTGCACATGCTGAGAGTCGATGCAAAATCGAAATTTCTTCCATATGGTTATTTTGTTACTTTAATTATGAAGGAATTTGGAGTGGTTTTTGCGGGGTTTGAGAAAGTCAATATGGATCCAAATATGCACAAGATTTCCATCAAGAATGTTGACTCATAAATGGGCGTGCATTATAATCCGAAAACAAAAAACTATCACTTACATTGGTGAAGATGTGGTTGGTGATGAAGGGAACAATCAAGAAGTCGAAGGCGGTGAAGCTGTAGCTCCTCCACCTGCTTCTCCCTCTGGAACAAGAAATCAAGAGCTTATAGATTTCATGTCTCAACAATTTGCTTCCATGAACACCAACATCAATAACCAATGGAATGTGATCAATGATTCTATAATGACCCGGATTAATGACTTCCGCATAGATGTGAATCAACAATTTTCGTACCTTTACTCCCATCTTCACATTACACCATATGATCCCAATAATCCAGCTGCACCTCCACAGCATTACACAGAACCTCCTCTACAACAACAATTTCCGAATCAAAGATCTTGGTCATATAACCACCGGGACATGCATCAACCTTGAAGTTCTGGCCAACTCTAGTTTCTATTATGTCCTTGTTCTGTTATTCTATGTTGTGTTTGTTAATTTTTTGTGTAATCATTAGACAATTTATGTTGCATGTTTAATTAAAGTTTTCTCGATATATTAATTTATTACTGTGTATTTTTTGCATCTTTCCCTTCTTTTTGATAATGTCAAAGGGGGAGAAGGATGTGGTACTTTATGCTTGTATATTTTCTTGTCTTAAATTTTTAAGGTACTCTCCAACCAAGATGAACAAATACAAAGGATTCCAACCTTCTCATACATAGGGGGAGTTATGCATCTTAGGGGGAGAAACTCTTTCCAGAAATTACAACGCATAAAGAAAGATTGTTTATCATCATCAAAAAGGGGGAGAATGTAAAATCAAGCTTCTCAAATGAACTTTTGTTTTGATGAAGACAAACCATGATTAACAAAGAAGGCAAAGTTTTTTAATCAAGCTCAAAGCATCTATGGACAAAGTCTTCAGCTCAAGCCCTTAGATACTTCCAAGGTATAATGATAATATTTACTTTTAACTTAAGACATAGATGCTCAATGGTGAAAAGAAATGTGTTATAAATCCTTACTCAAGTTTTTCAAAGTTAAAATTCATTTTTCACTTGAGTGCAATCGATTTTCATATTAGTGCAATCGATTGCATGCTTCAATTTTTCAAATATTTTGCTTCTGTTTCTCAGTGCAATCGATTTACATTGCTTGTGCAATCGATTGCATGCTTAAATTTTTCAAAAATTTTCCTTCTATTTCTCAGTGCAATCGATTTACATTGCTTGTGCAATCGATTGCACTCAATCAAATTTTGCTACTGACTTCATATCAAATCGATTTACATTCTTATGTAATCGATTGAACACTTAAAACTTTTGAAAATATAGCTGTTGAAACCCCGTACAATCAATTTACACAAAGGGTGAAATCGATTGCATGTTGCACGATTTTGAAAAACAACAGCTTTGCACATGCCTGTTCATAATACCTTTTCATTGAAACCTTTCACTCAATCTTGGAAATTTTCCATGATTCATTTAAAGAACTTTATGATGTTTCAAAAAGGTTTTATGAACATATAAATATTCATTTTCAAAATCATTTTCAACACCTCTTCCAAATATATTTTCTGAATTTTCAAAATACAAACTCAAGCTTTTCTTCACTTTCATACATAAGTTTTCTGCACACTTTCATATACTGTTAACCAGAAAACTTTGAGCACTTATATCTTGAGTCATTGTACATTATTATCATTGGAAGAGAAGATCATTCATTGTTAAATAACTCTAAGTGATCAATACTACTCAACTCACTAAAATCAAATATTGATAGATACTTACTTATTTTTCCAGGATTGTTGGAAATAAGTTTAAGTGGTTTTATAAATCTTTTCTTTCCAGGATTGTTGGATATAAGTGTAGTCACTTTGAGAGGATTGTTCTCACTGTTGACATAGTGAAAATCCAAGAGGATTTTTCTTGGTCCAAGAGGATTGTTCTTGGCTTTTTGGTAGTTCTTGTTTAAGTTTTCCACAATAAGGAAATCTCTTTCATGTTGAAAGGGGACTGGAGTACTCTCGAACTGTAAGGGGAACCAGGATATATTGCTCGTGTCTATTTATTTTTCTACACTTTACTTTTTCCTAAACTCACCATTAACCAGAAAAATAATATCCATCATCACTAAAACCAGAATTTTTTAAAGTATCTAATTCACCCCCCCCCCTTTTAGGCGCACTTCATACTTACATCTTATAGAGACGAGAATCATTACAAAGTTTGCCTAAATGAAGGCGCTTTTCAAAAATACTTTCAAAAGCCACCACAAAGCATACTTTAAAACAAAACAATGATCTAGAAAGCAAATAAGAGCCCATAGATAACTATGGATGAAAAGGGTGCTAACACGTTCCCTTTTCATAATCTACCCCCAGAACTCAAGAAAATAATCTCAAAGGTCTTTCCTTCTCTTTTCACCCTTTCCTTCATTGGATAAAAGAAATGTTGGTGGAGACTCTTTCTATCTGCAACAATTGCAATCAAACGCAAAACATCCCAAGTCCGTTCTCCCACCGTGTTACAGAACTGTCGACTCTGTTGGGGAATTTTCTGTATTGGGGTTACCTTACGGATAGATCACCTTTACTTTCTTTTCTTTGTTTGACTTGTTTGCTTTACATTTTTGGTTCCTTGCTTGGGATTGTTTTGATCCTCCACACGGATCTGGGAGCCCTTTTTAGGTAAGTAACAATATATTATGGAAATTGTACGACGTAGACCGATATGGTTGAAGCAATGGCTATGTTAGTGTGACATATTTGTTGGTACCGGTATCCCTTGTGTTTAATCAAGGAGAATACGGGGCCGTTGAGTAGCGTCATGAAGCACTAACTGACCTTAGAACCTTAATTGAACAACTTAGCCATTACTAAGTAGTGAGATAGTAGGTTTCGGTGGAAAGCTGAAAATTGGTTGATACTCGATACTACACTCGTTGAGATTGGACTTTTGGGATATCTCAGCCGCAAGAAAATATTGATTGTGCTGAGATAATTCTTGAAAGAAAGGTCTGTGATATTGAGATCCTCTAGAACCCGATTACTTTCTAGGACAGGTTGAGCCAACTAAACTTCAAGAGGGTACTTCCCTATTAAACTCCATGCAAGCCTAAACCTAAGGACTTGTTTGCTTTATGTGTACATAACAATTTGCTTACTTGTACATAACATCATAAACATCATAACACCATAAGCATTCTCACTAACCATTTCAAGGATTTAGGAATTTATCTTTGTTTTGTTTTGTAGGCCATGAATCTCGTCCGAAGGAATACCATCAGAATCAACTTCGTGAAAGCACACCCTCAACTCCAAGAATTGGCATTAAGGGTGCCCGGAGATTCTCATTTCACCAAGAAATATGGTTGACTCCTCAGTTTGGCTACCTCCAATTTCCAATAAGAGATGATGTGCATGCTCTTCGAATTCTTTGATCCCATGCATCATTGCTTCACCTTCCCTGACTATTAGTTAGTGCCAACCCTAGAATAATTCTCTTTATTATTAGGAGTGTCCGTGCTTGATCAAGCACCGTTCACCAGTTTAGAAGGGATTACAAAACCTGAAGTCATTATCGAAGCCCTGCATCTGAAGAGAGTCGACATTATAGCAAATTGGGAAACAAGAAGCAGAGTTAAAGGGTTCCTAGCCAAGTTCTTATTGGAGAAGGCTCGATCATTCTAGGAGGATTTAGATTTTCAAGATTTTGAAGATGTCCTGGCCCTTCTCATCTATGGTTTGGTTCTATTTCCCAACTCGGACCAATTCATAGATGTGAATGTTATCAAAGTCTTTCTCTCTCGTAATCCTATACCTACCTTGCTGGGAGACATCTTACATTGTTTCCATACCTGCACCATGAAGAAAAGAGGGACTCTTTTGTGTTACATTCCACTACTTTCCAAATGGTTTACTTCGCACCTACCTCGATCAACATTGAAGAACGAGAAAAGATTGACATGGTCTCAAAGGATGATATCCCTCACCCACTCTGATATTCATTGGTGTTCGAGATCCTTAGGAGATACTTCTATCATTGACCTTTAGGGGGAATTCCCTAATGACCCTCTACTTGGCATTAGAGAAGGTATCACTTACAACCCATGCTTAGCTCTGCGACAGTTTGGGTATGCCCGAAGAGATGGTCCTCATGATATTCTCATCCAAGGGTTGGTGTTCGACTATGAGAATAATGATCAAGGCTACCATAAGTGGTTTGCACGAGCTTGGATGATGGTAAACAAAGCAGATAGTGAGACGCTGGGATGCAAAAATTATATTCCCCTTGAACCTTACCTTAGGTGGAGCCTCTTTATGGACTGAAACTTTCGTCTCAAAGTCGTGAAAGGTCTCGTCATGAGATTTTGGGTTAAGGTTGTTACAAAGAGTCATGGGTGACCTTCCAAAGTCCTACTCGTCAAGAGGATATCTCTCGATAAGTATTCCTTTTTTGGAAGTTCACCGACTCTAGGCGAAGTCGTCACATAAACTCGCAGGGATGATATACCCCCTAAGTTAATAGATGAACCTTCTTTTTAAGGTTTATTGGAAATCTTTTTTTTTTTTGATAAAAACCCGCCACATAGAAAATATATGATAATAAAAGAATTTGACGGTAAATAAATAAACGCAATAAAATAGATAAATGCAATAAAAAATAAAGCAAATAAAAATAAAAACCCAAAAAACCTAAACCTAGGGTTAAAGAGAGTCCCCAGCAGAGTCGCTAGCTGTAGCAACTGGTTTTTTAATTAAGAGTCACCACTATTAGTTTTTATCCTAGGGAAGGGAACCTAACAGAAAACCCTAATTCGTAGACAGAGATTCTAGGTTTCGGACTCAATTAGATGAAAGGAAGGTGTTAGGAACCTTTCATCTACCTTGTTCACAAGGATATTAGACTCTAGGTTTAGTTTTGGGGTAAACTAGATTTTAAGTTTTAATTAGAAAGAAAGGTGTCCTAATTTTTTTAATAGGGGAACTTGCTACGATTTTTTTGATTGTATGCCTACGTATTCTCTTATGAGGAATTAGAGTCCCATTTCGTAGTTTATATGGGTTGGTGTCTTTTAGGGGTTTGTAAACATATTTTGAATCACTTCGCACTCGGTCAGGAGTAGTGATTGCGGAAATTTTGACTGAGTACGTAGTAAGTCAAAATTAGTTTGAAACCCATTTGCAAAAAAAGACTGTTGATCAGCTTAATTTATTCGCGAAAATAGTTTGAGATTTTTTCGTGTTTTTTAATAATATTGATTGCGAAAATCTAGATTAATGCATGATAAAAAGGACTTAATGTAATATACGTGGAAATAATATACGTACATGAGTTTTTTGAGAAAATAATTTTATTTATGATAATATAAATAATATTTACAATGGATGAATAAAATAAATATTAATATTAATAATATGATATAAAATTAATGTTACCAATAATAATAATTATTAAATAAAGAAATAAATAATATAAAGAGAAAATATAAGAAAATATAAGAATTATAAAAAAAAGTAGAAAGTAAATCAATTAACCATGGGGTGAAATTTTGGTTATAGAGTAAAACTGAGGGGGTGCTAAAAGTAGACTGGGCTAGGTCCATATATAAATTCTAAAGGTGGGTGTATCTGGCTTTGTGTTTTAGTAATTATTGACAAGGAGGGTGCAGATAGCAGATGGGCTAGGCCCAAACGCAGTAAGAGGGGTCCAGATGGATTGTGTGTGGCGCGGAGTACAGAGTTATGGTGGGGACTCGTCCTATCAGCGAGGATCAGACGGATGAGATCGAAGGTGTACGATAATTTATGAAACACGCGAGCGTATGCAATAATTACTAGACATAAAGTTTGTTTTTATAAATTATTTTCATTATCCCTACCCATTATCCCCCTCGTTCACTCCCTCAACACAATCCCCAAACCCTTTTCCAATTCTTCCCTAACCCTAACCTTACCAATTCTTCCTGTTGCGGCTCCTTAAGCCAGACCGAGCCCTTTATCTTACAACCACCCAACAAATTCAAGAAAAGCTAAGTTCCTTACACTGTCATGATTTTTCTTTCTTTGAGTTCTTCAAGCTTTCTGGATTTGGAAATAATCTTCCTCCATATTCTCTGATTTGAAGGTTCTATGGAGTTTGGAGGTTGTGGCTGATGAGATGGTGGTGGAGTAATTGAAGGTGTGGCGGACAATGAGGTGGTCAGCAGCGGCGATGTTCAAGGGTGATTAGGGTTTTCGATCTGGGAACTCTAATCACTTTTCTTCTGGATCTCCAACGACAAGGGTTTGTCCAAATTTCGGTCTCCGTCCCCCTCTTATCTTAGACCTCTCTTCTCTTATATAGTTAGGGTTTAGAATTAGGGCTTCGTGGAATTTGTCGTTATAAAGTTTCGTTAGCTTAGATTACAAGATTTTAGGGATTCAGATTGATTAGGGATTTATTGTTGATTGATGTAAATGGATATAGATTTGATTAGATTAGGCTTTCTGTAAATTTCCATATTTTGTAATACGATTCATTTTTTGTGTAATTTATGAGGTTCTCTTCTATACAAGTTTAGATTTGTGTTTAATTTAGTAAATTTGGATTTGGACTGATTTAAGATTTGTAATTTATTTTGATTGGATGTAATTCTGAGATGTTATTGAATAGAGTTGATATTTATTTTATGATACTTAAGATTTGATCTAGTTTTAAGATTCTGAGATTTTAATTGTATTATGATTATGCACTGAGATTGCTTGATTGTATTCTTTCTGTTTTATTAGGAAAAGATTTGTTCAGTTTGATCTGTTCTGCGTTTTTTTTTGCAATCCTGCAGATTTGCTTTAACTTCTGCATATCTGATTTAAGACTGTCTTCTCTTTTTTTTTAAATCTCAACAGTAAATGTTAGTAACAAAAAAGGACAACTTGGATCCTAGCTGTAATTGTTGTTTTAGCATTTTAATTTGGGACTTGCGCTATAATACCTTTACTCAGCCCAACAACATCCTTTTTTCAGCAAAATATTTTGTGCAATCAGGCCTAACGGGCCTCCTTTCTTCTCTTTAACCCAGTGTTAGTTTTTATAACTTAATAACTAATTTTGAAAAATATTTAATGCTATTATAAATAACTAAATCAAAAAATATTTTAGTTTCAGCAAAACTTAATAGGCCTAGTTTTATTTGAACCAAGTTGGGCTTCTAAGCTAAATTTGCAAAAGCCTTTTTGTCCATCAATGAATTTCTTCTAACACAACCAACATTTTTTAGCGTGAACCGGGCCCAATACCTGGCTCTCTAAAACAGATCCCCTTATATTAAATAACTTCTAACAAGTGATTTTGAAATATTTAAAAAAACCAAAACAACAAATGGGGGGCTGAAAATGCAATGGGCTTTACAATTCTATAGCTACACCTCTTATTCATGTTTACCACCAAAACGGAAATGGGCCATGGATATACTTAATTTCTTCCTCTCTTTTACCCATAAACTAATTAATAGTTTTTTTTCTAAAATAACTTTTCACTTTTGAATCGCATGGGCCATTGGCCAACAAGCTACGCGAATGGGTCCACGGGTACACGAGTCTTTCTGATTTTAGAAAGCCCCAATCTCCAGAATTTAAGGTTCACCCCCCTAATTGGATAAAGATGGGCCATCAGATACTGTTGTACCATATTTAATTTGATATTTCTTCAATTTCAATCTTGCCAAATAAAATCATCGAGGTAGGGCAAATTTGGGGTATGACAAAGTGATAGAGAGCGCGCGTATAAGACATTAGTGTTAAGGGTCCTGAGTTCTAGCCACAGAAACACCTTTTTATGTTTATTTCTTGACATTTTTACCCCATTATTTGTCAAACAACATCCCTGGACCAGAACTTCTAGGTAAACCCCTCCACTTATTTGTCAAAATAGTACTCCTGAACCAGAACTTCTAGATATTCTCATCTAACATCATTGATACGTCACGAACCCACTATCAGAACTTCTAGCTTGCCAATAACACTAGAACTTTTAGATTTCCACCTGCATTAGAACTTCTAGACTCTCTCAACAACCAGAACTTCTGACCTTCCAATAACACTAGAAATTCCAGGCTCCCTCAACAACCAGAAGTTCAAAACTTCCAGTAACACTAGAACTTCTAGGTTTCCAGTTGCATCAGAACTTCTAGGATTTCCTTTATTCCCAGCAACCCCAGAACTTCTGCCTTTCCCCATTTTCTGCTAACATTTTCTTTCTGATTTGCAGCATACCAGAGTCAGACCTCCTGCTCTTTCTCATATTTCTATGCTTTCAGCCATGCGTTGACTCTAACTTTTATTTTCTTATTTTCATTAATCAAAAAAACCAAAAATATTTTATATTCATACACTTTGCTTTATCTTTTTTAGAATAAAAGACTAAAAATATTTTCTTAAGCAAATTTATTTCTTCTCTTAACCAAAACAAAACAAATCTTTTTACATTTCAATTCTTGTACATAATTTCAGTATGGTTCTAATAGATAATTAGCACTTTAATTTCTTGTAATCGCCATTTGTAAATTTGTACACCCCATCCCCCTAATGATTGTAATAGCGTAGAATATTTATTTTCAACAATATATCGCTTTCATATAAATGCTAGTAAAGTAGGATTTGTATGGGAAGATACAAATCAATCTTAGAGAACATTAATCTAAGATAAACCAAGCATGAAATACAAACACTATTCACACATGCACTCCTAGGATTAATTCCACTTGTTGCCTTATGAAAATGGTCATGTTATGCGTGTGAGACGTCTTAGCAAAAATAATAAAAAATACAAGATCATAGTCCCTCGGTGGCGCTTCGAATGTTGCCTTACAAATGATCTTAGTCCCTCAAGAGAAATGATAAGATATCTCCCAACATTGATATTATGAACATATGATGACCCACGGCCGTCCCTTTACATCCAAAATAAGGCTTCTTACCAATCAATGGTAAGATAGCAACATCTAAAGGAGGAGGAAAAGAACAAAGACTTTTGAGTAGGTAGAAACATTCTTAGTTGCTTGCTCCTTTTCAAAAACAAACACCTTTTCAAATGCACCAACACTTTCCATGAAATATTTTCAAAAGTACAACACTTTGTATACATTCTTATAGAGGCGAGAATCATTACAAAGTTTGCCTAAACGAAAGCGCTTTTCAAAAATACTTTCAAAACCCACGACAAAGCACACTTTCAATCAAAAGCAATGATCTAGAAAGAAAATAAAAGCCCATAGATAATTATGGATGAAAAGGGTGCTAACATCTTCCCTTTTCATAATCTACCCCCAAAACTCAAGAAAATATTCACAAAGGTCTTTCCTGTTCTTTTCACCCTTTCCTTCATTGGATAAAAGAAAAGTTGGTGGCGACTTTTGCTATCCGCAAAAATTGCGATCAAACGCAAAAAATCCCAAGTCTGTTCTCCCACAGTGTTACAGAACTGGCGACTTTGCTGGGGAATTTTCTGTAGTGGGGTTACCTTAGGGCTAGATCACCTTTACTTGCTTTTCTTTGTTTGACTTGTTTTCTTTACATTTTTGGTTCCTTTCTTGGGCTTGTTTTGATCCTCCACTCGGATCTGGGAGCCCTTTTTAGGTAAGTAGCAATAGATTATGGAAATTTTATAACGTAGACCAATATGGTTGAAGCAATGGCTTTGTTATTGTGACGCATTTGTTGGTACTGGTATCCCTTGTGTTGAATCGAGGAGAATACGAGGTTGTTGAGTATTGTCATGAAGCACTAACTGAACTTAGAACCTTAATTGAGCAACTTAGCCATTAGGAAGTAGTGAGATAGTCGGTTTTGGTGGAAAGCTGAAAATTGGTTGATACTCGATACTACACTCGTTGAGATTGGACTTTTGGGATATCTCGGCCGCAAGAAAAGATTGATTATACTGAGATAATTCCTGAAAGAAAGGTCAGTGATATTGAGATCCTCTAGAACCCAGTTACTTTCTGGGACAGGTTGAGCCAACTAAACTTCAAGAGGGTACTTCCCTATCAAACCCCATGCAAGCCTAAAACTAAGGACTTGTTTACTTTGTGTGTACATAACAATTTGCTTACTTGTACATAATATCATAAACACCATAACATCATAAGCATTCTCAATAACCATTTCAAGGATTTACGAATTTATCTTTCTTTTGTTTTGTAGGCCATGAATCCCGTCTGAAGGAATACCATCAGAATCAACTTCGTGAAAGCACACCCTCAACTCCAAGAATTGGCATCGAGGGTGCCTGGAGATTCTCCTTTCTCCAAGAAATATGGTCGACTCCTCAGTTTGGATACCTCCAATTTCCAATAAGAGATGATGTGCGTGCTCTTCCAATTCTTTGATCCCATGCATCATTGCTTCACCTTCCCTGACTATCAGTTAGTACCAACCATAGAAGAATTGCCTCTACTATTAGGAGTGCACGTGCTTGATCAACCACCGTTCTCCAGTTTAGAAGGGATTCCAAAACCTGAAGTCATTGTCGAAGCCCCGCATATGAAGAGAGCCGACATTATAGAAAATTGGGAAACAAGAAGCAGAGTTAAAAGGTTCCTAGACAAGTTCTTATTGGAGAAGGCTCGTTCATTCAGGGAGGATTTAGATTTTCAAGATTTTGAAGATGTCCTGGCCCTTCTCATCTATGGTTTGGTTCTATTTCCCAACTCGGACCAATACATAGATGTGAATGCTATCAAAGTCTTTCTCTCGTAATCCTATACCTACCTTGCTGGGAGACATCTTACATTATTTCCATACCCGCACCATGAAGAAAAGAGGGACTCTTTTGTGTTTCATTCCCCTACTTGTCAAATGGTTTACTTTGCACCTACCTCGATCAACATTGAAGAACGAGCAAAGATTGACATGGTCTCAAAGGATGAATTCCCTCACCCACTCTGATATTCAATTGTGTTCGAGATCCTTAGGAGATACTTCTATCATTGACCGTTGGGGGGAATTCCCTAATGTCCCTCTACTTGGCATTAGGGGAGGTATCACTTACAACCCATGCTTAGCTCTGCGATAGTTTGGGTATGCCCAAAGAGATGGTCCTCATGATATGCTCATCCAAGGGTTGGTGTTCGACTATGAGAACAATGATCAAGGCTACCATAAGAGGTTTGCACGAGCTTGGATGATGGTGAACAAAGCAGATAGTGAGACGCTGGGATGCAAAAATTATATTCCCCTTGAACCTTACCTTAGGTGGAGCCTCTTTACGGACTAAAACTTTCGTTTCAAAGTCGTGAAAGGTCTCGTCATGAGATTTTTGGTTAACGTTGTTACAAAGAGTCATGGGTGACCTTCCAAAGTCCTACTCGTCAAAAGGATATCTCTCGATAAGTATTCCTTTTTTAGAAGTTCATCGACTCTAGGCGAAGTCGTCACACAAACTCGCAGGGATGATATAATCCCTAAGTTAATAGACGAACCTTCTTTTTAAGGTTTATTGGAAATCTTTTTTTTTTGTTGATAAAAACCCGCCACATGGAAAATATATGATAATAAAAGAATTTGACGGTAAATAAAGAAATGCAATAAAAAATAAAGCAAATAAAAATAAAAACCCAAAAAACCTAAACCTAGGGTTAAGGAGAGTCCCAAGCAAAGTCGCTAGCTGTAGCAACTGGTTTTTTAATTAAGAGTCGCCACTATTAGTTTTTATCCTAGGGAAGGGAACCTAACAGAAAACCCTAATTCGCAGACAGAGATTCTAGGTTTCGGACTAAATTATACGAAAGGAAGGTGTTAGGAACCTTTCATCTACCTTGTTCACAAGGATATTAGACTCTAGGTTTAGGTTTGGGGTAAACTGGATTTTAAGTTTTAATTAGAAAGAAAGGTGTCCTAATTTTTTTAATAGGGGAACTTGCTACGGTTTTTTTGATTGTATGCCTACGTATCCTCTTATGAGGAATCAGAGTCCCATTTCGTAGTTTGTATGGGTTGGTGTCTTTTAGGTGTTTGTAAACATATTTTGAATCACTTCGCACTCGGTCGGGAGTAGTGATTGCGGAAATTTTGACTGAGTACGTAGTAAGTCAAAATTAGTTTGAAACCCATTTGCAAAAAAAAGTTTGTTGATTAGCTTAATTTGTTCGCGAAAATAGTTTGAGATTTGTTCGTGTTTTTTAATAATATTGATTGCGAAAATCTGGATTAATGCATGATAAAAAGGACTTAATGCAATATACGTGGGAATAATATACGTACATGAGTTTTTTGAGAAAATAATTTTATTTATGATAATATAAATAATATTTACAATTGATGAATAAAATAAAAATTAATATTAATAATATGATATAAAATTAATGTTACCAATAATAATAATTATTAAATAAAGAAATAAATAATATAAAGAGAAAATATAAGAATTATAAAAAAAAATAGAAAGTAAATCAATTAACCATGGGGCTGAAATTTTGGTTATAGAGTAAAACTGAGGGGGTGTTAAAAGTATACTGGGCTAGGCCCATATATAAATTCTAAAGGTGGGTGTATCTGGCTTTGTGTTTTAGTAATTATTGACAATGAGGGTGTAGATAGCAGATGGGCTAGGCCCAAACGTAGTAAGAGGGGTCCAGATGGATTGTGTGTGGCGCGGAGTATAGAGTTATGGTAGGGACTTGGCCTATCGGCCGTCCAGCGAGGATCAGGCGGATGAGATCGAAGGTGTATGATAATTTATGAAACACGCGAGCGTATGAAATAATTACTCGACATAAAGTTTATTTTTATAAATTATTTTCATTATCCCTACCCATTATCCCCTTCGTTCTCTCCCTCAACAGAACCCTAAAACCCTTTTCAAATTCTTCCCTAACCCCAACCTTACCAATTCTTCCCGCGGCGGCTCCTTAAGCCAGGCCGAGCCCTTTATCTTACAACCATCCAACAAATGCAAGAAAAGCTAAGTTCCTTACACTGTCACGATTTTTCTTTCTTTGAGTTCTTCATGCTTTCTGGTTTTGGAACTAATCTTCCTCCGTATTCTTTAATTTACAAGTTCTATGGAGTTTGGAGGTTGTGGCTGATCAGATGGTGGTGGAGTAATTGAAGGCGTGGCAGACAATGAGGTGGTCAACAACGGCGATGTTCAAGGGTGATTAGGGTTTCCGATCTGGAAACACAAATCACTTTTCTTCTGGATCTCCAACAACAAGGGTTTGTCTAAATTTCGGTCTCCGTCCCCCTCATATCTTAGACCTCTCTTCTCTTATATAGTTAGGGTTTAGAATTAGGGCTTTGCGGAATTTGTCGTTATAAAGTTTCGTTAGCTTAGATTACAACATTTTAGGCATTCAGATTGATTATGGATTTATTGTTGATTGATGTAAATGGATATAGATTTGATTATATTAGGCTTTCTGTAAATTTCCAGATTTTGTAATACGATTCATTTTTTGTGTAATTTCTGAGGTTCTCTTCTATACAAGTTTAGATTTGTGTTTAATTTAGTAAATTTGGATTTGGACTAATTTAAGATTTGTAATTTATTTTGATTGAATGTAATTCTGAGATTCTATTGAATAAAGTTGACATTTATTTTGTGATACTTAAGATTTGATCTAGTTTTAAGATTCTGAGATTTTAATTGTATTATGATTATGCACTGAGATTGCTTGATTGTATTCTTTCTGTTTTATTAGGAAAAGATTTGTTCTGTTTGATCTGTTCTGTGCTTTTTTTTTTGCAACCTACAGATTTGCTTTAACTTCTGCAGATCTGATTTAAGACTGTCTTCTCTTTTTTTTTTAAATCTCAACAGTAAATGTTAGTAACAAAAAAGGACAACTTAGATCCTAGCTGTAATTGTTGTTTTAGCTTTTTAATTTGGGACTTGCACTATAATACCTTTACTCAGCCCAACAAAATCCTTTTTTCTTTACAGCATCAAAAATCTTTTATTTAAAGCAAAATATTTTGTGCAATCAGGCCTAACGGGCCTCCTTTCTTCTCTTTAACACAGTGTTAGTTTTTAAAACTTAATAACTAATTTTGAAAAATATTTAATGCTATTATAAATAACTAAATCAACAAATATTTTAGTTTCAGCAAAACTTAATGGGCCTAGTTTTATTTGAACCGAGTTGGGCTTCTGAGCTAATTTGCAAAAGCCTTTTTGTCCATCAATGAACTTCTTCTAATACAACCAACATTTTTTAGCGTGAACCAGGCCCAATACCTGGCTCTCTAAAACAGATCCCCTTATATTAAATAACTTCTAATAAGTGATTTTGAAATATTTAATAAAACCAAAACAGCAAATGGGGGGCTGAAAATGCAATGGGCTTTACAATTTTATAGCTACACCTCTTATTCATGTTTACCACCAAAACGGAAATGGGCCATGGATATACTTAATTTCTTCCTCTCTTTTACCCATAAACTACTTAATAATTTTTTTTTTCTAAAATAACTTTCCACTTTTGAATCACATGGGCCATTGGCCAACAAGCTACGCGAATGGGTCCACGGGTACACGAGTCTTTCTGATTTTAGAAATCCCCGATCTCCTGAATTTAAGGTTCACCCCCCTAATTGGATAAAGATGGGCCATAAGATACTGCTGTACCATATTTAATTTGATGTTTCTTCAATTTAAATCTTGCAAAATAAAATCATCGAGGTAGGGCAAATTTGGGGTATGACATAGTGATAGAGAGCGCGCATATAAGACATTAGTGTTAAGGGTCCTGAGTTCTAGCCACAGAAACACCTTTTTATGTTTATTTCTTGACATTTTTACCCCATGATTTGTCAAATAACATCCCTAGACCAGAACTTCTAGGTAAACCCCTCCACTTATTTGTCAAAACAGTACTCCTGAACCGGAACTTCTAGATATTCTCATCCAACAGCCTTGATACCTCACAGACCCACTATCAGAACTTCTATCTTGCCAATAACACTAGAACTTTTAGATTTCCAGCTGCATTAGAACTTCTAGACTCTCTCAACAACCAGAACTTCTGACCTTCCAATAACACTAGAAATTCCAGGCTCCCTCAGCAACCAGAACTTCCAACCTTCCAGTAACACTAGAACTTCTAGGTTTCCAGTTGCATCAGAACTTCTAGGATTTCCTTTATTCCCAGCAACCCCAGAACTTCTGGCTTTCCCCATTTTCTGCTAACATTTTTATTCTGATTTGCAGCATACCAGAGTCAGACCTCCTGCTCTTTCTCATATTTCTATGCTTTCAGCCATGCACTGACTCTAACTTCTATTTTCTTATTTTCATTAATCAAAAACACCAAAAATATTTTATATTCATACACTTTTCTTTATCTTTTTTAGAATAAAAGACTAAAAATATTTTCTTAAGCAAATTTATTTATTCTCTTAACCAAAACAAAACAAATCTTTTTACATTTCAATTCTTGTACATTATTTCAATATGGTTCTAATAGATAATTAGCACTTTAATTTCTTGTAATCCCCATTTGTAAATTTGTACACCCCATTCCCCTAATGATTGTAATAGCGTAGAATATTTATTTTCCGCAATATATCGCTTTCATATAAATGCTAGTAAAGTAGGATTTGTATGGGAAGATAAAAATCAATCTTAGAGAACATTAATCCAAGATAAACCAAGCATGAAATACAAACACTATTCACACATGCACTCCTAGGATTAATTCCACTTGTTGCCTTATGAAAATGGTCATGTTATGCATGTGAAACGTCTTAGCAAAAATAATCAAAAATACCAGATCATAGTCCCTCGGTGACGCTTCAAATGTTACCTTACAAAGGATCTTAGTCCCTCAAGAGAAATGTTAAGATATCTCCCAACATTGCTATTATGACTATATGATGACCCAAGGTCGTCCCTTTACATCCAAAATAAGGCTTGTTACCAATCAATGGTAAGATAGCAACATCTAAAGGAGTAGGAAAAGAACAAAGACTTTTGAGTAGGAAGAAACGTTCTTAGTTGCTTGCTCCTTTTCAAAAACAAACACCTTTTCAAATTCACCAACACTTTCCATGTAATATTTTCAAAAGTACAACACTGTGTATACATTCTTATAGATACGAGAATCATTACAAAGTTTCCCTAAACGAAACCGCTTTTCAAAAATACTTTCAAAACCCACCACAAAGCACACTTTCAATCAAAAGCAATATTCTAAAAAGAAAATAAAAGCCCATAGATAACTATGGATGAAAAGGGTGCTAACACCTTCCCTTTTCATAATCTACCCCCAGAACTCAAGAAAATAATCTCAAAGGTCTTTCCTGTTCTTTTCACCCTTTCCTTCATTGGATAAAAGAAAAGTTGGTGGAAAGTTTTGCTATCCGCAACAATTGCGATCAAACACAAAACATCCCAAGTCCGTTCTCCCACCTTGTTACAGAACTGGCGACTCTGCTGGGGAATTTTCTATAGTGGCGATACCTTAGGGCTAGATCACCTTTACTTTCTTTTCTTTGTTTGACTTGTTTTCTTTACATTTTTGGTTCCTTGCTTGGGCTTGTTTTGATCCTCCACTCGGATTTGGGAGCCCTTTTTAGGTAAGTAGCAATAGATTATGGAAATTTTATAACGTAGACCGATATGGTTGAAGCAATGGCTATGTTAGTGTGACGCATTTGTTGGTACTGGTATCCCTTGTGTTGAATCGAGGAGAATACGAGGCTGTTGAGTAACGTCATGAAGCAATAACTGAACTTAGAACCTTAACTGAACAACTTAGCCATTAGGAAGTAGTGAGATAGTCGGTTTCGGTGGAAAGCTGAAAATTGGTTGATACTCGATACTACACTCATTGAGATTGGACTTTTGGGATATCTCGACTGCAAGAATAGATTGATTGTGCTGAGATAATTCCTGAAAGAAAGATCAGTGATATTGAGATCCTCTAGAACCCAATTACTTTCTAGGACAAGTTGAGCCAACTAAACTTCAAGAGGGTACTTCCCTATCAAACTCCATGCAAGCCTAAAACTAAAGACTTGTTTACTTTGTGTGTACATAACAATTTGCTTACTTGTACATAACATCATAAACATCATAACATCATAAGAATTCTCAATAACCATTTCAGGGATTTAGGAATTTATCTTTGTTTTGTTTTGTAGGCCATGAATCCCGTCTGAAGGAATACCATCAGAATCAACTTCGTGAAAGCACACCCTCAACTCCAAGAATTGGCATCAAGGGTGCCCGGAGATTCTCCTTTCTCCAAGAAATATGGTCGACTCCTCAGTTTGGCTACCTCCAATTTCCAATAAGAGATGATGTGCGTGCTCTTCCAATTCTTTGATCCCATGCATCATTGCTTCACCTTCCCTGACTATCAGTTAGTACCAACCCTAGAAGAATTCCCTCAACTATTAGGAGTGTACATGCATGATCAAGCACCGTTCACCAGTTTAGAAGGGATTCCAAGACCTGAAGTCATTGTTGAAGCCCCACATCTAAAGAGAGCCTACATTATAGCAAATTGGGAAACAAGAAGTATAGTTAAAGGGTTCCTAGCCAAGTTCTTATTGGAGAAAGCTCGTTCATTATGGGAGGATTTAGATTTTTAAGCTTTTGAAGATGTCCTTGCCCTTCTCATCTATGGTTTGGTTCTATTTCCCAACTCGGACCAATTCATAGATGTGAATGCTATCAAATTCTTTCTCTCTCGTAATCCTATAGCTACCTTGCTGGGAGACATCTTACATTATTTCCATACCCGTACCATGAAGAAAAGAGGGACTCTTTTGTGTTGCATTCCCCTACTTTCCAAATGGTTTACTTCGCACCTACCTCGATCAACATTGAAGAACGAGCAAATATTTACATGGTCTCAAAGGATGATGACCCTCACCCACTCTGATATTCATTGGTGTTCGAGATCCTTAGGAGATACTTCTATCATTGACCGTTGTGGGGAATTCCCTAATGTCCCTCTACTTGGCATTAGGGGAGGTATCACTTATAACCCGTGCTTAGCTCTGCAACAGTTTGGCTATGCCCGAAGAGATGGTCCTCATGATATGCTCATCCAAGGGTTGGTGTTCGAGTATGAGAACAATGATCAAGGCTACCGTAAGAGGTTTGCACGAGATTGGATGATGGTGAACAAAGAAGATAGTGAGACGCTGGGACGCAAAAATTCTATTCCCCTTGAACCTTACCTTAGGTGGGTATGAGCTCGTGCTCAGAAGATCATGATGCCTTGCACCTCCATCCTGCCTGTAATCGTGGATCCTGTTCCTAAAGAAGATTACCCGTATACTGTCCTTTGTCCCAACATGCCTACTTCTCTTGAAGACATACAAAAGGGTTGGATTCAGTTAAAGGAAGAGCGAGACACCTTAGAAGCTCAATTAATTATACACAAGCGAGAAAAGGGTTTTGGAGCTTACAAAGCAACTTCGTGAAGAACAAAGTTTGAACGCCTACCTAGCATCAAAGAGGATGCGTTTAACCTTTTTGTCTTTGGAATTTATTTTGTAAGCCCAAGAGGCACTATGTAACCATTTTGAACTAATTAATGCAATTTTACGTTTGTTCATTCTTTGTCTAGACAAATTTAATTTTCATAAATCCTTGAAATCATTTGCATGCACATTTTGCATGCACATTTTTCATGCATCATAACATAACAGGTTTTCCACTATAGGTTTCCTTATCTTTTTGTTGTTTATTTCAGTAAGATGGATATCGAGAAAACAATGAAATATCTGCAAGCATAAAACTCCCAGTTTCAAGAGACTTTGCTGACCCTGGCCAAGGGGAAACAAGAGTTGATGACGTTGATGGAATCTAAAAAGAACCCAAAGAGGAAAGCCCTAGTCAACATGGGTAAAAGATTCAAAGAGCTGATCCGCCAGATACCAATAGTTGAAGATTCGTCTGAGGAAGACGAAAATCAAATTGGAGAAGCAAGGAGTACCCAGGCTGGGTGTATCAATGACCGAGTGTCTAATGATGAAGACTATTTTTACGAGCAGTATCCTCCTGCCAACGATAAGTACAAGCAGCTAGAGGATAGACTGAAGGCCGTTGAGATTCAAGCCATCCTTGGTTTGGATTTTGATGATTTGGGTTTAATATCTGGGGTTGTCATTCCCCATAAATTCAAGATACCAGTCTTCGTTAAATATGTTGGGCTTTCCTGCCCAAAGTTTCATCTGAAGTCTTATGTGCGCAAAATACAACTTCACACCACCGATAAAAAACTTTGTGTCCACTTCTTTCAAGAAAGCTTGGATGGGACTCAAGTAGAGTGGTTTTACCAATTGGAGGGTTCCCATATCTATACATGGGAAGACTTGGCCACTGCTTTCTATCACCAATACCAGTACAATGCCGACCTGGCACCAAATAGAGTTTAACTGCAAGACATGACGATGGGTAAAAACGAAGGGTTCAAGGAGTACGCTCAAAAGTGGAGGGATCTTTCCAGTGGGGTCCAACCACTGTTAACAGATAGAGAACACATTGATATGCTTATGGGTACATTATCTGGTTAATTTTTCAAATTATTTTTTGGATGTTCTTCGTCGGTTTCACCGAGCTGATCCCAACCGTGAAAGGGTCGAAAGTGGTATCAAGAGCAGGAAAATCCCCATAGCGTCTGCTCCTACCTCCAATCCCGTAAAAAAAACCTTCACTGGGAAGAAATAAACTAATGTTGTGTATGGGGCAAGGTCCCGTACCAAGAAGGATAACCGTTTGTCTGTTAATGTTGTTCTGATTTCCAACCCTACTCCTGTTCAAAGACAATCTTCTAATCATCAACGATTTGAGGCTCCACGAAGAAAATTCACAAGGATAGGCATATCGCTATCCCAAGCTTTACAACACCTGTTAAAAGATAAACTTGGTGACACTGTGTGATCCTTCGGCCAATCTGTACACCTCCTCACCTAAATACAATCCAAATACCAAGTGTGTATATCACTCAAATAGCCCCAAGCATGAGACCGATCAATGCTGGGCACTGAAGAGCAAAATTCAAGACCTAATAGACAACAAGACAATCAAATTTGATCCACCTACAATTCTTAATGTGATAACGGCACTGATATCAAACCATGGCAAAGGTGTCAATGCAATTAAAGACACCATTTTTGTTTCCTCCGTCAAAGATCTAACTACTCTATTGACTATTATCAAAAAGAATTTGCTGAGATTCGGGGTTTTCCCTGACTGTTTAAAGGACTGTGATTGCCGCTCCACTCAAATTAATGGATGCAAATGGCTGAAGGAAGGCATTCAATGCCTGATGAATAGTCATGAGATCCTATTTGAGAAAACTCCATCCGTCAAAAGTTTGACCAATAAGATTGAAGACCTCTCTATCATAACAATTTCAAGCAAGCCTCTTAGGATCTCCTCAAAGGTTCCTATCAAGATTTAAAATGAATCGACTGTTGCTCCTCTGATAATCAGTACCCCATGGCCAATCCCGTACTCTTCCAACAAAGCAGTTCCATGGAACTACGGTGCTGAGGTGTTTTACCATGGAATAAAGCAAGATGCTTGGGTTTAAGAAAGAAAGGCTGATGACATTGGTAATATTACTGGCTCTAGTAAGGTGACAGAACTAGGAGAATCTTTTCGCCCAACATTTCGCCCACAACTGCTACAACGACACATGTTCGCATCGCTGCTGATAAACCTAGTGTTGGCATTAAAGGTAAAGAGAAAGTAGTTGAACCTGCTGAGACAGAGATTCCTGCAAAAGATGTTGCTGCCGAGGAGCCTTCCGCTCAGGAAATGGATGAGATCTTTAAAATTATAAAGAGGAGTGATTTCAAGATAGTGGAACAGCTGGGGAAAACCCCTTCCAAGATCTCCATGTTATCTTTTCTACTTTGTTCTGATGCTCATGCCCGAGCTTTAATCAAATTCTTAAAGAAGTATCATGTCCCTCATGAGACCACAACTGATCAATTCGAAAATTATATGGCGAACTTGACGGCCGACAATGGATTGGGGTTCTTAGATGCTGATCTGACACCACTTGGAAGAAACCATAACAAAGCTTTACATGTTTCTGTTGAATGTAAGGGGACTACCCTAGCACATGTTCTGGTTGACACTCGATCTTCTTTAAACGTGCTACCTAAGGGGGCTTTGGACCGGTTATACTATGAAGGACTAGTGTTGAAGCTGAGTGATATTATTGTGAGGGCTTTCGATGGGTCCAAAAGGACGGTTCATGGAGAGGTAGATCTCCTGATCAAAGTGGGCTCACATATTTTCAACTCTACTTTCTATATCATGGACATTCGTCGTGCTTACTCCTGTTTTCTGGGTCGCCCTTGAATCCATGGAGCAGGGGCAGTAACATATACGCTTCACCAAAAGCTAAAATACCCAGTCAAGGGGAGGATCGTCACTGTTTGCAGTGAGGAAGAGTTCATGATAAGCCACCTCAATTCCTTCAAATATGTGGAGATGGATGGAGAATTTATAGAAACTGTGTTAGGATTTTGGAGCTGTTCCACCTGTGATTTCTACTTCCAAAGTCTCCTCCGACATGCCCAAAGCTGATAAGGTTGTGCCAAGGATGGCTTCATTTAAAGATGCTTGTGTCGTAGTCGAAGATGGAAACTGTGATACCTGGGGGAAACTCCCCGAGATCCCATTCAAAGCAGACAAATATGGGTTGGGTTTTACTATCAAGGCTCAGAAAGAAGTGAGGCGCGCTCGTACAGGAAAGCCCCCTCTCCGTATTGGAAATCACTAAGTAAATGCTGTGGCGGAGTCTGATGATGAATATGCATTCGAAGAATGGGTATACCCTACTACAATAGATCTCAGCAATTGGAACGTAAAGGACTTCGTTCCCATCTACTTCATTGAGGAGTAATTACTTGTTTATTGCTTTATATCAATTCAAGAATCTTTTCTCTGTAATATTAAACAATGACTTTTAAGCCATATGCCTGACCCGGAGCACTTTGGTCCATTTGTTAAGGATTTTATTTATGTTCATTTTATCATATGATCATTCAATACAAACCATTGGACTTTTGGCATTTGAATTTTTATGCTCATTGTCTTTCTTTTTCTTCAATGCATTTTTCAAAATAGCCATATATCTTTCATGCACACACACACACACACTCTTGCAGGTTCTCATCCACTCCGGATCTCATTGTTAATGACTCCACTATGGCCAACTATGATTTCGAACATCCAATTAACCAAGCCGAAGAAGAAGGCGAGGAAGATTGTGAAATACCAAGAGAATTAGCCAGACTTCTAATGCAAGAGGAAAAAGCTATTCGGCCGCATGAAGATTCAGTTGAAGTCATCAACCTAGGTACAGAGACAGACAAGAAAGAGGTCAAGATCGGCGCCAACCTAGGAAGCAGTGTCAAAAGCAGATTGGTTCAGATGTTACATGACTACATGGAAGTGTTTGCTTGGTCGTATGAAGATATGTCATGGTTAGATACCGACATTGTAGTTCATCGTCTGCCAATAAAGGAATATTTTCCTCCTGTCAAACAAAAAGTTCGTCGCATGCGACCTGACATGTCTTAAAAGATAAAAGCTGAAGTGATGAAACAATTTTATGCAGGATTCCTAGTTGTGACATCTTATCCCCAATGGGTTGCGAATGTAGTTCCAGTGCCAAAGAAAGACGGAAAAGTTCGTATGTGCATTGATTATAGGGATCTGAATAGGGCAAGCCCCAAGGATGACTTTGCTCTACCTCATATTGACGTCTTGGTCGATAACACCGCTCAACATAAAGTCTTCTCTTTCATGGATGGTTTCTCCATCTATAATCAGATTAATATGGCTCCCAAAGACATGGAAAATACCACTTTTCTTACGCAATGGGGCACCTTTTGCTACAAGGTCATGCCATTCAGATTGAAGAATGCAGGGGCAACATATCAAAGGGCTATGGTATCTTTGTTTCATGATATGATCCATCATGAAATAGAGGTATATATGGATGATATGATTGCAAGGTCACAAACTGAAGAGGAGCATCTCAATCACCTATACAAACTATTCGAGAGGTTGAAAAAGTACAAGTTAAGGTTGAACCCTAATAAATGCACATTCGGAGTATGATCTGGAAAGCTTCTAGGTTTCATTGTCAGTGGAAAAGGAATCGAAGTTGATCCTACAAAGGTAAAATCCATCAAAGAATGCATGTTCCCCATTTTGAAAAGGAGGTTAGAGGATTCTTGGGTCGTCTTAACTATATCGCCCGCTTCATATCTCACTTAACTGCTACTTGTGAGCCAATTTTCAAACTCTTGAAGAAAGATCAAGTAGTCAGATGGAATGATGAATGCTAAGCTGCCTTCGACAAAATCAAGGAATGTCTGCAAGAACCTCTTATCCTCATGCCTCCCATTTAAGGAAGACCCTTGATCATGTACTTGACTGTGCTAGAGAACTCTATGGGGTGTGTGTTGGGCCAATATGACGAGTCTGGCCGAAAAGAGCATCCAATATACTACCTGAGAAAAAAGTTTACCGACTGTGAAACCAGATATTCACTGCTCGAGAAAACTTATTGCTCTCTGGCATGGGCTGCTCTCCGGCTAAGATAGTATATTTTGACTCATACCACTCTATTGATTTCTAAGATGGACCCTATCAAGTACATCTTCGAGAAACCCGCTCTTTTCGGATGGATAGCTAGATGGCAGATGATTTTGGCCGAGTACAATATTCAATACACAACACAAAAGGCCATCAAAGGAAATGTATTGGAAAATCATTTGGCCCATGAAGTTGTTGATGATTATCAGTCTATGAACTTTGATTTCCCTGATGAGAATATCATGCTAATAACCGACTGTGCAAAACCTGGACCGTATGACAGACCTGAACAAGGATCCCGATGGACTATGGTATTCAATGGGGCTTCCAACGCTTTGGATAACAGAATTGGTGTTGTGATAGTTTCTCCTGATGGTTGCCACACTCTGTCCATTGCTAGACTGTGCTTCGATTGTACAAATAACATGGATGAGTATGAGGCATGCATTTCAAGTCTGAAGGCTGCCATTGATTTAAGGATCAAGCACTTGAATATATTCAAAGATTCTGCTCTACTGATTAGCAAAGTAAAAGGATATTGGGACACTAAACATCCTAATATTATTCCTTACAAGGATCTTGTGTTATCTCTGATTCCATACTTCGAAGAAATCACCTTTGAGCACTTCCCTGGAGAAGAAAATCAGTTAGCCGATGCCTTGGCCATAATGTCTTTTATGTTCAAAGTCAAATGGGACAACGAAGCTCCTATGATTACAATTGAGAGATTTGATGAAGCCGCGCACTGCTATGAGCTTGACACCGACATAGAGAAGCCATGGTACCATGAGGTGAAGAGATACCTTGAAGCACAAGAGTATCCTGAAGGAGCTTCTATCAATGATAAAAAGTTATTACGAAGATTATCATCCAAATTCTTCCTAAGCAATGGAACCTTGTATAAACGCAACCATGATTCTACTCTACTCCGATGTGTAGACAAGAAGGAGGTAGAGAAAATTATGGAAGATATGCATGATGGTCTCTTTCGGACTCTCTCTAGTGGACATACTATGGCCAAGAAAATTCTGAGAGCTGGTTACTATTGGTCAACAACGGAGACTGATTTCCATCACCACTCAAGGACTTGCCACAAATGCCAAATCTATGCTGACAAGGTCCATGTGCCTCCTTTTCCTCTAAATGTCATGACTGCTCCTTGGTCGTTCATAATGTGGGGCATCGACATGATCAGAGAGATTAAACCTACCGCTTCCAATGGACATCGATTCATTCTTGTCGCTATCGATTATTTCACCAAATGGGTCAAAGCTGCCTCATTTTCCCCAGTCACAAAGAAAATTGTAGCCAGATTCATCAAACATAACCTCATCTGCCGCTATGGTATCCCTGAAAGGATCATCACTGACAATGGGACCAATCTCAACAATGTTATGATTACCGAACTCTGCACTCAGTTCAAAATCAAGCATCACAATTCTTCTCCTTATAGACCTAAAATGAATGGCGCAGTAGAAGCAGCCAACAAAAACATTAAGAAGATTGTGCAGAAGATGGTAGTAACATACAAAGATTGACATGAGATGTTACCGTTTGCTCTTCATGGCTACCGTACTTCAGCTCAGACATCAACTGGGGCAACTCCCTTTTATTTGGCATATGGCATGGAAGTCGTCCTGCTAGTGGAAGTTCAGATCCCCTTACTAAGGATTATGAATGAAGCAGGCTTAGGCAAAGACGAGTGGATTCAAACAAGATTGGATCAGTTGAACTTAATCGATGAAAAGAGATTGGCTTATGTTTGTCATGGTCAGATGTACCAAAAACATATGATCAAGGCTTTCAACAAAAAGACCAGGCATCAGGTATATCATGTTGGTAACTTGGTAATAAAGCGCATCATTCTTCCGCAAGGCGACCCCAGGGGAAAATAGACTCCCACCTACGAAGGGCCATATGTTGTCAATAAAGTTTTCTCTGTTGGTGCCATGATGCAAACTACTATGGATGGTGAAGATTTCCCACATCCTGTGAATGCAAACATAGTTAAAAAAATACTACGCATAAGAGACCCACTAGGTTGACAATCCTAGGCAAGATAAGGGCATCCCGACAAACCAAAGATTTGGGCAAAACAGAACTTCCAACCTTCCAGTAACACTAGAACTTCTAGGTTCCAGTTGCATCAGAACTTCTAGGATTTCCTTTATTCCCAACAACCCCAAAACTTCTGGCTTTCCCCATTTTCTGCTAACATTTTCTTTCTGATTTGCAGCATACCAGAGTCAGAACTGCTGCTCTTTCTCATATTTTTATGCTTTCAGCCATGCGCTGACTCTAACTTTTATTTTCTTATTTTCATTAATAAAAAACACCAAAAATATTTTATTTTCATACACTTTTCTTTATCTTTTTTATAACAAAAGACTAAAAATATTTTCTTAAGCAAATTTATCTCTTCTCTTAACCAAAACAAAACAAATCTTTTTACATTTCAATTCTTGTACATTATTTCAATATGGTTGTAATAGATGATTAGGACTTTAATTTCTTGCAATCCCCATTTATAAATTTGTACACCCCATCCCCCTAATGATTGTAATAGCGTAGACTATTTATTTTCCGCAATTTATCGCTTTCATATAAATACTAGTAAAGTAGGATTTGTATGGGAAGATAAAAATAAATTTTAGAGAACACAAATCCAAGATAAACCAAGCATGAAATACAAACACTATTTTCACATGCACCCCTAGGGTTAATTCCACTTGTTGCCTTATGAAAATGGTCATGTTATGCATGTGAGACGTCTTAGCAAAAATAATCAAAAATACAAGATCATAGTCCCTCGATGACGCTTCAAATGTTGTCTTAAAAATGATCTTAGTCCCTCAAGAGAAATGTCAAGATATCTCACAACATTGCTATTATGACTATACGATGACCCACGCCCGTCCCTTTACATCCAAAGATAAAGCTTCTTATTAATCAATGGTAAGATAACAACATCTAAAGGAGGAGGAAAAGAACAAAGAAGTTTGAGTAGGTAGAAATATTATTAGGTTCTTGCTCCTTTTCAAAAACAAACACCTTTTCAAATGCACCAACACTTTCCATGAAATATTATCAAAAGTCCAACACTTTGTATACATTCTTATAGAAACGAGAATCATTACAAAGTTTTCCTAAACGAAGGCGCTTTTCAAAAATACTTTCAAAACTCACCACAAAGCACACTTTCAAACAAAAGCAATGATCTAGCAAGCAACTAAGAGCCCATAGATAACTATGGATGAAAAGGGTGCTAACACCTTCCCTTTTCAAAATCTACCCCCTAAACTCAAGAAAATAATCTCAAAGGTCTTTCCTGTTCTTTTCATCCTTTCCTTTATTGGATAAAAGAAAAGTTGGTGGCGACTCTTGCTATCTGCAATAATTGTGATCAAACGCAAAACATCCCAAGTCCATTCTCCCACCGTGTTACACCATGGTTTTGATACTATTAAGGATAGAATAGGAAAAAACAAAATAGAAAATTAACATTTAACTTGGTTCCATGAACATGTAAAATTAAAATTATCCGCAAACTTCTCAGGATAAGGTTTGGTTGTTGTTATAGAAACCTTCTAATCCATGCAATACCGCTAAATTTGACAAACCCATCCGCTTTTCCAAAGCAAAGCTCTATGATATTATGAAAAGATATATGATAACCAAACTATCAGAACCCGCCTGATGACTCTTCACTGTAGTCTGTAAGTCGATCCACCTTCATCGACTCACAAACCCTCTCCAATCCAACATACAAATCATAGCAAAAATTCACCAAATGTTTAACATCAAACACATTGTCTCTGAAAAACACCTTCATAACTTCCAAAAAATCCTATAAATCCTCGAGCAACTCATAATGTGTTAGGACTGATGTGGAGTCTAGTGGGTCAAGAGGAGGAGTAGGGTAAAATGAATCATTAATCAATCATGAGGTGGGTCCCATATAATGAAAGGTTTATTCTATAAGGGGTATGATGGTCACTAAGGGATAGCTGTATTGGGTGACGTGGGGAGGAAGATATGATCTAGTAACTACTTTGTTGAATATAAGGAGTGTGAGTGCTATTTATACCTTATCTTGGATTCTGTTGGTTGTAAGAATGAATAGGCGGGAGTAGCTTGCCTATAGGAGCTTCAACTCTGGGTCAGAATCTAGGGATTTCATTCCTCTCATTCTATAAATCTCCATTATTGACATGATAAAGCTCATTACTGCACTTTTCACTGTTTTATTCCTTCAGTTTCTGTATTTCATTTTCTGGTTCCTAATAAACTGGTCTGACGTGTAACACCCTTCTACTCCCCAAGAATATTCACAATTATTCTAATAAATAATTCAGAGTATATCATCATTAAGGGTGTCACATCTTCATATAAAACTTTACAATAATACACCCTGCTCCATAACACGAGTTTTCAAAATATTAAACAAGATACTCCAACATTTGATTCTTCAAATTAATGCAGCAGAAATCATAACTCAAACATTTCATAATAAATACTTCATAAAATTTATTCATTTTTTTTGTAACTCATATTTATAAATCATCACAACCCGAGTACCACGTAGGGTGACTCAACATCTTCAAACAAAACAAAGAACAAAAGTTCCAAATCATTTGATCCCAACCCCGGTGTTATATATTAGAGCAAGACTCCCTTTATTTAACATAAGAAAATAGATATAGTCTGTAGCTATCCTCTAATGCTTCTACGACTATTCTCGATCACCTGCGCGTTATCCACGTGGAGGCAACATTCAAGCACAAAGGGTGAGTCAATCATAATTATTATATAAGACATAAGGAATAGACATAGTAAATATACACATAAGCAAGTCATCACACATCATCATATATTCATGTTATACTCACACCTTCGCAACATCATCAATTCACAACAACGGGTTATCAAAACACCATTTATCAACAATTATCATTTAATCACATCATTATACAATGTCACATAAAATGTAATGCATCATTATAGACTCATGTATATGGTATTAAAACTTCACTGATGACTCAGTCATCGTTATCTCCAAAGATCCCATCCATATAATCAATTCCCGCTTGGAACCAGAGCACTTCACTGTTGCACCCAATCCACACTATGGGACTGTTACATTCACTTGACAATTGTCATATCATCTTAACTACACCGATGTCCTAACTTCACTGGACTAAAGTCCTAACATCACTAGACCTAAGTCCTAAAATATCCCATGAATGCATGATGTGCAACAACATAATAAACACGACCATGGCCAGTAAACACACATCATCATTCATGATTGCATCATCTTATCATCATCATAACATCATATCATCATATAATCATCTTAATAAAACATCATATCATCATAACATCGTATAATCATCATCATAATGAAACATCATCATATATCATTATCATGTTATCATAATATTCAAACATCATCATATCACACATCATATCTTCATATCATCATATTATATAAGGTATCATCCTAATGTCTCCTAATCATCCTTTATTCATCTCTTCATCATCTTAATAAACAAACATCTTTGTAATCCAACATGGGGAACCTAACTTCATTCTAGATTAGGTATTAGAAACATACTTCATATTCTTCATTTTACTCCACATAAATAAATTTTATCGCGTTATTTATCCAACGCTTTGAATGAAATCTCATTTCAGTTATAAAACTCAAGTTATGACTCTTTTAAGAAAACCTAATACAACCAATCAAAAATGGACATCATTGCCTGTCGACACACTTCCATCGCCTATCGACACTCCCTTCGCCACCACCATCTCCCGATGACACTTGGAGCGACGCACTCCAAAAGTGTCACTCTTTTCTACCCTTCCTCGCTACCTATTTTTCCTGGCGACGTGTCTTCGCCCGACGACACTACCTACGTTGTCTGACGACGCTACGCGAACATGGTTTTCTTGTTGTGATTTCCTTCATAAACCAGTCTAATTCTCCCGCGATTCCATCACATTACAGGTCCTAAAACATCATCTAATCATAGGGTTTCATCATCTATCAACATCCTATAATTCTATACTCATTATACATCAATTAAAAGTTATTATTCATCACCAATTCATCAATTCCTCATCAAACAACAACAACTCCTTATCTACCAAAACCAAAGGCAATTCCACCATCATCTAAATCTTAAATCAAATATAATAACAATGATAAAACTCCTCTTACCTTAAGATTATTTCTTGGGATCAATTCCTCTTCGTGCTCTACCGGGATTCCTATGCTCTTCTTGCCTCTTGTGCCCTAGACTTCTTTTCTCCACATCGTCTGTTCCAATTCCACGATCGCACAAAATGATCGTATAAAATCCTAAAGCTTCTCCTTATACCAAACTTGCCCTCTTAGACCCCTAATAATGAACTTCCCATCATACCCTCACTTACCCTTCACTAATGACCACAGTGCCTTTATTTTCTTTACATCACATATTATTTTATTCATCTTAATTAAAATGAATTCTAAATAATTACTTTAATTATTCTAAAAATACACAATTGGTCAATATCACCTAATTCCCTTTATACTACTCATAATAACCCATCATACATCATATTCATCAAATTATCATATTCAAACATCATGTTTACCTCAATCGTCATGGTACACTTCATATTCATCGTAATTTCACAAATTACCATAAAGGATCACATATAATCATCAAAGCATCAAACACTTCACATTGACTCGTGTAATCATGCTAAATTAATTAAATAATTAATCTAGAATTCAGGGTATTACATGACCTTCCGGATTCGTTGGGACCGGTGAATGCCACCTAAGAGAACCCAATTAGTTCTACTCGGTAACATGGACGCGAAGATCACAACCTTAGAAGAGGAAATCGTGGGAGTGAAGACGACACTAGCAGAAACGGAGAAGAACCAGGCTAATCTCATAGCCGTGTTTGAGAAAAGTTTGGGGAAATCCATAATCACTGAGGATGAGAATGATGTTGACATGAGGGATGACAAAGAAGAGTCGGGACATGAAGCTCCCAATGTGAGACCTTACAGATACCCTTACCATCAAAAAAATGAGATAGAAAAACAAGTGAAAGAGTTGCTGGCTGCAGGCGTGGTAAGGCCTAGCACAAGCTCTTTCTCTAGCCCGGCGATTCTTGTCAAAAAGAAAGATGGCTCATAAAGGATGTGCATCGATTATAGAGCCCTTAACAAAGCGACAATTCTAGACAAATTTCTCATTCCGGTGATAGAGGAGGTGCTTGATGAGCTCTATGGGACAACAATCTTCTCTATGTTAGACCTCAAATCCGGGTACCATCTAGTGAGAGTTCATGAAGGAGATGTCCATAAAACAACCTTTCGCACCCATTAAGGACATTACCAGTTCTTAGTCATGTCTTTTGGACTAATGAATGCTCCTTCCATGTTTCAAAGCTTGATGAATGAGGTATTTTGAATACATTTGAGAAAGTTTATGTTGGTATTCTTTGATGACATTCTTGTGTATAGTAGAGATTGGAGTACTCCCTTATGTCATTTAGAAGACGTGTTGAACATTTTAAAAATGCATGGTCTAGTGGCTAATAAGAAAGAGTGTCACTTCGCACAAAAATCTGTGGACTACTTGGGACATGTGATCTCTGGAGAGGGGGTTGTTGTAGACCCTAATAAAGTATAAAGTGTAATGAAGTGGCCAATCCCAAAAAATGTAAAAGGGGTGAGGGGTTTTTTGGATTAACCGGTTACTACCGAAAGTGTATAAGGAACTATGGGAAGGTAGTTAGTCCCTTGACTGAACTAACGAAGAAAGATGCTTTTACGTAGAATAAAGAGACGCAAAAGGCATTTGAAAAGCTGAAGGAGAGCCTTACAACAACCCCTGTTATTTCCCTCCTTGATTTCACTAAAGAATTCACCATTGAATGTGATGCATTAGGTATAGGAGTTAGGGCTATATTGATGCAAGAAAAGAATCATATTGCCTATTTTAGTAAGGCACTTGGGATAAGAAACGTGACTAAGTCAGCCTATAAAAAGGAGTTAATGGAAGTGGTTTTGGACATTCAACATTGGAGGCCCTACTTGTTGGGAAGGCGATTTACTGTGTCCACCGATAAAAAAAGCCTCGAAAAGCTTCTACAGCAGAGAATTGTGACAGCTGAACAGCAAAATTGGGCTGCAAAATTGTTAGGATTTGATTTCAATATCGTTTACAAGCCTAGAAAACTAAATAAGGGTGCAGACACGTTATCCAGAGCCCATGAAGGGGGTGAAGTATGTGTGATGACTTCTAATTTGCAATGGAAAGATGCAGACATTCTGAGAGAAGATATCGCCTAAGATTTATACCTTCAGAAGATAGTAGCTGATTTAGAAAGGGATAAAAATTCTAGACCAGGTTTTATTTTCAAACAAGGGGTGTTGTTATGTGAGGGCCGATTTGCTCTGAAATGGATTGCCAGAATCAGTACGAATAATTACGCCAGGAAATTTGGTATCCTTCAAAATGAAAGGATACAGATCAATTACAGATCGAAGCAATCTGAATTTGGGATCAAGATTGGAACTCCATACTGATCTGGTAATAACAGAACCATTGGATAATGAAAAAAGAGGAACTGATTCAACTAGGATTTTCCGGAAACACATTTTGGTAATAATAAGAACTGAATATTAGAAATATTAATTTATTATTTTATTTATGTTTGAGACTGATTTGTTTTGAGTTTGTCCTAGTCTTTAGGGATATTTAATTGAGTCAGTAGAGGATGTCTGAATTTTTTAGGAATATGGTGTTAGTGGTTGTTAGCTCTACTAAACATTTACCATCATTGTTATATTAAGGAATCACTCAATAAAAATAGTAGTTTTTGTGCCTTTGTACTCTAAGTTAATAATAGTGGTATCAAGAGTAAGTTAATTTAGAAAAAAAATTGATGGTCATTATGAATATTGGAGCATGTTAATGGAGAATTTCTCGATGTCCAAAGAATATTGGCAAGTTGTTGACTCCGGATTTACATACAAATGCGCAGCAGGCAAAACTGGAGGCATCAAAACTCAAGGATCTTAAAGCCAAGTATTACTTGTTTCAGGCCATAGATCGAGAAACTTTGGAGATGATTCTCGGTGAATAAACCTCCAAATAGATTTGAGACTCAATGAATAAGAAATTTCAAGGGAATGCTAGGGAAAGACGAGTGAAACTTCAAGCCCTACGGAGTGAATTTGACACTTTACGCATGACGTTGGATGAGTATGTCAGATATTTCTTTGAAAGAAAGATGATCATTGCCAACAAAATGAGAATTCATGGAGACAAGATGGAGGATGTGGCCATTATTGAGAATATTCTTAAATCAATGACAACAAAGTTCGATTTTGTTGTTTGCTCCATTAAAGATTCCAAAGATATATTGATTTACTCACGGTTGATGAATTATAAAGTTCCTTGTTGGTTCATGAGAATAAAATCAACAAACAAGGTAAAGAGGAGCAATCACTTAAAGCCTCAACTTATTCAAATACCTCTAATTTTAGGAAGAGGTCGAAGTGACTATCGTGGAGGTAATCATCCAAACGATTATCGCCCAAAATCTAACGTTGAGTGCTACCACTGTCATAAATATGGCCATTATCAGAATGAATGTATAACTAACTTGAATGGCCAAAATGGAGAAAGGACCAACTTTATAGAAAGAGAAGAAGAGGAATCCCTCTTGATGGTGTGCAATGTGACAGAGGAAATTCCATATAATCTGTGGTATTTAGATACGGGTTGTAGCAACCACATGTGCAGTGATAATACAATATTTTCATATTTGGATGAGTCTATTTTTAGTAGTGTCAAGTTCGGTGACAACTCCAAAATTAATATTGCTGGAAGGGGAAACATTATTTTCAAGGCCAAGGGAAATAAAAGTCACAAGATCTCTGATGTCTTCTTTTTCCCAGAATTGAAGACTAACTTGATTAGCATAAGACAACTTCAAGAAAAGGGTATAAGATTCTGATCAAGAACGGTGTTTGTCGGATTCAAGATGAAAAACTGGGGTTGATTACTCAAGTTAAAATGACACACAATCGATTGTTTTCGTTGAATCTGCAAAGATCCAACGGTTCTTGTTTCTCGACAAAGATTCAAGACTCAACATGGTTATTGTCGTAATGGGCAAAAAATAATGAGCCGCCACCATTAATTTTTGTCCTAAGGGCGGGAAAATAACATATTACCCTAATTCTGTCACAAAATTCTAAATTCGTGAGTCGTTTAGATAAAGGAAAGGTGTTAGGCACCATTCATCTCCCTTGTTCTCAAGGTGTTCAACTTTTAGGTTTAAGGGTAAAATGGGTATTTAATAGTCAATATTTATATATGTTGAGAAAAGGATTTAATTATTTAGTTGTGAAGTTGCCTTGGTTTTAACCACGTGCCTACGTATCTCCTTATGAAGAATCAGAGTCCAATTTCGTAATTCGAATGTGTTTGGTTAGTTTTTTTATGGATTATGGAACTATTTTAAATTCTCTCTAGAAACTCGGCGACCAGAAATCGCCTCAGACGGCGATGCTGCTTTGAGCCACCCTAAGCCACCCCTCCAACCACCTACAAACCCAGTTCTTCGATTGAACTTCAACCGGGAACTTGAAATCTCCATCCTTCACCACCGTCTGGGTTCACCATTCAACCCAGATCTTCAACAAAAACCCAGATATCTTCATATCTTCATCTGGTTTTGCATGAACCCTGTGAAGATAAACGCTAACCCTAAACAACTTCAACCAAACCCCAAGAACCCTAACCCCTCTTCTCCAACCCTAACTGAATTATCAAAACCTAATATATTCATACCTAACCCTAACCCAAATCATGAAACCCTAACATGTTTTACCCTAACCCTAAATCAAAAACCCATAAACCCTAATCCAAGCAGAAATCAAAAAGCACAGCACCAATCATCAACAAAATTATACCCTAAGCTAAGTGATTAGGCTTATCATCCACGCATGATTATTTTGTATAATTTCCTCTTCTGGTTCCCTGGTCTTCTCCTTCTAATATTTTTCTTCTTTTCTCTTTGCATGTACTGCGATAAGGCTTAGCTCAAAGAACTTGGAGTTTCAGTCGTGAAACTCAAGTCTTTATTGATGCAGAGCTCAAGTGGAGGTGGGGGATGCGCATCAATTGCAAGGATCTCCAATGGTTTTCTGTTTGTCGATTCCAATAGCTTAGGTCTAAATTTATAGGCTTTAGGATTTGTTAGATTAGGAAATTAGTTAGTTGATTGACAGTTTTAGGTTAGAAATTAAATCAATCTGAATCAATTTTAGGATTTGATTTGAATGTAATTTAGAAAGATTTAGATTTTGTTAGAAATTAAAATTAGGATTTGTATTGTGTATGTATCTGGACACTATTTACATTGTAAATTCATTTAGTCAATAAAAAACAAATATTTTGATCAAATATCAAATTTCCATATTCGATTCAAAATCAATGTTGTAGGGCTTTTTGAGTAGCTTAGAGATGAAGAAGGTATGCACAACTTTTGGGAATTAGGGTTAAACCCTGATGTTGACTTCAGTCAACAATTCCCTAATGATAATAATAATATATGTAATCTAATAATAACAATAATTATAATAACAATAATTATAATAACAATAATAAGAAAATAATAATAATAGTAATAATAATAATAATAATAATAATAATAATAATAATAATAATAATAATAATAATAATAATGAAAAGTAAAATGCATAATTAGAGGGCATTGACTCCGGGTCAACCCCTCTTTAATATATATTTCTATAATTGCATAAAAATATTAATAATAGTAAAAAACCAATAAATAACATATGTTGACTTCTGGTCAACAAAAAAAAAAGTAAGATTGGGACATATATAATAACCCTTTGGACTCCACATAAACCCAACAACACACCCCTATTTTTCTAACTTAAACTCCTTTTTAATATATTCAAAAATTAACATAAGAAATTAAAGAAAATGAATTAAATAATGTTAAAATTAATAGAAAAAAGATCAACCATAATACCTTGACCCTTAATACCCATAAGGCAAATTTGGGGTATGACAGCTGCCCCTATTTAATCGCACTTAGATTGAGGATGCGAGAATACGAAGGTCTCACATATTTGGATCGGAGGGTTATTGAATAATGGAAGACCCCAATATTTGACTGCAGACTTGAGCAGATATGAAAAGATAAACCCCAAAAGATAGTTGACCTAGATATGATTACGCGGATGACCCGTCAGCACCTAGAAAAAGTAGTCGTAGATTTTATGTATTTACCGTAACCTAGGAGATAAATAACCCATGGTTGAAAATTAATTTACTAATGCTTTGAGACTAACATAGTAAGCTACAAAGTAGATTTTTCCTATTCATCACAGTCTTGCGGATGAACAACACAAAGTTTCAAAACTCATTGTTTCTTGGAGACTAGCACAATAAATTACGTCACAAAAAATAGATAACTTATTGTTGCTTTGAGACTAACACAATGAGTTATATCGTAGATTCCATATATCTACTACAACGTAAGGAGTAAATAATATGGGTTTGAAAATATTGTACTAATGCTTCGAGACTAACATAGTAAGGTATAACGTAGACTTGTGCATCTATCACGACCTAAAGGATAAATACCACAAACTTGATAATTCATTGTTGCTCGGAGACTGATACAATGAATTATCTCATAGATTTTCACAAACCTATTGTGATACAGTGGCAAAACCGACTGTTATATTGGTTTTGTGTTTTGTGTTTGCAAATGTTACGGTAAGAAAGAGTCGCCACCGATTTTTCTTTTATCCAACAAAGGAAAGAGTGAAAAGAACAGAAAAATACTTTTCGAGAGTTTTCTGAGTAAGGGGTGTAGATTATGGAAAGGGAAGGTGTTAGAACCCTTTCTATCCGTATTTTTCTACGGGCTCTTAGATGCTTAGCTCATTTTTTAAATACCTTGTGTTTTTGTGATTTTTGAAAAGTATTTTGAAATTCCTTAGTGCGGCGATTTGCTTTATGATAACTCTTGTATCAGTCCTCAAGAGTGTTGATAAAGCATTTTTTGAAAAGGTTTTGAAATGATTTTGTGTATGTGTAAAAGTTTTTTTTGAGCATAACATCTAGGAACTATCTACTCTACTCGAAAGGGTCGTTATTTTCCTCCTTGCCTTTAGTCAGTGCTATCCTACTATTAGTGAGTAGATAACCATAGTCGTTTGGATGTATGGGGGACATTCAAAGGAACGTTTTATAGTCACAAAGGCAACTGGTTGAGAAACCTTAGTAACTACCCTAGGGTTTTAAGATCATTGTTTACCGAGGCAACATCAAAAGGGTCATCGAGGGACTTATGATCTTTTAAACCGGAGGGTATCCACTAAAATCTCTCGCGTTTCGAGAGTTGTGACTATTTTTTAAGAAGGCAGCCGAAGTGGTAGTTCCCTAGAGGTGTATATATGCAAGTGTGTTTGTTTCAATTATTTGTCTTAGATGTTAGGTTTGCTAATGTTGCTTTTAGTTTCTTGCCATACAATCCTATTAACATACATCTAAACAGTTGATATCTATATAGGAATTTAAATTGCGGAAATTAAAGCTACGCTATTACATGGCTTCGGGGAGGGGGATTAATTACATAGTCCAAAACAGGGAAAAGTAAAGCAGTAAAAATGTAAAAGTCCTAGTTATTATCTATTACATCCCAGTAGGCAGTTACAATAATATGAAAAATTGCGAAAGTAAATAAATGCGCACGCGATGGAAATAACATCTAAAACTCTAAAAGTTATTAAGTTGAAAGAAAATATTTTTGTTGTTTTTTTTCTTTGTTTTATGGGGAAAATGTTAAATTACATTAAATCTAAATAATTAAAAAATGAGAAAGAAAGTAAATTTATTAAATAAAATTAAAATCTAAAATAAATCTAGCATTTTGGCATTTTTTATTTATGAAAAAAATTGAAACTAATTAGTCCTAATTCTAATTGATTTTAAAATAAGAAAAATCAAAATAAATTAATTTAAAAAAATTAAGTTTAATTAAGAAAATCCTAAAATCGATTTTTGTTATTTTTATGTTTTATTTACTGATTAAATAAATAAAAAAAGGATCAAAACAATAAATGAAATAAATAAATAAATAAAAATGAGCCCGAGACGAAAGAAGAGTTAAGGGGGTGTAAATTGAGTTTTGTTAGGCCCAAATCAGGAGATGGCCCAGGCTGGCGTTGGATCTGGTGTTGAGGTCCTCCGGAGGGCATATGGTGAGGCTGTACACTTAGGGCGTTGGATTTGGATCAGATGTGCATCTGATAGCCTGAAATTGAGGTGTATAGTGAGCGTGTGTAGCCAAAAAGCATTGAATCTGCATAAAATGTTAGAGAAAACAAAATTCCAAGGTCTGGGTATCGAACCCAGGTCCTTTCGACTACACACATCCTTCTCCACCATTTGAGATGAATTTAAGATTTGAAGGAATCCATTTCTCATGCCTCAGTAAAGGTATCCTGTTACTCTGAACTTTACATGTAACATACTAAGCAACATAAATGTTATGCAACATGAATATACGATAAAGATTAAATTACATATGAAATGAAATGAAGATCGATGTTTTGTTAACAGTGGGGTGCTTTAATTCTGACAACCTTGTTGGAACTTTGGAAGTTTTGTGGAGCTCTTGTGGGGGAAGCGTGCGTGTGTGGCAAAAATGCCTTCATTTGTCAATATGTCTGCAGCTTCGATTGATATTCTGTGTGACGCAGTCTGACTCCTCCTACTGGAAACATGTTTTCGTCTCTGCAAGAATAGTTATGTGGCAAAATGTTTTCGTTCCTTTTTTCGTCCTCTTGGCAATGTGCCCTTAGCCTTGTATTTATAGGGGTATGAGGGGAGTGGAAATGGCAAGGGACAACCATTAACTAGGATTTGAAGGTAAAGTCAGACAAATTAAAGGATTTCCTTTTTTAATGAATTCCTACCCTTTTGGGTTTCGGGATGAACTTGGACATGTTTTACTCCCTGACCCCTTCGAATGCCTCCACGACTGTTTCTTCGATTGGCTCTGCAAATGACCAATTAACCCAATCGAACACTTCATTCTGGCCAGTAGAAGCTTCATTTGTTACTTCCTTCGAACGTAATTGTGTAGGAGGTTTGGGTTTGGCAGCATGCAGGACCTTGGCCAGACTCATCAAAAGACAAAACTTGTCTTCAACCATTGTATGTCTTTCGACTGGACCAAATATATGCCCTTCGAAGGCACCATTTGTGTATTCCTCGAATAGCCCACATGCACCCCTTGTGCATTCTTCGAATGGGCCACCGTTGTGTTTTCATAATGTAGCAAACTTGTGCTTGTGAAACAAAGGCAGGCATGAAGAGGAAGCCTTTGCTTTGTGAATCGAAGGCCAATTGAAGGGGCCTTGGACTTGTGGATCTAAGACAAGTTGAAAGGGACTTTTGCCTTGTGGATCGAAGGCAATTTAAAGAGGCATTTTGCCTTGTGGGTCGAAGGCAAGTTGAAGGGGCCTTTTTCCTTGTGGATCAAAGGTAAGTTGTAAAAGCCTTTTGCCTTGTGGTTCAAAGGCAAGTTGAAAGGGCCTTTGCCTAGATGAAACTTGTGGACCAAAGTTTGCTCGAAGGGGACTCAATGCCCAATCAAAACTGGTAGACCAAAGCTTGATCGAAGGGGACCCAACGCCCAATCGAAACTAGTGGACTAAAGCTTGATCTAAGGGGACCCAACACCCAATCGAAGCTTGTGAAACAAAGGTCGCTCGAAGGATTTTAGATGCCCAATCGAAGTACCTTGTTAATATGACAATCGAAAGACACTTGTTCAGATGCCAATTGAAAGACACTTTACCATCTTCAAAAATCTTATTTTCTTCAAGCAAGTGTTTGTAACCACCCATGTAAGAGAAGATCTTGGAAAACATGAGAGGGAAAATTTTGGGGTACAACAACTGCCCCTGTTCAATCTTCTTAAACCTGAAGATTTAGATTGGCTTGTTTGCCTTTCATGTTCTGAAGGAGGAAGATGATTGGACACTAGAGTTCCTAGAAATTTGCACTCGATGATGTGATGGTTAATTGTGTAGGGAATGCGCTTAAAGATGCCATTTGGAGAAGATAACTGAGAGTTGCCGGAGATGGGCTTAAAGATGCCATCCAAAGTAGATGCTAACTTCATAAGAGGTCTCTTTGTGGGGATTCCTGTTCCTGTTGTCTGAGGAGGAGTCCGCTGGGGAAAATTGATTTATGTTGTTCTCCTACTTGAGGAAAACTCTGCGGGGAATAGAGTCTAGGAGCTTCAGTTGTCCAAGGCTCTACTGAGCAGTTATCTCTGGAAAAGTTTGCTTTTTTCTGGTTGAAATTCAGGCTTCACAGTAATTTTCCGGGGAGAATGAAATTAACTGCTATATGGAAATGTATTAGAAGAAACCTGCGTAGGGATGCTTCAGGATGAGTCAGTGTTAGACTGTATCTGAAAACTGCGAGAAGAAACCCGTGTAAGATTGCTTCATGATGGTCATGTAGATAGTCGCCCTGTCTTGTTTCGGGAATTGATCCATTATTAGTTGTTTCACTGATATTTTTCCTGTCTTGTTTCAGGTATTAATCTGGAAATTGCTTTTATTGGTCGTTCGTGATAGTTGTTGTGTCTGGTTTCAGGTATTAATCTCTAACCTTAGAGAAAGGAAGATAGTTTTCCCGTTTGGTTTTGGGTATTAATCTTCAATCTTCTCATGTAGATAGTTTTCCTGTCTGGTTCCAGGTATTAACCTACAATCAATCGTCCACAGATAGTTGTCTTGTCTTGTTTCAGGTATTAATATGCAACTTGGCAATGTTGGTCACATATATAGTTTCCCTGTCTGGTTTCGGGCATTAATCTCTGACCTTAGAAATAAAGATAGTTTTCCCGTCCGTTTTCGGGTATTAATCTTCAATCTTCCCATGTAGATAGTTTTCCTGTCTGGTTCCAGGTATTAATCTACAATCATTCGTCCACAGATAGTTATCCTGGCTTGTTACATGTATTAATCTAGAACTTGTTTTTGTCGATAATTGAGATAGTTGTCCTGTATGGTTTCAAGTATTAATCTCTGACCTAAGAGAAAGAAAGATAGTTTTCCAGTCTTGTTTCGGGTATTAATCTTCAATCTGCTCATGTAGATAGTTTTCCTGTCTGGTTTCATGTATTAGTCTATGATCAGTCGTCCACAGATAGTTGTCCTGTCTTGTTTTAGGTATTAATCTAGAACTTGCTTTTGTCGGTCGTTGAGATAGTTATCCTGTCTGGTTTTAGGTATTAATCTCTGACCTTAGAGAAAGGAAGATAGTTTCTCCGTTTGGTTTCAGGAGTTAATCTTCAATCTGCTCATGTGGATAATTTTCCTGTCTAGTTCCAAGTATTAATCTACAATAAGTAATCCACAGATAGTTGTCCTGTCTTGTTTCAGGTATTAATCTGGAACATGTTTTGGTTGTTCAGATAGTTGTCCTGTCTGGTTTCAGGTATTAATCTCTGACCTAAGAGAAAGAAAGATAGTTTTCTCATCTTGTTTCGGGTATTAATATTCAATCTACTCATGTAGTTAGTTTTCTTGTCGGGTTTCAGGTATTAATCTACAATCATTCATCCACAGATAGTTGTCATGTCTTGTTTCAGGTATTAATTTGGAACTTGCTTTTATCGTTCGTTGAGATAGTTGTCCTTTCTGGTTTCAGGTATTAATCTCTGACCTTAGAGAAAGGAAGATATTGTCCCCATCTGGTTTCGGGAGTTAATCTTCAATCTGCGCGTGTAGATAGTTTTCCTGTCTGGTTCCAGGTATTAATCTACAATCAGTCGTCCACAAATAGTTGTCCTATCTTGTTTCAAGTATTAATCTGGAACTTGTTTTGTTCATTGAGATAGTTGTCTTGTCTGGTTTCAGGTCTTAATCTCTGACCTAAGAGAAAGAAAGATAGTTTTCTCGTCTTGTTTCGGGTATTAATCTTCAATTTGCTCATGAAGATAGTTTTCCTGTCTGGTTTCAGGTATTAATCTACAATTAGTCGTCCGCAGGTAGTTGTCCTGGCTTGTTACAAGTATTAATCTGGAACTTGTTGAAAATTGGTGATGACACTCATCTGTCGATCTTTCCTGAAAAGGTAAAGAATTAGATGAATGCAACATCATGATGCATGAAGTGCAAATGATGCTCTCAAAATAAATGAGATTGTGATATATGCGTTCATGCTGCATATGCTATGAGGCTTGTAAAATGGTGTATGAATGAAATGTATGAACGTGTCAGTCGTTCTATTTTTGTATTGTTGAAACAGGGAAAATAAATCCCTAATTGTTGGTGGGGGTGAAGAATGTAGGTCTTCAAATTTTGTTGAATTTGAAATGGTGGGAAACGCATTTCCGTTGTTAGAGAAATAAACTATGTTAAGGAAGGGAAACTTCGTGAACTGCTTGGGGATTTTTACGATATCCTGCTGGTGAATCATGAAAAGCTTATGACCCAGGTTAGGGAATTCTTTAAGATGCCGAGGCAGTAATTGGAGATTCTTGTTTCACAGGGATGTAAGAACACCTAACATCATTAGGTTGTATGCTAAGGATATGGCAGTGACTTTATAGTAGGATGCCCCTGCTTCTGTACCTGATAGAGAAAGTATATGCGGGGATTTTATGGATATGACCTTGGATATTGTCCTGTTTCTTAAAGCCATTGGTAACTGTCTTTCTGTTTTTTATGCATATATTTGTAAACAGTAATCACATCCAAATTCTTATGTTCAAAAATAATCAGTGGACGTTTTCGCAAACAAAACAGGAAGATAAAAAGAAAACAAATAGTTTTGCATTTTCAAAGGATTGTTTTTGTATTGATTTGAATAAGCGTTTTTTGTATAAGGAGCCAGACATCCTAGTAAGAGAATGTCGTTGTAAGAATGAAAATTATACAAAATGGTATACAAAGAAAAACAACTATGTGAAATAATCCCATTGGGTTCCCATTCTGCTATTGCCTTTATGTCTTTGAGCGTCTCATCCCTTTGCTGCATGTCCGAAGCTGACTGGATTGATTAGTACCATTTGAGCTTGATAATTGATACCGAAGATTGGATATAAGGTGATCCAACGGGACATAGTTATACTCTTTAAATCCCTAACTTTTGCCTGGACCGCCCTTTCGGGTTATCAGTCCACCAGAATACCCTTTTTTGCCCAAGCCGCCTTTTCAGATTTTCGACTTGCTGGGTGTACAATCTTTTTTCATATGTATATCCCTAACTTTTTCCCGGACCCTTTTGGTTCTCCGGGATGCCCTTACTTTTTCCTAGTCGAGTCAACCTAGCGGGTATTTGTTCATGCGTAGTATCTTTTAACTATGTCTGTGTTTACAGGGTGCGAAAGGTCGTCACCGTCCATAGTAGTTAAGATCATGGCTCCACCAGAAAATATGTCCTTGATCACAAATGGTCCTTCGTATGTAGGAGTCCATTTGCCCATGGGATCATCTTGTGGTAGTATGATGCGCTTGATTACTAGGTCACCAGCCTGATATACCTGACGTCTGACCTTCTTGTTAAAAGCTTTAATCATACGTTTTTGGTACATCTGACCATGACAGACAGCCGCGAGCCTTTTCTCGTCAATCAGGTTTAATTGGTCAAGTCGATTCTGAACCCATTCGTCTTCATTCAAACCTGTGTCCTTCAAGATTCTCAAGGAAGGGATCTGGACTTCAATGGGTAGGACAACTTCCATACCATATACCAAAGAGAAAGGAGTTACCCTTGTTGATGGGAACACTGTGGTACGGTAACCTTGAAGATAAAATGGTAACATCTCGTGCCAGTCTTTGTATGTCACCGTCATCTTCTGTATGATCTTTTTGAAATTTTTATTAGCAGCTTCTACAACGCCATTCATATTCGTTAGGTAAGGAGAAGAGTTATGATGTTGTATCTTGAATTACGTGCAGAGCTCGGTGGTCATAGTATTATTGAGATTGTTACCATTATCCGTGATGATTCTTTCTGGAATACCATACCGACATATAAGGTTGTGTCTGATGAATCGGGGCACGATGTTCTTGGTAACAGAAGCAAATGAGGCTTCCTCGACACACTTTGTCAATGGCAACTAGGATGAAGCGTTGCCCATTAGAAGCTATAGGTCTAATCTCCCCAATCATATCGATGCCCCACATTGCGAATAGCCAGGGAACAGTTAAAACGTTCAAGGGAACCAGAGGCACATGTACTTTATCAACATAGATCTGGAACTTGTGATAAGTTCGTGAATGATGATAACATTCTGCTTCCATAGTGGACCAGTAGTATCCTGCCCGTAGGATCTTTTTAGCCATTGTTTGCCCACTAGAATGGGTGCCAAAGGTGCCTTCATGCAAATCTGCCATAATCGTTTCTGCTTCACTTTTATCCACACACCGAAGCAAAGTAGAATCGTGATTGTGCTTGTAGAGGATTCCTTTTCTGAGGAAGAACTTGGTAGAGAATCTTCTTAGGAACTTCTTATCATTGACTGAAGCTCCCTCGAGATACTCTTCGGCTTAAAGGTATATTTTGACTTCATGGAACCAATACTTGTCCACTACTTCTTCAGTATCAACCTCATAACAGTATGGTGGTTCATCCATTCTCTCAATAGTGATCTGAGGAGCCTCTATATCCCACCTGACCTTAAACATGGATGACATAGTAGCTAGCGCGTTCGCTAGTTGATTTTCCTCTCGTGGAAAATTCTCAAAGGTAACTTCTTCAAAGTATGGAATCAGTGTCAACACATGCTCTCTTTAAGGGATGAGATTAGGATTCTTCATGTCCCATTCTCCTTTGATTTGGCTGATTACTAAGGCCGAGTCTCCAAATACACTCAAGAATTTAATCCTCAAGTCGATAGCAGCTTTGAGACCCATAATGCATGCTTCATATTCAGCCATATTATTGGTACAATTGAAACATAACCTGGCAGTGAAAGGAGTATGACAGCCTTCGGGAGATATGATCATAACACTGATTCCATTGCCAAGTGCGTTGGAAGCTCCGTCAAAAACCATAGTCCATCGGGATCCTTTTTCAGGTCCTTCATCTGGTCCAGGTTCTTCACAATAAGTTACTAACATGATGTTCTCATCCGAGAACTCAAAAATCATGGATGGGTAGTCGTCCACAGGCTGATGAGCTAAATTATCAGCTAATACACTCCCCTTAATTGCTTTATGGGTTGTGTATTGAATGTCGTATTCAGTCAGGATCATTTTCCATCTTGCTATTTTTTCAGAGAGAGCGGGCTTCTCAAAGATGTATTTGATAGGATCCATTTTAGATATCAATAAGGTAGTGTGAGTCAACATATACTATCTTGGTCGGCGAGCAGCCCATGCCAAAGCGCAACAAGTTTTCTCGAGCAGTGAATATCTTGTTTCACAGTCGGTAAACTTTTTCTAAGGTAGTATATTGCATGCTCTTTTCGACAAGACTCGTCATGTTGCCCCAGCACACACCCCATTGAGTTCTCTAATACTGTTAAGTACATGATCAGAGGTCTTCCTTCAACCGGTGGCATCAAGATTGGAGGCTCTTGAAGACATTCCTTGATTTTGTCAAAGGAATTCTAGAATTCGTCATTCCACTTCACTTCTTGATCTTTCTTCAATAATTTTAAGATTGGCTCACAAGTAGTGGTTAGATGAGAAATGAATCTAGAAATGTAATTTAGACGTCCCAAGAATCCCCTAACCTCCTTCTCAGTGTGAGGAGTTGGTTTGTATAGCTTTAACCTTTGCAGGGTCTACTTCAATACCTTTTCCGCTGACAACAAAGCCTAAGAACTTACCAGATCTTACTCCAAAGGTTCACTTATTCAGGTTCAACCTCAGTTTGTACTTTTCAGCCTCTCAAACAGCTTCTGCAGGTGATCAAGGTGCTGCTCTTCAGTATGAGAGTTGGCTATCATATCATCAACATAGACCTCTATCTCATGATGGATCATATCGTGAAACAAAGCTACCATGACACACTGATAGGTTTCCCCGTCGTTCTTTAACCCAAATGGCATAACTTTGTAGAAGAAAGTGCCCCACTGTGTGACAAAGGTTGTTTTCTCCATATCTTCAGGCACCCTTTCGATCTGATTGTACCTGGAGAAACCATCCATGAAGGAGACTACCTTATGTTGTGCAGTGTTGTCAACAAGGACATCAATATGGGGAAGTGGAAAGTCATTATTGGGGCTTTCCCTATTCAGGTCTTTGTAATCCACACACATACGTACTTTGTCGTCCTTCTTAGGTACCAGAACAACATTAGCAACCCATTATGGATAAGAGTTGACGGCTAAGAAACTGGCGTTTAACTACTTCAAGAATTCAGCCTTGATCTTTTCTGACATTTCTGGCCACATGCGACGAACCTTCTGTTTCACTAGAGGGCAATTCTCTTTTGTCGGTAGGCGATGAACCACAATATCAGCGTCATGTCCTGTCATGTCTTCGTATGACCAAGAAAATACCTCAACATAGTCATTTAACATCTGTATTAACCTCTCCTTGACACTATGCTCTAGATCGGCACCTATCTTGACTTCCTTCTTATCCTTTTCACTACCCAAGTTTACTGTCTCAATCGGCTCTTCATGAGGCTGTATTGCCCTTTCCTCCTATTGTAATAGCCTGGCAAGTTCTTTTGGTACTTCACAATCTTCCTCACCTTCGTCCTCGGCTTGGTAGATCGGATTTTCAAAGTCATAATTGGAAATAGCAAAACCTTTAACAATGGGATCCATAGTGGATATGGATCTCCAGTTTTGATACGTGGGTGCGTGTAAGAGCATAACTGTTTTGATAAAGTAAAAACAGGAAAGAAAAATAGAGAGTGTAAAACATGTATGCAAAACGTCCAATGATTTATTAATGACATATGAATATGAAGTAATAACCCTCATAAAATAGACCATTGTGCCTCGGGTAAGACACAAGGCTTTAAAGTTTCAATTGTTTTAAATATTACATATCCCAAAAAAAATCAAAAGATAATTAATCTTGAATAAAAGTAATAGGAACAAAATCCTTGGCCTCCCAATTGTTGAGTCCACCTCTGATAGTTGGGAAGATCCACTTGTCCACATCGCAGTCACCGTCAGCATCCTCTGTAGCGGAAACAACATCAATAGCACTGGTTCCCGGTTCACGCTTGGGCATTGGTGCAGTTATGACGTTGGGGGTCTTAGGAGGATCAAAGTCAATCTCCTTCACTTCTATAAGATCCCGCACCTTATTTTTTAGAGCCCAACAATCGTTTGTATCGTGCCTCAGACTTTCAGAATGGTAGGTACATCGAGCATTTGGGTTATAGCAGGGAGATGCAGTATTAGGATTCTTGGGAGCTTTCTTTAGAGTCACCAGATTGGACTTCAGCAAATGTGGCAAAACCTAGGATAAGGTCATGTTGATCTGGGTGAACTGCCTTCTGGGTGCATCCGGTCTACGCTGATCATTTCATTGTTGGTTTGATGCAGGATTGGAAATCATAACAGCCCCTACCGTCGGACGATGTTCAATTTTGCTTTGATTTCTCTGTCCATAAGCAGCACTGACTCCTTCTTCCCAATGAAGGGTTTCTTTACTATACTGGAGGATGCATCCCTCTGAATCTTACCACTCTTAATACCAGCTTCTACCCGTTCACCGGTCAATATCAGTTCAGTGAACCCAACATAAGTGCTTCCAATCAGATGGTTGAAGAATGGACCAGACAACATGCCCAAGAACATGTCCATAAGCTCTCTATCAGACAAAGGAGGCTGGACTCTTCCCGCAAGGTCTCTCCATTTTTGGGCATAATCTTTGAAACCCTCACCGGAACCCATAGACATACTTTGCAATTGTGTGCGGGTTAGAGCGAGGTCAGCATTATATTAGTAAAGCTTTTAGAAAGCAACATCCAGATCTTCCCAATTGCGGATGTTAGTTCTCTCTAGTTGATAGAACCATTCTAACTGCGTCCTCGACAAACTTTCCTAGAAGAAATGTACCCACTGATTCCTGTTAGTAGTGTGGGGTTGAATCTTCCTGACATATGATCTTAAGTGAAGCTTAGGACATGAGACACCATCATACTTAGCAAAGGTGGGGACCTTGAATTTTTGTGGGATGACCACCCCTGAGACCAATCCTAGCTCTTCAAAATCCATTCCGGGTACCCTCTGAATCTCCATAGCATTAAGACGATCCTCCAGCTGTTTTTATTTATCATCAGCAGAAGGATATTGCTCTTTAGAGTAATCAGCCTTCTCCTCATCAGTTCTGGGATTGTTGTTTTCTTCTGTTGGATTTTCTTCTTGATTGTCTCCCTCATTTGACGGGGTTGTGAAATCTAGAGCTCTCTTAGCCGGTCCTCTGAACCTTCTTCCCAAATTCAATACACCAGCTGGTTTCTTTGCCTTCATTGTCTTCTCCTAGATGATAAGAGCTTTCAGATCTTCTTGTCCCTTAGCCAGAGCCAGGAACATTTGTTGAAACTAAGCGTTTCGAGCTTGCAGATCCTTTACTGTTTGTTCAAGAGCCATTTCTTTTACTGAAATAAACAGTGAAAAGATAAGAAACCTATTTTGAAATACCTGCTTATGCAATGAAATGCATGATATGCTGATGCAATTTTTTCAAGGACTTTTAAGATTTAAAATTTTCTTAGCCGAAGAGAGAACAAACATTAATTGCATTCACAAATTTAAATGATTACAATGATGCCTCTTGGGCTTACAATGGAAGAAACAAAGATAAAACAAAACTCATAAATTAAACAGGACTCAGGTTTCCCATGAGCGCATCCTCTTTGGTGCAATGTAGGCATTCAAACTCTGTTCTTCATTTAGTTGTCTTGTAAGCTCCAAAACCTTCTTCTCGCTTGCTTAGAACTGGGTTTCAAAGGTGTCTCATTCTTCTTTGAGTTGAATCCAAGATCTTTGCAATTCCTCGAGAGTAGTCGGCATGTCAGGATGAAGGATAATATGAGGTACATCTGTCTCGGCAATAGGTTCCATGATGATAGGTAGGATGGTGGGGTAAGGCATCATGAGATTTTGAGCGCGTGCTCGCACCCACTTAAGATAAGGCTCCAAAGGGATGAAGTTCTTATGCCCCAATGTCTTTCTATCCATTCTATTCACCATTCCCCAAGCTCGGATGAACCTTTGACGGTACCCTTGGACATCATTCTCATAGTCAAATGCAATTCCCTGAACCAGTGCATCATGAGGACAATCCCTCCTAGCATACCCAAACTGTCGCAACGCCAAACAAGGGTTATAAGTGATTCCTCACCTAATCCCTAGGAGAGGGACATTAGGGAATTCCCCATAGTGATCAATGATGGTGACGTCTTCCACAAATCGAGGACACCAGTGAATATCTGAATGCGTGAGAGACAACAACCTATTAGACCACCTCATGCCTTGCTCATTCTTCAACACAGATCGAGGTAGGTGTGAAATAAACCACCTAGCCAACAGAGGAGTGTAACACATGAGGTTTCCTATTCTCTTTACAGTGCCAGTGTGAAAAGAGTGCATAATGTCTCCAAGTAAAGTAGGCACCGGATTACGAGACATGAAAACTTTGACCGCATTCACATCTATGAGTTGGTCCAGATTGGGGAATAACACCATCCCATAGATGAGAAAGGCCAACACTTCTTCAAAGGCTTGTAATTCCAAGTTATTCCAAAAATGGTGAGCTTTCTCAAACAAAAAATTGGATAGAAACCCTTTGACACCGCTTCTTGTTTCTCAATTTGTCACAACGTAGGCCCATTGTAAATACAAGACTTGAGTGATCTCCCCAGGCTTTGGGTATCTTTTCATACCGTTGAAAGGTAATTGGTTGAGAATAGGCACACCCAATAATTGATAAAATTCTTCCATAGTAGGCACCAACTGGTAGTCGGGAAATTTAAAGCAATGATGTATAGGGTGAAAGAACTGGAAGAGAACTTTCACCATGTCTTCATCAGGGCATGAGGTGACCAAACTGAAGAGTCGAACATATCTTTTAGTGAATGGGGAATTCTTAGGAACCCTTAATTCCAACTCTTTGAGTTGAGGAGGCACCCTTACGAGGTTTACTTGGATAGTATTTCTGCGAATGAGAGCCATGTCCTACAAAACAGACACAAAGATAAGTCCTAAAAGTCCTTGAAATGGTTAGTGTGATATGCAAATGTTATGATGTTATAATGTTATGTACAAACAGATATATACAATCACACAAACAGATCCTTAGGTTAGGCTTGCATGGATTCCATAGGTAAGTACCCTCTTGAAGTTTAGTTGGTTCAACCTGTCCTATTAATAGTAATCGGGTTCTAGGGAATCTCAATATCATTGATCTTTCTTCACCGGGAATTGTTTCATCACAAGCCTCTTTATTGGCGACCGAAATATCCCGGAAGTCAGATCTCAATGAGTGTAGTATCGAGTATCAACCAACTTCAAACTGCACCAAGCCGGCTATCTCACTACTTCCTAATGCCCAAGTTGTTCAATTAAAGGTTCTAAGGTTAGTTGTTGCTTCGTAACACCATACAACAGCCCCATATTCTCCTTGACTACTCAAGGGATACCGGTACCAATAAATGTGTCACACAAACGTAGCTATCGTTTCAACTATGTCGGTATACCCCGCACAATCCCCACGAACTATTGCTACTTACCTAAAAGGTGCCCTAGATACGGGTGTAGGATCTTTACAAGTAAGCCCAAGCAAAAATCCTTAAACATAAAGCAACCAAAGCATACAAGGAAAGAAAATTAAATATGACCTAAGCTCTAAGGTAACCCCACTTTTTATTTATTAATCCCCAGCAGAGTCTCCAGTTCTTTGATACGGTGGCAGAACCGACTGTTATACTGGTTTTGCGCTTTGTGCTCGCAAAAGTTGCGGTAAGCAAGAGTCACCACTGACTTTTCTTTTATCCAACAAAGGAAATGTTGAAAAGAATAGAAAAAGACCTTTCAAGAGTTTTCTGAGTAAGGTGGGTAGATTATGGAAAGGGAAGGTGTTATCACCCTTTCCATCCGAAGTTTTCTACGGGCTCTTAGATGCTTAGCTCATTTTTTAAATACCTTGTGTTTTTGTGATTTTTGAAAAGTATTTTAAAATGCCTTAGTATGGCAATTTTCTTTATGATAACTCTTGTATCAGTCCTCAAGAGTGTTGATAAAGCGTTTTTGAAAAGGTTTTGAAATGATTTTGTGTATGTGTAAAAGTTTGTTTTGAGCATAGCATCTAGGAACTATCTACTCTACTCGAAATGATCGTTCTTTTCCTCCTTTCCTTTAGACAATGCTATCCTACTATTAGTGAGTAGTTAGCCATAGTCATTTGGATGTATGAGGGACATTCGAAGGGACGTTTTATAGTCACAAAGGCAATTGGGTGAGAAACCTTAGTAACTACCCTAGGGTTTTAAGATAATTTTTTACCGAGGAAATGTCGAAAGGGTCATCGAGGGACTTATGATCTTTTAAACCGGAGGGTAGCCACTAAAATCTCTCAGGTTTCGAGAGTTGTGACTATTTTTTCCGAAGGCAACCGAAGTGGGAGTACCCTAGAGGTGTATATGTGCAAGTGTGTTTGTTTCAGTTATTTGTCTTTGATGTTAGGTTTGGCCCAGGCTGGCATTGGATCTGGTGTTGAGGTCCTCAGGAGAGCCTATGGTGAGGCTGTGCGCTCAGGGCATTGGATCCAGTTCAGATGTACATATGATGGCCTGGACTTGATGGTGTATAGTGAGCGTGTGTAGCCAGGAAGCATTGAATCTGCATAAAATGTTAGAGAAAACAAAATTGCAAGGCCTGGGTATCAAACCCACGTCCTTTCGATTGCACACATCCTTCTCCATAATTTGAGCTGAATTTAAGATTCGAAGGAATCCATTTCTCATGCCTCAGTAAAAGTATCCAGTTACTTTGGACTTTACTTGTAACACACTAACCATCATAAATGTTATGCAGCATGAATATAGAATAAAGATTAAATTACATATAAAATAAAATGAAGATCAAAGGTTTGCTACCAGTGGGGTGCTTTGATTCTGCAACCTTGTTAGAACTTTGGAAGTTTTGTGGAGCTCTTGTGGGGAAACGTGTGTGTGTGTCAGAAATGCCTTCATTTGGAAATGTGTCTATAGCTTCAATTGATATTCTGTGTGATGCAGCCTGTCTCCTCCTGTTGGCAGCATGTTTGCGTCTCTGCAAGAATATTTTCGTGGAAAAATGTTTTCGTTCCTTTTTTTGTCCTCTTGGCAATGTGCCCTTAGCCTTGTATTTATAGAGGTATGAGGGGAGTGGAAATGGCAAGGGACAGCCATTAACCAGGATTTGAAGGCAAAATCTGAAAAATTAAAGGATTGCCTTTTTTGATGAATTCCTACCCTTTTGGGTTTTGGGATGAACCTGGACATGTTTCACTCCCTGACCCCTTCGAATGCCTCCATGCCTGGTTCTTCGATTGGCTCTACAAATGACTAATTATCTCAATTGAACACTTTATTTTGGCCATTCGAAGCTTCTTTTGTTACTTCCTTCGAACGTAATTGTGCAGGAGGCTTGGGTTTGGCAGCATGCAGGACCTTGGCTAGACTCATCAAAATACAAAACTTGTCTTCAACCATTGTGTGTCTTTCGAATGGACCAAATGTATGCCCTCCGAAGGCACCATTTGTGTATCCTTCGAATATCCCACATGCACCCCTTGTGCATTCTTCAAATGGGCCACCAATGTGTGTTAATAATGTAGCAATCGTGTGCTTGTGAAACGAAGGCATGCATGAAGAGGAAGCCTTTGCTTTGTGAATCGAAGGCCAGTGGAACAGGGCTTGGCCTTGTGGATCGAAGAAAATTTGAAGGGGCCTTTTTCCTTGTGGATCGAAGGCAAGTTGAAGAGGCCTTTTTCCTTGTGGGTCAAAGGCAAGTTGAAGGGGCCTTTTGCCTTGTGGATCGAAGGCAAGTTGAAGAGGCCTTTTACCTTGTGGGTCGAAGGAAAGTTGAAGGGGCCTTTGCCTAGATGAAACTTGTGGACCAAAGTTTGCTCGAAGGGGACTCAATACCCAATCGAAACTGCTGGACCAAACTTGATCGAAGGGGACCCAACGCCCAATCAAAACTGGTGGACCAAAGCTTGGTTGAATGGGACCCAACGCCCAATTGAAGCTTGTGAGACAAAGGTCGCTTGGAGGATTTTAGATGCCCAATCGAAGTACATTGTTAAGATCCCAATCGAAAGATACTTGTTCAGATGCCAATCGAAAGACACTTTACCATTTTCAAAAATCTTATTTTCTTCAAACAAGTGTTTGTAACCACCCATGTAAGAGAAGATCTTGGAAAACATGAGAGGGAAAATTTTGGGGTACAACACCTATCGTAACCTAGGGGGTAGATAATACGAGTTTTGAGAATAGATAACTTACTAAAGCTTCGAGACTAACATAGTAAGCTATATCACAGATTTGCATATCTATCACATCCTAGGGGATAAATAATGTGTATTTTGAGAAAGTGTTTTGATAATGGAATCTTAGATAACTAAACCAAAGATATGATGATTCACCGGTTGTGTCTGTTCTCAACCAAGGTGTTTGTTTTTCTTGCACAGTTAAGCCAATTCACAATAGGCCCCAAGATATGTCGTGGTATTTTTAGTCTAAGCAGCTTTTGAAAATGCAATGCACAACGTATATGCACAATGCCTTAAATTGATATGATACCCAAATGTGTTATTTTGTATATACACCAAATGTCTCGTATCTATATGTACCAAGTAAATGTTTTTTGATATTTTATTCATTTTTAAATCATTGGGTTTTCTAAGTCACCGACTCCCCAATGTTGTTTGTTGTTTCGCCGTGGTGTCTCGAAGTTGATTTGAGTTTTGATATATCATAGTGAACAATGTCAGCAAAGTATTGATAATTGTATCATGGGAATAGGCGTAGGCGTAGGCATGGATGTAGACGTGGATTTTCTTTCGATGTTTTTCTAACCAAAGTGCTTTTTGACGTTTTATCAAATGCTTTTATTTGTTTTGTCAAATCCCCAAGATAATTTCAACACAATGTTTACAAGAAATATTCGTAGTATTTTGCAAACAAGTTGAAAAAAGAAAAACATGATTGAATTTTAACTTGAAAACTATATTGTGTATATGATGAAAGTGTCTTTGAATAGACGAGAGTACAAGATGTAATTCCTAAAAAGAGGTAATTACAATTTTTTAACAAAACTTGAAAATGGCAATGAAAATGATAATTGTGACTGTTGTTTCTCCAATATCCTTTGATAACACCAATCTCATTTGCTTCTGAGTCAGATGATTTAGATCAATCATTCTCTTTCGTAGTCGTGGTAATAAATTCTTGAATCACAATCTATTTGTTCATTTTCTGAATAAGATCCTTAACTTTTTCCTGGACCGCACTTTTGGGTTTTCAATCCACCGGGATAATGATTTTGTTTATATGCCCCTAATTTTTTCCTAGATCTCCCTTTAGAGTTTTCAATCTATCGGGACGATCCTTTTTTCCTAAGTCACCCGTTTGGGGTTTCAACTTAGCGGGCCTCTTATACATAATATTTTTTTTAATTGTGTCGAAGTTCGTTAGATGTGGTAGTTCTTCCTTATCCATGGTTGTGAGGATAAGACCTCCACTCGAGAATATTATTTTAACCATCTATGGACCTTCGTAGTTAGGTGTCCATTTACCACATGAATCTAGGTGAGGTATCCGAATCATCTTGAGAACCAAATCCCCTTCTTTGAACACTCAAGGACGAACCTTTTTATCGAATGAATTTTTCATCCGCTTTTGGTACAACTAACCATGGCACAGAGCTATTAAGCGTTTTTCATCAATGATGTTGAGCTGATCCAGTTGTGCCTGAATCCACTCTAAATCTTCAAGCTTGGTTTCCATTAAAACTCGTAGTTATGGAATCTCCACTTCAACAGGGAGCACAACCTCCATGCCATATACAAGAGAGAAAGGAGTTGCATCTATCAAAGTGCGTATTGAGGTACGGTAGCCATGTATAGAAAAGAGAAGCATTTTCTGCCAATCCTTATATGTCTTTACCATTTTCTGAATGATTTTCTTGATATTTTTATTGGCAGCTTCAACGGCCCCATTCATCTTGGGTCGATAAGGCGATAAATTATGATGCTCAATCTTGAAATGATCACATAATTCCTTTATCATTTTATTGTTCAAGTTGGACCCATTATCTGTAATAATTCTGTTTAGAATCCCATATCTACATATAATGTTTTGCTTGATAAATCGAGTGACCACTTGTTTGGTGACATTTGTATATGACGCAACTTCTACACACTTGGTAAAATAATCAATGGCGACCGGTATGAATTGATGTCCATTAGAAGCCTTCATTCCAACAATTCCCATCATATCAATTCCCCACATCGAGAATGGCCAGGGTGAGCTTAGGACATTCAGAGGAGTTGGTGGTACATGCACCTTGTCAGTGTAGATTTGGCATTTGTGACATGTCTTCGTATAATGGTAGAAATCAACTTCCATTGTCAACCAATAATAACCTACTCTTAGGATTTTTATAGCCATGGCATGTCCATTTGTATGAGTCTTGAAGGTTCCTTCATGGATCTCTCTCATAAGCGTATCTGCTTCACATTTCTCCATGCACCCGAGTAACGCGATATCGTAGTTTCTTTTGTACAACACATCTCCCTCTAAAAAGAACTTTGTAGCTGGCTTTCGTAGTTTGTGGATATTCTTTATTTTCCAAATACCTCTTGATGTCATAGAACCAAGGTTTATTATCCGGTCCTTCCTCAATGGTAAGACAATGTGCAGGTTCTTCAAAATGTCTGATCGTGATGTGCGGTTCGTGATTTGGCCAAGTTACCTTGAACATGGCTGACAAAGTTGTCAAGGCATCTCCTATTTGATTTTATTCTCGCGGAATGTGAGTGAAAGTGATCTCAGTGAATTCAATAGCTAGATTCAAAACATGATCCCGATATGGAATCAATTTGGGATGTCGAGTGTCCCATTCACCGTTGACTTGGTATATAACCAATGCTGACTCTCCTTACACTTTGAGGTGTTTAATTCTTAGATCAATAGAAGCTTATAGAACCAATATACAAGCTTCATATTCAACGACGTTGTTGGTGCAATCAAAACATAACCTTGCAGTATAAGGTTTATGGAAATTCTTTGGAGAAGTTAGTACATCCCCAATTTCATTTCCTAGCACGTTTGAAGCACTATTAAACATGAGTGTTCAACGTGCCCCTAGTTTAGGTTTTTCATCGGGTTCTGGTATTTCATAGTCACTTATAACCATGACATCTTCCTCTGGAAAGTCGAACTTCATTGGTTGATATTCTGGCAACAACTGACGAGCTAGATGACCAACTAGTATACTACCTTTGATGGGTTTTTGTGTGACATATTGGATGTCATATTCGAATAGTAACATCTACCATATGGAAATTCTTGTTGTAAGAGCTGGTTTTTTGAACACATACTTCAAAGGGTCCATTCTTGCTATTAACCATGTGGTGTGAGTTAACATGAATTGTCTTAGTTATTTAGTATCCAAAGCCAAAGCACAACAAGTCTTCTCGAAGAGTGAGTACCTGGTTTCGGAGCCAGAGAATTTCTTGCTAAGGTAGTAGATTGCATGCTCTTTTCTACCTGTTTCATCTTGTTGCCCTAATACACACTCCATAGATCCATCAAGCCCTGTTAAGTACATGATAAGTTATCTTCCAGGAAATGGTGGCATCAATATTGGTGGCTCTTTAAAATACTGCTTTATTGTTTCGAAGGCTGTATGACAGTCATCATTCCACTCCATTGTTTGATCTTTTCGAAGTAATTTGAATATAGGCTCGCACGTAGCAGTTAGGTGTGATATGAACCTTGAGATGTAGTTCAATCGTCCTAAGAAACCACAAACCTCTTTTTCTATTCTCGGAGTTGGAATTTCTTGTATGGCCTTAACTTTATGGAGATCCACCTTAATACCTCATTGACTTACAATAAAACCCAACAGTTTGCCTGACCTGACACCAAGTGTACATTTGTTTGAATTCTACCTCAGTTTGAATTTACATAGACGTTCGAATAGTTTCTGTAAGTGAATGATGTGATCCTCCTCCGTATGGGATTTGGAAATCGTATCATCCACGTTTACCTCAACTTCTTTGGGGGTCATATCATGAAATAACATGACCATTGCTCGTTGATAAGTTGCCCCCGCGTTCTTTAGACCGAAGGGTATCACTTTGTGTTGTACCCCAAAATTTTCCCTCCCATATTCTTCAAGAATTGCCAAGTCAAAGCTTCAAAATCCCCCAAGGGTTGCACAGTGCAAGAGCCTCCTGAACAGTCAAAATTAGGGCTTTGGTTCTGATCAAGAAAAGGAAGTTTAAAAAGGTCCAATCAAGTCTCACATGCCTACAAATATGGTCAAGCATCCTTATATCAAGTTTCAAGGCTTTCAGCACAAAATTGCACAGTCAAAAACCCTAATTGCACTACAGTCAACTGTAGGGGCAAAATGGTCATTTGACAGTCAAAAGTTCAAATTTTTGATCAACATATCATTTTGAAGCCACAAACATCATTTGATCAATGCTTGATCATGATTCTCAAAATTTGGCTCAAAAATCATAAAGATGCAAAAGTTTCCTTATTTGGACAGCTGAAAAAGTCAACTGCAAATTGACCAGGGCATAACTTTCACATGGATTATCAGAAAAATTCCATCCAAATCTCATTTTGAAGAGAAAGACATTTCCTACAACTCATCTTCATATTCCAAGTCCAATAAATGCTCTCACAAAAAGTTATCAATTTCAACATTATAGGTCCTTTTCAAAAGTCAACAAAAAGGGACTTTAAGTCAAATGCCATAACTTGAGATTGGTAAATCAAAATGACATGGGACCAAAGGCATTGGTTAGAGGACTCAAAGTCCTTTCCAAAATGTCGAAGAAAATGAGCAAAGCTTAAAAATTGAGCAAGTTATGCCTTGTGGAAGTTGGGAAATTTTTGGGTATTTTGAAAAGTCAACATTGATTCAAATGACCTAAAATTGCTAATGGGCCCATTTTTCTTCCATAATTCATCATCCATGGCATGTGCACGACCACTTGGCCCAAAGGGAAGTATTTATTCATTTTTTATTTATTTATTTGAATTTTTATTTATAATAATTCATTTAAATCAAATTAAATACATGGAAAATATTTAACCTAAGTTTTACAATCCTTTTTTGCATGAAATCCACTCAATAACTCGTGCATGATCCAATATGGAAATATTTGGAGAGAATTGATATGATTGAGAGCAAAAACACATGGAAAAAGATTGAAAAATAATGCTTGAAAATCAAATCTCAAAAGCCATCATTGCAAGAGATTTTGATCAGAATTGTTGACCTAATTTATTCATACATAAGCATAGAACGAAAACCTAATGCCATGGACCACGCAGCTGCTCAAAATCTGGAAAGCCAAAACTTGAAATTTGTCAAAAAACTCAAAACTGAAAACCTCATTCTAGGGCGATTCAAGGCACGATTTTTGTTTCATTAGCTTGCTGAAGCTTCATAGAACGATTTCCAATAAAAAACATTCATCAAAACTCCAAGAATTGGTACAATGAACCGGCCCCTGTACAGAAAAAAAATTCATAATCGTGTTTCAACATCTATGCATTTTCATGGCATTTTAATTGTTGATTCATACTCCTTATGCAATTCTGAAGCTAACCCATATGTTTAATTGTATTTTTATGCATTGTGTGCCAATATACCATTGTTGCTTTTTAGGGTTTGCAGAGTTTCGAATTAGGGGTTTTAACATGAGGCAAAATTGGGACACCACGTTACCATGGTCATGATCAGCGCATTTGGACGAAGAAGAAGCTACCCTCGCGCTCAATTTATGAGCGTCCTAGGGCTATTCGCTATTTTTCCATAGCATGCCTAAGAGAACGCTTAAAAAACCGTTGCCATGTTTTATTATATTTTCAGGAAAAACAAAACATGAAGAAGATGATGCAGTGTCAAGGCGTGAGTGGTTCGTTCAAATTCTGCGCGCGTTTCTTAGCTACTAACCAATTTTCTTTTATAATGATTACTAGTTATTATATATTAAACGCGTTTGAAGTGGCTCAGTGGCGCACGTGTTGACTGGTAATGTTAATGACCCGGGTTCGAGCCCCGGGTCTTCCCCTTTCAATATTATTTTCCAATTCATGTTCACATGCAGTTCAAGCCTTGAGGATTACAATACACCTTCATGATCTATCCGTCCACGCGCCAGTTGCATCAAATCAAAGGTCCAGATCCAAGGAACATGGTAGTCCCAGTCAACGCGCCAGCATACTCCCTAGAGAAAGTCAAACGGATCAAGGTTGATGGGCCTGAATTACTTGGGTTATACCTCCATGTTGGGGACTACAACCCCCCAAGGTTTGCCATAATATTTTTATTTTTTATTTTTTATTTGCTTTTAATTATTATTTGTTTAATTAATTTAATATTTTCATAAAATCACAAAATACCATAAAAATCAGAAAAGATCAAAAATTAAATATATTTAATTAGTTAATATCTTGTAAATAAATTTGCATGTAAATTAATTAGTTTTAAATTAGGGTTTAATTTAATATTTTCATAACAAAAATCTAAAAAATGTAGAAATAGGGTTTAATTAATAATTTTTCATCCTTTTTATTTTTCTTTCATAAATGATTAAATAATTAAATATTTATTTTTGTAATTAAATTTGTATATAAAAATTAGGTTTAATTTAGGTTAAAATTCAATGTTTTCTTAAATAAATTAAAAGCCACTAGAATTAGGGTTAGTATTTATTTTTAATTAATTCTTTTTTTTTAAACCTAAAATACTAAAAAATACTAAAAAAATACCAAAAAAACATCTCCTTTTCTTTTTCTTTATTAATTAATTCCATGTAATTTTAATTTTGCAAAAAAGGGTCCAACGCCCTCGTTTCGATTTAATTCTTATTCACATATTTATTTTATTTCTTTATAATATTTATGTATCTCTCCCAAGGCCATGTAACCTTTTAATTTTCTCGCACTTTATCTCTATTTCTTTCTTTATTTTCTGTCAAATCGGGTCCTGGTTTAATTTTGGCGATGTGGACCCGCGCCTTTTGTAATAACGTAGAATTTTTACTTTCCCGCAATATTTTTAACTGTTAAATAAATGACATGAAAGAATGTATGGACCAAAAATAAAAACAAGCGTAGAACACCAACATGACAAGATAAATGCAAATGAAAACGACACACAAATCGCACACACCACCCCTAGGGTACGCCTCACTGTTGCCTTGCCTCGAAAGGTGATCGTCGAGTAAAGGATGTCTTAGTAAGTCCTCATGATCCGGGAACCTGGCATGAGGGTAGCTTCTAAGGTGTCTTCCCATTGCTCTGGTGATCACCATGTCCCGAACCTTCGAATTGACCCGAACACCTCCAACGGTGGTGCTACCTACCTCTCAATGGTGGGATGGCACTACTTTAAAGGACATTTACACAGACGAATTCCTTAGGGTAGGTAGACGACTCTAGATACTTGCTCTAATTTCAAAACAAATTCAAAAATACTTTTCACACCGACACCTTTTCAAAAAGCTTTCGAAAGCAATTTTTCAAACACTCTTGAGGACTGATACAAGAGTCGAACTGAAATTTTCAAAGAAACTTTTTAAAACCCACAGTTGAAAAGCAAACAAACCATTTTTGAAAACACAAGTGAGCAAGTATCTAAGAGCCCATGGATAACCATGGATAGAAAGGGTGCTAACACCTTCCCTTTCTATAACCTACCTCCCGAACCGAGAGCAATCTCTATAAGGAATTTTTCTGTGCTTTTGTCCTTTCCATTTGGAGAAAATAAAAGACGGTGGCGACTCTTGCTTCCGCGACATTTCACGAACCAGCTTTAAATAGTCAGTTCCAGATCCACCGATCACAGAACTGGCGACTCTGCTGGGGACTTAACTTAAAGTGAGGTGTACCTTAGGGTTAGTTCATAACTGTGTTTTCAATTGCTTTCCTTGTTTGCTTTAAATTGTGGGACTGTCTTGGGAGTTCTATAGATCCTAACCCGGATCTGGGGATACCTTCTTAGAAAGTAGCAACAAGGCTGTGAGGGAACTGTGCGGGGTATACCGACATGGTTGAAACAGTCTGCTACGTTGATGTGGCACTTTGGTGTGTACCGGTAACCCTTGAGTTCAGTCAAGGAGAGTACGGGGCCTCCGCGTGGTGTCGTGAAGCATCAACAAATCTTAGGAACCTTAATTGAACTATCTTGGCCTCTTTAGGGTAGTGAGATAACTGACTTTGGTGCAGTCCGAGGTTGGTTGATACTCGATACTATACTCAATTGAGGGTTGCTTTCCTGGAATATTTCGGTCGCCAGTTCAGTGGCTAAATCGAAACGATGAACAATGAAAGTAATCCCGTGATATTGAGCCCCTTAGAACCCGGTTACTTCTAATAGGACAGGTTGAGCCCACCAACTTCAAGAGGGTAATACCCAAACCCCATGCTGGCCTAAACTCTAAGGGTTTTCTCTTGTGTGACTTGTGTGCCTTTGTACTTGACTACTTGCATGCTTGTTATCTGACACATGAACTACTTGCAAGTTTTGTTTATAGTCCTTAATAGGGACTCATAACAGGGTACCTAAGTTTCTTACAGGTTTTGGTTTGCAGTCCTTAATTGGGACTCATAACAAAGTATACTGAATTTCTTGCAGGGTTTGTCTATAGTCCTTAATTGGGACTCATAACAAAGTATACTGAATTTCTTGCAGGGTTTGTTTATAGTCCTTAATTGGGACTCATAACAGGGTTACTTACATTACCCCATGCATAGCATAACATCATACCATTGCATACATCCCACATAAGGACTAACCCATTTCAAGGATCTCAAAGGCTTGTGATGCAGGTCATGATGAATCAAACATCTAGCAAGGGGCAAAGAGGATTTATTTTCCTCTAGCCAAAGTTGTCAGAGGCTATGACCCACTTGATATGGTGAGCCTTTGACCCTTGGAAGAAAGACTCTCAACAAATACGAAGTTCTTTCAATCAAGCTACCGGATCCAGATGCTAACCAATTTTCTTGTTTACCCCGCGAGGTCCTTGAAAACATTGCATGCATGTCATACGCATCATTACATAACAAGTATCTTTGTTGCAGGTCACTTACCTTTCTCGCTGTTTATTTCAGCAATGGCCTTCCAACCAGATAACCAGGACCTTCTCGCTTAAGAGACTCAGTTCAGGGAAATCCTCCTGAATCTATCCAAGGGGCAGGAGGAGCTAAGGACACTTCTCATGGAGACTTTTGTCAGGAACAGTGCTGAGGATGAAAGGCTGAAACACCTACAAGCTGAGGTGGATGCATTGAAGGTCCAGATGCTGGGGCAGGTGACTGCCATTAAAGGGATAGCTCAAAGACAAGATGAGCTCTGGTTTCTTGTCAACCAACTGCTTCAGGGCAACCAACTGGGGCAAAAGTCTAAGGGTAAAAAGCCAGTCATCATTCAATCACCCTTGAGACAAGGAGATAAGGGGAGAGCTCCTCAAATGGCTTCAGCGCCGCAAATTCAGCATCAACCTCACTAGCTTCAGCCAGACAAGCCCAGGAGGCAATTCACCCAGCTCAACATGTCGTTGTTCCAAGCTTTACAACGCCTGTTAAGATTGAACCTGATCACATTAAGGGCTCATCCCTGGAACCAGAACACAGCATCTCCTGTCTATGATCCCAATAAAAGGTGTGCCTACCACTCTGCCTGTCCAGGACATGATACAGACGAGTGTTGGGCTTTGGAAAACAAGATCCAGGACCTGATTGATGAAGGAGCACTGGAATTCACACAAGATGGACATGCTGAATTTTTCTACCATCCCTCCAAGGCTCACCATTTGAAGTGACAAGCTCTGAGACTAGGAAACTTTTGTTCATTCGAATGTTCAAGTTGTGTTGCTCTTTGATTGTTTAAACATTTACTCATGTTAAACGTTGTTATTTCATTAATGCATCGCATATGTCTGTTTTGAAGCAATATATTCATATTCACTATATGCAAATTATTTTCATATTGTTTCTGATAATCAACTCTTAAATAATAATTCTAAGCCTCTTGAGGGAGGATGACGAAAACGATACCATAATCTACAGTATGCTTTTGAACAGACCCCGCTGATGAGGTACAGGCATTGTTTCAATCCCTAAACACTGGAGTTATAAGGATGATAATCCCTCGTCAACCCCTCTGAGCCAAAGAAGTAGGAGTTTTTCTTTTCGAAAATTAAAACCCTTTATCATAACCTGGGGCAGGGTAGTCTCTCAGTTGATCCAAGTGCATAACGAATGGCACCAAAGAGGTCCTTACAAAACGAAGAAAGACAGTGATGGTTCCGAATAATCAATAAAGAAAGGCAGTCATTATCTCAAAAAATAAAAAGCCTATTAAGTCAAAACCCATGAAGGAGACTTACAAAACTGGGGCATCCCGCTGACTGTAATTCCAAAAAGGGAAATAGTTCAGGCAAAAAAAGAAAGGGATAACAAAAATCAAGAAAGGGGTCTCACAAACCCTCAGCAAAAAAGGAGATGACTGCCTACTCAAATAAATGTTCAAAATCCGAATCATCACTAGGAAAATCAGAGCAAAGACTCAAACAAGGTCTAATGTATGATCAACTGAGTTCAGGGTTGGAGAACATCACGAAGAGCGGGTGGGTACAAATAAAATTTGAGCCTTTATCCTTTGTTTCTTAAACCGTGAACCAAGCCACGTTATAACCCTTAAAAGTCCTAGCTGAAGCATGGGTTAGCATACTGTTACAAAAGGTATCCTGACTCCTTAAGGCCTACGGTAAATACGGTGTTGACATCACGTTTTACAAACATTCACTTATTTTATAAAAAAGAATGCATTTTCAAAATCTTCAAGACAGACATAGGCTTTGCATTTTTAACATAACTTTGTTTGCATATGACTTTTTGTTTGAACAGCATAGAAATTCACACGAGAAATACCTAGTGAACAAAAGCATTTCCACTCAAGGGGCATGGCAGAATTATGGTCCATCATCTGGGGCAATCCAATCAAGATCCGGAGAATCTCTCAAAGGCCAAAGCGCCTGGGGCAACTCTCCACCTGAGTCACTTGGGGCATTCCAGCAACAAATTTTGCACGATCAGACATCTTCTGGTAATATGGCAACACAAACAGCCAGGGGCAACTCCCTACATTCTAAGAGAACGGACATAGTCGAAAAGAATACTATGCAAAATCAAAGACCCGCTAGGTTGACATACCTAGGCAAAAATAAGGGCTTCCCGGCGAACCAAAAGGGTTCGGGCAAAATGAGGGATGAAATGAAAAAATCTGTACACCCGGCAAGTCGAAAACCTGAAAAGGCGTCTTGGGCAAAAATGGGTATCCCGGTGGACTGAAAACCCGAAAGGGCGGTCCAGGCAAAAGTTAGGGATCAAAGCGTACGACTATGTCCCGTCATCTTGTCACCTGCCTACCAGAAGAAGGTTTGACCCTCAACAGTTATCAGCATCCCACATGTGCCTCCCCCATAGAAACAGGGGCAATAACGGGTGGTTTAAGCAATCTGATTGTTCTATCCTCCAAGGTACCAAGGTAGGTTCAGCTAAAGAACGTAACCAGATATCCTAATTCCCCAGAGAGTAAGCAAGTCAGTACACTCTCTCCAAGCAGAGTTATCAAATCTCAAAGAAGTTGAGTGTCCTCCAATAGATATCAACATTCCCCAGCAGCATAAATACTCATAACAAGCATCCCTGGCAGTCTTGGTCTAAAGATTGTTCCCCGACGGTATATCAACATCCAAAGGAATCACTTCCCTGCAGTTCAAAACCTCCCCAGGAGAGTCCAATCTAGTTCCCCAGGAAAGTTGGAATTCATACCCCCAAGCAGCAAGCTTATCCCCAGTAGATTTTGGAAAGCTTATCCCTCGCAGAGTACGAACGCGTCGTCCGACTTTATTCAAAGAGTTATTTCCCTACCGGGATATAACTGGGTTATCCTCAGCCAAAAGCCACGGAAAGATCGTCGTCAACGCAGTCTTTTTATCCCCAGCGAAGTCTAGTAGCACTTCCAGTACAGCAAAGATATCCCCAGCAAGTTACCATCAACAATTCAGCAAAAGCATCCCTCTCCCCAAAGAGTATCACTCCCCAGCATGATCGCTAGAGTATTTTTCTCCCCGCAGAATCTTCCATTTGCCAAGTTTATTCCTCAACGGAGTTATCTTCTCCTACTGGTATTCTTGCAACTATCATCCCCAGCGGAAGCAAGCTTATTCTTCAACATCAGCCCAGGATATGACTTCCCGGCACCCGTCAAGGATTTACTCTCCTAGACGAAAAACACATTCATAAAACATCACATACATCATTATAGCATGCATAGACACATCATATCATACAAATCTCATTTAGGTTGAGAACATCATTGCTTGATCCATATCATGCATGGCATATGACTGACTTTTACCTTTCAGGAAAGATTCAGTTAAATTCTCAATCATCTTTCAAGACCTAGACCGGTTCAGTTAATCAACTCCAAAGATTTCTTATCCAGTCCAAGGCCTTCTCTAGTCCAGCTAAATCGACTCCCAACAAATTTTTCTGATGAAGACTCAGTAAAAGTTTTTAGGTTTTTCTTTGAGATTATAATTTCCTATTGGTTTTCTCCCCGACGGTGCGTGAGATGATAATTCCATTTTAGGTTTTTCTTTGAGGTTATAATTTCCTATGGTGCTCTCCCCGACGGTGCGTGAGATGTAATTCCCTTTCAGGTTATAATTTCCTATGGTTCTCTCCCCGACGGTGCGTGAGATGTAATTCCATTTCAGGTTATAATTTCTTATGGTTCTCTCCCCGAAGGTGCGTGAGATGTAATTCCCTTTCAGGTTATAATTTCCTATGGTTCTCTCCCCGACGGTGCGTGAGATGTAATTCCCTTTCAGGTTATAGTTTCCTTTGATTCTCTTCCCGATCCTGCGAAGATGGTAATTCCCACCAAGATTTTCTCAACGAGCATTGTTGAGGTTAAAGTCACCCAAGGTTCCTTTACCGTTCATGCTAAGGTAGTAACCATCCCTGGTTCATTCATCATCTTGTGAAGCTCCAGATCCAACTCCTGTAACCAGTCAGGACACATCTATACCGAGCATCTAAAAACCAGCTCCTGCAACATGTCAGGTACTCATTTTTCTTTTGCAGGTATGCAGGTTCTCGCTAAGGAATCTCTTACGCGATCAACACCCAGATGGAATCTATAAGCCCATTCATCAATCTCCAAATGGCATCTATAAGCCCATCATCCTATTCATCAACCTCTAAATGGCATCTATAAGCCCATTCCATCACCACACTGCTACTATGTGAGCGCAAATTTTTGGGCACTCTAGTGTTCAATCATCTTCTACCCTCGGATTACGAAAGGCACGTCAGCCAATCTGCATCCTCAGGTCTAAGAAGATTGAACATGGGCAACTGTTGTACCCCAAAATTTGCCCTCCCATATTCTTCAAGAATTGCCAAGTCAAAGCTTCAAAATCCCCCAAGGGTTGCACAGTGCAAGAGCCTCCTGAACAGTCAAAATTAGGGCTTTGGTTCTGATCAAGAAAAGGAAGTTTCAAAAGGTCCAATCAAGTCTCACATGCCTACAAATATGGTCAAGCATCCTTATATCAAGTTTCAAGGCTTTCAGCACAAAATTGCACAGTCAAAAACCCTAATTGCACTACAGTCAACTGTAGGGGCAAAATGGTCATTTGACAGTCAAAAGTTCAAATTTTTGATCAACATATCATTTTGAAGCCACAAACATCATTTGATCAATGCTTGATCATGATTCTCAAAATTTGGCTCAAAAATCATCAAGATGCAAAAGTTTCCTTATTTGGACAGTTGAAAAAGTCAACTGCAAATTGACCAGGGCATAACTTTCACATGGATTATCAGAAAAATTCCATCCAAAGCTCATTTTGAATAGAAAGACATTTCCTACAACTCATCTTCATATTCCAAGTCCAATAAATGCTCTCACAAAAAGTTATCAATTTCAACATTATAGGTCCTTTTCAAAAGTCAACAAAAAGGGACTTTAAGTCAAATGCCATAACTTGAGATTGGTAAATCAAAATGACATGGGACCAAAGGCATTGGTTAGAGGACTCAAAGTACTTTCCAAAATGTCTAAGAAAATGAGCAAAGCTTAAAAATTGAGCAAGTTATGCCTTGTGGAAGTTGGGAAATTTTTGGGTATTTTGAAAAGTCAACATTGATTCAAATGACCTAAAATTGCTAATGGGCCCATTTTTCTTCCATAATTCATCATCCATGGCATGTGCACGACCACTTGGCCCAAAGGGAAGTATTTATTCATTTTTTATTTATTTATTTGAATTTTTATTTATAATAATTCATTTAAATCAAATTAAATACATGGAAAATATTTAACCTAAGTTTTACAATCCTTTTTTGCATGAAATCCACTCAATAACTCGTGCATGATCCAATATGGAAAGATTTGGAGAGAATTGATATGATTGAGAGCAAAAACACATGGAAAAAGATTGAAAAATAATGCTTGAAAATCAAATCTCAAAAGCCATCATTGCAAGAGATTTTGATCAGAATTGTTGACCTAATTTATTCATACATAAGCATAGAACGAAAACCTAATGCCATGGACCACGCAGCTGCTCAAAATCTGGAAAGCCAAAACTTGAAATTTGTCAAAAAACTCAAAACTGAAAACCTCATTCTAGGGCGATTCAAGGCACGATTTTTGTTTCATTAGCTTGCTGAAGCTTCATAGAACGATTTCCAATCAAAAACATTCATCAAAACTCCAAGAATTGGTACAATGAACCGGCCCCTGTACAGAAAAAAAATTCATAATCGTGTTTCAACATCTATGCATTTTCATGGCATTTTAATTGTTGATTCATACTCCTTATGCAATTCTGAAGCTAACCCATATGTTTAATTGTATTTTTATGCATTGTGTGCCAATATACCATTGTTGCTTTTTAGGGTTTGCAGAGTTTCGAATTAGGGGTTTTAACATGAGGCAAAATTGGGACACCACGTTACCATGGTCATGATCAGCGCATTTGGACGAAGAAGAAGCTACCCTCGCGCTCAATTTATGAGCGTCCTAGGGCTATTCGCTATTTTTCCATAGCATGCCTAAGAGAACGCTTAAAAAACCGTTGCCGTGTTTTATTATATTTTCAGGAAAAACAAAACATGAAGAAGATGATGCAGTGTCAAGGCGTGAGTGGTTCGTTCAAATTCTGCGCGCGTTTCTTAGCTACTAACCAATTTTCTTTTATAATGATTACTAGTTATTATATATTAAACGCGTTTGAAGTGGCTCAGTGGCGCACATGTTGACTGGTAATGTTAATGACCCGGGTTCGAGCCCCAGGTCTTCCCCTTTCAATATTATTTTCCAATTCATGTTCACATGCAGTTCAAGCCTTGAGGATTACAATACACCTTCATGATCTATCCGTCCACGCGCCAGTTGCATCAAATCAAAGGTCCAGATCCAAGGAACATGGTAGTCCCAGTCAACGCGCCAGCATACTCCCTGGAGAAAGTCAAACGGATCAAGGTTGATGGGCCTGAATTACTTGGGTTATACCTCCATGTTGGGGACTACAATCCCCAAGGTTTGCCATAATATTTTTTATTTATTTTTTATTTGCTTTTAATTATTATTTGTTTAATTAATTTAATATTTTCATAAAATCACAAAATACCATAAAAATCAGAAAAGATCAAAAATTAAATATATTTAATTAGTTAATATCTTGTAAATAAATTTGCATGTAAATTAATTAGTTTTAAATTAGGGTTTAATTTAATATTTTCATAACAAAAATCTAAAAAATGTAGAAATAGGGTTTAATTAATAATTTTTCATCCTTTTTATTTTTCTTTCATAAATGATTAAATAATTAAATATTTATTTTTGTAATTAAATTTGTATATAAAAATTAGGTTTAATTTAGGTTAAAATTCAATGTTTTCTTAAATAAATTAAAAGCCACTAGAATTAGGGTTAGTATTTATTTTTAATTAATTCTTTTTTTTTAAAACCTAAAATACTAAAAAATACCAAAAAAACATCTCCTTTTCTTTTTCTTTATTAATTAATTCCATGTAATTTTAATTTTGCAAAAAAGGGTCCAACGCCCTCGTTTCGATTTAATTCTTATTCACATATTTATTTTATTTCTTTATAATATTTATGTATCTCTCTCAAGGCCATGTAACCTTTTAATTTTCTCGCACTTTATCTCGATTTCTTTCTTTATTTTCTGTCAAATCGGGTCCTGGTTTAATTTTGGCGATGTGGACCTGCGCCTTTTGTAATAACGTAGAATTTTTACTTTCCCGCAATATTTTTAACTGTTAAATAAATGACATGAAAGAATGTATGGACCAAAAATAAAAATAAGCGTAGAACACCAATAACATGACAAGATAAATGCAAATGAAAACGACACACAAATCGCACACACCACCCCTAGGGTACGCCTCACTGTTGCCTTGCCTCGAAAGGTGATCGTCGAGTAGAGGATGTCTTAGTAAGTCCTCATGATCCGGGAACCTGGCATGAGGGTAGCTTCTAAGGTGTCTTCCCATTGCTCTGGTGATCACCATGTCCCGAACCTTCGAATTGACCCGAACACCTCCAACGGTGGTGCTACCTACCTCTCAATGGTGGGATGGCACTACTTTAAAGGATATTTACACAGACGAATTCCTTAGGGTAGGTAGACGACTCTAGATACTTGCTCTAATTTCAAAACAAATTCAAAAATACTTTTCACACCGACACCTTTTCAAAAAGCTTTCGAAAGCAATTTTTCAAACACTCTTGAGGACTGATACAAGAGTCGAACTGAAATTTTCAAAGAAACTTTTTAAAACCCAAAGTTGAAAAGCAAACAAACCATTTTTGAAAACACAAGTGAGCAAGTATCTAAGAGCCCATGGATAACCATGGATAGAAAGGGTGCTAACACCTTCCCTTTCTATAACCTACCTCCCGAACCGAGAGCAATCTCTATAAGGAATTTTTCTGTGCTTTTATCCTTTCCATTTGGAGAAAATAAAAGACGGTGGCGACTCTTACTTCCGCGACATTTCGCGAACCAGATTTAAACAGTCAGTTCCAGATCCACCGATCACACTTTGTAACAGAAAGTTCCCCAAGGAGTCATGAAAGTAGTCTTTTCCATATCCTCGACTGCCATTTTGATCTGATTATAAGCTGAGAAACCATCCATGAAATAAAATCCCAAAGCTTGAGCTGTATTGTCCACCAAAACATCTATGTGAGGTAATAGGAAATCGTCTTTGGGTCTTGTTTTGTTTAGATCCTGATAGTCTACACACATGCATACTTTACCGTCCTTCTTGGGCACTGGAACAATGTTAGCTATCCAAGGTGGATAATCTACCAAGGCTAGCAAACCTATATCAAATTGTTTAAGGACCTCTTCTCGAATCTTGCTAGACATGTCCAGACGTGTTCTTCTGAACTTCTGTCTAACTAGAGAACAACCTTTTTTGAGAGGTAGTCTGTGCACCACGATATCTGTATCCAATCATGATATATCTCTGTACGACCAAGCAAATATATTCACACACTCATGTAAAAGTTTGATTAGCCTTTCTTTAACGCTTACCTACAAGGTTGCCCCTAGCTTGATCTCTTTTGGATATTTTTCTGTGCCAAGATTAATGATCTCAATAGATTCTTGGTATGGTTGTATATTATCTGCTTTTTTCTCTAATACCCTTGCCAATTCTTTGGAGAGTTCAAGATCTTCTTCATCTTCCTCTTCAACTTGGTTAGTTGGTGCATCAAAATTATATCAGATATCAACAGTAACATCAACGGTGGGTTTAGATTCGGATATGCACATTTTATCATGTTTTGGTGCATTATAGAATTTGAATTTGAAAAATACATACGAAGAAAAGTAATGTTTTTTTTTTGAAAAGGAATGGAAAATGCAAAAGAATGACATGGATCTTAATTGAATGCAAAACATATCTTTTATTAACTGAAAATACTGTTTAAAAACAAATGGGGGGCCCTTACAAGCTACCCCTATGCCTTGGGCGTGACATAGGTTCTTTTAAAAACATAAAAATTACTTTGGAAAGAAAAATATCTCTGGAATCTCCTTAGTTGTCCAATTCTTGAGTTCTTCGCTTGGAGCACATTCACAAATGAAGTTAGATGCTCCTTTGGTGTTTCTCTTGTTGAATGTCATTTCTACTTGTCCACATTGCTCTACTCCTTTGTTGACGAAGGTTTCTTGGATAGGAAAAAAATCTCCCGTGCCTTTCAGAGTAGCCTTTGACGGTTTCTAGCCCAAACAAAAACGATCTTTCTTCTCAGGTATCTCTACAAGTTTACCCCAATCTTTTGAGGTATGATCCTCCACCGTTGTTTATAGATCTCTCCATGAAGCCATAGTAGTTCCCAATTTCTTGATTTTCTCCATCAAGAGGGTTACCACAGAAACGACTTATAGGGCTTAAAACGGTGTTGCCACACAATCTTCATCCATACTGATATATCTGTAGGACTCTTAGTGGCTGTGATACGGTGGGAGAACTGACTTGGTTGTTTTGCGTATGATTGCAAATGTTGCATTTAGCAAGAGTCGCCACTGACTTTTATTTTATCCAAAAGGAAAGGTGGAAAAACACAGGAAAGACCTTTGAGATGCTTTCTTGAGTTCTGAGGGTAGATTATGAAAAGGGAAGGTATTAGCACCCTCTTCATCCATGGTTTTCCATGGGCTCTTAGTTACTTGCTAGATCACTTGCTTTTGTTTGAAATTGTGCTTTGTGTGGTTTTTGAAAGTATTTTGAAAAGAGCCCATTGTTTAGGCAAACTTTGTAATGATTCTCGTTCGTAAGAATGTATACGAAGGTGTTTGATCTTTTGAAAATGTTTTCAAGTTTGAAAGGTGTTTTGAAAGTGTTGGTGTTTGTTTTAAAAATAGAAAGGATGTTTTTGTTTTGAAATGGAGCAAGTAACTAGGAACATTCTACCTACTCAAAAAGTCTTTCATGTTCATTTCCTTTTTCCTTTGACATTGTTATCTTACCATTGATTTGGTAAGTAACCCTATCTTTGGATGTAAAAGGGACGGGCATGGGTCATCGTATAAACATGATTAGAAATGTTGCAAGGTATCATAGCATTTTCTGTAGGGAATAAGATCATTTTGAAAGTCAACATGGATAGCGTCATCGAGGGACTATGATCTTGTATTTTTGCTTGTTTTTTGCTAAGATAACTCACATGCGTAATATGGCCAATTTTGTAAGGCAACCAAGTGGATTTACCCTAGGGGTGTTTGTGTCCGAGTGTATTGATTTTCATGCTTGATTTGTCTTGATTAGGGTTTTCTATTTGTTGGTTTTAGTCTTTCTATACAAAAACCCTAATTACTAGCATTTGTATATAAAGCGATAAATTGCATAAATTAAAATTACTATACTATTACATCATTAGGGGAGTGGGTATACAAATTAGAAATGGGGAATATTGCAAGAAATTAAATCTAAATAATTATTACAATCATATTGAATTTTTGAATAAATGTACAAAATGAGGATAAAAATGCAAAAAATATGAAATGTAAGAAGCAATATGATTTTTGTTTGGTTTTTCATGAAAAGGTTTTTTGACCTAATTAATTAAATTAATATTAAGTTTGTAGGATAAATTAATTTAAAGAAAACAAGTTTTTTAGGGTTTTGGTAAATTTTATTAAATTAGTAAATAGAAATAATTAAATAAAAGATCCTAAGTTCTAAATTGATTTTAATTTACAAGAAAATAATATAATAATATTTAAAATTTATTATCTAAGTATTAAAAAAAGAAAATGTTTTTGTTCTTTTAGTTTTATAAAGAAAAATAAAATGTATAAGTATTTTTTTTAAATATGCAAATCAATAAATAAAATATTTTTGGATTTTTTATCAATAAAAATAATAATAATGATAATTATAGTAATAATAAAAATAATAAAGAAAATGTGAAATAAAAATACAATGAAAGAAAAATAAATAAAATGGAAAATAAAATAATGGGCCAGGGGTGTGAATAACAAGGCTGGGGGGTCAGAAGTAGCAAAAAAAATAAAGCCCAAAGGGGGGAGGCCCAGCGCTGCAAAAAAAACAGAAAAGTGTCAAAAAATGAAAAAAAAAAAGTGCAAAAGGTCACGTTGCGGCTTGAACCCAGGACCTAAGGGTGACATGCACGCGCTTTAACCACTGGGGTAGTGATACATTCGTTAACTTATGTCAAACCGTAAATATATATTAGAAAATGCTTTCTGAAGGCAAACTTCATCTTCAACCTCGCGCCTGGCCAGACCACCTGTATCTTGCTCATTTCTCATCCATTTGCAAAAGTGTAAACCTGAATCTTGTGGAAAATTTCCTCACGATTTCAGAAATGTAAAACATTAAAAATATAGATTAAAGACAAACATGAATTTTAATGGCCCTAATCTGAACCCTAACTTTTCTAGAAATTTCAAACTTAAAATTCTCTAAGCTCAAGCAACATAAATGAAAACTATGGACATGGTTAGCTTCAGGGCAATGATATCTACATTTTTCATTCACAAATTAAACATTAATGATGCTTGTATGAAGAGTTCTAAGTTAAGGAAACTTACCTCAAAATTGGAAATCATATTCTGAGTTTGAGCACTCCTCAAGGTGTCGTGATGATCATAATAGCTCTACTGAGGTCCCAGGAAGCTAATGCAATGCTTAGTTTGTACTTAAGGTGGCTGAATTATGCTGGAGAAGTCCAAGTGCAAAGCTCTGTTTTTGAAAATGGAGGATGGTGTTAATGGTGTTACAGTTTTGTAACAGGGTGTGGGATTAGTTCTAATTGATGTTTATAAGCTTTAGGAACAAAAAGGCTTGAAAACGCACGAGGGAGATGTTAGTTTCAAAATTTTGGTTAGGTTATGCAAGAATGGAGGTATGTGATGTAGTTCTGAATTCTTGGGAGTTTTGGGGCTTAAGCATGCCTGTCTTTTGTTTCCAAACACTTGTAAATAAGTAATGAGAAGGGTTTTTTTCTTGAGAGGGTCAGAAGTACAAGATATAGGCTGAATGCTATGTTACTTGATTTTGAAGAAAAGTGGGAGCATGGTTCCAAGATGAAGTACAAGCATGGGCTGAGTGATTGTAAGGCTTGAGAAAAACTTCTCTTGAGTTATAGGATGTGTATGATCAGAAGAAAATAATTGCAAGGCTTAAGAACAAGTTTTGTGCATAAAGCTACTTTTTCAAAATGGCATAGTGCACCTTCTTCCTAAAATGGATATAAAGCATGGCATTGCATTGAATGCTTGAGTTGAGGCCCCTAATAGTTGTGCAAGCATTTAATTATGGAGTGTCTAACAATTTTGAGGCCTGCAAAGCAAAGATTATGTAACATAGGTTTGAGATTTGAATTTTGTTCATCACAAAATTTGCCTTGTAAAACAACTTGTAACCCCAACTTCTGACCTTCGATTCTCTTTGCTCACAAATGATCTCAAGGAGTTCTTGGACATTTTGGAAAGCTTGTAATATTCTCTACAACCCCTCAAGATTTCCTACTCTCTATCTATCACAACCAACTTTCCTTCAACAAGGAACTTCAATTTTTGATGCAAGGTCGAGGTAACAGTTCCTGCCGCATGAATCCAAGGTCACCCGAGCAAGCATGTATATGTTGGTTCTATATCCATCACCTGAAAGGTAATGTGGAACATATGTGGGCCGATCTTGACAGGAAGATCAACTTCTCTAAACACTAAACTTTGAAAACCATCAAAAGCTTTAACTATCGTAGAACTTTGCCTTATGACAACACCGTCTAGCATTACCTTCATCAAACCGGTTTTTAGTAGTACGTTGAGGGAAGAACCTGTATTAATGAGCACCCTAGATAGGTTGGTTGTTCCTATCTGAATAGAAATACGTAGCGCTTTTTTGTGAACTCTACCTTGTAGAGGTAACTCAATGTCATTGAAGCCTAAGTTTGATCATGATGTCAAATTCGCCATGACTCCATCGAATTGATTCACTGTAATCTCCTTTGTAACATGAGCAAAACTTAGAATCTTCATTAGAGAGTCTCGATGCGCTTATGAGTTGATGAGCAACGAGAGTATTGATATCTTGGTCGGGGTTTGGTGTAGCTGATCCACCACCCTATAATCACTTTTCTTGATTATTTTTAAGAATTCTTTCGCCTCTTGGTCGGTAAAATTCTTACTCGGAGATTCTTGTTCTTGACTTGTCTCCATAATAGGCTTTCCTTTACCCTTGACTATAGTATCATCCTTCTTTTGTTGTTCGGGACCGTATATTCGACTGCTATGGGTCATGCCCCCTATCCATGCTATATTTATAATTGCATTTCCTTGGCTAGTTAATGGTTCACATTCTTTCTTTAAACCATTAACATAGGAAGTCGTATCATAGTTCCACGACATAACTTTGTCACTTTCATAAGGAGTGGGAGATGGTCCCCTAATTACCATTGTAGTCTTCGGAAGTATTGGTATCCTTGGAGTCTGGCGTGGTATCATTACTAGTGCTTTTGTCGTATTTGACTCTCCCCAAGGAATTACAAGATTTTTCTTGGCAAGACTCGGCCCTTGACAAGGAATCACCAATGGCTTTTTCGTATTTCCATCAATTGCAGTTGCACATTCCGCTTCAGGATATTGCCCGAATTGGACTATCCCTTGATCCCCCAATTTTTGTAAAGTCTTTTCAAAAGCATCATTATGTTCCAAAAGGAAACTATGTTCAAACAGATATTCCTTCAGGAAATCTATCAGAGTTTTTACTCTTTTAGCTACCCCATAGTTAGTGTCTACTTAGATTCCATTCACAATTGGCGTGCCATGCAGGGCAAAGGATTTGTCTTGATATTAGGTTTGTTGAAGGTGATTTCTTGGGAGTCCAACAAATCTTGCACTTTATTTCTAAAGGCCTAACACTTCTCTATTGTGTGACCTGGAGAGTTGGTGTGATATTCAAACCTGGTGTTTGTATCATATTTTTGTGGGAGTGACCCAATTAGAGAAGCTAGTGGCTTCAACTCTACCAAAGATGCCTTGAGTAAATGTTGTAGTAGTTGACTGTGAGGCATGGGGAGAGGATCAAATCTTCTCTGAGGCCTTTCAAACCTGTAATGTTGTTGTTCTTGCGGGATTACTAGTGGTTGCTGAGCTTTCGAATGTGATGCAACAACATTAATTTCTCCTTCCTTCTTCTTCAAGAAGTTCGGAGTATGCTTCTTTGGATTATAAGGAGTACTGGAAGATGTCCCTTGTATTTTACCGCTTTTCACACATGCTTCAATTCTTTCTCCAATTGTTACCAAGTCAGAAAATCCAGAAGAGACGCTACCTACCATTCTATCATAATATAGGCCTTGTAGCATGCTCATGAACATATCGATCAATTCCTTCTCAAGGAGTGGTAGTTGTACTCGGGCGGCCATTTCTCTTCATCTTGTGCATATTCTTTGAAGGACTCATCTTTCTTTTTAGATAAGTTATGGAGTTGCATGCGATTAGGAGCCATATCCAAGTTGTACTTGTATTGTCTCAAGAAATCATTAGCAAGAACTGCCCGTGTTTGGATATGGACTCGCTCCAATTGCATATACCAGTCTATAAATGCCTCACTTAAACTGTCTTAAAAGCAGTGGATTATCAGCTTTTGATCTTGAGCATATGCATGCATTTTCCTGCAGTACATGTGTAGATGGTTCCTTGGGCATGTGAGTCCCTTATATTTTCCAAAGTCAGGTACTTTAAACTTTGGAGGGATCACCACATCTGGAACTAGACCCATTTCTAGAGCATCGACGTCGAAAGTGTCGTAGCCCTCCACAACCTTTAACCTTTCTTCAAGAGCTTTAAACTGATTGAGTTCTGTAGGATTTTTAGCAATATTAGTATGGGTAGTCCTTTGAGGCACTTGGTTGATGCCTTCCAAGTCATGGTCTCCATACTGCAGGTCTATGTAATTATCCATGTTGTGTGGGTTATTGATTAGAATCTCCAAAGTATGAGATGACCTAACTTTGGAGAAGGTGGGACAAAGCCTTCAGCATCAGCTTTCTTAACCTCTTGTTGAGCCATAATTAACTTTAGAGGACCTGATTCTGGTTCTTGTCTTGGTTGGTGATTGCTCGAAGCACCAACAGTCTGGGCTACTTCTTCAAAGGCTACCTTAGAAATATGATCTTTCCTTTCAATGATGTTCTTCAAGGCTATAAGAACTTGACTCATGTCTCCTTTCATCGAGTTAATGCTACCCTTCACTTGCTCGAAATCTTCTTGGAAGACAACTTGATTCTGTTCGATCTGTTCCATCACTTTCTTTTGATGAGTTCTGGTTTGATATGGAGGTCGGAGAGGTGGTGCTTGTTTACCAGTGATTTAATTGGAGATGATTTTGAAAATGTGAGTTTTATGTATGAAATTTTCTAAATGCGATGCTTATGGATGAATGCTTATGAATATGCCAAAATTGTAATCTTGTTCTTATTCATGTTAGATTTCCTTTTTATTTTTTTAATTGTATATATATTTTTTCAGGTTTTGCTTTTTATTGGTGAGTATCCCAAAATTAATACAGAAACAAAAGTACTTTTATTGAATTAAGCCATCCTTAAAAGGGAAATACACTCCAAAAGTTTGAAACAAAGTACCAAAGGGAAAATACTGAACCGAACGTCAAATACTGAAATAAATACAAAAGGGAAACCAAAATCTCTTAAGTACGTTTGTGAATTTCTGCCCTAAAACCATCAACCATCTCCCTACAAAGCTTGAGAACATTTTCAACGTTCTTCGGAAGAGGGACTATTACGACTTCTGCATCTTTCAAACTTCTTGTGATATATCCAATGAGATTGTTCGCCAAAAAGGAAAGCCTTGCATGCTTGTCCTTGTATTTCAGATACTCCTTATTGAGAATAGGAACTATGATCTTGTTGTCTTCTCTCACTTGAGAGATCTTCACATATTGTCCTTCCCAATACATCTTTTCAACCCTCATATCCTCATAAAGTTCCCTTTGAATGAGGAAGGCTTTTCAGAGGCCTTCCAACTCTTGACAAACTTCTTCATACTCTTATGTCTTTGGACGAGAAGTCCTTCTTCCCTCATCCACTTGAAACGTTCTCCTACATCCGATTCTTGGCTATCTTGGAGTCTTGTAGTGAGATACTGGATTTTCTCTTCTTGCTCTAGAGCACCTTCTTCTAGCCCTTGGATTTGGGCTCTCAAATTATCCTCTATCTCCTTTTTGCCTTGTAGGGATTTTTCATTCCACCTATTTAGCTTTCCAATTTCTCTAACAGCACCATCCAACCATTGGTTGTGGGAATCCAAGTTGAAATTGGAACTCAATAGTCCTTCGATAAAATGCTTTTGTTTAAGACTCTCCTTTTCAATCACTTCACTGTCTCTTTGAATTGTTGCTCTTTTGACTCAGGCTCTTGTTGCAACTGCCTTCTCTCCATAGTAAGGTTATGAAAGCTATGCACCAACCCCTCCTTTTCTTTTTGAGCTTGATCTGGGGATTTCTTCAAGTTTTCCATCTCTTTCACTAACATTGGAAGAAGATCCGACACATCTGATGTGTAGGTGGGATCAACAACAAAACATAGCTTGACTATTTGAACTCTCTCCAAACCCTATTGATTATAGTTAATACATTCTCTTGATCCAATTAAGAGAACATTGAAATCTTCGCAGTTAACAATAATTTCCTCTATCTTTAGCTTCCTTGAGTACCAAAAATTTGAATCAGTAGTGAGAGCCCTCAATTTTGGGACCATTGTTCTCGGGTTAGATTTTTAACCATATATCCTTATTGGCAAAGTCACTTTGGTTAATTCAAGGATGTCTCTATAGAGTCGAACAAACATTTTCATAGCTTTGTCATTCAATTTTCCCATAATAAGTTTTGTCTTCTGCATATTGATAAGTGCAAATTGTAGTTATTTTTGTATATACTTTTTGTTGCACTTATCGAATTTTTGTTGTTAATATCGTTCAATAAACTCGACTTTTGTTTAAATATGTTTAGTTTGTGTTTTTTTGTTTTTTTGTGTACATAGTGTACCGTTTGATGTTTTTCCATTGATTTTGTAGGTATTTGTTGCATTTTGGAGCATCAGGAATATCGTATCGAAGGCACGGCTCTGATGCGCATTTTCAAAATAAAAGACAAGTTTTGGGACATTTTGTCCAAGAGATCTCGCTAAGCGCGAGTGCGCTTAGTGCATTTTGTAGCGCACTGCTTGTGTTTGGACAATTTGGCAGAACGAATGTTTTAAAGCCCTCTTAGCGTGGATAGTGAGCTTAGCACGATTTATGGAAGTTTAGTGTGTAAAATAAAGAAGTCGCGCTGAGTGCACCAGCCCACTTAGCGCGGTCTGCTAAGATTTGTTTTATAATTTCATTCATTTTTTAGGTTATGCTTTTGGGGATGTTTTTGCTCCCAACTCCATCAACCTTCAATTTTGTTAGGATTAACTTAGATAATAACTATGGATCTTGCATATGGATGATCCGAGGTGGATTTCTCTTCGATCGGTGTTGACAAACCGATAGATTTGCAGTTCATTTCTCTTTTTCTTTGTGTATTCTATATTGGTTGGGTTTATATATGTATTTTCTTTGAACTGATGTATATTTGTCGCCCTTGGCGTTATGTTAAACTTGCTTTACGAATCTTTGTGGATTATTGTCTTGGATTTTTACTTTGTGTTAGGGATTTGAGTTGTTATAGACATATACTGCTTACATTCTTATCTAGGATGATTATCTATTAGTTTCTGAACTCTAGAGATAGATTTAGAGTCGACATCTACTTGGGTTTCATAGAAAAACAAAAAGAGTTCGACTAATTGAGATAATAAGTGATGTGTGTTGGTTTGAAACTTTGAATGAAGAAGAAGTTTGATTGAAATTATTTTGCTTGAGTCTTTGTGAGTTGATCACTCCCTTAGGTTTAGGCAAGTTTTTGTTTCGATTAGCTTTAGAACTTATCCCTTGTTTGTTAACCAAGCCACATTACAACCTTGAAAGACCCTCGAGATTCTTGCCTTTGTATTTTTAATATGAGTTTTTGTATATACTTTTTGTTGCACTTATCAACTTTTTATTGTTAATATCGTTAAATAAACCCAACTTTTGTGTAAATACGTTTAGTTTGTGTTTATTTGTTCTTTTGTGTATATAGTGTACCTTTTGATGTTTTTCCATTGATTTTGTAGGCATTTGTTTCATTTTGCAGCAATGAGGAATAAGTTTTCGAAGGCACGGCTCCGGATGTGCGTTTTCGGAGTAAAAGACCATTTTTGGGACATTCTGTCAAGGAGAGCCTGCTTAGCACGCAGAGTCTGCTAAGCGCGAGTGCGCTCAGTGTATTTTGTAGCGTGCTGCTTACATTTGGACAGTTTGACATAACCAATTTTTTGAAGCCTTATCGTGGATAACACACTTATCATGGTTTAGGGCAGTTTAGTGTGTAAAATAAAGAAGTCGCGTTTAGCGCGCCAGGCCCGCTTTATGCGGTATGCTGAGATTTGTTTTATAACTTCATTTCATTCATTTTTTAGGTTATTATTTTGGGGATGTTTTTTCTCCCAACTCCACCAACCTTCAATTTTGTTAGGATTAGCTTAGATAACAACTATGGAGCTTGCATACGGATGATCTGGGGTGGATTGCTCTTCGATCGGTGCTGAGAAACCGGTGGATTTGCAGTTCATTTCTCTTTTTATTTGTGTATTCTCTATTGGTTGGGTTTGTATATGTATTTTTTTAAACTGATGTATATTTGTCACCCTTTGCGTTATATTAAACTTGCTTTACGAATCTTTGTTGATTGTTATCCTGGATTTTTACTTTGTGTTAGGGGTTTGAGTTATTATAGATATATACTGCTTAGATTCTTATCTAGGATGATTATCTTTTATTTTTTGAACTCTAGAGATAGATTTAGAGCTGACATCTACTTGGGTATCACAACTTAATTCCTCTGTGTTTTTTGTGTCGCTCTGAGAGATCGTCGATGCAAGCGAGCACGATTAACTTCTGTGTTGTTGATGTGGTTGAGAGATCACTACTGAGGTGATGCAGTCGACCTCTCAATTGGGTTAGAAGTGACTTAGGTTGTGAGTGATACGTAGTGATGTTGATGAATATTGTAGGTTAAGTATAACAGGTCAATAGGTTTAAGTCTGTGAGAAGTAGTATATATGCATGCTTGATAAGTTATTCCTTTTTCCTTTTTTTTACATTTATGAGAGATTTGTCAAACGACATTTCAATTTACCCATCTCTATGGACACGATACGATATAACCTAAATATCACCTGGTAAATTAATAACTTACTTTTTGCTTGCCTCTTTACCACAACAACACATATCAAGAATCACAATGCTAACTCAGATGGTTTGTTTCTTATTGGTATTCATTTTTAAGATACTCACCAAAAACCTTTGATTACTTTTCCCTTAGAAATCTTGTGAATAAGATAACCCAAATGCAAAAACAATGAATATTTGATATGTGAAATGCATGTATGTATGCATGGTGATGTAACATGGTAGTGGAATTATGAAAGGTATCCTTAGCATGTAATTTCCTAGTTTCTTCCTACGGATATTCTACCCTGCCCATAAGGTGGTTTCCTTAAGGGTATCATGGATAACACTAGAGGGAAAAGCAAAATGGCCTCTCTTAAGTGGAGCCTCTTTGTAGACCGATAATTTCGTCTCTTAGGTCGTACAAGGTCTCACCATAGATTTCGTTTTAGGGTTATACAAAGATTCATTGGCTAAATTCCTAAGTCCTACCTCCTAGAGAGACTAGCCCTCTATAAGATATTCCTTCTTTGGAATTCAGCTGACTCTAGGCGAAGTCGTCACAAAAGCGCGTAGGGGTGTTTACCCCCCTTGGTCAATAGACAATTCTTTTTTCTAAGGTTTTCATATTATATTGAATTTAAATCCCATCAATCAACAAAAGAATCATGATAATAATGAATAACATGAATAACTAAAATAAACAGATAATCATTTACAGAAACAAAATATACAAAAAATAGAAAATACCAAAGAAAATCCTACACATAAAAAGGGAGACTCTAAACCCTAGGGTTATGACCCCAGTAGAGTCTCCAATTCTCGTAACCGACAAAAAATAACGAGCTGCCACCATTTATTTTTATCCTAAGGACGAGGGAATAATGCATAACCCTAATTTTGTCAGAGATTCTAAATTCGTGAGTCGGTTAAATAAAGGGAGGGTGTTAGACACCCTTCATCTCCCTTGTTCTCAAGGGGCTCTAATTTTAGGTTTAAGGGTAAAATGGGTATTTGGTAGTCAATTTCTATATATGTTGAGAAAAAGATTTCATTTTTTAGTTTTGAACTCACCTTGGTTGTAACCGCGTGCCTACGTATCTCCTTATGAAGAATCATAGTCCAATTTCATAGTTCGAATGTTTTTGGTTAGTTTTTTTTATTGATTGTGGAAATATTTGGAATTATCCTTGAACCTTGTATGGGTTTGAAAATACCATATCGTAGACGCAGTTCACAGTTAATAGAAAATATATCCATAATCCTTTTTTAAAATAAGTTGAATTTGAAATTAAGTTAGTGTAAAAAAAGTTAGTATTCGATTTGTTAGCTGTCTTAAAATTTATGATGTAATATGTGGAAAAAGAATTTGAATGATAAAAACATGGTTAGTATTTTAGGAAGTATTTAATAAATAACTATTTTCCTATTATTAAAAATATATTTAATATTTTTAATATTAATCCAATATTTATTTATCAATGATTTTATGATAAAATGAAAAAAAATATTTTAATGCAACATTCTAAAAAAAGTATGACATGAGATATTATAAAATATAAAAAAATAAAATATTAAATTAAATTAAATTAATCAAATTTAGGTAGGGGTGTATAAATTAAATCAGGGGGTGTAAATATGAAGGGGTTCAGCCCCAAATTGAATATGAGCCCAAATGCGCAGGGGGTGTTGTTTTGAATTGGCAAGTAAAATGAGGGGTGTGCGTAGTTAGAATGGGGCTTAGCCAGAAGCTTACGCAAAGGCCCAAGAATGAACTCTGGGTTCATTTGGGTGTGATGTGGGAAGGAGCACACGCTATGGTGAGGCCAAAAAATCTCATACGTTTATTTCATCCAACGGCCCCCAAGATCCAGTCCTGGAGCGTTAGATCATTGATAATCATAATGGGTGGTTGAGATTCAAAGTTGATTGAGGGAGTATTATACGCAGAGCACAGGTGACTTGTCAACAATCGCCTCATCCAAGAGCTCTCAAGGAGCCACCTGGTGTGCATCCAGAGACGAAGGGAGTACTATATAAACATAAATCTTATCCTTAGGCTCATTTCTCTCTCTCTCTCTCTCTCTCTCTCTCTCTCTCTCTCTCTCTCTCTCTCTCTCTCTCTCTCTCTCTCTCTCTCTCTCTCTCGCTCTCTATCCCTCTCTCTCTCTCTCTTTATCCCTCTCTCTCTCTCTCACTCACTCTCTTCTCTCTCTATCCAAACGAAACACTAACATTATAAAAAGTTTAGAGAGAGAGGCTTTGTCCTCTCTCTAGAAACCCGGCGACCAGAAATCGCCGCAGCCGACGGTGTTGCCTTGCGCCGCCCCGAGCCACCCCTCTGACCTCCTACAAACTAAGCTCTTTGGTTGAACTTCAACTGGGAACTTCAAATCTTCATCCTTCTCCACCTTCTGGGTTCACCATTCAACCTAGATCTTCAACAAAAACCTAGATATCTTCATATGGGTTCGCATGAACCCTGATAAGATCAACCCTAACCCTAAAACACTTTAACCAAACACTAAGAACCCTAACCCCTCTTTTCCAACCCTAACTGAATTATCAAAACCTAATATGATCGTACCTAACCCTAACCCAATTCATGAAACCCTAACATGTTTTACCCTAACCCTAACCCCAAATAAAAAACCTAGAAACCCTAATCCAAGTAGAAATCAAAAAGCACAACACCAATCATCAACAAAATTATACCCTAAGCTAAGTGATTAGGCTTACCGCCAATGCAGTGATTCTTTTCTTATAATTTCCTCTTCTGGTTCCCTGGTCTTCTCCTTCTAATATATTTCTTATTTTCTCTTCACAGGTACTGTGATGAGGCTTAGCTCAAAGAACTTAGAGTTTTTGTCGTGAAACTCAAGTCTTTGCTGATGATGAGCTCTGGTGGAGGTGGGGGATGCAAAGTAATAGCAAGGATCTCCAATGGTTTTCCGTATGTCGATTCCAATAACTTACGTCTAAATTTATAGGCTTTAGGATTTGTTAGATTAGGAAATTAGTTAGTTGATTGGCAGTTTTAGGTTAGAAATTGGTTCAATCTGAATCAATTTTAGGATTTGATTTGAATGTAATTTAGAAAGATTTAGATTTTGTTAGAAATTAGAATTAGGGTTTGTATTGTGTATGTATTTGGACACTATTTACATTGTAAATTCGTTTAATCAATAAAAAACAAATATTTAAATCAAATGTCAAATTTTCATATTCTATTCAAAATCAATGCTTTTGGGCTTTTTGAGTTGCTTGGAGAAGAAGAAGGTATGCACAACTTTTGGGAATTAGGGTTAAATCCTGATGTTGACTTCAGTCAACAATTCCCCAATGATAATAATAATAATAATATATGTAATATAATAATAACAATAATTATAATAACAATAATAAGAAAATAATAATAATTAAAAGTAAAATGCATAATAAGAGGGAGTTGGCTCCGGTCAACCCCTCTTTAATATATACTTTTATTATTTCATAAAAATAATAGTTATAGTAACAAAACCAATATATAGCATATATTAACTTCTGCTCAACAACAACAAAAAAACAAGATTAGGCCTTATACAATAACCCTTTGGACTCAACATACACCCAACAATACTAAAACTAATAGAAAAAAGATCAACCATAATAACTTGACCCTTAATACACATAGAGAAAATTTGGGGTATGACAGTTATGGCATTTTCGCTATGGTCATCTAAATTTTAGAGGTTTGAAAATGCTGCAGCAGAAAAATATGGTGACTAGTCTTCTAGAAATCGCACCTCCAACTCATATGGTGAATATTGTGCTATCAGCAAGCAGCACCGAGACCCTTTTCCATCTAGAAAATCCATCAGAGCCAAGAAAGTGCTAAAGGTGGTCCATTCCGACATTTGTGGCCCTCTAAATCCAATCGAATGGAGGTAACTGATACTTCATTACCTTCAATAACAATTATAGTAAGAAGACATGGTGTATTTTTTTAAATAAAAATCTGAAGTATTTGATGTTTTTAAGGCATTTAAAGTGTTTGCTGAAAAGGAAAGTGGTTGTGTTATTACAGTTATACGTACACATCGTGGTGGAGAATATTCACCTCAACAAAATGGTGTTGGCGAGCAAAAAAATCGCACTATTATGAACATGGTATGAAGTTTTTGAAACAGAAGTGGCATCTCTAAAACTTTTTGGGCTGAAGAAGTGAACTGGAGCGTCCATATTGAATAAAAGTCTGAATTTTTCTGTTTAAAACATGACTTCTGAGGAGGCATGGAGTGGAAAGAAACCAATTGTCAATCAGTTTCGAATTTTTGAGTGTATTGCCTATGCTCATGTACTAGAACAGAGAAGAACAAAACATGAAGACAAAGGGGTGAATTTTATTTTTCTTGGTGTTAATCATCAGCCAAAAGCATATAAGCTTTATATTCCTAACATTAAGAAGATTATAATTAGTCGTGATGTGATATTTGATTAACAAAATTTTTGGGCAGAGAATAAGAGTGTTGTTGTGCATAAAGAGAAATTGGTGGATTTTAATGAAATCCAAGATGAGCAGCCTAAAATTTTAAGTGTGCAACATCAGTCTATAATGCAACAACAGCCTGCAGAACCAATAGCTGATAGTTTTGCATAGATTCTTGACTCACCAGCAACATCAACTTCAGAAACTCGCCCTCGCCATGATAAAAGAAGGCTTGGTTGGATGATTGATTTTGAGGTGACTGGAGTAAACAAATCAGAAGGTCAACTAACACACTTTGCTTGTTTTATGGATTGTAATCCCATGGTTTTTGAAGAAGTTATTAAGGAACCAAAATGGAAAAAAGAAGTGGATGAAAAAATTGCTTCTATTGAGAAGAATAACACTTCGGAGGAGGAGGATCTTCCACTAGGGCAAAAGACAATTGGTGTGAAATGGTTGTATAAGACAAAAGTCAAGGAAGATGGATAGGTTGACAAGTACAAGGAATGACTTATCGCTAAAGGTTACAAGAAAGAGTTTGGGGTGGATTATACCGAAGTATTTTCTCCAATTGCAAGACATGATACAATAAGAATGGTGGTTTCTTTAGCTGCATAAAACTCAAGGCTTGTCTTCCAATTGGATGTAAAATCAACACTTTTACATGGTGATCTGAAAGAGCAGGTTTTCATTGATCAACCTCCTAGATACATGAAGTTTGGACGTGAGGACAACTTATATAGACTAAAGAAAGCTTTGTATGGATTTAAACAAGCTCCACATGCTTGGTATAGTAGAATTGAAGCTTATTTACTAGAGGAAGGCTTTCAGAAATGTCTTGTTGAACACACAAGTTTTGTGAAAAGTGGGGAAGGAAGAAAATTGTTGATTGTGTGCTTGTATATGGATGATTTGATATAAACTAGAAATGATCTCAACATGTTTGAAAGGTTCAAGTAATTTATGATGTTGGAATTTGATATGTCTGATCTTGGAAAAATGAACTATTTTTTGGGCATTGAAGTGGTGCAATCTACATCTGGCGTTTTTATCTCACAAAATAAATATGTGAAAGTAATTCTAGATAAATTTCAGATGTCAAAATGCAATCCTACTGCTACACCTACTGAAGTAGGGTTGAAGCTTGTACGAAATTCAGATGAAAGGAAGGTTGACAACCATCTTTATAAGAAAATTGTGGGGAGCTTGATGTATCTAACAGGAATAAGGTCTGATATTATGTATGTTGTAATTTTGATCAATAAGTTGTCGCACCCCAAATTTTCCCCATCAATTTCAACGATCATTTTACTTATATTTCAATATTATTACTATGTTTCTAATATAATGAAATTTCATTGTTTTAATTTGTGTACTTTTTGGTATTATACTAATGGGGGTTTAAAATCATAAGATGGTATGTTTTTATCAAAATGGACCATCAAAATATGATGGCAAATTAAAGCTTTTTTTAAATTCATTCTTTACATTATAAATAAGGGTGTATTATTAGACTGGGCCAATAAGTCTTTACGGCCCATTGACTTACTGAAAGCCTTACTATTTGATTCATAAAAATAGGGGTGTATCTTTTTCTTTGATCAAAATTGCTGACCCATTATGCTTTCTAAATCCCGTGTTTAATAATAAGAAGGGGGTGTATTGGTATACATAAGGGTGTCTTGCTAATGGGCCATCAATATCTGATGACCCATTAAGGTCTATTTAAGATAACAAGGGGTGCGTTTTTGAATTCATTTAGCTCATTAAGGTTTTTTAGACCTGTTTAGAATAAGCAAAAGGGTTTTTTTTATCGTTGTTGGGTTGGAGATTTTGGCTAGAGGCCCATTTTAGGACAGAGGCCCATTTATGTTGTTGTTGTTTTCAACAATTAATGTATTTTTATTAGTAAATATTTATATTTATAATTATATTATTATTAATTATTATCTAAAAAACATTATTAATTTATATTTACTTAATCAAATAATTTATTTTGTTATTTTCAAGAAACTTTGACTAAAAGTCAAAATTAGGGTTTGAAACCCTAATTTCCAACTCAACGGCGCCCTGTTCTTGTTCATCCTCATCATAAACTATGCAAGCCCAAAGAAAAAAATGGATAATGTTGAGCCAAAACAAAGAAGAGTATCATTGAAACAAATCCAGAAACAAAAAATTCTAATTGTATCAATTATATACAAGAATCGTCCAAATTACACATTTACATCAAAACAAATTTCAATCAAAATCAATTACAATCTTTTCTAACTTAAATCTACCCTAATCTTCTCTAATTTCTAAATCAATATAAGTTTGTAATAATTAAATCAACAATTTTTCCTGAAATAAATCTTACTCTAAACCTATAAAAACCCCTAATTTCTAAGAATTAAGGACGAAAAAAAAGTTTTACAAAGGAGAAAAGGTGAGAACAAAAGGAGAAGAACGAATATATAAGAGTTCACGTGGCTTTGAATCTTCAAAGAGAACTGCTTTCATCGAAGATCTGGGTTTCAAAGTCTGAAACCCTAAATCTGGGAGGTCACCACTGTTGTACCCCAATTTTTTCCCCTAAGATCCCTTTATCATACCATATTGTTTCAATCACCACAAAATCACATTAGGGCTTTTGGTTCCTCTCCCTATCTTTAGCCTTGCTCTTTGAGGAGTTACCAAGCACCTTGACTTGTTTTCTTTGGTGATCATGGATATTTTGCTTTTATTTTCTCTCTAAATTAACAAAATACAATATTGGTTTGTCTTACTTGTTAATAATGTAGGTAAAGGCAATAAGGTTTAGCAAGTTGCATCATGGGTTCATGAGTTTATTTCCATGCCCTAGTCAAAAGCTTGAGAGATTCAAACCTCACCATTGAAGTTGTTTTGAGGTTGTTATGGAAGTAGTTTTGATGGCCATGAGTCCTCATCATCATCCTCAACAAATTCTATTCACAAAGGAAGAATATTGGCACAAAAAGTTTGTTAAAACTTGGCAAAGTTCCACCAAGCATTCTCTTGATCTAGAGGCTAGGGTTTTGGACTTCAAAGGAGCATATCTTGCTCATATTTTGGTATTTTTGAGTGATTCCAAAAACATTATTCTCTTCAAAGAGTTACCAACAAGTCACTTCAAAAGTTCCAAGGAGTTTTCATATGGAAGGAACTTGGTGAAGAAGAAATATTACAAGTCACCCAAATGGATCTCCAATTTTCCATATGAGATTTCAAATGATCATAACTTGGTCAATATTTATCATCTTGAGCCCATTCTTTTTTCATGATGACCCTAAGGATGTGTACTTCATGCCTTATTTTATGTGAAAAGTAAGAAAATGGATGGAAGTTGCTTTAAGAATGCAAGAGATTATAGGTCATTTCATGATTTTTGGCCAACTTCAACAAGTCATAACTTGCTCAATTTTTGGAGATTTTGAGTGGTTCAAATTGAAAAATGTCATTCAAGAGGTCTACTTAATTCCATATTTTTTGGTTAAGATCAAATTCTAAGTGGAAGGCCATGTTTGGATGCAAGAGATTATAGGTCATTTTTAAAGAAGAGTTTGAAATTCTTTTAAGTATGGAAAGTCAACTCTTTTTCTTCAACTTTGACTCCATGTAACTTTCAGCTCAAGCATCCATTTGATTCCATTCTTTTTCCATTGTAAAGCTTGTAATCTCATCTTTCCAAAGCATCAAGAATTATGCCCTAAGACCCCTTGAGGTGGAAATGCCATAGATTTGAACTTGGTAGTTTGAAACTGAATTTTGCACAAAGTCAAAATTTTGAAATCTTTGTTTTGGCTTCTAATCACAGGATTTCCATGCGTCTTCGTTTCTAATCATGTTTAGCAACTTGCCAGAAGTGATTAGCATCATGAAACGCACGATTTGGCTGAGTTTTGATCAAGTTTGAGTCACACTTTCTTCATGATGCAGACCCACACGAATTCCCTCCAAAACGCATCATTTGCTATTCCTTTTGATCCCATTTGCTTCCCTATAAATAGAGGGTCATCCCCCATTCAATTTCCCAAGCTTAGAGAGCCAAGAACACCCTGCCAAAACTTCACACGAACCCACTTTTGATGAATTCAGTTTTTGAAATTTAAGCTTCCTTTACCAAAATTCTTTGCGCATTCATCATCCTTGAACTTCATACAAACTCTCCAGCACTTAAACCAATCAAAACGACCCATAATCCAAGCTACATAAGTCCAGTTTAAGAGCTTCTTACTTGAACTTCGAAAAGGTAGAATTCTCCACCAATTGGATCCAAATTAAGCACTAATTTGTTCCACTCCTATGTCTGATTCTAATGCTGCTTACAAATTTTAAATCCATTGAGAATTGAGAGAGAAATCTCAAATTGAAGGTGCTCGCTATTTTTCGGTGTTTTGATTCATATCTCTCTCCATACTTTACATAAATTTGGCGCGATGGTTGTGTTAGAATCGTCTTGAGGAGACGAGTTCAATGATGCTAGCCAGGGATCCTAATTTTTCCATTTGAAGGATCTCACAAAATCCCCGTTGCAGGGTGTCTGGAGGTTGAAGACGATGACATGTCTCATCTTAGCCAATGATAGCGTGCCAAGCGTTTTAATTTCATTGGTTGCCCTTTTTTCTGATCACATGTGTGTTTCACTAAAGTCCATATTAAGCACAACGCGTCTGGTCCATTGGATTAGCTTACTAACGCGTTTTGACTTTGATCTGATGGTTCACATCTTTTTGGTTTTATTTTATTTTCTGATTTTATATTTTATTTGATTAAATTTTCAAAAATTCATAACTCTTTTATTTTTTATCCAAAAATTATGAAAAATTCACAAAAAATACTTTGAATTATTTCTGATCTCATGAATTTTTTTTTTTTACATTTTTATTTTAACATTTGGTATTTTTTATATTTTTTGTATTATAAGCTTTCTTTTAATTACTTAAAAAATACTTTCTAACAATTTTTAATTCTGAAAAAATTCATAAACATTATTTTGCATATTTTTGACTTTCTGAAAATTTTATGGAATTTTATGTTGAGGTTTACTATTTTTTATATATTTTATGTTTGTTTTAGCAATTTTAAATAGTTTAAAAATAGTTTCTGACTTTTGAAAATTACTAAAAATTTTATAAAAATATTTGGATCCATTTTTTATTTTTCTATGGCTTAATTTTTCATTTCTTAAATAATTTGAACATAGTTGATATTTTCCTCATTATTTTCAAGTTTATTTTAACATTTTTAATCATTTAATATATATATATTAAATGTTATATCATTTTGTGAATATTTTCTGGCTGTCTTGGGTTGATTTTTTGGTCATGGCTTTATTAACATCATTGGATCCATGGTGTTGAGTTTAAATCCACAAAAAATGGATGAATGATTTTAATAATAGTTTGATTAAATATTAATTCAAATATGGTTTTTTTTTTCTTTTTACCCTAAATCCCCTTCATCTCATCCCATTCTCATTGCACTAAATGTTGTTGGAGCATGATCTCTATATCATGTCTCAAAACAAATGGCGCATAGATTGCTATTGACCGACCTCAAAATAGGTGCGACTTCTATATAAGTCCACTTATGATTGCTTAACATAGCGCTAAATTTTGTCCCGATTCGAATAAATGATCATTTGTGGCCCAAACTTATGATTGCAAGCCCAATTATGTTAATTTGATCTCTTTGATCCAATAACCTTGAGATTCATTGTGTGGAGGCTTTGGTCCTACCAATCCTCTAATGGATCTACAATACCTTTGGTCAATGCGGATCACTTAAACATCGTTGATCATTAAATGGTACTTGTGAGAATTCCAAATGGATGATATACTTGACAAAAAGCAAATGTAACTTGTTGTGTGGAGGATTTGGTTCTACCAATCCTCTAATGAGTTCCAAATGCAAGTTTCAAGATGGTCATCCAACTAACCACTAATTATTGACTTGTTTTATTTTATGCTTTTATTCTTTTATGCTTTATGCACTATTTATTTTTTAGCATTTTACATTTCATGCCATTTTCATTTTTGCTCATTTGAGCATTTATTTTCTTGTCATTTTTACTTTGCTCACTTGAGCTTTTTCTTTTTTCCTTTTTCTAAGATACTTAATAACCAACTTAAACCCTAAATAACTCTTAATGGTACTTGGACTATTTGGTTACTATCCTTGGCATGATGGAGCAGTGGGCTTTTTCTTGGACTTAGGATTAGAAACCTTGGCCTATCTTGGATACCTTGTGATCTTATCTGATTATTTTGTCTGGAGCTCTTGAGGTTTACCTCAAGACATTGGGTTGCTTGTTTGTTTTTGTGTGCAGGTTTTTGTGATTACACTCTTTGTTTGTAATCTGGAATTCACTCGCATACAACCGTTACTCTACCCAATTTTTGTGAAGGCTTAACATATTTGAAGAGGTTTAGTATCTTTGCTTGCTTGGTTTCACTCCAAAGAATGGGAATTCTATCTTGGCTCATAAATGTCAAGTTTTGGCATCTTGTTGGTTAGATGATCCTTATCCTTAGCTTTTACCTTATGCTTTAGGATAGCCTCTTCTTCTCCTCCCATCTTCTTTAATTTCAAAAATCTTCTCCCTCCTTTTGAAAACCCTTTTTGTTTTTAAACTTGAACCACTTTCATAATAAACTTGGACTTATGTCCATGCATTTTCAAAATATTTTCATAAATAAACTCAAATCAACTTAACAATACCTTGACATTTTTTTTTGTGAGAAGACTAAAAGTCAATCAATCTCATTTCAAACTATTTTGCCACTTTGGCTTTTACCTTTAAACTTTTGTTAAAAGATTAGGCTCTTGTCAATCCTTGTAGTGATGTAAACAACTATACTTCTACAATATGTAGTGAAGTGAGATATTTTCCACTTGGGTATTGAGTGAGGCATTGTTGATTTTAAAATCTAATCCATATCCTCCACTTTGAGATGATGCAATTTCTCCTTTCTCATGATTGTGGGTAGTAAGTATGTTTTCCACACGGACAATGACGATGACGTCTTATCTCATAAAATTAACCAACACACTTGTGTTTCAAATTTTTTAAAAGAGGAACTACATGTACCCTGATCCCCTATTGTAAGAAAGGTGGTACGTAGGCACTAAAGGTTCGCAACTGCGGCGGGTGCAAAAATCATAGAAAATACTTCTTTTTTCACCTCCATTATCCATTTTTTTATACAACACATTTTTATAGCCAAAATATACAGATCTTTCAAAGAGGTTCCTACAGAGTACCGTAGATGTTTAGGGTGCTAATACCTTCCCTTTGCATAACCAACCCCCTTACCTTGAATCTTTCCCCTTTTTTTGGGTTATTCGCTCTTTTCCCATTCCTTTGGAAACAATAAAGCGAGGTGGCGATTAGTCAATCCAATGGCTTAGTCTTGAACATTTCTACCGCTACAACCACCAGTTTCATAACCTTCAATCTTCAAACACCGCTGTTACCTGCAAACCGAAAAGAGGATCAGAAAAAAGTGGAGCAAAATCAGAAAAAATATACAAGGAGAAGTCACGTTAAGCTTATGAATCCTTAGCTTTAAGGTTTCATAATTGTAATTTGTGGCTTGATTTGGGGTTCGAGGTTTAATTTAGGGTTCAAGGTTTGATTTAGGGTTGAGACTGGTTAGATTTAGGATGCCGTTTAGGGTTTGGGTGGTTAGGTTTCTGGATTTTGTGGGTTGTTGTTGTGTGTAGGAGAAGAGAGAGGACGAAGAACGAAGATACAAGAGAACGGGAGGATGAGAGAGTAAATTTGTGAGAAGAATGAAATAAATACTGAAGAAAAAATGAAAATATAATATCTCCGTGATTCCGTGAGTCGCCGCTGCCGTGAACACTCGATCAGGTTCCTCTGATCCAAATCAAACGACAACAAAAATGAACATGCCCCATAATACCGTACACCTGCATGCACATGTCCTAAGCAGACTTCAAAATAATTTTGTTTTTGGCCCAGATCCATGATATTCGCGCCCCTAGCATGCTTCAATCTGCTAGCTTAGTTCAAATTACACCCCCTGCTTATTTAGGCCAAGTTCAATTTCTGAACTTGGGCCCCTGCTATGTAGACCTTCCAGATTTACTACCCAGTTACAATCTGCACCCATTGTGCATTTTGGAATCTATTTCATATCTGAACTTGGGCCCTTACTTGCCAGACCCCCTGATTTTTCCACCTAAGGTCAATTTACACCCCTAGCCTTATTGGGCTTAAATTGGATTATTGCGCTTCAACCCTTACTACTTACACCCCTATGTTTTACTACGCAACTGCAATTTACACCCCCTTTGCTTTAATTAATTATTTTATTTTATTTATTTTCTTACATATTTATTTATCTTATCACTCTTTGCATTAAATATAACTTTACATAATTAGTAAATAATTGTAATATTTTTTTAATATTAAATATATTTTTAATAAATTATGAAATATTTTTTATTAATCAAAAATCTAACCAATCAAATATTTTTCTCATGTTTCATCATATACTCATGCACAAAAAATATATTTTTCTCATGTTTCATCATATACTCAAAAACATCTAACCAATCAAATACTAACTTTTTCTACTGACATAACTCAAATATATATTTATTTCCAAAAGGATTATGGAGATTTCTTCTATCGGCTGCGAACTATGTCTACAAATTTCACTATTCACACACCTAGACTTGGTTCAAGGAGAATTCAAGATATTTCCATAATCCATAAAAAAACTAACCAAACAACTACGAACTACAAATTGGGAATCAGATTCCTCATTAGAGGATACGTAGGCATATGACTTAAAATCGTGGTGAGTTCCCCTAATTAAAATTAAGACCCTATTCCTAAACCGTAAATATAAACCCTAGTATCCTTGTGAACAAGGTAGATGAGAGGTTCCTAACACCTCCCTTCTGTAAAACAGTGGGACAATTGACTTTTCAGTTTTATCGTAAATGTTGCAGTTAGAAAGAGTCGCCACCGACTTTTCTTTTATCCGACAATTAGGAAAGGTGAAAATAACAGGAAAGACCTTTGATAGATTTTGAGTTCGGGGGGTAAGTTATAAAAATGGAATATGTTAGCACCATTTTCATCCGTAGTTATCTACGGGCTCTTAATTGCTTAGCTCAATTTTAAAAACTAACGTTGTGTGTGTGTGATTTTTTTGAAAATATTTTGAAATTCCAATGTAAAGCTAACTTTGTGATAATCCTTGTGTCGGTCCTCAAGAATGTATACAAAGTGTTTTTGAAAATATTTGTTTTAAAAGCGTAGTGTGGAAAATGTTTTGCTTTGTGAAAAAGGTTGTGAGCAAGCATTCAAGAGTTCTTACCCACTAAAGTCTTTCTTGTTATTTTCCTTCTCCTTTGGAGATAGTATTATCCATACCATAAATTGGTAGGTAATCCTATTTATTGGATGTGAAGGGACAGGTGTAGGGTCATCGTATGGTCATCGAAGACAACATGTATGGATAATTTAGTAATTGTATCGAAGGGACTATCATCATTTTTCTCTTAGGGTCATCGAAGGGACTAAATCACCTTTTTGTAGGCAACCCGAGGGACATCGAGGGACTATGATCTTTTGTATCGTAGGAACAATGATGATTGTATCAAGGGTCTTTTGCTAAAGTATACCTATGTTTGAGGGACGTGACCAATAGTATTCTAAGGCAACAAGAGAGGTTACCCTAGAGGTGCAAGTGTGAAGAGTGGGTATTTTCAGTTGTCTTATCTTGAAAATTAGGTTTTCTATGTCCAATCGTTAGTCTTTCCATGCAAACCCTAATTACTAACAGTTAAAAATATAATGTACGGAATGTAAAGTGTGGAAATTAAACCTAAGCTATTACATCCTGTGAGCAGTTACATAATTAGAAAAAATGCGAGAAAAGATAAATCTACAATATTACATCAGTTGTGCAAACCTATACACTTGTTATAGGAAAATAAATAGAAAAAGAAATATGGCAAAGAATGTTAGAAAAAAATTTTAGTGTTTTTTTTTGTAGAAAATAATTTGAGTGTTAATACTTAATAAAAACCTAATTCTAATTAATTTTAATATTAAGAAAAAGTCTAATTAATTAATAAATAAAAATCTGTGAAAATTTAATTACAAACTAAAAAAACCTAATCCTAATTTGTAATGGTTTTGAAAAAGGTCTAAGGCTTGTTAATGGTTAATTTGAAAATAGATTAATTAAGAAAATGGAATAAAAATAGAGTTAGTAAAATAAAAGAACCAAAATGCATGGGGTGGAAGTTGACCCCACGCCCTCATTCTCAAAGAATGCGCTGCTTTCCACAAGGCCATGGTGTTATTTGTTTTATGGAATAGGAACCAATCAATCTATTATAAACCTGCGTGTTATCCTGAAAAATAAAATTATTTGACAAAAGCTGGGATTGAACCCACGCCCTTTGCAATTCCAGTCATGCTTCTTACCATCTGACCAATTGTGTTACACGTTCATATTACCACTATCATTTAATATATAATAAATCTTAATTTAGAAAATCAGAAATCAAACAAAATTAAATATGCGCGTGTTAGTGGGGTATGGGGTTTTGAATCAACCAATGGGAGAACGCCACACCTAGGTCGCCTGAGTCAGGAGAGTCAAACCACCGTGGAGAGTGGTCAACTTCTTCTTCTTTAGTGAGGAGATTTTGAAAACCTGCAAAAATGCGTGAGTTGGATCATAACAGGGACTCTATCCCCTTGATTTGACCCTTGAGATTCCAATGGTAGCATTGGTTTGACCTGAAAATGCTTGTAGAGTGAGTTTCAAGAAAATATTTCAAACTTCCCTAGCAATGGAAAATCTCTATTCCTGCATCAAACCTCACAAGTAGTATGTCAAAACAGTTCCACACATCAATATGAACATGAATGTATGCATCAAATTCATTTAAATTGCATGAATTAAAAATTTGAAATAAAAAAATTTATCAAACCGGATCAACTTGGTTAGCATGTCCTGGGTTTAGTTGAGCTTGAATGGTGGTTGGTATGAACTCATGGGACCTTCAGGAGGCTAGTGTGATGCTTGAAATCGACTGAGAACGGCTGAAGATAAGGGTTTGAGTTTGCCGTAGTTCTTGAAAATTTTGAGAGCTTTAGGGTTTGTTCTTGAGTCAGCCTTCATGTCCCTCTTGGTCTGAATGTGTTGTGTATTTATAGTGGAAGAATTAGGTTTAAAAAGTGAGATAAATCTTTGTATTTCATGATGAAGAGACTTGATTTGAATTTTGCATGAAAATTTCCCTTTTTAAGCTCAATCTTGTTCCAATCATCCTCACACGGTTTTGCTAGCTGGTAATGAGATTTTTGGGCTTCAAATCTGATCCAAAACAAAAGCCTTATGTCTTAATCCATTAGTTTTATATTTTATTTGATTTATTTTGAATTTAATTGAATAAAATCAAAATAAAAAGAAATAAAAATCACAAAAACATATGAATGGATTTAGAGGTCTAATATGAGGTCATGAACACGTTTGAACCTAAAAACTTAGGCCCATTAGCCCAAAAATTCAACTTTGCTCAAAGTGGACTTCATGCATTTTCTCAAAATTGCTCAACTTGCATCAATCATAACTCTCTCAATGTTTGTCATATGAATATGATATTTGACTTTTTGGAAACCTCAAGACGTCTCTTGTAACTTTCATGTTGGTCATTGTTTCATTTGAAGTATTTAACTTGATGTAAATTGCTTTGACAAAATATGTCTTTTATTTGACTTTCAAAATGACCTGTAATGTTTTGGCTCATATCTCTCAAAAGAGGCATTTTTGGTCTTGATCTTAGAGAGGAAAAGTTGTATAGAGTTCAATTTACTTAAAGATAGGCTTTGGTTGAGTAATTTTTGATGAAGTATGCAAAAGTTATGCTTGGTCAAAGTTCAGTTGACTTCTCCTTAAGAAAACCCTAATTTAGTAACTTTTGACTTTTGATGAATCTTGAGTTTTCTTGATGAATAATGATCAACCCTTGATCAAATGATGAATGTGACTTCAAAATATTAATGTTGACAAAAAATCTTGAAGTTTGATTGTAGATTGGTCAAAGTTAACTTTTTGTCCAATATAGTTAATTTTCAATCATCTGATCAATTGAATGAGCAAACTTGTGATCTAAGGCTTGAAATTTGGTATGAGGATTATTTAAAGAATGTGAGAAACCATAAAGTCCATTTGAGTCATTAGAAGTCCAATTTACTTTGAAAAAGTAAAACCCTAGTTGTAGGTCAATTGCTTAGGAGGAGAGTCCATCAGATCAATCCTTAATAAGTCTGTAGTGTTTGAGGCCTTCATGAGCATGGGGAGGTATCTTGAATAAATTTGTATCAAATATGGGAGGGAATATTTTGGGGGTACAACAACTTCCCATGTTCAATCTTCTTAAACCTAAAGAGTTAGATTGGCATGCCTGCCTTTCGTGATATAAAGATGGAAGAGGATTGAATACTTTTAGGTGCCCATAAATTTTCCCTCTCAGATGCATGAAGTAAAGTTGTTAGTTGATTGTATCGGGAGTGGGCTTAAAGGTGCCATTTGGAAAAGGTGACGGGACGCCGTCAGAGATGGGCTTATAGATGCCATCCAAGGTAATTGTGTTTTTGGATAACTATTGACAAGAGTATCAGAATGAGTCTATGCCTGACCGTATCTGAAAAAGTATTAGAATGAGTCTACGCCTGACTGTATCTAAAGGTGGATCGGAATGAGTCCTCGCCTGAATGTATTTGAAAAATATATTAGAATGAGTTTGTGCCCTACTGTATCAAGCAGACGTGCTAGGGAGTGTCAGAGTTGTAGGTGTTTAGGTATTGGCTTGCATTTTTGGTAAATCCCAAGTGTATGTGTGAATGTCATGACTGATGTCATAACATTCTAGTTTAGTTTGTACTGACTCATTAGGTACCTTTGCAGAAAAATATTGTAATTCAAGTACTGATGTTTATAAGTGTGTATCTGAGCATTTTGCAAAATGATCACATTTTGCTAAATCAGTAGACAGGTTTTCTCAGATGTCATAACAGATGTTATGACATCCTGTTCTGAACTAACAGGTTTGCAGGTTGGATAAGTCTGAGCTTTTTCAGGAAAATAACTCAGTCTTTCCTGAACAGAATCCTGCGTTTTCTGAGGGGTAACCTAGCTCAACCCTAACCTGGTTAATAAAGTCCTGTGACCTGGTCTTTAGGTCAAATGGAATTAACCCTAGGTTTTTGTGGAAACCCTAACTGAAGTTGCAGCTGCTATATATTCAACAGAGCTGCTGTTTTGTAAGGCATCCCTTTTTATTGATCAGAAGATCATTTGTAATCTGTATAGATTTGATTATTGTACTCCAAGCAATTATCATTGTGATAAGTGACTTGGAATAGGTTTCTAATTGTAAGGGCTGTGTAGCACTCAAAGCTTTGAAGCAAGAGTGTTTGAATGTTCCTTGACTAAAGCTGTGAAGCAGAGTCAAGTTAGTTGTGTGCATCACTCAAAGCTGTGAAGCACGAGTGATTGTGTTGCTTGATTAAAAAGCTGTGAAGCTTAATCAAGTGTTAGTTTTTGAAGAGTGTCTTCATCAATTCTTAAGTCAAATTGGTTTATGTATCACTGCTGTGATTGAGGGGGAGTGAGTAGGATCTCAGGTTTAAGTTGTACTTAGATTGAAATTGCACTGGGTAGGTCTTAAGTGAAGGAGATAAACTGGTTGGTTTATTTCTGAATTAACATCTCTTATAGTGGATTTCCTCCCTGGCTTGGTAGCCCCCATAGTAGGTGTTGTTGCACACTGAACTGGGTAAACAATTGACTGTGTTCTTTATTGCTTTTGTATTTACTGTCATATAGTAAGTCAGATACGGTGTCATAACATTGAACGTGACATTGAGTATCTGCAGCCAGAATTACAATTGGCATCAGAGCAGGCACCCTGCCTGTATTACTGGGTGAGATCTAGGGATATCACTTTCTGGAACTATGGACAAAGAAGGAGTTTTTGGAAATAGACCACCCATTCTGGATGGAACTAATTATGACTACTGGAAACCTCGTATGATTGCCTTCCTAAAATCTCTGGACAAAAAGGCTTGGAGAGCTGCTGACAAAGGATGGATTCATCCCACCATAACTGAGAAAGATGGGACAATCAGTCTGAAGCCTGAGGAAGATTGGAGTAAAGAAGAAGATGAGTTAGCTCTGGGAAATTCAAAAGCTTTAAATTCCTTATTCAATGGAATTGATAGAAACATTTTCATACTAGTACATCAATATGAACTGGCCAAGGAAGTTTGGGACACTCTCAAAACTACTCATGAGGGCACTTCCAAAGTAAAAATGTCAAGGCTTCAGATGTTGACCACCAAGTTTGAGAATCTAAAAATGATGGAAGATGAAACCATTCATGAGTTTCACATGAACATCTTGGAGATTGCCAACACCTCAGGAGCACTGGGAGAAAAGATGTCAGAAGAAAAACTGGTAAGGAAGATTCTCAGATCCTTGCCTAAAAGATTTGCAATGAAGGTAACTGCCATAGAGGAAGCCCAGGACATCAGCAAGTTGAAAGTGGATGAACTTATTGGGTCTCTTCAGACTTTTGAGATGGGGATCACTGATAATGGTGACAAGAAGAACAAAATCATAGCACTTGTATCCAACGCTGATGTTGAAAACAAGGAGGATGAAGAAGAAAATATATCAGAAGCTATTGCTATGCTTGGAAGACAGTTCAACAAGCTCATCAAAAGAATGGATCCAAAGTCAAGGTCCAATGTTCATAACATTCCCTCTGACATTGACAGTTCCAGCAGAAGACCAAGGTCAGAAGATAAGGGAAACCAAGGCAGAGGTATTCAATGCCATGGATGTGAAGGATATGGACATATTCGAGCTGAATGTCCTATCTTTCTTAAGAAACAAAAGAAAGGAATGACTGTTACTTGGTCTGACTATGATTCACAAAGTAATTCTGAAGAAGAATCTGCCAAACTAGTTACTGCTCTAACTAGTGTTTGTACTTCTGAAAGTGACACTAGTGATGAAGAAGTGACATTTGAAGAACTTGCTGATACCTACAAGAAATTGTGTATCAGAAGTGCTGAAGTCTGTGTGCAGAATGAGAAACAGTCAAAACTCATTATAAAGCTGGAGGCGGAAAAAAGGGCAGATCTTGAAACTATAAGTCACCTAGAAGGGGAAGTTCAATTACTGAACTCACAACTGAACCAAATGACAAAATCTGTCAAGATGTTGACCAATGGATCAGATAAATTGGAAGAGATCCTACAAGTGGGACAAAATGTGGGAAACAAATCTGGTCTAGGATTTGTGGAAGCTAAGAAACCTGGTGCAGACAAGAAGATCAGGCATGTTAAACAATTGTCAAAGCAGATGTCTCAACACACCTCTCAACATCAGAAATACATGAAGAAAAAATACCAAAGATGAAGATGTCATCATTGTGGGAGATATGGCCACATAAAGCCCTTCTGCTTCAGATTACATGGATATCCTAATCAGAACTCAGGTGCTAAACCTAAGCCAAAAAGGGTACCACATACTCCTCATTGGAAGAAAAAGGCTACTGCCCTGATAGCCCATACTTCCCTGAGAGTGTCTGCAAAGGAAGGCTGGTACTTTGACAGTGGATGTTCCAGACACATGACTGGATTCAAAAATCTCCTCAATAATGTTATGCCTCACACCACCAGTTTTGTGACCTTTGGAGATGGTGCTAAAGGTGAAGTCAAAGGAGTTGGTAATTTGGACTGCCCTGGAGTTCCAAGTCTGAATAAAGTACTGCTGGTAAAAGGGCTGACTGCTAATCTCATTAGTATCATTCAATTATGTGATCTAGGATTCAAGGTCAACTTCTCAAGATCTGAATGTCTAGTAATTAATGAAAAACTAGAAGTTTTAATGAGAGGAATCAGATCCAAAGATAACTGCTACTTATGGCAGCCTGAGAACACTGATATCTCCACTATGTGTCCAATTATCAAAGAAGAAAAAGAGATGAAACTGTGGCAGCATAAGCTTGGTCCCCTTCATCTAAGAAGAATGAAAAGAGTTATTTTTATGGAAGCAGTCAGAAGAACTCCAAAACTACAGGTTGATAATATCTGTGATGTGGCAAATAAACTTGAAGAAGGATGTGTTGTCAGAACCATAAGTCATCTTGACAAGGATATTGGAAATAACAAGTCTAATAAATTCTGTTTCCCTGAAGAAATGAGGCTTGAAGTCTCCTCTCCTATAACTCTCCATCAAAATGGACTGGACAAACAGAAAATTATTCAAGAATCAACCAGAACTATGATTCATATCAAAAGAATGCCTTCCCAATTCTGTGCGGAAATAGTTGCTGCTAGGAAAAACTGTTCTCAAAACATCTGGTCAAAACAGATGCTCCCTGAGTACAATGTTACACAAGATGTTGTGACATTGTGTTGTGACAATCTGAATACAATCAACATTTCCTTGAACCCTATTGACTTTGAAGAGAAGAAGTCATTTAAACTGGAACATAGTTTCTCTAAGCTTCAGCTGACTGATTCTTCTACCAAGGCTCTTGTTGGAAATAAACTTGAAAATTTGAAGGGCAGGTTGGGTAGTCACCAACATAAGGTTTTATAGCAATTAATTTTGCTTAAAACAAAGGTTGAAGGAATTAATTTTATTAAGTCTATCTTTAGTGGGTTAATCATATACTTTCACAATTCTTTCAAAATCTTTAAGAAGTTGAAAAGACTCCCTTTTACCCCCTACCTCTCTCGTCCTTGCAACCTGTTTCCTCCTTACAATCAAAGATTTTTCTCAAACTGCTACCATTACTCAAAGTCAATCAAAATGTCTCAGACATCGTCTTCAACCATGGCGACTTCGTCATCCTCATCATCGTCATCATCTGACCAAGATTCTAGGGCAATCACCACATGCATAGAATCTGAAGTTCTTGAGGTCACTCCTCTCAGAGAGATGGCAACTGACCCAGCCAAAGTCAAAAAGCTCAGAACCAGACATGCAGGAAGAGCTCAAGCTATAGCCTCTAGTAATTCTTCTCATCCTTCGTCTTCTGTACCTAATAGAGAAGGATCAGTTCGAGTTCATCAAGCTATTGCTAGGCTGGTTACTAGTATACTGACTGGCAACCAATCTGTACCGGGGATCTCTGTCCCTTTAAACCAATCAGAAAGTCCAAATGTGGAAGTTTCTGAGAATTTAGATGTCACTGAGAATGTTGTGACACAAAAAGACAACATTCAGAACCCTTCAGAAAAGGCTGCTGATCCACCTATCATTGATGTGGATGAGGATTACTCAGATAATGATCTGATTGCTAATGTGAACCCTAGCATAGCTAGGAGATTGATGAAAAGAAAGAGTAGTCAGAATGATAAACCTAATGCTAAGAAATCCAAGGCTGAAGGCATGGCTGAGAAAAGTATTCAGACAAAAGGGAAGAAGGCCCAGGTGCATACTGCTAGACAACCAATCTCTAAGAAGAGAAAAGAACCTGAATCTTCTGATTCTGATGAGGAATCAGAATTTGAGATTGATATTGAAGAAACTCCTATCAGAAGGAAGCTCCCCTCCAGCAAAATTGCTAGAGTGCCTGAAGTGCCAACAGACAACATCTCTTTTCATCATCCTGACAATGCAAACAGATGGAAGTATGTTTGCTTAAAGAGAATAGCCTTAGAGAGAGAACTCAACAATGATGCCTTGGAGTGCAAAGACATCATGGACCTGATCAAGAATGCTGGACTAATGAAGACATTGATAAAGTTTAACAAATGTTATGAAAATCTGGTCAAGGAGTTTGTAGTGAACTTGTCTAATGATTATGCTGATGGAAGGTCAGCTGACTTTGAAAATGTTTTTGTTAGAGGAAGAAGGGTCAAGTTCTCTCAATCAGAAATCAACAAGTTTCTTGGAAGAACAAATGAGGACTGTCCTGATCTGGAGGCAACTGACAATGAAATTTGTCAAACCATCACAGCCAGGCAAGTAAAGTGCTGGCCCTTGAAAGGCAAGCTGAATGCCAGTAAACTCATCATGAAATTTGCCATCTTGCATAAAATAGGTGCAGCCAACTGGGTGCCTATAAATCATAAATCAACTATCTCCACAGGATTGGGGAGATTTATTTATGCTGTGGGAACCAAGACTGCTTTTGACTATGGCAGGTACATCTTTGAACAAACTTTAAAGCATGCTGGCAGTTATGCTGTCAAAGGACCAATTGCCTTTCCCTTCCTCCTTTGTGGAATCATCCTTGCACAATATCCTGATGTCCTTGTGGCAAGAGATACAGTCTGCAAAAGAGCTCCTGCCCTTGGCTTGCACTACAAACTGTTTCAGGGATCCCATGCTCCAGACATTGTCATAACATCAGCCGAGACATCGTCTGTGAAGACCCAGTCCAAGACATCAGATGTCATAGCTGTTTTAAAAGAAACTTGCAAAGAGCTGGATGCTAGAAAAAGGACCCTAGAAATTCTAATTGCCAGGCTAGAAAAGGAGGAAGCTGAAGAAAACAGAAGGGAAGAAGGTGTAGAAGCTGAAGGTCATCTCAACATTGAAGAAACTAGCTCCTCTGAGTCTGATGACAGTGCTTGAAGGTTGGTTGGTGGTGTTGCTGGTTGGTGCTGATATCTGGTGGAGTTTGGAAGTGTATTCAGTTGTTTTCTGCTGCTGCTCTTATTATTTTGTTTTGGATAACTGTATAATTTTATGAACATGTATCTTTGGCCCATTTGTGGCTAGAGAGGGGGAGAATATTTTGGTACTTACTTAATTAGTACTTGACATTCTATTTTTCTGCTGTCACTTATTTCTGCTGCTATCTATCTCTGATTGCTTAGGGTCTTTAGCCAAAAATCTGCCAAAGGGGGAGTTTGTAGGTGTTTAGGTATTGGCTTGCATTTTTGGTAAATCCCAAGTGTATGTGTGAATGTCATGACTGATGACATAACATTCTAGTTTAGTTTGTACTGACTCATTAGGTACCTTTGCAGAAAAATATTGTAATTCAAGTACTGATGTTTATAAGTGTGTATCTGAGCATTTTGCAAAATGATCGCATTTTGCAAAATGATCACATTTTGCTAAATCAGTAGACAGGTTTTCTCAGATGTCATAACAGATGTTATGACATCCTGTTCTGAACTAACAGGTTTGCAGGTTGGATAAGTCTGAGCTTTTTCAGGAAAATAACTCAGTCTTTCCTGAACAGAATCCTGCGTTTTCTGAGGGGTAACCTAGCTCAACCCTAACCTGGTTAATAAAGTCCTGTGACCTGGTCTTTAGGTCAAACGGAATTAACCCTAGGTTTTTGTGGAAACCCTAACTGAAGTTGCAACTGCTATATATTCAACAGAGCTGCTGTTTTGCAAGGCATCCCTTTTTATTGATCAGAAGATCATTTGTAATCTGTATAGATTTGATTATTGTACTCCAAGCAATTATCATTGTGATAAGTGACTTGGAATAGGTTTCTAATTGTAAGGGCTGTGTAGCACTCAAAGCTTTGAAGCAAGAGTGTTTGAATGTTCCTTGACTAAAGCTGTGAAGCAGAGTCAAGTTAGCTGTGTGCATCACTCAAAGCTGTGAAGCACGAGTGATTGTGTTGCTTGATTAAAAAGCTGTGAAGCTTAATCAAGTGTTAGTTTTTGAAGAGTGTCTTCATCAATTCTTAAGTCAAATTGGTTTATGTATCACTGCTGTGATTGAGGGGGAGTGAGTAGGATCTCAGGTTTAAGTTGTACTTAGATTGAAATTGCATTGGGTAGGTCTTAAGTGAAGGAGATAAACTGGTTGGTTTATTCCTGAATTAACATCTCTTATAGTGGATTTCCTCCCTGGCTTGGTAGCCCCCAGAGTAGGTGTTGTTGCACACTGAACTGGGTAAACAATTGACTGTGTTCTTTATTGCTTTTGTATTTACTGTCATATAGTAAGTCAGATACGGTGTCATAACATTGAACGTGACATTGAGTATCTGCAGCCAGAATTACAAGAGTGAATCTTATGTCTCGATTGTATTTGAAAAATGTATTAGAATGAGCCCACACCGACTGTGTCCAGAAGTAGACCAAAATGAGTCTTCGTCGGACTGTATCTGAAGAATGTGCTGGAATGAGTATCAGAATGAATCTACATCTCGATCATATCTGAATTGTATCTAGAAGGTGTACTGGAATGAGTATCAGAATGAATCTATATCTCGATCATATCTGAATTGTACTGGAGGGAATCTTTGTCTGATTGTATTTAAAGATGTGTTTATCAGAATGAATCACTGTCTGATTGTATCTGAAAGATGATAAATTGTTGATAATATCTATCTGTTCGGGAACTAACCTGAAAAGACAAATTTAGTTTTATGTAATGCGTGAAATGTAATTTGTAGTGATGCTCTCAAAATAAATGAGAATAGTATATGTGTTTCGTATGCATATGTTATGATATTTTGTAAATGATGTATGCATGCAATATGTCTTTGGAGCGTATTTGTAGCTTCTTGTAACATTATCTTGATGGGGAAAATAAATCCCAGACTTTTGCTAGGGAAGAAGAAAGTAATTATTCAATTTTGTTTAGAACGACTTTACTGGAGATTGACGCTTTCTGTTATAGGACACTCCACTGGGGATCTTTGACTTTTGCTTGGGGATAGAAGCTTTCAAGCAGAGTCGATTGTTCGTCATTATTTTTATTGAAGGATTTGATTCTTATGTACCCATACTGGGGATAAAATAGATGTATATTCCTCTGATATGCTACCTGACCAGGTTTCAGATATGGGTATCAGCTCTTCTGGGGAGGACAACGTTGAATGACATCTGGCTAGAGAAGAGAATTATTACAGGGAATTTGTAGTATTGGAGAAATAAACTCCGTTGGGGAATTAAATCCTATAGATTTCATTGAGGAAATAACCTTTGATGGGGATTGGAATTTCATAGCTTGTGATGAGGAAGTTTCCACCGTATGCTGGGGAAATAATCAATCTTCCTTATCTGGTAGGGGACCTATTGTGGAAGATGATCATGTCAAGATATCCATTAGGGATATGGAGGTGAACTGCTGGAAGATGCCCCAATTTTTGTATGAGGGCATGTTGGACTTGTTAGGGAATTGATAATGCGAAAATACATAGCTTATTTAACCCGATTTACATAAATAAAGTTATCATTTTATCTAAATTATGTTGCATTATGTTGGCTTTTCATGTTTGTTTCATGTAATTATTCCATCCAAGGCCTACATGAGAAGAGGAGAAGAAATGGAAAAGAAATAAGTTAAAAATTAGAAAAATTGAAGAAAAACATAAGATTTCATATCATAAGGTTGTGCCCCTCGACACACCTTCTGTTCCTCCCGGCACAAGTGCAATTTGTGTGCCCCTCGGCACACAAACCATTCTGATCGGCACAAAATAAATATGTGTACCCCACAACACACGTTTCATTCCACTCGGCACATCATGTATTATGTTTTGTTTTGCACGAAGATTTCTCCACGATTCCAGGAATCTCCAGTGCCAACGACCTGCATTTTTGAAGCTGAATTTCCTTCTGGTCTTTCTCCACAAGCGAACTTTTTGGGAAGCACGAAGTTATATTTCTATATTTTCTGAAGCATTTTTGTTACGAGGAGAGATATAAAAAGAAGATCAGTTACAAAGTCGAGCTCTCTCTCTCTCTCTCTCACTCGCATAATTTGGAACTCTCTCTCTATCTGTTATGTGCAGAATTTTCTCTCATATCTGCTATTTTTACTTTTGTTATATTATTCTACAATTTCCTTTTTTCTCTTTCACACCATTATTCAATTTAACGTTCAGAGCTTTGTTTATAATCTAGGCAGATAAAAACCTTCATCTAAAAAATAATAGTTTTCTACACTGGGAAACTATTGCAACATTAGATTTTCTTCATAGCCTCCTGAACTCGTTTTAGTTTAATATTTTATTCTGCATTCAAGTAGTTTTCCGCAAGAAAATCCTGCTAGAATATTGTGGAGGATTGCTACAAGTACTTAAAGAATTGCATTCTCATTATTTAATTCTAGGTTTCTTTTAGTTTAATTTTATTACTGTTTTTATTTACTAATCCTGCCTGCATTATTATATGTCTGTTATTTTTTTGTGTTCTTAACAAATAATATGACGGGATAATCTCTCTGATACCGGTATGTAAAGTCACCAACCAAGCGAATTCGATAATAAATTGGCATAAACATTTTATAAAAATACTTTTCTGGTTTGATTTCCAATTTTAATATAAATTGTTTTGTTACGAGAGTAAGAAACAAACAAAAGGCTAAAATCAATAATCACAAGAGTGTGAGTTTTTAACCGGATATTGGTCATCACACATTGGTTTTAATTACCACGAGAGTGGTTTACGATTAATTAGAATCTATTCATTTTCCATTTTTTTTAAATGTTGAATAAAACAATGAGAGTGATCATTTAAGTTTAATAATATAGTCCGAATCAACAATCACGAGAGTGTGAGATAAATATTTTTAAACTGATAGTTTCTACTGAATAAGTGTTTTAAATACTCAAAGTTATGCCAATGAATCACTGAATTCTTGAAGTCAGACTATTACGTACTGGTGTCCCGTTATTGAATATTTCAATTAAGTTAAACATTATTTTTTCGTCTACCCCAAAATCCTAGATTCATTAGCCTTAGCTTTACATAGTAGCTTTAGATAACAATATTTTGATTACCAGTCCCAGTGGGTGCGATATATTTTAAAACTATGCTATCAAATTGTACGCTTGCAGTTAATACACCCGATAGACTCATATAGTCAAGAGATCAGGAATATATCTCTGTTGGGGATGAGCTTGTGAAGATATCTATGTAGAGATAGTTCCATGGAGATTGCTCTACGGTGATTTGTGGATAACTTGAACATTAACCCAATTCCTAGAGTCTTTAGTAAATGCTAATCCTTTTTTCATGCATGTATTTTGTAAACAGTAATCATACTCAAATGAATATGTTCATTCAGCATAATCATTGGACATTTTTGTAAAACAAAACAAAGAAAGTAAAAACAATTTTAAATTTTGAAATATATTTAATTGTATTGAACCTATAAGTAGGCAGTTTTATACAAGAAGACATAAATCCTAGTAAGAGAAAATCATCGTAAAAATTGAAAAAAAAGGGTACAAAGAAAAACAGCTATGTTGAAATGATCCTATCGAGTTTCAACTCTGCTATTGCCCCTATGTCTTCAAGTATCTCATCACTTGCTGTCAGAAGAAGATGATTGAATTGATCTGTACCGTTGGAACTTGACGCTAGTAATAAAACTGGTTGTAAGTAGATAGGTTATCCAACAGGACATAATCGTATGCTTTAATCCCTAACTTTTTCCTGGACCACTCTTTCGGGTTTTCAGTCCATCAGGATATCCTTTTTTGCCCAAGTCGCCTTTTCAGGGTTTCGACTTGTCGGATGTACAATTTATATATATATTCCTAATTTTTTCCCGAACACTTTTGGTTCACCGACATGCCCTTATTTTGGCCTAGGACTGTCAACCTAGCGGGTCTATTTTATCCGTAGTATTTTTTTACTATGTCTGTGTTCATAGGGTGCAGAAAATCTTCACCGTCCATGGTGGTAAGTATCATAGCATCGCCGGAAAATATCTTTTTGATCACAAATGGCCCTTCGTATGTGGGAGTCCATTTTCCCCTGGGATCACCTTATGGTAGGATGATGCGCTTTATTACCAAATCACTAGCCTAGTAAACCTGATGTTTGACTTTGTTGTTAAAGGCCTTGATCATGCGTTTCTGATACATCTGACCATGACAAACAACCACAATCCTTTTTTATCAATCAAATTTATCTGGTCAAGTCGAGTATGAATCCATTTGTCTTCATCTAAATTTGCGTCTTTCATAATCCTTAGGGAAGGAATATGGATTTCAACAGGTAAGACAACCTCCATACTGTAGACGAGAGAGAGCGAGGTTGGTCCAGTTGATGTACATACTGAAGTGCGGTAACCATGAAGAGAAAATGGTAACATCTCATGCCAATATTTGTATTTCACCATCATCTTCTGCAAGATCTTCTTGATATTCTTGTTGGCAGTTTCCATTGTGCCATTCATCTTTGGTCGGTTACGGAGAAGAATTGTGATGTTTAATCTTGAAATGCGTGTAGAGTTCCATGATCATAGTATTGTTAAGTTTGGTACCATTGTCTGTGATGATCCTTTCAATGATTCCATACAGACATATAAGGTTATACTTAAAGAAAAAAACCATAACATTCTTGGTAACCGAAGCAAACGAGGTTGCCTCTACCTACTTCATGAAGTAATCAATAGTGACAAGGATGAAATCATGCCCATTGGAAGTAGTAGGCTTAATCTCTCCAATCATATCAATGCCCCATATTGCAAACAACCAAGGAGCAGTCAAGACATTCAAAGGAACCAAAGGCACATGTATTTTGTCAGCACAAATCTGGCATTTGTGGCAACTTCTAGAGTGATGATGGAAATCGATTTCCATGGTAGAGAAATAATAAGTTTCTCTCAGAATCTTCTTAGCCATTGGAGTAAGTACCAAAGACACCTTCATGCATACCTTCCATAATTTTCTCAGCTTCCTTCTTGTCTACACAACGAAGCAGAGTCGAATTGTGGTTGCGCTTGTACAAGATTTTGTTACTCAGAAAGAACTTGGAATAGAACCTCCTTAGAAATTTCTTATCATTGATAGATTCCCCTTTAAGATACTCTTGAGTTTCGAGGTATCTTTTTACTTCGTGGTATCAAGGCTTTTCCTCTATTCCATTAATATCAACTTCGTAGCAATGCACTGATTCATCTATCCTCTCAATAGTAATTCGAGGAGCTTCATTATCCCATCTGACTTTGAAAATAGATGACATGGTAGCTAGTGTGTTTGCCAATTGATTCTCTTCTCATAGAATGTGTTAAATAGTTATTTCTTTGAAGTACGAAATTAATGTCAATACATGCTCTCGATAAGGAATGAGATTTGGATGCTTCATGTCCCATTATCCCTTAATCTGATTGATCACTAGGGCTGAGTCCCCATATACATTCAAGAATTTAATTCTCATATCGATGGCAGCTTTGATACCCATGATGCATGCTTCATACTCAGCCATATTGTTGGTACAGTCAAAATACAATCTGGCGGTGAATGGCGTATGTAAATCCTTGGGAGAGACAATCACAACACCAAGCGCGTTAGAAGCTCCATAAGAAACCATAGTCCATTGGAATCCTGATTCAGGTCCTTCATATGGTCCAGGTTCTTCATAATTAGTAACTAACATGATATTCTCATAAGGGAACTCAAAATTCATAGACTGGTAGTCATCTATAGCTTGATGAGCCAAATGATCTGCCAGTACACTTCCTTTGATTTCCTTCTGAGTAGTGTACTAAATGTCGTATTTTGTCAAGACCATTTGCCATCTTGCTATTCTTCTGGAGAGATTATTGAATATGTATTTTATTGGATCCATCTTAGAGATCAACAAAGTAGTATGAGTCAACATATATTGTCTTAGTCGGTGATCCACCCATGCAAAAGCGCAACAAGTTTTCTCGAGTAGTGAGTATCTTATTTCATAGTCGGTAAACTTTTTTCTAAGGTAGTATATTGCATGCTTTTTCGACCGGACTCGTCATGTTGCCTCAATACACACCCTATTGAGTTCTCTAATACTGTCAAGTACATGATCAGAGATCTCCCTTTAACTGGTGGAATCAGAATTGGAGGTTCCTGGAGGTACTCCTTGATTTTGTAGAAGGCTATCTGACAATCATTGTTCCACTTTACTACTTGATCTTTCTTCAGTAACTTGAAGATTGGTTGACAAGTAGCAGTAAAATGGGATATAAACCTGGAAATCTAGTTCAATCGTCCTAAGAAACCTCTGACTTCCTTCTAAGTACGGGGAGTTGGCATTTCTTGAATGCCGTTAACCTTGGCAGGATTAACTTCAATACCTTTACCACTGACAACGAAACCTAGGAGTTTACTGGATCTTACCCCAAAGGTGCACTTGTTTGGATTCAACCTCAACTGGTACTTCTTTAATCTCTCAAACTGCTTGTGCAGGTGTTCGAGATGTTCTTCTTCAGTATGAGACCTGGCTATCATGTCATCAACGTAAACCTCTATCTCATGATGGATCATATCATGGAGCAAAGATACCATAACACGCTGATATGTTGCACCAGCGTTCTTCAAACCAAAAGGCATAACTTTGTAACAGAAAGTGCCCCAATATGTGATAAAAGTAGCCTTCTCCATGTCATCAGGTGCCATCTTGATTTGATTATAACCAGAGAAACCATCCATGAAGAAAAATACTTTGTGTTAAGCGGTGTTATCAACCAGAACATCAATATGCGGAAGCAGAAAGTCATCTTTGTGGCTTTCCCTATGAAACAACCGGCTGAGAATCAACTGAAAATGAAATCAATGAAGTCGCCATCAAATGGTTTTTTATCCCGCCTAAAGGGAAAGGTAAACATCGAGTAAACCTGAGAAGGGTGAAATCAAGGTCGAACGACCAAGAGATATGGGTAAGGGAGTCTGTTATGCAAGGGGAAAGTATTAGCACCCCACACGCCCGTAGTACTCTACAGTATACACTCTTGTTGTTCTAATAAAAGGGTGTGTAAGAATCTATATCTAAACTGTACAAGGAATTCATGCAAAATAAAGGAGAAAATAATGTAGATAAAATAAAAGTTGTGCTCGTTCGGGCCCTACCCCAATGCATACGTATCCTTTTTAAGGAATCAGAGCATCTGTAGTTTGTAACACCCTCTAAAACCCCAAAGAAAATTTCGCAAATAATTAAAATTATAATTTCAGAGTACATGTATAATTCGAGGATGCTACAATTCTCTTTTAATAAAACAACAAATTCCTGTCATGCATAATCTTAGTAGTAACTCATACATGTTTACACAGCGGAATAATCTATTTAATAAAACCAAAGTTATAATATTTTCAAATCATCAGGGATTAACACCTGGAATATATCAACATCATATTATAACCAAATACTAAGGAAATAAACGAGTCTGACTAAAGCAGCTCGACAAACAAACGTTCCCGGAGTTACAACTATCAGAGCATGACCCGGACAATACTAAAACGAAAGTAAACTAGAACGACAAGCCTTCGCCAAGCACCTGAACGAAGCTCCTCAATCTGAAATATTCAACAGTAAGGGTGAGCATCTCAATTATACATTTGATTATACGTTCATAACAATCAATTCAGGAAATCATAAGCATCACCCAATAATTAGCATATTTCATAGTTTACAAAAACCCTTACAATTCATATATCCATGATACATTGCTTTTCATATTTGCAAATAATCATCAAACATCGTCAACCATGTAGCAATCATACGTGCATACAAACAATCAAATACAACATTGGAAAAATCATCCATTCATGTTATATTCAAGGTAATGCAACACACCCATGCATGTGGTACCACTTTACCGCCCCATTAAATCTCGGGTCACGGATAACTCACCGTCCCATTATATCGCGGACACGGCTACCACCTCAACGTTCCATTAAATCGCGGACACGTATATTGGCCACCATGTTAATTCCACACAGTGGGAATTAACAAATGCAACATGATATGTAAGTATGTAACACTCAGCATACTATAAACATCAATCGACATATCATGCAACATCAACAACATCAAATCATAACAAGATATGGATAGCATGTAATCACTCAGCATACTATTTAAACATCAATCATATCAAGTCATGTCATAAATTCACGCTCGATAACATTATTCAAAAGCATGGCAAAAATCCAAAATCCAGCACTGAAAACAAAGTTCAGAAAAATCAACACAGTAGCCTCAACACGGGTGCCCGTGTTGTACAACACGGCCCGTGTTGGGCAATACGTCCAGAAAACACAATTTTTCCTCATCAATACAGGGACTCAACACGGGTGCCCGTGTTGTGCAACACGGCCCGTGTTGGGCAACACATTCCAGAAAAAAAACATTTTATCCTTATCAGTACAGGGGGAGCAACACGGGTGTCCGTGTTGTACAACCAGAAAAGCAACCAGAAGAGCAACACGGGTGCCCGTGTTGTGCAACACGGCCCGTGTTGCTGAGCGCGTACAGGATTTTTCCTGAACCTGCAGCAGCTCAGAACAACAGCCAAACGCGGGAAAATGTCGGTTAAACGCGCATTTCGGTACATAACGACATCGATACTTCACAACTCAAAACAACACATTCATTTCATAATTACCAACATTTATTGTAGTAACCTTAACAGTGATTACTCGTCCCTCTTTGGGGAATTTCTGACAACATTAAGGTTATCCCTACAACTTCCAAGGTAAATTCACGATCATGCAGATATACTCCCAATTCACCATTTGGAACCTAAAATTCCTAATCGATTCATAAAAATTGGGAACCTAACCCTTTTCTAACAAGGTTCAATCCTAAGGGTATCAATTCCTAGTAACCTCTAACAATTGGGGTTTTTTCCTACGATTACCCAATCAACCGTACATAAACCCATAAACAAAGGTAAATCGAGTAATAGCCCCCCTTACCTTATCAATTAGCAGCTTTGAACTTTTTGAGCGATGTTCTTCGTTCTTCGTTCTTCGTACCTTCAGAGCTCTATTTCCCCAAATTCCCAACTTCTGTTTATCGTGAAAAATGAGAAAACTAACTTGAGTTCCAAAACATATCTTTACTTCTTTTGCACCCCCACTCTTTACTAACAACATCCAAGCCCAATAACTTAAAACTCAGTATTTTCTTATTTCTTTTATTTTCTTCCATATTTCAAAATAAATAATTCCTTTTTATTTTATTAATTCTAATAAAATAATTTCCCAATTTAATTAAATCAAAAAAATGAAACTGGGGTGTTACAACTCTCCCCCACTAAAAGAGTTTTCGTCCTCGAAAACGTACCTTAGACGAACAGTTCCGGATAAGCCTCTTTCATCTGGCTCTCCAGCTCCCAAGTGATATTTCCATCTGCTGGACCTCCCCAAGCAACCTTCACTAATGCTATCTCTTTACCTCTTAACTGTTTCACTTCCCGATCTTCTATCCTCATAGGCAATGTTTCTACTGTCAGGTTATCTCTCACCTGTACATCATCTATTTGGATTACATGAGATGGGTCTGGAATGTATCTCCTCAGCTGAGAAACATGAAAAACATCGTGCAAATTCGCAAGTCTCGGAGGTAAAGCAATACGATAAGCAACTTCTCCAACTCTTTCTGTAATCTGAAACGGACCAATAAAACGCGGAGTCAATTTCTTAGATTTCAACGCTCGACCAATACCCGTCATCGGAGTAACTCTCATAAACACATGATCTCCAGCACTAAATTCTAAATTCTTTCTCCTCTTATCATGATAACTTTTCTGACGACTCTGAGAAGCTCTCATCTTCTCTTGAATCAATTTGATCTTTTCAGTAGTCTGCTGAACAATCTCTGGCCCAACTACCGAACTCTCTCCAGATTCATACCAACACAAAGGCGTTCTACATCGTCTACCATACAATGCCTCAAACGGAGCAATACCAATACTCGAATGGTAACTATTGTTATAAGTAAATTCAATCAATGGCAAATAGCTATCCCAAGCTCCACCCTTCTCTAAAACACAAGCACGCAATAAATCTTCCAACGATTGAATCGTCCTCTCCGTCTGTCCATCAGTCTGAGGATGGTAAGCTGAACTCAACCTCAATTTAGTACCCAAAGCTTTCTGCAATCCTTCCCAAAATTTCGAAGTGAACCTCGGATCTCTATCCGACACAATACTAGAAGGAACTCCATGCAAACTCACTATTTTCTCAATATATAACTGTGCCAATCTCTCCATTGAGCAATCCATTCGCACCGGTATAAAATGAGCAGACTTAGTCAACCTATCCACAACGACCCATATCGCTTCACAATTCATAGGAGTCCTCGGCAACCCAGATACAAAATCCATCGAAATGCTATCCCACTTCCATTCTGGAATAAACATTGGTTGCATAAATCCAGACGGCTTCTGATGCTCAATCTTCGATTTCTGACAGATTAAACATGCATACACAAATTCAGCTATTTCCTTTTTCATTCCCGGCCACCAAAACAATTTCTTCAAATCATGATACATTTTCGTGGCACCCGGATGAATACTCATCCCACTGCGATGTCCTTCCTCTAATATACTCTTCTTGATTTCTGCGACATCAGGAACACAAACTCTATCGCCAAATCTCATAACATCATTTTCATCAATTCTAAACTCACCACCTTGACCTTGGTTGATCAATGTCAATTTATCAACTAAATTAACATCAGATTTCTGCCCGATCCTGATCTCTTCTAGAATACCACTAGTAAGTTTCAACATACCCAAACGAACACACTTCGGAGTACTTTCACAAACTAAACTCAAATCTCGGAATTGTTCAATTAAATCCAATTCACGAACCATCATCATAGACATATGCAAGGATTTCCTGCTCAAAGCATCCGCAACCACATTTGCCTTACCAGGATGGTAATTCAAACCAAAATCATAATCTTTGAGAAATTCCAACCACCTTCTTTGCCTCATATTGAGCTCTTTCTGATCGAAAAGATACTTCAAACTCTTATGATCACTATACACTTCAAATCTCGAACCATACAGATAATGTCTCCACAATTTCAAGACAAACACAACTGCTGCCAACTCTAAGTCATGAGTAGGATAGTTCCTTTCATGAACCTTCAACTGTCTCGAAGCATACGCAACTACCTGTTGATTCTGCATTAAAACACCACCTAAACCCAACAGAGATGCATCACAATAGACCACAAAAGATTCCACCGGATTCGGCAAAATCAGAATAGGAGCACTAGTCAATCTCCGCTTCAATTCTTGGAAACCTTTCTCACAATCAGAATCCCAAATAAATGCTTGTCCTTTACGAGTCAATTTTTGTCAACGGCAATGCTAACTTTGAGAATCCTTCGATAAACTTTCTGTAATAACCTGCAAGACCAAGAAAACTTCTGATTTCAGAAACAGTCTTCGGTGCTTCCCACTGAGATACTGCTTCTACCTTTGTAGGATCCACTGCAATCCCATTCTTAGAAATCACATGTCCAAGAAAACTAACTTCATTCAGCCAGAATTCACATTTGGACAACTTTGCATACAACTTCCTATCTTTCAACAACTCTAACACAATTCTGAGATGTTCCGCATGCTCTTTGTCATTCTTGGAATAAATCAGAATGTCATCAATAAAAACCACAACCAACTTATCCAGATACGGATGAAAAATCCTGTTCATATATTCCATGAAAACACCAGGTGCATTAGTAACCCCGAACGGCATAACAGAATATTCATAATGCCCATACCTCGTTCGAAAAGCAGTCTTTTGAATATCTTCCGCTTTCACACGAATCTGATGATATCCAGATCTCAAGTCAATCTTACTGAATACACTGGCTCCAATTAGTTGATCCATTAAATCATCAATCCTCGGTAACGGGTACCGATTCTTAATGGTTACCTTGTTCAATTGCCTGTAATCAACACACAGTCTCATATAACCTTCTTTCCTCTTAACCAACAATACCGGGGCACCCCAAGGCGAAACACTTGGACGAATAAACTTCTTCTCCAGTAAATCTTCCAACTGACTCTTCAATTCAGCCAACTCAGACGCAGACATACGATATGGCGTCATCGACACCGGTCTCGTACCAGGAATCAAATCTATAGAGAATTCCACTTCTCTCTCAGGAGGTAGCTCACCAACATCATCCGGAAAGACTTCTGGAAAATCACACACCACTGGCAATTCCCCACTCCTGACCTTTCCTGTTGCATCTAACGAAGCAAGTAACATAAACACATTAGCACCGTCTTCCATTGCTTCTTGTACCTGCCTAGCAGTCATAGTCAAATTCTCGACACCAACTGCTTCTGGAAAAATCACCGTCTTAGCAAAGCAGTTCAGATGAACCCGGTTGAATTCCAACCAGTTCATCCCAAGGATGATATCAATTTGTTCAAGCGGTAGGCACACTAAATCCATACCGAAACCTCTACCAAAAATCTCAATAGGACAATTCCTACATACAAGTGAAGTTGTCACTGAACCCGATGCAGGAGTATCAACAATCATGCTACCTTGCATACCAGATATGTCCAGTTTCAACCTCTCAGCACAATCCAAAGAAACGAAAGAATGAGTTGCACCAGTATCAATAATTGCAACTAAAGGTGTGCCATGAATAAAACACGTACCTTTAATCAATCGATCCTCTGGAGTAGTCTCAGATCCAGACAAAGCGAACACTTTTCCACCTGACTGATCCTTCCTAGGCTTAGGACACTGCGGACGAATGTGACCTTCTTCGCCACAATTGTAACAAGTGACAGACTTCCCTTTGCAATCACTAGACAAATGACCAGTCTTTCCACATTTATAGCACTTCTTCTCATCACTCTTGCAATCTCGAATGTGATGACCAAATTCACCACACCTGTAGCATCTGATAGGAGCCTTAGAATCTCCCCCACTAGGCCTTTTCCAACCGCCTGATCTCTGGTTATCTCTACCATATGGCTTGCCACGGTCCATATGTTGCTTTCCTCTTTTGTCAACAGCCCCACGAGAGTGAGACGACCTATTCTTGGTAATATCTTCTTCCAAGATTCTGCTACAATCCACCAGATCAGAAAATCTACGAATACGCTGGTACCTGATTCCCTGCTTAATCTCATCTCGGAGACCATTCTCAAATTTGATACATTTAGAGAATTCCCCAGCCTCATCATTGTTGTAGTGTGCATAATACTTTGCCAGCTCAGTGAACTTAGTAGCATACTCACTAACAGTCAGATTGCCCTGCTTAAGCTCCAAAAACTCAATTTCCTTTCTTCCCCGAACATCTTCAGGAAAGTACCTCCTCAGAAAAGCCCTTCTGAAGTTAGCCCAAGTCAGTGCCTCTCCATCCTGAACCATTTCAGTCCTTGTGGCAACCCACCAGTCGTCGGCTTCTTCTGCCAACATATGTGTACCATATCTGACTTTCAGATCTTCAGCACAATCAATCACACGGAAAATCCTTTCGATTTCCTTCAGCCACTTCTGAGCACCTTCAGGGTCATGTGTACCTTTGAACAACGGAGGATTGTTCCTTTGGAAATTTCCCAATTGCCTATCAGCACCAATCACGCCTCCAGTTGGGTTTCCAGCAAGTACACCAGCTAACATCCCCAAAGCCTCAGCGAGTGCAGCATCATTTCGTCTGTTACCTCCTCCAGCCATATTCCTGAGAATTAAAACATACTCTTCATTAGAATACAGTATCGACAGTGTTATCTTACACTAATCGCATACAAAAGGGATGACTGACTCAAGACTCTGGTCGCAACGACCGACTATGCTCTGATACCACTATTGTAACACCCTCTAAAACCCCAAAGAAAATTTCGCAAATAATTAAAATTATAATTTCAGAGTACATGTATAATTCGAGGATGCTACAATTCTCTTTTAATAAAACAACAAATTCCTGTCATGCATAATCTTAGTAGTAACTCATACATGTTTACACAGCGGAATAATCTATTTAATAAAACCAAAGTTATAATATTTTCAAATCATCAGGGATTAACACCTGGAATATATCAACATCATATTATAACCAAATACTAAGGAAATAAACGAGTCTGACTAAAGCAGCTCGACAAACAAACGTTCCCGGAGTTACAACTATCAGAGCATGACCCGGACAATACTAAAACGAAAGTAAACTAGAACGACAAGCCTTCGCCAAGCACCTGAACGAAGCTCCTCAATCTGAAATATTCAACAGTAAGGGTGAGCATCTCAATTATACATTTGATTATACGTTCATAACAATCAATTCAGGAAATCATAAGCATCACCCAATAATTAGCATATTTCACACAATGGGAATTAACAAATGCAACATGATATGTAAGTATGTAACACTCAGCATACTATGAACATCAATCAACATATCATGCACATCAACAACGTCAAATCATAACAAGATATGGATAGCATGTAATCACTCAGCATACTATTTAAACATCAATCATATCAAGTCATGTCATAAATTCACGCTCGATAACATTATTCAAAAGCATGGCAAAAATCCAAAATCCAGCACTGAAAACAAAGTTCAGAAAAATCAACACAGTAGCCTCAACACGGGTGCCCGTGTTGTACAACACGGCCCGTGTTGGGCAATACGTCCAGAAAACACAATTTTTCCTCATCAATACAGGGACTCAACACGGGTGCCCGTGTTGTGCAACACGGCCCGTGTTGGGCAACACATTCCAGAAAAAAAACATTTTATCCTTATCAGTACAGGGGGAGCAACACGGGTGCCCGTGTTGTGCAACACGGCCCGTGTTGTACAACCAGAAAAGCAACCAGAAGAGCAACACGGGTGCCCGTGTTGTGCAACACGGTCCGTGTTGCTGAGCGCGTACAGGATTTTTCCTGAACCTGCAGCAGCTCAGAACAACAGCCAATCGCGGGAAAATGTCAGTTAAACGCGCATTTCGGTACATAACGACATCGATACTTCACAACTCAAAACAACACATTCATTTCATAATTACCAACATTTATTGTAGTAACCTTAACAGTGATTACTCGTCCCTCTTTGGGGAATTTCTGACAACATTAAGGTTATCCCTACAACTTCCAAGGTAAATTCACGATCATGCAGATATACTCCCAATTCACCATTTGGAACCTAAAATTCCTAATCGATTCATAAAAATTGGGAACCTAACCCTTTTCTAACAAGGTTCAATCCTAAGGGTATCAATTCCTAGTAACCTCTAACAATTGGGGTTTTTTCCTACGATTACCCAATCAACCGTACATAAACCCATAAACAAAGGTAAATTGAGTAATAGCCCCCCTTACCTTATCAATTAGCAGCTTTGAACTTTTTGAGCGATGTTCTTCGTTCTTCGTTCTTCGTACCTTCAGAGCTCTATTTCCCCAAATTCCCAACTTCTGTTTATCGTGAAAAATGAGAAAACTAACTTGAGTTCCAAAACATATCTTTACTTCTTTTGCACCCCCACTCTTTACTAACAACATCCAAGCCCAATAACTTAAAACTCAGTATTTTCTTATTTCTTTTATTTTCTTCCATATTTCAAAATAAATAATTCCTTTTTATTTTATTAATTCTAATAAAATAATTTCCCAATTTAATTAAATCAAAAAAATGAAACTGGGGTGTTACATAGTTCGACTCACATGTTTTTGTTGGTTTGTATTTTTTAATGAACAATATTAATTTCGCCTTCTGCAGTAGCTCGACCTTTGGAGACTCACGCATCAGCACAAAAGTGAATTAACATGTTCTTTCTGAAAATTTTGAAAGGAAAGCCCGAAGGCGCAAAAGAGTTTGCATTGGTTGATATTTTTTACCTTGAAGAAGGATTTGGAAGTTGTTAGATGTTTTGTACTTTTTTTTGCCAATAAAAGAGTTTTAGTCTTAATACAATGATTCGAAAGAAAGAAAAACATCTAAGGGAAAATAACCTAAATCTATCCCTAATGTTATCATACAGATTGATCCTAAAGTTGAGTTTTGAAGGGAAATCTCTACCCTATGTTGACATGCTTGGATACAATCCTAATTTCTATCACAAATCATCATCTATAGATGAATCAAGAAGTCCTAAAGGAGCATAGCAAGGGTCTATCACCTAAAAATATGTCTATCTCAAATCGTCATCTATAGATGAATCAAGAGCTCCTAAGGGAACATGCTGAGGGTATATCATCTCAAAACATGCACACAAAGATGAAATCAAGCAAGCAAGCCAATAAGCTAAAGAGAGCACACCTAAAGAGATCCTATCTAGGTTAGCATTCCAAAGAAATTCTAACAAAACTATCCTACGGGGAACATGCAATGAGAGCGAAGTCATGATCTTAATTTCTAAATTGAGTAACTCATCGATCAACAAGAAATAAAGGAAAGCGATAAAATCCTATAGGGAGCATGCACTGAGATCAAAGTCGTGATCTCAATTTTTAAATTGAGTGACTCATCGATCAACAAGAAATCAAGGAAAGCGATAAAATCCTATAGGGAACATGCACTGAGAGTGAATTCATGATCTCAATTTCTAAATTGAGTGACTCATCGATCACCAAGAAAGGAAGCAAACACAAGCACAACACATATAGCAAATAAAGTAAGGAATTCCTGCTACATGTCTTTAAACAACGACTTTGAGTTCACGCTCTTTATTTCCTACTTCTCATGATATCTAGAAAGAAGTAAAGTGAGAAATTAGATAAACAAGAGAAAATACCAAACGAATATTAATCCATAGCAAAGCGTATCAAAATAGAGAAACCCGACGATCTTCGCGAAAGCTTCACCAATTAGAGAAAAGAGTCAGAAATCAAATGCCTGGAATAAGCGTCGAAACATCATCGATGTGAAAATAAATCAAAATCAAAATATCAAGTGCATCCGTATCTCGCACCATAAACCTGCATAAGACTCAAATCTAACAGAGAATGTCTGTTTCCTCTTCAAAGCCATGCAGGCAATGAGAAAAACCAACTAAAAGCCTCCTTGAGTTTCCTTGATGAAAATTATGCTCTTAACTAGCTTCGAAACTTCTTGAAAAAACATCAACAATTTTTACACAATCAATTAAAAAAATCAATCACGACAATTATACAATTAAATTGAAATAAATATAGAAAGTGAAGCTTCAATAGAGTGCAAAGCTAGATCCATAAGTAGTTTTTGCAAGAAAAAGGTGTAACAAAAAGCACAAGGTATGGGCCTATGGGAAATTCGGTTCAGCCCAGACATTACCAGCAACACAAACCATTCATCAGTAAATTATTTCAATTATATTTAATAAATTTTAAAAATAATAAAAGGAAAAGATACAATGTTGTTTGGTCGAAAGAATAGGGTTCACAGGCATAACTTCAAGAGAGAATTAGCTCTTCTTCTTCAAACAAAAGCACAATGACACTTTTTCTTCTTTATTCCTCTCACACCAGCGGTGGCGTGGCTTCACTCAAATTCATCATCTCCTTCGTGGTTTCATCTTCCTCATTCAGCCATCGTGATACCTACATCGCACTGCGGTTCACATCTCCATTCGACACCGCCGCCATAACCTTACAACCATACATTTCCTTTTTTCTCTTTTTCATCTATGTTACCGGAGCGCATCCGGCGAAAAGACGCCTCCGTCCTCACTTTCTCAACCCACAAACCTAGTTTAAAATCCCTCTCCAACCTCGAATCCTCCATCTATTTCACATATAAAACCTCCAATAGCAGATATCAGAATCAAAGTGAAGAAAACCTATTTACGACGGCGATTCCGACGAGGTTATGACGAACTCCAGCGAGTGTTCTGAGGTAAACTCCCAAGATTCACCTTCATCTGATTCTTGCTCCACTTCTTCTCTCTTCTACTTCAGAACCTTTTCTTGCTTGTTTTGTGATGAAAAAAATTGCGATGTTGTTGTAATAGATTGAAGCCGAAATTGCTATGATGGTGATGCTGCAGGTTGACTGAACTCAGTAACGACGTTATTGATGACTGAAGCAGAAAGTAGAAAGATGAAGATGATGTTGAATATTCTTGCAGGTTCAGGGTTGATGATGATGATGAAGATCAAAGTTGATGTGATGCGAAGAAGATGATTTTCTGTGATTTGTAGAGGATTGAAAAGGTAACCCTTCAAGCCATTTTTCTATGATTTTCTTTGTGTATTTTTATCGTGAATCAATCCTCCTCAATCTCTGAAAATTTCTGTTATATTTTGTTAGAAGTTTGTTACAAAATATTGAACATGAGTTGTTGATTTCGAGAATTGGTTAGAGATTCCAGTGGCTAGGATTGATTCTGATTTTTCTGAAGTCCTGTTATGACTCTGCCTGGAGCTTTTTGTTTTCACATTATGGACTGGCTGCTAATTTTTAGAATGCCACAGTTTGCACTTTATTTTGAGCTTTTGTTCAAAAATATTTTCTCTTCTGAACAGAACACCGTTTTGAGTTAGTTTCTGTTGATTTTTCTGTTAGAATTTGGAAATTAGTTACAGGAGTTAACTACTTATCTGTTACAGTTAGTTAGGAGTGAAAAGTTTGTTAAGAAATCTGTTTCAACTCAGTTAGTTATTTTTGCTTTCTGATATTTTCTTTTATATTGTCGAATTTGAAATAAGCCTATCTAATTTTTTGTTCAGTATGTACTTGCTTGAATCTGGATATACCCATGCACCTCTCGAGTCAAATTAGTCCTGACTTGTTCTTCTTTATCGTACTTTTTAATTTGAATGGATGATGATGTATGTGTTGGCTTACCTTGATCCTTGCATATTCATCATCTAGATTTGGTTTATGATCCACAGATAAAGGCATTGGTTCCTTAACATAGCACAAAACCACTCTGGAATTACCACAGTTTGAAACTATAATAGTAGCTACAACATCAGTGGAAGCAACAGTTCCTGGTGCAATAGGTTCACCGTTAACTTTCTCGCCAACTTCATTATCAACCTTCAAAAATACAATTATTGAAAACCTTTTCATAAATCTTGACAATTATCCTTTGTACTTCCAATTATTACACCTTCTTTGAACATTTCTACTTCCTCAGCTAAAGCCAAATGTATACAATCACTACAATAATTTATCTCTTAAGAGCACCGTGGCCATCATATATTCTAAATAAATGGACTGTCTGCTAATTAACATCCTTGTTAATTCTCTCATATTTTTGTGTAGGTTGCAGAATGAATCAAGGGCGGGGACCATGGAGGATAAGGCTTGAAGAAAGGACGTGCAAGATGGAGTCAAAAGAGACTTGGTAAAAAAAATGAAGGATGAAGACTAGATTGTAGGCTTAATGTAAATTTTGTAGAATTGGTCAAAAGTGTAATCTCTTTCTATTTGAAATTACACTTTGAAGTATAGTAACGACAATTGAAATTAGATTTGAAGTATAATTTTGACTCATATAGGGGAATATGGCTTCTTTTAAAAAATGATAAAGTTTGAATTTCCTTTTCCTTCCACTATGCTTCAATTTGAATGAATCTTCAAGCATCTAACATTTTCTCCAATTTGCAATCTTGAACCTTGATTTCATAACATTGTATTTCATTTGGATTTTTCAATATTTCTCGGATGAGTTTTATGATGCTTGGTATCTTGGAGATGAAATAGGACTTGAATCTTTCTTTCCCTCCAAAAGCTTCTTTTAACATTTCATATTTGGCTTCAAATTGCATCCTTTAATATAACACATTATGAGATAAGATACTCTTAGCTAATCAAGGGAACTCGAGTAAGATATTGTCAAAATCTTGGATGCAACTATTACCCAATACACTACGTTCACCTCAAAGCCTTGTGTCAGAACCAAAGAGATAACGTGTATGGCCTAAGCAATGTAACATCTTGATCCTCAAGCATCATAGTTAATTGGAAGAATTTATTTGAATCAATGATAAACAAAGCTCAAACGGTAAAGTGGGCATCGGTACATCCACATTTGTCTTTTGCATGAAGTTTCCGATCACATAACTTGTGACTCAAGTAATAAGTGCCCCCTTTTGATTTACAAATAAAGGTCGAAAGAAAACCCTAGCTAGTCATTGATGAAGAACCTTTGACTACTAGCCTTGCCAAATTCATCTGATAAACCCAAGCATAGGAAAATAAACCCTACTCCATGACCAAGGAGGCCTTGGTGAAGATAACCCTCGCATGAAGTTGAATAAGAATTTCATAGTGACCATATGATCAAATCCCAATTCAAGACCAAGAAGTCTTCGATAGAACCAAGCTTGTATGAAGCAAGCACCTAAAACCATGTGAACCCTGCTTATATGATTACTGAACCCTGAACCTAAAATGCCTTATTGAATGTATATGTATACTCTGTTAGTGACCTAACAAAATATATGCAGATGAATGCCAAACTCTAAGCCAGATAAAAGATATTAGGAGGGCAAATTTTGGGGTGAAACACCCTATTCAAATCCTTGTAGTCTATACACATACGCACCTTACCGTCGTGCATTGAACTGCTTCATGACCTCAACTTTGATCTTTTCAGACATCTCGGGATACATATGTGTAGCGGTAGAAATGTTCAAGACTAAGCCATTGGATTGACTAGACTTTATACAAATCAAAATAAAAATTGCCACCATGATTTATTGTTTCCAAAGGAATGAGAAAAGAGCGAATAACCCAAAAAGAGGGGGAAAGATTCAAGGTAAAGGGGTTGGTTATGCAAAGGGAAGATATTAACACCCTAAACATCTACGGTACTCCGTAGGAGCCTCTTTGTAAAATCTGTATATTTTGGCTATAAAAAATGTTGTATATATAAAAAAAATGGATGGTGGAGGTGAGGAAAGTAATATATTTATTTTTACAATTTTTGCACCCGCCGCGGTTGCGAACCTTTAGTGCCTACATACCACCTTTTCGTGCAATAGGGGATCAGGGTACGCGTAGTTCCTCTTTTAAAAATTTAAAACACAAATGCGTTGGTTAATTTTATGAGATGGAACATCATTGTCATTGTCCGTATGGAAAACATACCTACTACCCACAATCATGAGAAAGGAGAATTTGCATCATCTCAAAGTGAAGGATATGGCTTGGATTTAAAATTCAACAATGCCTCACTCAACACCCAAGTGGAAAATATCTCTCTTTACTACATATTGTAGAAGTATAGTTGTTTGCATCACTACAAGGATTGACAAGAGTTCAACTTTTTTTGAGAAAAGTTTAAAGATAAAAGCCAAAGTGGCAAAATGGTTTGAAATTAGATTGATTGAATTTTAGTCTTATCACAAAAATGTAAAGGCATTATTAAGTTGATTGGAGTTTATTTATAAAAAAAGTTTTGAAAATGCATGGACATAAGTCAAAGTTTATTATGAAAGTGGTTCAAGTTCAAAAACAAGAAGAGTTTTCAAAAAGGGAAAGAAGATTTTTGAAATTAAAGAAGATGGGAGGAGAAGAAGGGACTATCCTAATGCATAAGGTAAAAGATAGGTTTAAGAACCATCTAACCAACAAGAAACAAATACTTGACATTATGAGCCAAGATAGAATTCCCATTCCTTGTATTTAAACCAATAAAGCAAAGAAATACTAGACCTCTTGAGAGAACCAAACTTCAAGTGTATTAAGTCTTCACAAAAAATAGGGCAGAGTAACGACTGTATACGGGTGAATTCCAGATTATAAACAAAGGGTGTAATCAAAAAAACCTGCACATAAAAACAAACAAGCAACCCAATGTCTTGAGGTAAACCTCAAGAACTCCAGACAAAATAATCAGATAAGATCTCCAAGATAGGTCAAGGTTTCTAATCCTAAGTCCAAGAAAAGTCCCATGCTCCATAATGCAAAGGATAGTAACCAAATAGTCCAAGAACCATTAAAGATTCTTTAGGGTTTATGTTGATTATTAAGTGTCTTAAGAAAGAAAAAGAAAAGCTCAAGTGAGCAAAGTAAAAATGGCAAGAAAATAAATGCTCAAATGAGCAAAGACGAAAATGGCATGAAACGTAAATGCTAAAAGTAAATAGTACATAAAGCATAAAAAAAAGTATAAGGTAAACAAGTCAATAATTAGTGGTTAGTTGGATGACCATCTTGAAGCTTGCATTTGGAACTCATTAGAGGATTGGTAGAACCAAAGCCTCCACACAACAAGTTGCATTTGCTTTTTGTCAAGTATATCATCCATTTGGAATTCTCATAAGTACCATTTAATGATCAACGATGTTTAAGTGATCCGCGTTGACCAAAGGTGTTGTAGATCCATTAGAGGATTGATAGAACCAAAGCCTCCACAAAATGAATCTCAAGGTTATTGGATCAAAGATATCAAATTAACATACTAGGGCTTGCAATCATATGTTTCGACCACGAATGATCATTTATTCGAATCGGGACAAAATTTAGCGCTATGTTAAGCAATCGTAAGTGGACTTATATAGAAGTCGCACATATTTTAAGGCCGCTCAATAGCAATCTATGCACCATTTGTTTTGAAACATGATATAGAGATCATGCTCCAACAACATCTAGTGCAATAAGAAAGGGATGAGATGAAGAGGTATGGGAAAAATAAACAAACCATATTTGAATTAAATTTTAATCAAACTATTATTAAAATCATTCATCCATTTTTGTGGAGTTAAACTCAACACCATGGATCTAATGATGTTAATAAAGTTCATCATCGAAAATCTAACCCAAGATCAGCCAGAAAATAATCACAAAATAATATCACATTTAATATACACAAAAAAGGATTTTTAATTTTTTAAAAAAAATAGAAAATAATGAGAAAAATATCAACTATGTTCAAATTAATCAAGAAATGAAAAGTAAGACATTGAAAAATCAGAAAAAGGCCCAAGTAATTTTACAATTTTTTTTGGTAATTTTTTAAAGTCAGAAACTATTTTTAAAATTAAAATAAATGGGTAAAATAAACAAAAAATTGTAAAAAATAGTAAAGTCAGAAACCAAAATAACATAAGGTCACCAATATTTGTCACAATATCATTGGATCATTCCATAATTTTTTTCAGAATTTAAAAATGTATAAAAGTATTTTTAAACATTTAAAACAAATCAAATAAGTGTAAAATTTGTAAAAAATACCAAAACACAAAATTAAATTGTGAAAAAATAAAAATCACAAAGAGAATAATCAAAAATATTTTTCAGATTTTTTTCAGATTTTTTGGACTAAAAATGAGTTTTCTATGATTTTTTGAAATTTAAAACAATTAAAATATAAAAATCAGAAAAAAGAAAATAAAAGTAAAATATGTGGATCATTGGATGAAAGCCAAAACGCGTTAGTAATCAAATCCAAAGGATCTGGCACGCTGTGCATATCATGGTCATTAGTGAATATTATACATAATCATTAATTAAATTAGAATTTGAAAAATACAGATGGCACGCCTTCATTGGTTAGAAGATGACACGTTGGTCATTTTCAACCTCCAGCCATCACGAATTACAGGTCTCTCAAATTGTAAAATCAAAAGCTCAGACCTATGCCATTCGCTTCGTCTCTTCAAGACGAAGACAACCACACCCTCGCGCCAAATTTATATAAACTGTAGCTCAAGAAATTTAGAAGGAAAGTTTTGAAAAGGAATTTGAAATTTCATGGTCAAAACGCGTTTCCAGTAAAAGGTAAGTGTTGCGACTAGAACCATGGCAATGAGAACAACAAAATGATATCAGAGTTTTGAAGAATTGATGAAGGAATCTACCTATTGAAGTTGAGTTGCAGAGCTCTGAAACTGGACTTCTATGGAGCAGTATAGGGAACGATTCTTGAATGTAATTATATGGTTAGCTTCAGGGAAGATCAAGGAAGGTGAATTGATGGAAAAATTGGATTGAAAAATTGGATGGAAAAATTGAAGTTACATAAAATTGAGTTATGGAGCAAGTTTGGCAGGGTGATTTTGGCTATCCAAGCTTGGAAAATTGAATGGGATAGTTCATGTATTTATAAGGGAAGAGAATGGGATCAAAAGAAAGAGTGAATGATGCATTTTGGAGGGAAATCGTGCACACCTGATGCACGAGTGAAGTGTGATACAAACTTCATCAAAACTCATCCAATTCTTGTGTTTTGATACGCTAAACAAATCTGGAACTTCACTAAATACGTTTAGAGGAAAAAACACCTGGAAAACTTGTGATTAGAGGCCACATTATGGATTTCAAATTTCTGACTTGGTGAGAAATTCAATTTCAAAGTGCCAACTTCTGACCAATGGAATTTTCAACTCAAGGGGTCTTAGGGCATAATTCTTGATGCTTTAGAAATATGGGGTTACAAGCTTTGCAATGTAAAAAGAATGGAGTTAAATGGATGCTTGAGATGAAAGTTGTATTGAGTCAAAGTTGGAAAAGAAGGATTGACTTTCCATACTTAGAAATATTTCACATTCTTCTTAAAAAATGACCTATAATGTCTTCCATCCAAACATGGCCTTCCACTTGGAATTTACTCTTGACAAAAATATATGACATGAATTAGATCTCTTGAATGAAACTTTGAAACTTGAATCATAAAAAATATCCAAAATTTAGGCAAGTTATGACTTGTTGAAGTTGGAAAAAAAATCATGAAATGACCTATAATCTTTTGCATCTTTAAGGCAACTTCCATCCATTTTCCCACTTTGCACATAAAAGAAGGCATAAAGTTCACATATTCAAGATCATTATGGAAAAATAATGGACTCAAGGTGATAAACATTGACCAAGATAGGACCATTTAAAGTCACTCATGTAAAATTATGGATTCATATGGATGACTTGTAATCTTTCTTCTTCACCAAGTTCCTTCCACATGAAAACTTCTTGGAAATTTTGAAGTGATTTGTTGATAACCCTTTGAAGATAAGGATATATTTGGAATCACTCAAAAATACCAAAAGGTGAGCAAGATCTACTCCTTTTAAGTTCAAAACCCTAGCTCCTAGATCAAGAAAATGCTTTGATGAACTTTGACAAGTTTGAACAAACTTCTTGTACCAATATTCTTGCTTTGTGAATAGAAGTTGTTGAGGATGATAATGAGGACTCATAGCCACCAAAAACACTTTTATATCTTGAAATTTGATAGAATATTCTCTTGTGACCAATAGGAACAAGGCCTTGTCCAAACATGACAACTTCTCCAATCAACCCCTTGTACTTTTGAGTCAAATCTAAAAACCTTGAAATGTGATGAACCAAAGCAAACTTGCCATTCCAATTATACCAAAACCAATCCAATGGTGAGGTTTGAACTTCTCAAGCTATATTGACTAGGGCATGGAAATAAACTCATGAACCTATGGGGTAGCTTCTTAAATCTCATTGCCTTCTGTAATACCCAAAATTTGTCCTACCCTTTCACTTTTATCTGGCTTATGCATTATTACACTTTTCTCATGTACATAACTCCATTAGGTCATCTAACACATCATTCCTTCATTAATCGATAAAATATGGCATGGGATCCAGGATGTTGAGGGATTGGAGTTGGTTTTCATTGGGAATTTCCTCCTTTATCAAGAGACTTGTTTTCATCAAAAGACAAAGTCATTCCTCCAGGTTACTTTAGGGTTGAAAGAGTTAGGGTTTAGTTCCCTAATCGTGTAGGCTTGAAGAATGGTTCCATGTGAATTTGTTCATTAATAAATTTCAAAGGGGTTTTATCATTACTTGAGGTGAAAGCTATCAGAGATATTGGTATGGTTATTGCAGCCTAGAGTCTAGTGAGTTTTCTTCGTCTAAGAAAATGTAATTGGTATTTGGACCACATGGCTTTGGGTATGGATCTCATACCAAAATAAGGGTTCAAGAGCTCTAAGTGCAATCGTTGAGGTAGAGGCTATTTGTATTCAATTATGGCATACGGGGATATTCGATTTAATATGAAAACTTGGTTATAAGGTGAATTTAAGATACATAGATAACATCATTTTAACTAAAAGAAGTTTCAAAGCCATTTCTTTTGATTACTCATCATGAAAGTGAAATCAAACTTATTTACTAAGAAAATGAATTCATATTTTATGTTACATTCAATCATACCATTACAACTCCAAACCATCTACTTTCCAAAATAGAAGGAATTTACACAAAGAAAATACACCGAATATTACAAAATTACAAATAAATCCAAGTCCCGTGACCAAGCCTTTCCCCACTTTTCAAATCATGAGTCGAGTCTCAATTTAAACTGATACTATGCCTCCTATCCAAGTGAATTCTTTAAGCCCTCTGTCGTTCTTCAAACTCTTCATAGCCTGCATCATTAAGGAAACCAATTTCAATTAGCCAAAGTTCGAACAACCCTGCACCAATTGATAAGAAAAACCAGTTCATAGCCTTCATCGATCCTCTTCAACCTTCTTTCAACCATTCCTCCCCAATCTTCACCTTCAATTCATGCACTCTCTCATCTCTGAACCGTGTTGAATCTTCTTCAACTTTCATCATATCCTCCACTCTCTAATTCACACCTTCATCTACATCATTAACAACCGCCATCAAAACTGCAAAAATAATCATACCCAAAAACTGTTCATCAAAACAAAACCAGTTCATTACTATCAAAAACAGATTTCTAACCAACTTCCAAAAACCTTCCAACTATTTTCCTAATTGAACTAACAGTTCTAACCATTTTCTAACCAAAACTGCATCTACTGTAACCGAATCCCTGCTTAGCGAACTAACTTTTTCTAACCTCATAACAAAATAAAAAAACTAGTAAATCTAACCATCCAATTTCTCTAACCGATTCCAAAATCAACAGCTGAGATTAAATTCGTTCGTAAATAACTTTTCCTAAACTAACAGCTCAAACTACCTATAACAAAAATAACAGATCTCTAAACCTCTCTAATTGCTCAACCACTAACTTTCACCCTAACTGTTTCTAACTGAATCTCCAACAAACTTCTCAATTGACATAACATATAACATATGGGAGGAGAAAACAAAAAAAGAGAGAGGATTCATTCACCAGAAGGTCATAGAAAAATCACAAAAATACTGACCTTTCAATCTCACTTTCTCTCGGCAACTCTTCTTCACCCTTACCTTCGGATATTTCTCTAAATCTCCCTTCTTCGTCCATCACCTTCATCAACTTCACTATAGATTCGATCATCGTCATCTGCTCTGCAACCAAGGTGCAACAACGTCTCTCTTTATAAACCGTAACAAAAGTGCAAAAATATAAAAGAGGCGGAAGAACAAATTTGAATTGCAGAAGGAAAGTGCAAAGATCGAGAAGCGCGTACAAGTGCATACTTGAGTTTTTCGTCTCTGGATTTCTTGGTTTCGCCAGCTCATTCGAAACAGCGTCGTAGCGACACCGACCGGTAAGATCTGGAACCTTTTTTCTCGTCTTATTCGTAGCTTCTTGATGCAAGTATGTAGAGGAAAGCACATAGATTAACGGTCTCATGGAGGCGCGTATTGAAGCCCTTTCATCCTTGTTTAATTTGCATCCTCGGAGACTTAGGGTTTATGTGTTCTTTGATAAGGTTCAAAACGGGTGAATTGAAATTAATGGAAAACGTTGTTGGATTCTTGTTAAGAAAGTTGAGACGAAGAAATTGGAGTGTGATTTGAGCCTTACGGTCATTTGGCGGTGGCGTTTACAGCGGAGAGGGCTCGCCAAAAATTGCACGAAGAGCCTTGTTTGTGAAAGGTCAGAGGGATAATCAAAACGCAACATACTAGCTCATTAGCATTATTCATTTTTTTACTTCTCATTAAATTGCTTTTTCTTATTTTGTTTAATTACTGCCAATTACATTTGGATAATGTTGCACCCCAAAATTTACCCTCTTTATTTAGGCTTATGTTTCATCATGAACATCATAGTGCATTGCATTCATACATTGTGATAGGATCAAAGTACTTTGGTTATCAAGTTTTTCTCAAGCTTTGAAGGTTGATTACATTGGCAAGTTGCTCAAGAAGAATCTTACCATCCAAACCTCTAGATCTTTTCAAGCTCAAAGATTATGGCATAGCTCAAGACATTTTATACATCTCTTTGGATCATCAGAGGATTGGAGTTTGTGTTTGGTTACAAGGGGAATCACTCTTTGGATTCACCAGTCAAAATAGGGTTTTGTTTGAGCAAGGCTATTGGACAATGTACAAGTCTTGATTTAGGGAGCTATAACATCTCTTTAGTATTTAAAAAGTCCTTGCATAAGGGATTGGGCATGATGCCCAAAGGATTTGAAGTTTTGAAGATGATTCATCAGTCTCCTGAGGTGTTGACCAAAACTAGGGTTTGAGTTTTTATCAGGTTTCCTTGAGAACTTTAAAGTGAAACTTTGTACATGGCCTCTATATATTTGGAAGATAATATGTTTGAAGTATTGATCATCAATTTTGAAGGGAAATGGATTAATTGATTCAAAGGGGCAAAATGGTCATTTTGGTCAAAATCAGTCAAAGTCAAGGTTGACCAAGTGAATTTTTGGCCAACCATCAATTCAAGGATGTACTTTTCATATTTCAAGTCCATTTTGGTCATTGGATCAAAGATATTGAGGTTTGGGTTGAAACTTGTTCTTGAAGAAACCCCAAAAAGTTACTAATTTTGGAAAATAAGGACTTAATTTCTAAAATTCATATTTTATTCACCCCTTGATCAAGAAGATGCAAATGAAATATGCTTGGAAAGCTAAGGGAATGATCTTTCGCCTCCTTTTGGTCTCATGTCAAAATTGGCAAGGAATCAAGAGTTATGGTCTTTTGAAGTCACAAAATTATAGGTCATTTTTTAAAGTTAGTGAATTTCAAGCCAGATTTTGAGGACCTTAATGGTAGATCTTTTCAATAACTTTCCAAATTGTATTCATTTGTGCCAAAATTCAAAGGTATGAGAAAGTTATGAGTCTTGGAATTTTGGAGCATTTTATTGAAATTTGGTAAATATGCAAAATGGCCAATTCATGAAAACTCAAGTTTCAGCCATTCTCTTTGTTCCTAACCCATCCCATGACCTATTTGTGACTTGCTAAGGCCCATAATATCAGCCATTTCGTGTTCCATGGACCTTGGTGTTTGCTTGAATTAAAAATGCAAAAATTGCCCAAAATTAAAAAAACTCCAACACTCTTTGATCAGATGGAATTAAGGGCCAAGATTCTAAGCATGTATTTCTGAAGTTACTTGGCCCACAAAATACATAAGAAGCCAAAGAATGCACGAGCAAAATAGCTGATTGAGTGCACACTTCATTTTTGCCAAAATTTTCCAATCAAGCCTTTGGACAACTTGGAAGACCAAATTCCTTTTCTAACCTTCTCTACAAACTCTATATAAGAGGAAGCAAGCAAAGAGAGAGGAGAAGAATGCGCCATTTGCAAGAAATTCAGATTTGAGATTTACTTTCCTCTTCTGCAACTTGATTCGATTCTCTCAATTCCTTGGTGTTTTCTTCAAAATTCTTGTGGATCCAGCTTCAGTAAAGGGAGTAGATCAAGCTAGCACCATTTGTTTGCATCTGGAGTGAAGGAGACAGTAGAACACTTTTCGCCTTGAGGTAATGATTCCAAACATCAATTTCTGAGATGTGCTTGTTTATTGAGATGTTTGAGCTTGGATTTGTGTTCAATGATGTTAATGGAATGTTTCTGAAGCTTTATAGCACTTGATTTGGTGAATTATGCATGATTGGATACTTTGAAACTCGCGATTCAGAATGATTTTGCTCATATTCAAGACTTTATTGTGAACAATGTGGTTGATGTTTTGATTTGATTCCAATTGCAATGTGAAGTATGAAATGCTAGCTTTGATTTGCCTTTGATTTTATGAAAAATGATGCGAAATTGAGTGTGTTACGCTGGTCTGAACATGAGCCCTAAGCCTGGATGTTGCGCGCGTTTTTGAACTGTCTAGAGGTTGAAGATGATGTGGTGGCGCTTTCTCATTGGTCCGTTTGAATTTTTGGATTATTTGAACTTTTGTTTTATTTGACATTTTGTTTGATTTTATTTTCTGATCAAAACACTTTCAAAAATCACAAAAAAATTACCATAGGTCAATAATATTTTCTAGTATTTGTCATATTTTTTTGGATTTTTTTTAAAAATGATTTGATTGGATTAAAAAATTCATAGGTTTAATTAATTGATTATTTGAAGATAATTTTTATTTTAATATTTCTTTGATAAAAAAAAATCCACAAAAATAGTTTTAGACTCACAAAATAATATAAAATTTGATTCTGAAATTGGTTTAGCATATTTCTATTTTTGAGTAGAATTTTAATTTGGGAGGTTTATTTTCAATTTTTGCTTTGTAATTTTTATTTTAATACTTCCTTTGATTCAAAAATTCTCAAAAAAATCATGCAAGCTTGTTTTTAATCTTAAAAACAGAACATATTTTTATTTTTCTCCTTTTGTGATTTTTGGTTAGGGTTTACATTTTTCCCTTAAAAAATAGTTTAATTGTTAATTGTTTGCTTTATTTTTTTATTTTAATATCTCCTTTAATTCAAAAAAAATTTACAAAAATTTAGGGATATGTGTTTTTAGTTCTAATATTTGAATATAATTTTGGTTGGCCATTTTTCTGACTTTTTGATTTAAATGATATTTTGAGATGTGAATATTTGTTAATGGACTATAATTGTTTGAATTTTATTTCATTTTGGCTCTTCCTTAATTCAAAAAAATATGAAAAATATATTTTCTGATATTTAGGGTTTCTTGATGATTTGTATGATCTTGATTTAATTTGTTTGAATTTTGATCTCACTTAATCAATACTTGAGATTAAAACTCAAAAATTAGGGTTTTGTTGCTTATGGTGCAAGTTTCATTTCTAAAAACCCCCATGCCATGGATTTTCAATAGGATTCAAATCTTAATTAAGGTTCATGAATGTATTGAGGGTCTTAAAACCATTCATCTTGATTTTTTAACTTGGTTTGACATTTTTTTTCACAAATTATTTTGAAAAACTTGTCTAGCTTGGTAGTTTTGCCAACTAGTCTTGAACTTTGAACTTCATTTGGTCTCCTCCTCGATCATTCATGAACCTAGGGCTTTCATTCTGACTTCTATACCTTTCAAAGATTCTAATTTTTTGTTTTGGTTTGAATTATGGACCTTTATTTTCATTTTTGGTGTAATTTTGAAGGGAGGGTATCCAATTGATGTTGCATGTCTTGTTACAATTTCCGTGATGGCCAATGAACTTGAGTGAGGCCTATAATTGGGAACCTAATGATCATGTGGATTCTGATTGTCCATGTTAGCTCAAGCCACTTCATTAGAAGCCTCATGTTTGAATGTTTTAAACCTTCTAGTGCATTATGTAGGTTTCATCTCCTATTGTGTTCATGAAGTTGTGATTGAATTAATTGTGCAATATTAAAATGTGTTTGCTACTGACCTTTATGGTATTTGTTCATATTATGCTGAAGCTCTTATGATCCTTGATTGATATTCAATTATTAATTCAACATGGTGATAGAAAGGAGCAACATTCTTTTGATTCTTTTAGCCTAATCTGTGCATATGCTTGCTTCCTCTTGCCTATTATGTCTAATGTTTGATAATTTCCACCATTTTGTTCTCACTTTTTCACCTTATGGAATACTAACTTGGTTGTTGAATATGCGAGGTACTCTAAGAAAGTTGCCACTTTTGGCTTGAGGCTTTTGTGTTTCACTTTATTTGTGGAACACAATTTATTATATTGGCATTATTTTTGTGTTTGGTATGTTTGATGGTTTATGCAGGATATACATACATATGATTGTGAATGTTACACATTTCCCCTAGGATTTGTTCATATCTGATCAATTACTTACATCCTGATGGTGTAATTTCTGACTCGGTTTGTCTGCTGATGCCAACTTGCTTGAAGTTTCTCTTTGTTTCTTTTATTCTTGCTTGATTGCTACAGATAGTAATCTGTTTGGTATTGTACTACATCCTTTCTCCCATTTTCATTTTGCATTATTCTCTGACTGCATGATGGGACCTCTGTTGCTGATATATGTCAGGAGGCCCTCTGGTTTTTGTTTGATTGCATGTGTTGTGTTTGTTTTGATCGATGAGTCACTCAATTTAGAAATTGAGATCACGACTTCGCTCTCATTTCATGTTCCCTATAGAATGTTATTTTCTTTCTTCTTTAATTATTGATCGATGAGTCACTCAATTTAGAAATTGAGATCACAACTTCGCTCTCATTGCATGTTCCCTATAGGATGTTTATTGTTTTTCTTCTTTAATTACTGATCGATGAGTCACTCAATTTAGAAATTGAGATCACGACTTCGCTCTCATTGCATGTTCGCTATAGGATAGTTTTGTTAAGCCCCTTTTAACATGTAAATTAAGGTAGGATTTTCCCTTATCCTCAACCTTAGGATCAACCATTGTGTGATAACACTAGGGTTTGTGCTAGGCTAGCTTCCCTTAGTTGTTTTACCTTTCTTTGCATTTTGCATCTTAAAACAAAATTTTTTTCTTGGCAAATCATAAGACATTTCTAATGAACTCAAACCCTTCTTCAATGTAAAAGATACAAACCAATCTTGCCTTGTCTGTGTTATCTTGAAACCGGTGTTTCACCATCGCACATGTTTGTTATCCTACATTGATTCTCAATATCATTGTTAGGTGTGATGTTTTGTCATCTGTTGTATTGATGTTTCGTCATCTTTGCCATGATACTTTTGTTATCTCTTAGCCGATTTTTCGCCATTGCACATTTGTTTGAAGCTGATGTTTTGCCATCACACATGTTTGTTATCCTACATTGATTCTCAATATCATTGTTAGGTGTGATGTTTCGTCATCCGTTGTATTGATGTTTCTCCATCTTTGCCATGATATCTTATTATCTCTTAGCCGATGTTTCGCCATCGCACATTTTTTCTAAAGCCGATGTTTCGCCATCGCACATGTTTGTTATCCTACTTTGATTCTCAATATCATTGTTAGGTGTGATGTTTTATCATCCGTTTTATCATTTGATGTTTCACCATCTTTAACATGTTACTTTGTTATTATTTAGTCGATGTTTGATCATCTCTTTTGTTTGATTGTTTTATTTGATGTTTTGCCATCTTGACTATATTTGTTTGTCTTAATTAAAAAACACAAACCAACCAAAACACATAAGCCGAACTACGGCTGCTCTAATTCCTTAAAAGGGATACGTAGGCATTGGGGTAGGGCCCAATCGAACACATCTTTTATTTTCCCTAAGTTATATTCTTTTTCTTTTGCATGCATTCCCTTTTCAGTTATAAGCCATAGACATAGGATTTGACCACACCCATTAGATTAGACAACTAGAGTGGATACCATAGAGTACTACGGGCGTGTGGGGTGCTAATACCTTCCCCTCGCGTAACAGACTCCCTTACCTGATCTCTCGGTCGAAAGACCGTGATTTCTCCCTTTTCAGGTTTTCTCGATGTTTACCTTTCCCTCTCGGCGGGATAAAAGACGTTCGGTGGTGACTTCATTGATGTTTCATTAACATCCAGATGACAGGTTCCAGCCGCGTTGTTTCAGTTGGTGACTTCATTGGGGATAGATTAACCTTTTGCTAGTCCATCTCGGAGTCAATCCTAGCTCTTGTTTGTTTTCTTTTTTTTGGGTGTCTATTTTACCGCTTTGCATATCTATCTGTTTGCATTGCATCCTATGTGCGCTTTACTTTCTGCATATTGGATTTGGATGGACTGTTTGGTTTCTGGATTTTCTTGGTGGGTGGGTTGTTCCATGAGGTAAAAGGCCTCATACCCAGGCTATGAGTGAATTCCATAGGAACTAGGAATAGAGTGGCCATGGCAGCTACGAGGCGGATGCTTTATAGACCTGGCCATGAGACCCATGACTTCGGAGGTAGTTCTGATAGGTGTTTTCGTATGATGATACCGACATTCGAGCTCTCGTACTCTGATTTGGCTTTTAACCTTACCTTGACCTAGACTACACCCGTGAGAGGGGCGGGAAAACATTTTTTACAGGTACAGGTAATGTTGGTGACTTTTTGTTGCAAAGGTGACTCAGGTTCCCATATTAGTTTTGAAGCTTTGAGATTCTCTTTTGATCTTGAGTGGTGCTGTTCTATAATGGTCCAGCCTTGATCCAGTGTGAAATTTTGATCCTGTCATGTTTCATCATAGCATATTTATTTCTAAAAAATGATGTATAAAAAATAACTAGCATGCGCATGTCATCTTCCAGGGAGATTCGAGAGTCTTCTTTCCATCAGAAATGGCTGGCCTCCCGTCATATGAGTTTGATTCAGTTCGTGTTAAAGAGCTCACCAGGCATACTTTCTCTTATCAGATTCCTACTATTGATGTGTCCGAATTGAAGAGGTTGAGTTCTTATCTGAAGGGTGATATTCTGAATAATTTCAATAAAAATTATGGCAACTTGTTACTAGTCCTTAACACTCCAGTTGACCCAATGGCTTTGATCACTCTCTTCCAGTTCTATGACAAGGAATTACAGTGTTTTACTTTTCAAGATTATCAACTGGTTCCCACGCTAGAAGAGTACGCGTACCTACTTAATATCAGATTGACCGATGAAGTTCCTTTTGTCCAAGTGCCGGAAAAGACGAAGTTCGAAGTTGTTGTTGAAATTCTTCATTTGAGTTGGAAAGAGGTGAAAGACAATTGGAAGTCCAATGAGGGTACTACAGGGTTTTATTTGGATTTCTTGGTGAAGAAAGCTGAAGACTGGGCAAAGAAAGGAAATTGAAGTGACTTTAGTTCTCTGTTTTCTCCCATGATATACGGGATCGTCCTCTTCCCTCACAAGAGAAATTTTGTAGATTTGACGGTTATCTGTGTTTTTAGAAACAAGAACCCGATACCGACACTCTTGGTAGATACTCTTTACACCATTCAATCCAGGCATGGAAAAGGTGGTAATGTAAGCTTATGTCATTCAATGTTGTATCAATGGCTTAAGTTACATCTACCAGTAAGTGGCCCTTTCATGGATACCAAGCATTCTCTCTGATGGTCATCAAGGCTTGTCAATCTTACTTCATTTGATATCCGATGGAATTATGACATGGGGGAAGTATGAAGTATTGTCACTAGTTGCGGAGATTTCCCTAATGTTCCCCTCATAGGAACTAAAGGGTGTATCAACTATAATCTTGTGCTTGCTTATCGTCAATTAGGATATACAATGGATGGACCGCCAAAGGTTGAGGAGGTGTCTGACTCCGTGTATTTTGTTAGAGGAAGTGATCCTGTGATGTTAAAAAGAGTGACAGGTGCTTGGAAAGGAATTCACAAGAAGTATAGAACTAATTTGGGCAAGAAGGTTCCTATTGCTAGGGTTCCTTACCTGGAGTGGGTTAAAGCCAGGGTCAAGATCTTACGGTTACCATTTGCAAGGTCGACTCCTCTATACGAGCAACCTCCTGTTGTTCCGAGTAACATGGTGCCTACCGAGATGTTCACCCAGGTTCATGTTGAGAATATTCAGCTTCATGCAAAAGACCGCGAGGCGGGGATGAAACTTTATTGGGCAGATCAAGAAAGGGCCGACTTAGCTCGCAAACTCAAGGAAGCTCAAGGGGAAACTTCTGATGCAACCGGTTTTAGGAAGAGATCTCATGCTGAAATGGAAGAAGAGTTGAGTAAGACTCAACAAGAGTGTCGGAAGCTTCAGGTATCTGAAAATAGCTACAGGAAGAAGATTCAAAACTTAGAGAAAAAGTTCAAAGACAAAGATTCTCAGCTTGAGAAGGAAATAGCCCAGAAGCGTGTCGCAGAAGATCAGTTCCAAGAAAGTAAAATAGTCGCATCTCAACTTTTGAAGGAGAAAGCCAGGCTTGAAGAGTATTGTCAACACCTTGAAGCATGTCTTGTGCCAGAGATTTAGTTTTTGTTACTTACCTTTGGTGTATTTGGTCACCCCCAAAATTGTTGGAAGGGACCAATTGATTGTTGTTATTATTTAGTTCTTTTTGCTTTATTGTTAAGACGTGTATTTATTTGTTTATCATTTTACTCTTAATTGTCCGAAGTCACTTGGACATCGTTTCTTTTGTTTATAAATAATTGAAGTGTTCATCTTATTATCGTCTCTCTTTTGATTGTATGGTCGCACGCCGTGACTGATGAATAAAAGGACACTTGAATACCTGGAAATTACAAACATATCATGCACATCATGCATTTCATAACATTACAGGTTATCTCAAAACGGCCTTCTTATTCTGCTGATTTTCTTATTCAGAATTCAACACGACTACTCATCAGTATTCCACCAGAAACAATTTGCCAAGACAGATGGAACAAGTTCAAGCTGAACTCGCTGAAATGAGGGCCCAGATGGCTACTCCGATGACCCAGTTCATTGAGGTCATCACCAATGTGAATCACCGACAGGAGGAACTGGCTGCCATTTTCAACAACCAGCACCGCTATCCAGGGGATGGTGGAAATTAAGGGCTCTATCAGGACATTTCTGTAGGATTGGGAGATGTGCAAGATCAGCCTGCTGGAAAATTTCACGGGATGCCTGGAAACCCTTTTGTGCGTAACGTGGGGAAGTTTCCTCCATCTCCTGGACCTCGTCTTGTGGGGAACATAAGAGTTAATCAGGGCGGTGTAAGGAATTATCAGGAGCAGGATTTTGACTTTGACCAGGATGAAGATCAGTTTACTATTCGGCGTTCAGTGTCGGGGGTTCAGATTGAGGATATGAAGTATCATTTATTTGAAGAGCGTATGAAGGCTGTGGAAGGGCAAGGAGTCCTTGGTATGGATGCTAATGATCTCGGGTTGGTGTCTGTGGTGAAAGTTCCTCCAAAGTTCAAGCCTCCTACATTTGAAAAGTACAACGGAACGTCGTGTCCTATTACTCATCCAAATGCTTATTTCCGGAAGATGTCGGTGCATACTGAGGATCAAGGGATTTTGATTCATTTTTTCTAGGATAGCCTATCTGGGGCATCCCTGGAGTGGTACATGAAATTGGAGAAAACTCATATTCGTTGCTGGAATGATCTTGCTCGGGATTTTGTCAAACATTATCAGTACAATATGGATATGGCGCCTAATCGCACTCAGTTACAGAATATGTCACAAGGACCAAAAGAATCTTTCAAGGAATACGCTCAGAAGTGGCGTGAGTTGGCTGCGAGGGTTCAACCTCCACTGATGGAGATATAACTCATTGATATTTTTATGAGTACCCTACAAGGGCCATTCTATGAGCACATGATTGGAAGTACTTCGGCAGGATTTGCGGACTTGGTTATGGCTGATGAAAGAATTGAGATGGGTTTGAAATTGGGGAAAATTCAGATTGGAAGTTCTAGTGGCTCATCAGGGGGCAGCAAGAAACCATTCAACACTTACCCTAAGAAAAGGGAAGGCGACAAAAGCGCAGTTTACTCTCATAGGGGACGAAGAGAGGATTGTCAGCACCAACAAATCAATGTTGTTTCTATTCCTGTTAATACTCCTCCGCAGCAAAGACCGAATACAGTGCCTCAACAACAAAGGCAGCAAGATGCTCCCCGTCAGTATAATAACCAACAACCGAGACAACCAAGGAAATTTGATCCCTTTCCAGTAACTCTTACCGAAGCGCTCCACCACCTGCTTGATTTGAAGTTGATTAGTTTGAGAAATATACCGCCACCACCCGCAAGACTTCCTCCTAACTATGACGCTAATGCAAGATGCAAATTCCATTCGGGTGGAGTTGGTCATTCTACTGACAATTGCTTTGCGTTGAAGTGTAAAGTACAAGATTTATTGGACGCTAAGGCAATCGAGTTTACCCCAGTAACTGGTCCAAATGTTACTCAGAACCCCATGTCGAGGCATGAAGGGGGTGTTGTCAATATGATTGATGATAATGGCGAAGTGTTGAATTTAATCATGAGTGTGGAACAAGTAACTACTCCGTTGTGGTATGTTAAGAGGTATTTGCTTGACAATTCTATTTTCCCAGGTTGTACTTCAGAGTGTGCCGAGTGTAGAGAGCAACCGAAGGGCTGTGATGATTTAAAAGCAAGTATCCAGTTGTTGATAAAGGTGGGTTTCCTGCAGTTTGATAGAAAACCGAGCTACCAGAAGGTTACTGAAGAGGATGTTGCTGTAATATCTATTCCTTACACCCATGCGCGTATTCTTGCCCCATCAAGGGAACCCCCTATGATGATTACAGTACCTGGTCCCATGCCGTATACCAGTGAGAAGCCGGTCCCGTGGCATTACGGTGCCGATGTTTATTACCATGGGGTAAAGTAGGAGGTTAATGCTCGTTTGTCTGAGGAAGAACGTGCTGAAGGTGGTGAAGAGGAAGTCCATAACTTTTTTGGTATGGGTCGAATGATTAGAAGCGGGAGAGTATTTGGTCCTTCCAATGTGCAAGATACGACGGATGCTTCAGCAAGAGTGAAAGGAAAACAATAGGTAATGGTTGGAAATTCGAGGGTTATGCCAGCCAATGTGACTCAACCAATTCCGATACCAGAAGCTTCTTCAATTCCCGATGAGGTGGAAGAGTTAATGTGAATTATCAGAAAGAGTGATTATAGCATAATTGATCATCTGAGCCATACCCCTTCTAAGATGTTTATTTTGTCTCTGTTGATTTATTCATAACCTCACAGAAATGCTTTGATGAAATTGTTAAAGAATGCGTTCGTGCCACATGAGATAACAGTCAATTAGTTCGAGAATGTCTGTGCTAATATATCTATCAGGAATGGTTTGGGTTTCAAAGATTTTGATCTTCCTTCAGAGGGACCAAACCATAACAAAGCATTGCATATTTCAATGGAGTGCAGGGGCACTACTTTATCCTGAGTTTTTGTAGACACAGGGTCATCTTTAAATGTATTGCCTAAATCAGCATTGATGAAAATTGATTATTCCGGACTGGAGTTGCGCCCTAGTGATTTGATGATGAAGGCGTTTGATGGGTCTCGAAGGTCAGTATTTGGGGAGGTGGAGCTACCAATCAAGGTTGGTCCTTGCACCTTTACGGCTACATTTTTTGTGATGGATATACAGCCAACATATTGTTGCTTGTTGGGGAGGTCGTGGATTCATAGAGCAAGAGCAGTCACTTCTACTCTTCATCAGAAACTTAAGTATCCTGCAGAGGGAAAGGTGATAACTGTATGTGGAAAAGAAGAGTACATCGTGAGTCATTTGATGTCATTCTTCTATGTCGAAGTTGAAGGTGAGATACATGAAACTCCATTTCAGGAATTTGAGACAGTTCATGCTGTCAACTTTCCTCCTCCAGAGCAGAAAAGGAAATCGGAAACTGTTATGTCTTCTCTCAAAGATGCAAAAGCTATAGTGGAAGGTGGTAACCCTGAAGGTTGGGGTCAGGTGCTGGACGTTACTTCGAAGTTTGATAAATTTGGTCTTGGTTTTAGCCCAGGTCAGTAGAGTGCAACTCCCAGAGCATCTAGTTTATCTACTCCTGTGAAGTTTTCCCATCTTTGTGCTACTCAAGAAGGACACCTCAATGCAGTGGGTGACGATAGGGCTGATGGCTACAATGTCGAAGATTGGATTCGTCCGAGTATTCCAGGCCAGACACTCAACAATTGGACTTCTGTGGATGTTATCCAAGTTTCAAGCGCCGAGGAGTAATTTTCTTGTTTCTTTTATTGTCATATCATAATTCCTACGCTCTGCCCAAGGCGTAGTGGATCATTTGTGTAGGGCCACCATGTTTATTTTTCAAGTTCATCATGAAATAAAGGATGTTTTTGCATTCAAAATCATTCCTCTTTTTCTTTTAAATGGCAATGTTTCTCTTTTCACACACTGTCACTAAAAAACTCAAAAATGTCATTCATGCAGATGCACTTCCACCACTGATTCTATCGATAACGACTCTGCTATGGCTCATTATGACTTTGATACTCCTATTTATCAAACTGAAGAAGAAGCATATGAGGAGTGCAATCTTCCTGAGGAGTTAGCAAGACTGCTGAAACAAGAGGAGAAGGTTATCCAGCTGAATCAGGATTCGATTGAGGTGGTGAATATTGGCACAGAAGATGTAAGAAGAGAAGTCAAGATAGGGGCAGATCTCGAAGAAAGTATAAACGTCAGATTGATCAAGCTACTCCGTGAGTATTCTGATATCTTCTCTTGGTCTTATGAGGATATGCTTGGGTTGGATACAAACATAGTGGTGCATCGACTACCGCTCAAAGAAGGTTGTTCTCCTGTAAAGTAGAAGCTCCGAAGAACTCATCCTGAGATGTCCAAGAAGATCAAGGAGGAGGTCGAGAAGCAGCTGGACGCAAATTTCTTAAAGGTTGTCAATTATTCGCCATGGATTGCAAATATTGTGTCTGTGCCCAAGAAAGATGGTAGAGTCAGAATGTGTGTGGATTATAGGGATTTAAACAGGGCTAGCCCCAAAGACGATTTCCCTCTTCCGCATATTGATGTGCTGGTCGATAATACTGCTCATTCCAAAGTATTTTCGTTCATGGATGGATTTTCGGGTTACAATCAAATTAAGATGGCTCCGGAGGTTATGGAGAAAACAAAATTCATCATGCCTTGGGGAACCTTCTATTATAAAGTGATGAAGTTTGGTTTGAAAAATGTCGCGGCAACATATCAGCGCGCCATGGTCACTCTCTTTCATGACTTGATTCACAAAGAAATTGAGGTATATGTAGACGATATGATTGCTAAGTCTGACATGGAGGAGGAATATCTTGTTCATCTGGAAAAATTGTTCGAGAGACTGAGGCAGTTCTTGCTAAGGTTGAATCTGAATAAGTGCACCTTCGGGGTGAGATCTGGTAAGCTGTTGGGTTTTATTGTAAGTGAAAAAGGTATCGAGGTGGACCCGGCCAAGGTAAGAGCGATACAGGAAATGCCTGAGCCAAGGATAGAGAAGGAAGTACATGGCTTCTTGGGAAGGTTAAACTATATTTCCAGATTTATTTCTCATCTCACAGCCACCTGTGAACCTATGTTCAAGTTGTTGAAGAAAAGTTAGACAGTGAAATGGAATGAGGATTGTCAGAAGGCCTTTCACAAAATAAAGGAGTATTTGCAGGAACCTCCGATACTCATTCCGCCAGTGGAAGGAAGGCCACTAATCATGTAACTAACTGTGTTGGAGACCTCAATGGGTTGTGTCCTCGGTCAGCACGACGAGACAGGGAAGAAAGAGCAGGCTATTTAGTACTTGAGTAAGAAGTTTACGGAATGCGAGTCGAGATACTCATTGCTGGAAAAGACTTGTTGTATGCTTTCCTGGGCCGCCAAACGTATGAGGCAATATATGTTAACTCACACCACCTACTTGATATCCAAAATGGATCCAATCAAGTACATTTTTGAGAAGCCAGCTCTTACATGCAGGGTAGCCCGTTGGCAGATGATACTCACCAAATATGATATCCAATACACTACTAAAAAATCAATTAAGGGTAGTGTATTGACCGACCATCTTGCTCATCAGCCCATGAATGATTATGAACCGATGAAGTTTAATTTTCCAGATGAGGAAATTGTGTATATTCGGGATTGTAATATGCCAGACCCAGATGAAGGACCCGAGCTGGGTTCACGTTGGACGCTTTTTTTCGATGCTGCCTCCAATGCCTTGGGCAACGGCGTAGGAGTTTTTATCACTTCCCCTGAGGGATATCACATTCCTTTCACGGCTCATATTTGTTTCGATTGCACTAACAACATGGCCGAGTATGAGGCTTGCATTTATGGCATTGAAGCAGCGATCGACCAGCGCATCAAATTCTTGAAAGTTTATAGGGATTCCAATCTTGTTATCAGCCAGATTAATGGAGAATGGGAGACTCGCCATCAGAACCTAATTCCCTATCACGAGCATGTTATGAAGTTGATTCCGTACTTCGAAGAGATCACGTTTGAACATATTCCCAGAGAAGAAAACAATCTAGCTGATGCTCTGGAAACTTTATCCTCCATGTTTAAGGTTAAGTGGGCTAATGAGGCACCTTCCATTACTATCAGAAGTTTGAGTGAGCCAGCTTTCTGTTTTGAGACCAGTTTGGAGCCAGATGGTAACCCTTGGTTTTATGACGTTAAGCGATATCTTGAAATATAAGAGTACCCTGAGGAAGCATCTGTCACAGATAAGAAGTTCTTGAGAAGATTCTCAGCCAAGTTCTTTCTCAATGGTGGTGTGTTGTATAGAAGGCATCATGATGGTTTACTGCTCATATGTGTTGACAAGAAAGAAGCAGCTAGAATCATTAAGGAGATACATGAAGGTGATTTCAGGACCCATTCCAACAGGCAAACCATGGCTAAAAAGATTTTGCGAGCAGGTTATTATTGGTTCACCATGGAGACTGACTGTTACAATCATGCACGGGTTTGCCACAAATGTCAAGTCTATGCTGACAAGGTGCATGTGCCGCCAGTAACTTTGAATGTCTTGACCTCCCCTTGGCCGTTTGCGATGTGGGGAATTGATATGATCGACAAGATTGAACCGACTGTGTCCAACAGGCACCATTTCATTCTGGTTGCCATCGATTATTTTATAAAGTAGGTCGAAGCCACATCCTATACCAATGTCACCAAGCAGGTGGTAACTCGGTTCATTAAGCACAATATTATCTGTCGCTACGGAGTGCCTGAGAAGATCATTACCGATAATAGGTCTAATTTGAACAACAAAATGATGAAGGAGCTTTGTGAGTCCTTCAAAATCAAGCATCATAATTCTTCCCCATATAGACCAAAGATGAATGGCGCTATCGAAGCGGCCAATAAAAGTATCAAGAAAATTATGTAGAAGATGGTGGTAACCTATAAGGATTGGCATGAGATGCTTCCTTTCGCTTTGCATGGTTTTCGCACCACTGTGCATACTTCGACTGGGGAAACCCCATTTTCATTGGTTTACGGCATGGAAGCAGTGTTGCCGGTAGAGGTCGAGATTCCTTCTCTTAGGGTCATGAGAGATGTTGAGCTAGATGAAAGTGAATGGATATAGAATCGGCTGGATCAGCTGGAACTTATTGATGAAAAGAGATTGACGGTCGTATGTCATGGTCAGGTATATCAGCAAAGGATGAGAAAAGCTTTTGATAAGAGGGTACGGCCCTAGTGTTACAAGCCAGGTGACCTTGTGCTCAAGAGGATAATTCTTCCTCAAGGAGATCCCAGGGGCAAGTGGGTTCCAACTTATGAAGGTCCTTTCGTAGTCAGAAAAGTTTTCTCTGGAGAGGCGATGATGCTCGCGACTTTGGATGGAGAGTACTTCCCTCTCCCTGTGAATGTTGACGTAGTTAAAAAATAGTTTGCATAAAAATAATAAGAACCCGCTAAACTGAAAACCTGAAAGGGCGGTTTAGGAAAAAAAGAGGGTGTCCTGGTGAATCGAAAACCCGAAAGGGCGATTTATGAAAAAGTTAGGGACTTGAAGCAAATGACTACGCTCAGCATGAGATCCTTTGTTCCTTCATCTGGAATAAGCTCGAAGCTAATCCAAGAAAGACCTGTTTGAAAGCGTGAAAGTCGTAAGAGTCATAGCAGAGTTGGGACTTGATGGATATTCACATTCACATTTCCATTTGTAAACACTTGTTTTCTTTGATTTTGTAATTGCTTGCTTCCAAATGTAAATGCCTTTTTCACAAGCTGATTTCTCAAAATCAATCAAATATCTTCTTTCAAGTATGCGTATGCTTTTCTTTTCTCCCCTTTTAACTATTTTGTTTGCAAAAAACGTCCAATATTTTTTATAAGCATGAGCATATAAACTTCGTGAACCTTACACGGATATGGTAATCTAAGTCACGGTTAGTTGATTGCTTGAAATATGGATAACAAGCACAGCTACTACTGCGCAAGGGGCATGTTTGTTTTTCTGTTTGATGGACTTCTCTTTCACTCTGTTGGCATTTTGCCTTACCATTTTGTTTCACAGCTCCGGGCTGTTGGAAAAGGTCGTGAGGTCAGGGTAATATCAAGGTTACGGCAGGTCAGCAGGACCGGTGAACCTGGTTGGAGATACTTCTCCCCCATAATGGCTTTTATTACGTTTCTTTGCTGCACTTTCATGTGTTATCTTAATTGATTGTTTTAGAATTGTATGCATATAGGATTTTGTTTCTAGCCGAATGTCAGTCTTGATGTGTTGAATATTTTTTCCTTGAAAAAAATTGTTTCATTTTACTTAATCCATTTTGTATCACTCTTTAATCGATTTTTCAGGCATTTTGATACCAACTGTGCCAATTCTTTTGCACGACCAAGAAATTGGAGGAAAGAGTTTAGCTAAAAAACAATGACTGTAGTGGTATGCTTTTGAGTAGAACCCTATTGACGATGTACATGCCTTGTTTCAATCCCTAAACACCGGAGATATAAGGGAGTTAGACCCTCGTTAACCCCTCTGAGCCTTCGAAGTAGGAGTTTCCTTTCTGTTCAAAAAAAATAATAAACCTTTTTAACCAAGGGCAGGGTAGATGTTTAGTTGATTTGCCCAAGCATTCAAATTTCAGAAGGAATGTCCCCTTTGAGGATCACTGCATTTTATCTTTCGTATCATGAGATCAGGAAAAATGTCTAAACCAATGTTCATTTCCTCACAAAGTCCTGAGGTCGAGATCGAATCGATACAATAATGGCTATCCCTCACCGACCAAGGAATGAGGCATTTGTTTTCTTCAAAAAAAAAGAGAAAGAAGAAAAAGTTCAAAGACCTAAAGTCACATTGACTTGTTCAAAATGGAAAACATGAATAAGAAAGAAACAAAAGGCTCCGCTAAGTCGAAACTTGAAAACAAGTCGCTTAGGAAAAAGTTAGGGCATCCCGCTGGACTTCCAAAATGGAAATTCAAAATATTTTTGTCCAGGAAAAAGTTATGGAAAAGAGAGCCTAAAAGGCCGAAAAAGATTATCCAATAAAATTTTCGTCAAAAGAAGAAGAGCAATAATATCAAAAAACAAAAGCAGCGAAAGTGACAATCATGTTGGAGAATTTTTCGTGATCACTCGACCATTATAAATCCATTTGAAAGATGAATGCTTGTGATAAGTCAGCTGAACTTAGGACAGGAGAATATCACGAAGGGGGTGGGCACCAAATAACTTGAGCCCTAAAAAAATTGTTTTTTCAAAAGAACCTCGAACTAGGCCACGTTACAACTTCCAAAAGTCCTAACTAAAACTAGGGTTTAACTCGAAAGCATACTGCAACAGGATAATAGTTCCTAAGCTCCCAAAATGTGTATTGCACATCCATGTTGGTATCTTAACACCCGCATCTTGACTCGTTTTTTCAAAAAGGGGAAGAAAAGTTTTGAATTTTTTGCACTCTATCCAGTGATTCGTTCACAACAGAGATGCAACATTTTGTTAAAGTTTTCAACTTCGAGGTTTAAAAAAAAATCATCGCATCAGGTTTGTCATTCCCAAAATAAACATTTTTCTGTATGCAAAATAGTTGTTTGACATCAAAAAGAGTTTACACATTGAACACATGCAAAGAGCTTAATGATTGTCAAGAGGGGAATGTTTGGTTTTCTTCTATTTTGATAGAGCTCATGTATGATTAGGACTCTGCTTATCCCTTGTGAAGTTTCTTACCTCCAGCGAAGTTTCACTTCTGCAACAAAAGTTTTGTTGCTCCAGGGATTTTCTTTCAAAAATATTCATTCTAAGACTTCAAGTTTGGATATGTCGCCCATCCCCAGTGGAGTCGTTAAGTGGGAACCCACATTCTGAAGAAGTTTCAACTCCCCCAATAGAATTGCCAACAGAGATCCCTCGCCATAATTTCTCACTTCCCAGTTGTTTTGCTCACTGGGGCATCCTTATGTTAAGATCTTTCCTTATCCCCAGTAAGGTCGATACTATGTGACTATCTACATGATTCATCCAAAGGTTGTATTCCAAGAAAAGATCTCTCCAACAAAAATCCTCAGCAGAGCTTTGTTCCCCCGGCAAAGTCTCGCTTCCTCAGCAGAGCTTTGTTCCCCTGGCAAAGGTTTTCCACCCCTCACATCGGGTTTGTTTGTCTTGATATCATCCTTAACACGGACGTGTGCTATCCTTTCCAGAGATTACAGTCTTGTCCTGATTTTCTCCCTCAATGTCTAATCTTCAGATAGGCATCCCTCTTCGGGAGCTACAGTATCGATTTGATCTTCTCTAGGAGTTTGTAATTTATTTTTGCAGCTCCTCTCATTGTTTACGACCCGTTTCTACTGGTTGCTCGGTTATTATTCCCTGCGAAGCTTCTTCTCTTAGAGGTTCCCCCCTCTAGCGGTTCCCCGTATTTTCTCCTCTCCTTTGGATTTTGCAATTTATTTTTGCAACTCATGTCAGATGCTGACTCCTTGATTTTTGGATTCTCAATTGGCCATTCCCTAGTGGAACTTTTAAACATGCATCATACATTGCATCTACCAAAACGCGTAGCATTTCCATTATATGGAGCATTGCGCTATATAAAAAGAATTCAAACATGCATTGGAACATAAGCCATTATTATTTCCGTCATCCCCAGTGATTCGCTAATACTTTGGGTTTAATCCCCAACGAGGTCTTCGTCCTCATTATCCACCCCATACCAATATCCTTCTGACGCTAATATTTTGTTTGAGTGTCTACTATTGACTATAGTTCTGTTTCACCACGGCACGGTCTTCTCGGGTTTAGTCTTCACTACCCTCTCCGGTTCATTCCAATGTCTATTGATGTACCTTTCGAATACCAGTTTCGTCCTGATATTCACTTTTAGCAGGTTTTTAGGTGTACGCCCTAATCTCCTTGCTTTGGGTTGAGCTCAGAGTTTCGTCTCCTCACCTTGTGCATGAAATCTGATTTTGTCCTGGTACTCATCTAGTTTAGTTTCGCCTAACTAGTTATTGAGTCGAGTTTCATCTCGTTTTTGCTTTCCTACCTTGGACTCTTTGACGGTGTTCGTTTACCGAGCGCATTGTTTGTGCTGCGTCCCTGGTTTGAAATCAGTCTCCTTTGTTCCTTGGATTCTTCTATCAGTTTTCGCCACTGTTCATCCATTGATCTGAGACCAGCAGGTGCTCTGAGAAACATGCGCTCTCATCACTTTGCTATGGGCCAAGTTTCGCCTCGTTACCCGTGCGTGAAATCCAGTTTCGTCCTGGTGCTCGTCTAGCTTAGTTTCATCTGACTAGTCGTTGAGTCGATTTTCGTCTTGCTTTTGTTCCTATTTTCTGGGATTCTTTCAGTTCCTTCATATTGTCTATCTTGTTTGAGATTAGAAAGTTTTCCTAGAATCACGCACTCTAGCCATTTTGCTTTGGGTCGAGCTCAGAGTTTCGTCTCCTCACCCGCGTACGTTTTCTATTACAGAGCTTAGTTTCGCCTATACTCTGTCGGTTGAGTTTTGTCTCACCCTTTCCTTTTGAAGCCCAATTTGCCCTGGCACGTTTGTCCGGAAGTCTAGTCGCATCTACTCATCTTTGTTTCTGTTCTGCTTCAACTTACGTTACCGCTTCATCCTAACGCGTGACTTGGGGGTTTTCTTCTTTTGTTTCTTTCTTCCCCAAGAGTGTAAATTTTCGGGTTCTTTCGTATTCAAACATCTTCAACCTTGTACGCTAGAAGTTGTCACTTTCCTCACTTACCATGTTGAAGATATTTGAATAGGGGCAGCTGTTGCACCCCAAAATTTACCCTCTTGTTTAGGCTTATGTTTCATCATGAACATCATAGTGCATTGCATTCATAAATTGTGATAGGATCAAAGTACTTTGGTTATCAAGTTTTCCTCATGCTTTGAAGGTTGATTACATTGGCAAGTTGCTCAAGAAGAATCTTACCATCCAAACCTCTGGATCTTTTCAAGCTCAAATATTATGGCGTAGCTCAAGACATTTTATACATCTCTTTGGATCATCAGAGGATTGAAGTTTGTGTTTGGTTACAAGGGGAATTACTCTTTGGATTCACCAGTCAAAATAGGGTTTTGTTTGAGCAAGGCTATTGTCCAATGTACAAGTCTTGATTTAGGGAGCTATAACATCTCTTTGGTATTTAAAAAGTCCTTGCATAAGGGATTGGGCATGATGCCTAAAGGATTTGAAGTTTTGAAGATGATTCATCAGTCTCCTGAGGTGTTGACCAAAACTAGGGTTTGAGTTTTTATCAGGTTTCCTTGAGAACTTTAAAGTGAAACACTGTACATGGCCTCTATATATTTGGAAGATCATATGTTTGAAGTTTTTATCATCAATTTTGAAGGGAAATGGATCAATTGATTCAGAGGGGCAAAATGATCATTTTGGTCAAAATCAGTCAAAGTCAAGGTTGACCAAGTGAATTTTTGGCCAACCATCAATTCAAGGATGTACTTTTCATATTTTAAGTCCATTTTGGTCATTGGATCAAAGAGATTGAGGTTTGGATTGAAATTTGTTCTTGAAGAAACCCTAAAAAGTTACTAATTTTGGAAAATAAGGACTTAATTTCAAAAATTCATATTTTATTCACCCTTGATCAAGAAGATGTAAATGAAATATTCTTGGAAAGATAAGGGAATTATCTTTCACCTCCTTTTGGTCTCATGTCCAAATTGGCAAGAAATCAACAGTTATGGTCTTTTGAAGTCACAAAATTATAGGTCATTTTTTAAAGTTAGTGAATTTCAATCCAGATTTTGATGACCTTAATTGATTAATTTGCAAAAACTCAAAACTAAGGGGTTGTAGATATTTTCAATACCTTTCCAAATTGTACTCATTTGTGCCAAAATTCAAAGGTATAAGCAAGTTATGAGTCTTGGAATTTTGGAGCATTTTATTAAAATTTGGTAAATATGCAAAATGGCCAATTCATGAAAATTCAAGTTTCAGCCATTCTCTTTGTTCCTAACCCAGCCCATGACCTATTTGTGACTTGCTAAGGCCCATAATATCAGCCATTTCGTGTTCCATGGACCTTGGTGTTTGCTTGAATGAAAAATGCAAAAATTGCCCAAAATTGCAAAAACTCCAACACTCTTTGATCAGATGGAATTAAGGGCCAAGATTCTAAGCATGATTTTCTGAAGTTACTTGGCCCACAAAATGCATAAGAAGCCAAAGAATGCACGAGCAAAATAGATGATTGAGTGCACACTTCATTTTTGCCAAAATTTTCCAATCAAGCCTTTGGACAACTTTGAAGACTAAATTCCTTTTCTAACCTTCTCTACAAACTCTATATAAGAGGAAGCAAGCAAAGAGAGAGGAGATGAACACGCCATTTGCAAGAAATTCATATCTGAGATTTACTTTCCTCTTCTGTAACTTGATTTGATTCTCTCAATTCCTTGGTGTTTTCTTCAAAATTCTTGTGGATTCAGCTTCAGCAAAGGGAGTAGATCAAGCTAGCACCATTTGTTTGCATCTGGAGTGAAGGAGATAGTAGAACACTTTTCGCCTTGAGGTAATGATTCCAAACTTCAATTTATGAGATGTGCTTGTTTATTGAGATGTTGGAGCTTGGATTTGTGTTCAATGATGTTAATAGAATGTTTCTGAAGCTTTATAGCACTTGATTTGGTGAATTATGCATGATTGGATACTCTGAAACTCGCGATTCATAATGATTTTGCTCATATTCATGACTTGATTGTGAACAATGTGGTTGATGTTTTGATTTGATTCCAATTGTAATGTGAAGTATGAAATGCTAACTTTGATTTGCCTTTGATTTCATGAAAAATGATGCGAAATTGAGTGTGTTACGCCGGTCTGAACATGAGCCCTAAGCCTGGATGTTGCGCGCGTTTTTGAGCTGTCCAGAGGTTGAGGATGATGTGGTGGCGCTTTCTCATTGGTCCGTTTGAATTTTTGGATTATTTGAACTTTTGTTTTATTTGACATTTTGTTTGATTTTATTTTCTGATCAAAACACTTTCAAAATTCACAAAAAAATTACCATAGGTCAATAATATTTTCTAGTATTTGTCATATTTTTTGTATTTTTTTTAAAAATGATTTGATTGGTTAAAAAATTCATAGGTTTAATTAATTGATTATTTGAAGATAATTTTTATTTTAATATTTCTTTGATCCAAAAAATTCCACAAAAATAGTTTTAGACTCATAAAATAATATAAAACTTGATTCTGAAATTGGTTTACCATATTTTCTATTTTTGAGTAGAATTTTAATTTGGGAGGTTTATTTTGAATTTTTGCTTTGTAATTTTTATTTTAATACTTCCTTTGATTCAAAAATTCTCAAAAAAATCATGCAAGCTTGTTTTTAATCTTAGAATCTGAACATATTTTTATTTGTCCCCTTTTGTGATTTTTGGTTAGGGTCTACATTTTTCCCTTAAAAAAATAGTTTAATTGCTAATTGTTTGCTTTATTTTTTATTTTAATATCTCCTTTAATTCAAAAATTCTACAAAAATTCAGGGATGTGTGTTTTTAGTTCTAATATTTGAATATAATTTTGGTTGGCCATTTTTCTGAATTTTTTATTTAAATGATATTTTGAGATGTGAATATTTGTTAATGGACTATAATTGTTTGAATTTTATTTCATTTTGGCTCTTCCTTAATTCAAAAAAATATGAAAAATATATTTTTCTGACATTTAGGGTTTCTTGATGATTTGTATGATCTTGATTTAATTTGTTTGAATTTTGATCTCACTTAATCAATACTTGAGATTAAAAGTAAAAAATTAGTGTTTTGTTGCTTATGGTGCAAGTTTCATTTCTAAAAACCCCCATGCCATGGATTTTCAATAGGATTAAAATCTTAATTAGGGTTCATGAATGTATTGAGGGTCTTAAAACCATTCATCTTGATTTTTTAACTTGGTTTGACATTTTTTTTCACAAATTATTTTGAAAAACTTGTCTAGCTTGGTAGTTTTGCCAACTAGTCTTGAACTTTGAACTTCATTTAGTCTCCTCCTCAATCAGTCATGAACCTAGGGCTTGCAATCTGACTTTTATACCTTTCAAAGATGCTACTTTTTTTTGGTTTGAATTATGGACCTTTATTTCCATTTTTGGTGTAATTTTGAAGGGAGGGTATCCAATTGATGTTGCATGTCTTGTTACAATTTGCTTGATGGCTAATGAACTTGAGTGAGGCCTATAATTGGGAACCTAATGATCATGTGGATTCTGATTTTCCATGTTAGCTCATGTTTGAATGTTTTGAACCTTCTAGTGCATTATGTAGGTTTCATCTCCTATTGTATTCATGAAGTTGTGATTGAATTAATTGTGCATGCTTAAAATGTGTTTGCTACTAACCTTTATGGTATTTGTTCATATTATGCTCAAGCTCTTATGATCCTTGATTGATATTCAATTGTCAATTCAACATGGTGATAGAAAGGAGCAACATTCTTCTGATTCTTTTAGCCTAATCTGTGCATATGCTTGCTTCCTCTTGCCTATTATGTATAATGTTTGATAATTGCCACCCTTTTGTTCTCACTTTTTTACCTTATGGAATACTAACTTGGTTGTTGGATATGCGAGGTACTCTGAGAAAGTTTCCACTTTTGTCTTGAGGCTTTTGTGTTTCACTTTATTTGTGGAACACAATTTATTATATTGGCATTATTTTCGTGTTTGGTATGTTTGATGGTTTATGCAGGATATACATACATATGATTGTGAATGTTACACATTGCCCGTGGGATTTGTTCATATCTGATAAATTACTTACATCCTGATGGTGTAATTTCTGACTCGATTTGTCCGCTGATTCCAGCTTGCTTGTAGTTTCTCTGGGTTTCTTTTATTCTTGCTTGATTTCTACAGATAGTTATCTGTTTGGTATTATACTACTTCCTTTCTCCCATTTTCATTTTGCAAAATTCTCTGACTGCATGATGGGACCTCTGTTGCTGATATATGTCAGGAGGCCCTCTGGTTTTTGTTTGATTGCATGTGTTGTGTTTGTTTTGATCGATGAGTCACTCAATTTAGAAATTGAGATCATGACTTCGCTCTCATTGCATGTTCCCTATAGGATGTTATTTGCTTTCCTTCTTTAATTATTAATCGATGACTCACTCAATTAAGAAATTAAGATCACGACTTCGCTCTCATTGCATGTTCCCTATAGGATGTTTATTGTTTTTCTTCTTTAATTGTTGATCGATGAGTCACTCAATTTAGAAATTGAGATCACGACTTCGCTCTCATTGCATGTTCCCTATAGGATAGTTTTGTTAAACCCCCTTTAACATGTAAATTAAGGTAGGATTTTCCCTTATCCTCAACCTTAGGATCAACCATTGTATGATAACACTAGGGTTTGTGCTAGGCTAGCTTCCCTTAGTTGTTTTACCTTTCTTTGCATTTTGCATCTTAAAACAAAAATTGTTTCTTGGAAAATCATAATACATTTCTAATGAACTCAAACCCTTCTTCAATGTAAAATATACAAACCAATCTTGCCTTGTCTGTGTTATCTTGAAGCCGGTGTTTCCCCATCGCACATGTTTGTTATCCTACATTGATTCTCAATATCATTGTTAGGTGTGATGTTTCGTCATCTGTTGTATTGATGTTTCGTCATCTTTGCCATGATACTTTTGTTATCTCTTAGCCGATGTTTCACCATCGCACATTTGTTTGAAGCCGATGTTTCGCTATCGCACATGTTTGTTATCCTACAATGATTCTCAATATCATTGTTAGGTGTGATGTTTCGTCATACGTTGTATTTATGTTTCTCCATCTTTGCCATGATATCTTATTATCTCTTAGCCGATGTTTTGCCATCACACATTTTTTCTGAAGCCGATGTTTCGCCATCGCACATGTTTGTTATCCTACTTTGATTCTCAATATCATTGTTAGATGTGATGTTTTGTCATCCATTTTATCATTTGATGTTTCTCTATCCTTAACATGTTACTTTGTTATTATTTAGTCGATGTTTGATCATCTCTTTTGTTTGATTGTTTTATTTGATGTTTTGCCATCTTGACTATCTTTATTTGTCTTAATTAAAAAACACAAACCAACCAAAACACATAAGCCGAACAATGAATGCTCTGATTCCTTAAAAGGGATACGTAGGCATTGGGGTAGGGCCTAATCGAGCACATCTTTTATTTTCCCTACATTATTTTCTTTTTCTTTCGCATGCATTCCCTTTTCAGTTATAAGCCATAGACATAGGATTTGACCACACCCATTAGATTAGACAACAAGAGTGGATACCGTAGAGTACTATGGGCGTGTGGGGTGCTAATACCTTCCCCTCGCGTAACAGACTCCCTTACCCGATCTCTCGGTCGAAAGACCGTGATTTCTCCCTTTTCAGGTTTTCTCGTTGTTTACCTTTCCCTCTCGGCGGGATAAAAGACATTCGGTGGCGACTTTATTGATGTTTCATTAACATCCAAATGACAGGTTTCGGCCGCGTTGTTTCAGATAGCATGGGCCATAATCCTATTGGTATTACTAGTACTACTACTTGCACCCCCTTATCTAGACCCAAGACCATCTCTTATCCCATTGCACCGTTTTTGGACAGACTGAACCTTATATGACAAAAAAACTTCCGGGCCGAGTTTGGCATGCCTAAGCGTGTTATTTTTGGTAGCTTATTGCCTAATAAAAAGCCGCTTGCTGGACTTTACTCTTGGGCCGAATCTGCACTTTCTTGGCCCTAGTCACTTTTTTGAAGCCTATTGCTGAAATAGTAAGAACAAAAAACAACTTCTAGACTCCTTTGAAGTGGGCCTTACATCTTGAGAAATTTATTGCAATTTAGCTCCAGTTTCAGGCTTATACCCCCTGACTTTCCTATTTCTCTTTTTTATATATTTGTAGTTTTAATTTCTTCTTTCATTTTTTAGCAAAAATATGATAAAAAACAAATAAACAGTAGAATAATATAATGTTTTTTTTAGGAATTAATCCTTTAGGTTTTCTATAATTTTCCTTACATAAAAAAAACCTAATAAAAATACATTTTCTTTTAGTTTTTGTTCATATTTTACATTGTTTTGCCTTGTTATTTTTGACGCGTTTGTTCATTGTGCAAGGAACTTCTGATCACGCATTGCATTCGCAATACGCATTTTCCATTATCTTAGTTGGATATTGTTTGACTTTGTTTGTTTCCTGATGAAGCTTGCTTGACGCATACTCCCTGCTTCTTCAGTACTTTCGTCTGCTCCTGGCGACTTGCTTGCTTTGGTAGCCTCCGCTACTACCCTTGTACTCCTTCTCACTTTATTGTGTTTTGTTATCGCTTTCTAGATATCATGTGTAGTTTGAAATAAAGAGCGTGTGCTCAAAGTCGCTGTTTAAAGACCTGTAGCAGGAATTCCGCACTTCATATATATGTGTTGTGCTCGTGTTTTTTTAGGTTCTTGTTGATCGATGAGTCACTCACTTTAGCAATTGAGATCACGACTTCGCTCTCAGTGCATGCTCCCTATAGGATTTTATCGCTTTCCTTTCTTTCTTGCTGATCGATGAGTCACTCAATTTAGAAATTGAGATCACGACTTCGCTCTCATTGCATGCTCCCTATAGGATAGTTTTGTTAGACTTTCTTTGGCATGCTAACCTAGGCAAGATCTCTTTAGGTATGCTCTGTTTATTAGCTTGCTTGCTTTATCCTTGTACGAACCATGTTCCCTTTGGATGCGCTTTCTCCGTTCGGACGCAAGTTAGACCTTAGGTGGCAAACCATGCATGCTGACATTAGGTAGAAACTTCCACTTTCATCCTTGACGTACGACCACCATTGTATGATAACACTAGGTTAGAAATAGGCTAGTCTCCCTTAGACTCTTTTCTTCCCCTTTTTGCATCCTTGCATCTAAAACAAAAACTCATTTTCTTAGCAAATAAAAAACATGCTAACAATACTTAAACCCTTTTTCAAGGTAATAAAACACAAAACCAATTCAAATCTTTTTGTGCGCTCAAGCACATTTCTCTAAAACCTTTTTCAGGTAAGGACACGATTAATTTACTTTTGTGCCAACATATAAGTCTCCAAAGGTCGAGCTGCGGCAGAAGGCCAAATTAACTTCATCCATTAAAAAACACAAACAAACAAAAACATAAGAGCCGAACTACGGTAGCTCTAATTCCTCAAAACGGATACATAGGCATTGGGGTATGGCCAAAGCGAGCACAATTTTATTTTCCCTACATTCTTTTTCCCTTTCTTTTGCATGCATTCTTCCCTTCAGTAGTATAGACAGTAAGCATAGATTAAACACACCCATAAGATAGATAACAAGAGTGGATACCGTACAGTACTACGTGCATGTGGAGTGCTAAGACCTTCCCCTCGCGTAACAGACTCCCTTACCCGATCTCTCGGTTGCAAGACCGTGACTTCTCCCTTTTCAGGTTTTCTCGATGTTTACATTTCCTTACATGTTGGATAAAAGACGTTCAATGGTGACTTCATTGTTTCATGATTTTCATCCGGTTATTTCAGATGGAGACTTCACTGGGGAAAGGTGGACCAAATGCCGGTCCTTCTCGGAGTCACTCCTAGCTCTTGTTTATTTTTCTTTCGGTGTTTATCTTTATTCTTTCGGTTTATTCACTCATTTTGTATATACTTGAGCATATGTATGCATGGCATTTTACTGTCTTCCATATACTACTATTGTACTGGATCTGCTTCTTATTGGGTGGGTGTTACTATGAGGTAAAAGGCCCAATACCCAGGCCAGAGTTGTATATCATAGGAAACCTAAGAATAGAGTGGAACATGAATGGCTAGTTGACTTAGGTCTCACTATCGCCGCCATGTCGTCCATTCTCAGATGAGGTACAAATGAGGGGCTATCATTTTCACATAGGTGATACATCGATAGTTTTTCAGGAGTACCCTCGATTCTGAGTTACCATTGCCTTACCCTGACCTAGTCTTCACCCGTGAGTGGGGAGGGAATTATTATCACAGTTACAGATGGTGATTATGCTCAAATGATGATTATGTTTACATGGTTACTCATGTTCAGATGGTGACTATGCTCAGACGATAAGTTTTGGTTCTAATGGTTATATTCTGGATTTCTGTCAGTGACTTATTCAGATGCTATATATTGTTGATGACTTTATGTAGATGGTATATTTTGTTGGTGACCATATGGTTCTCAGATTTATTTTCTGAGTTCTTGACTTGTTTACTTGGAGGTTCATTCGAGCCTTCGATCCTGGTATTCCCAACATGTTCAGAAAAGGCTCAACAGTATCCGATGTTCCAGAAGCCTTGACCCCGTACAATGGGAGATCTACATGGTACTCGATTCTTATATGTGCGGAGCTATGTCGGACCTTTGACTTGATGATACTCATATGATTCTGAACAATGCAACAATCATGTTCAGGAATGATGGAACTTTGATCCCATTTGATCCCATGCCTTTGCATACATAACATGGTTAACCACATGCTTAACATACATGTTCTGTTATTTCGAGGTAATCACATTTGTAAGTCTTGTGCTAAACTCTTCCATCCCTTACTTGCGCACAATTAAAATCAAAGCACGTAAATTCCTTGGAAATGACAGAACATGACATGGCATTCATTCATGCACCCCATGCATATTCATGCATTCATAACAGGTACCCGGAGATTGGGGATTCTTATTCAGACCTGGGGATTTCTTCAGAGGTTCAACTTGATTCTTACTGTCACATGTTCAGGGATCAGTTATGGAATAACTCCAAGTGGTACATGCAAGCTTTGGCTCATGGTCAGAAATTTCTTCGAACAGGAAGATAATTGATTGAAAACTTAGATGAGCCAGGTCATGAAAGCTCTGATAATGATATCAAAAATATTGCACTTATTGCTGCAGCAGACCAACGTCAGATGTAGTTGCTACACCGAGGCATCAGACTATTCAAACAGGGGCACTCCCCATAGCTTTGCGTTCCCTAATCTGCTCAACAACAGTCAATCTTCATTCCCCTAGTGAATTAAAAAAAAAAGATTTTAAGCCAAGACAAAAGAAGCATGACGAGCATGGTGATGCGACCCCAGCGCGCTACATCCAGTTATTTCCTCTCCTGGTGGAGGTTCAACAAAGCTCTGGTCTTTGGGGTCCTCTTTCCACAAATATCTTCTGATTACAATACACATGTTAGATGTATCCCCTATTCTGAGACACCCAATTTTGATATCGAAGACTGTATTGAAGTAGAAAGCCCAACACCCGTCTGGCGTCTCTTGCAAAAGTCCAATTCCTATTTGGCCAACTATTGGGATCTTTCTCCCAAACTGGATGTCTCTGTCTGTTCTGATAGAAGACAAACTGTATTATTTCTTTGAGGTACGATATGCTTGGTGATGCAGTTTATACCGATTCGCTTGGTAAAGAGTTCATTCTCTCTCCTGAAAGAATCTTCTATACTGGGGCACCTGGCCATTCGATTGAAGGTATGTCATCCAAAGACAATGTCCAAGACAGGCTTAATCCAGAGACTATTATGTTCACATCAGATCAAAGGGGAATTCTCTCGCACACTCAAGTATCAAGACTACAAAAAGTCGTCAGAATCAAGAAATCCATACGAAGTCAAGTCTCCTCAACAATGGCAATCATTGGTTCTCTTTACTGCATTTTCATTTGCGTTCTTGCTTGTTTGTTTAAACATTGCTTGTATATAGAAACTTGTATATTTTTGAATGAAAATCTTAATGCAATAAGTATGCTTGTCTTGAAGTGTTCTTTTGTTTTATTCATTCATTCGTTATCACTTTTTAAATTTTTTACTTGCATATTGATGCCAAGTTTCCAAGTCTTATGCTTAGGTGAAGATTGGAAGGAGGATGACGATATTATAAAAAACACAAAAATCTCTGGTTAGTATGCTTTTGAGTAAGACCCTGCTGACGATGTACAGGCCTTGTTTCTATTACTAAACACCGGAGATATAACGAAGATAGACCCTTGTTAACCCCTCTGAGCCTTCGAAGTAGGAGTTTCTTCTCTGTTCAGAAAAAACCCTCATTTTAACCCTGGGGCGGGTAGTGTTCAACTAATCTGATCAAACATTTAGAACTCGTCAAGAGTGCACATCCAAGGATACAACAGTGGTTATTCATCAAAAGGTTGAGGAAAGTCGAAACCACAATGGTTAACTCTCATCTAACAACAACTTGCGTCTATTGACAATATCCCAATGGGTATCTCTCGCACATCAGGAGGTCAATAGAGGACGATACAACAATGGCTATCCCTCATCTACTAAAGACTCAAACAGTCACGATCACTTCCGACAAATCAAAGACAATGCAAAGATCAATGACTTATTCAGATTGGAAATATGAATAAGAAAGAAACAAAAATCCCCGCTAAGTCGAAACTTGAAAACAAGTCGCTTAGGAAAAAGTTAGGGCATCCCGCTGGACTTCCAAATCGAAATTCAAAATATTTGTCCAAGAAAAAATTAGGGAAAGCAAAAAAGGAAATTGAAAATCCTAAAAGGCGAGAAAAGGATTACCAATAAAAATCCTCATCAAAGAACAAAGTCGTCTGATCAGACACCAAAATTAGAAGTCAGTGACTGTTATGTCCAAGAGGTCTCAGTGGTTCCTCAACCATCACAAACTCTTAGAGAGAGATGAATGCTTGTATCGGGTCAACTGAACGTAGGAATGGAGAACATCATGTAGAATGGGGGGCACCAAATAATTTTGAGCCTTAAATCCTTTTTTCTAAAACCGTGAACCAGGCCACGTTATAACCCTTTAAAAGTCCTAATTGAAGCATGGGTCAATTCAAAAAGCGTGCTACAACGAGATAGCGTTTAACTGACTCCTAAGAGGTATGTTTGAATATCTGTGTTGGCATCATATGCTTGCATTATCTTTCATAAAAAAGGGAATTTGCAAATGTTTTTCTCTAGCTAGTGACTCGTTCACAACAGAGTTGTGACGTTATTTCATTCAAAGTTTTTTCAAACTTCAAGACTTACATATGTGTTGCATTAGAATTATCATTCTCATAATAAACATTCTTCTGCATACAAAACAACTGATCGACATCAAGTAAGTTTACACAATGAATAATCGGTAAAGAGCTCGATCTTGTCAGAGAAGAGAGGCTTAAATACCCTATTGAAGCAAGAGTCAGCCGTCACAGGAGAAATGACTTATCCAGGGGCATGTTAACCAGTGTTTCTGTCCAGAGAAAACATCTTGGTACCTTTCAAGAAGGAAGTTAGAAGAAACTTCCAATCTGGGGTTGTCAAGTCGAGATTCAATCTCTCCAAAGTCAGCCAAATCTGGGGAATTCTCTCCAAGCTATCAATTAGAGGCTATCACGTTGATAAATCTCTTCAAGCTCAATCAATCAAAGCATATCACGTCGATAAATCTCTTCAAGCTCGACCAATCAGAATCTATCACGTCGATAAATATCTTCAAGCTCGATCAATCAGGGGCTATCACATCAAGAAATCTATTCAGAATCCATTCAACTTGAGGAAGTTACGTCGAGATTCGAAAAATATCTCCAAGAAAGCTGTAATCAAGAGTAGTTTATTTCGTGACTCAAGACATTGGGGAAGACCACCTCATATCATATTATGGCACGAATCTTCTGGTCTTCTATTCAATATAGAGCTTCTCAGAAATCCTCCAGACAGGGGCATCCTTCATTCGTAGTTACAAAGTTGCTACAACCAATTATGTTGTACGAGACGAATAAAGCTAAAAGCATCATAACGGTCACCCTAACCTAGCCAACGGACGAAGTTGCCTTCATCTTCTACAGACAATTTCAAACCTGATTCCCCAAGTGAATTTGTAAATTCAGAGTCGTGATTTGACTCGGCACACGCAAGTGCATCCCCAGTGGAGTTAATCAAGAACGTCCCAAGTGAAGCTAAACTGGGGCATTTGTAGAGCTAAACCGGGGCATTTGCAGAGCTAAACTGGGGCATTCATAGAGCCAAATGGGGAATTCGTAGGTGTATATGCCCATCTCTTATCCCCAAGTGATTCAAGAGATAATTCCCCAGTGTGCGTAAACTTGGGGCATATATTCTGAGAAATTCACATGGTGTTCAGTATCCATTCTTCGGCATATTCAGCTCTACCATCCTCTCAATAGTTCAGGATGTGCGAAAGTATATCCAGATTATCTCTTCCCCAACAGTACGATTCAGAATCCAGCGGCGTATCTGAAGACTCGCTTCGTCAGCAATTCAATCTCCAGCAGAGTCATCAACAATCTTCGGTATCATGGGCCCCCTAGTGCAAATTCTTATCAGTATCCCCAGCGATCCTTGGTACTGCAGACTTCCAGCACCGATATGTATTGGCATCCCCAGTAATGAGAAATGGTTTCCAATAAGCCTTCGCTTATCCCCATGAAGTCTATTTATTGGCATTGCATATAGCTATCACTGCATAACATTGTATCTTCAAAAGCGTGTAGCCGATCCATCAAAATGGATCTTTGCAGAAAAGTAAATTCAAACATGCATACGAAGCATAAGTCAGATCAGGTACCTTACGCTTAAAGACTTGAATCATTTAAGGACAACAATACATCCCTACAAGAGGATATCATCCCCAGAATCCCCAGTCAATGACCTTCACCTTTTCAATGCCTAGCAAAATCGATACACCAAGTCCAAACCCAACACTCGTCTGTGTCGGTCTCCAAACACTCATCTGCATCAACTCCTAAACACTCGTCGTATAAACTCCTAAACACTCGTCCGTGTTTAACCTTTGATACTCATCTGTATCTTTTTTCAATACTCATCCATATTGATTCAAGCACTTGTCCATGTTTAGCCTTTTAATACTCGCATGTATATTCTTTCAATACTCGTATGTATTGATTCAAACACTCGTTCGTGTTTAACCTTTGATACTCGTCCGTATCTTCTTTCAATACTAGTCCTTATTGATTCAAACACTCATCCATGTTTAACCTTTTGATACTCGCCTGTATCTTCTTTCAATACTCGTCCGTATTGATTCAAACACTCGTCCGTGTTTAACCTTTTGATACTCGCCTGTATCTTCTTTCAATACTCATCCGTATTGATTCAAACACTCGTCCGTATTGATTCAAACACTCACCCGTGTTTAACCTTTTGATACTCACTTGTATCTTCTTTCAATACTCGTCTGTATTGATTCAAACACTCGTTCGTGTTTAACCTTTTGATACTCGCCTGTATCTTCTTTCAATACTCGTCCGTATTGATTTAAACACTCATCTGTGTTTAACCTTTTGATACTTGCCCGTATCTTCTTTCAATAATCGTCCTTATTGATTCAAACACTCGTCCGTGTTTAACCTTTTGATAATAGCCTGTATCTTCTATCAATACTCGTCCGTATTGATTCAAACACTCGTATGTGTTTAACCTTTTGATACTACCCTGTATCTTCTTTCAATACTCGTCCGTATTGATTCAAACACTCGTCCGTGTTTAACCTTTTGATACTCGCCTGTATCTTCTTTCAATACTCGTCAGTGTTTAACCTTTAATACTCGTATGTATCTTCTTTCAATACTCATCTGTATTGATTCAAACACTCGTATGTGTTTAACCTTTTGATACTCATCTGTATCTTCTTTCAATACTCGTCCGTTATTGATTCAAACACACGTCCGTGTTTGACCTTTGATACTCATCCATATCTTCTTTCAATACTTGTCCGTATTGATTCAAACACTCGTTCGTGTTATACCTTCCTTGTATTTGCATCACGCCACGTTACAAGTCCATTCTCCGTCTCTTCCATGAAAAAACAAAAATTCTTCCCCCAACAGGTATCACAAAACAAATAAAAAATACTCACACTATCTCCCAGAATAAATTTTCGGCATTGGTATTTAATCATCTTATACCTCAAACTTCCGAAAGGCACGTGCCAATCGTACTTTCAAGTTTAAGACAATTAAATAGGGGCATATGTAATACCCCAAATTTGTCCTACCCTTTCACTTTTATCTGGATTATGCATTGTTACGCTTTTCTCATGTACATAACTCCATTAGGTCATCTAACACATCATTCATTAATCGATAAAATGTGGCATGGGATCCAGGATGTTGAGGGATTGGAGTTGGTTTTCATTGGGAATTTCCTCCTTTATCAAGAGACTCGTTTTCATCAAAAGACAAAGTCATTCCTCTAGGTACTTTAGGGTTGAAAGAGTTAGGGTTTACATCCCTAATCGTGTAGGCTTGAAGAATGGTTCCATGTGAATTTGTTCATTAATAAATTTCAAAGGGGTTTTTATCATTACTTGCGGTGCAAGCTATCAGAGATATTGGTATGGTTATTGCAAGCTATATTCTAGTGAGTTTTCTTTGTCTATGAAAATTCAATTGGTATTTGGACCACATGGCTTTGGGTATGGATCTCATACCAAAATAATGGTTCAAGAGCTCTAGGTGAAAGCATTGAGGTAGAGGCTATTTGTATTCAATTATGGCATACGGGGATATTCGATTTAATATGAGAACATGGTCATAAGGTGAATTCAAGATATAGAGATAACATCATTTTGACTAAAAGAAATTTCAAAGCCATTTCTTTCGATTACTCATCATGAAAGTGAAAGCAAACTTCTTTATAAAGCAAAAGAATTCATACTTTATGTTACATTCAATCATACCATTACAACTCCAAACCATCTACTTTCCAAAATAGAAGGAATTTACACAAAGAAAATACACCGAATATTACAAAATTACAAATAAATCCAAGTCCCGTGACCAAGCCTTTCCCCACTTTTCACATCATGAGTCGAGTCTCCATTTAACCTGATAATATGCCTCCTATCCAAGTGAATTCTTTAAGCCCTCTGTCGTTCTTCAAACTTTTCATAGCCTGCATCATTAAGGAAACCAATCTCAATTAGCCAAAGTTCGAACAGTCCTGCACCAATTGATAAGAAAAACTAGTTCATAGCCTGCATCATTAAGGAAAACAATCTAAATTAGCCAAAGTTCAAACAACCCTGCACCAATTGATAAGAAAAACCACTTCTCTATGCATCCAACAAACAAAAATGGATCCAATGCAAAACAAACTAACATAACACTAGTTTTCTAATTGTTTTACTAGCCACTAATTGTAACTGAAAGTTAACATAAACCATATTTTTATAAAAAGAAAAACCAATTTCATAACAAACTCTTAACTTCTAAATAGAATCACCTAGCTACCCTGCAAACTTTCAACAGAGGCATAACAGAATTTCTAAACAGAATTGCAAATAACAAATTACCTCCAACCGATTTCTAACTGTCCATAACCCAACTAAAAAAAAAATTTGGTAACTAACCTCAAACCTTCAACCCATCATAGTTTCAACTAGCTTCTAACCTTCTCTTCATAATCAAAACCTTGCGTTGTTGTAACCACCTAACCACTTCTAACAAACATCCAACTGACTTATAACAGAAAATGAAAACATGATTCCAACCAACTTTCCTTACCATATTTTCCTAACAGCCGCATAACTAACTGAAAGCAATTTTTAACTCCCTAACCACCTAACAGTTTCTAGCAGTATCTGTAATCCTTAGCTTCTAAACTGCTAACAGAATTAAAGAAAACCCTATAACTAACTCTAACTAACATCCATAACAAGCTTCTCTAGCCTAAAAGATAATTTCAATTCACAATCAGAAGGAGGTTTGGTGCAAAAGAAACTCACCATAAGATTGGCTCTCTCTCTATGAATCAGGAGGTGATTCATCATCACCATTATCAATCTTCAATGATCCTCTTCAACCTTCTTTCAACCATTCCTCCCCAATCTTCACCTTCAATTCATGCACTCTCTCATCTCTGAACCGTGTTAAATCTTCTTCAACTTTCATCAAATCCTCCACTCTCTGATTCATACCTTTATCTACTTCATTAACAACCGCCATTAAACCTGCAAAAACAGTCATACCCAAAAATAGTTCATCAAAAGAAAACCAGTTCATTACTATCAAAAATAGATTTCTAACCAACTTCCAAAAACCTTCCAACTGTTTTCCTAATTGAACTAACAATGCTAACCATTTTCCAACCAAAATTGCAACTACTGTAACCGAATCCCCGCTTAGCTAACTAACTTTTTCCAACCTCATAACAGAATCAAAAAGCCAGTAAATCTAACCACCCAATTTCTCTAACCGATTCCAAAATAAACAGCTGAGATTAAATTCGTTCGTAAATAAATTTTCCTAAACTAATAGCTCAAAATACCTATAACGAAAATAATAGATCTCTAAACCTCTCTAACTGCTCAACCTCTAACTTTCACCCTAACTGTTTCTAACAAAATATCTAATAAACTTCTCAACTAACATAACAGATAACAAATGGGAGGAGAAAACAAAAAAAGAGAGAGGATTCATTCACCAGAAGGTCATAGAAAAATCACAAAAATACTGACCATTCAATCTCACTTTCTCTCAGCAACTCTTCTTCACCCTTACCTTCAGATATTTCTCTAAATCTCCCTTCTTCATCCATCAACTTCATCAACTTCACTATGGATTCGATCATCGTCCTCTGCTCTGCAACCAAGGCCGCAACAACGCCTCTCTTTATAAACCGTAACAAAAGTGAAAAAATATAAAAGCGGCAGAAGAACAAATTTGAATTACAGAAGGAAAGTGCAAAGACCGAGAAGCGCGTACATGTGTATACTTGAGTTGTTCGTCTCTAGATTTCTTTGTTTCGCCAGCTCATTTGAAACACCATCGGAGCGACACCGACTGGTAAGATCCGTAACCTCTTTTTCTTGTCTTATTCGTAGCTTCTTGATGCAAGTATGTAGAGGAAAGCATATAGATCAGCGGCCCCATGGAGGCGGATACTGAAGCCTCTTCATCCTTGTTAAATTTTCATCCTCGGAGACTTAGGGTTTATGTGTTCTTTGATAAGGTTCAAAACAGGTGAAATGAAATTAATGGAAAACATTGTTGGATTCTCGTTAAGAAAGTTGAGACGAAGAAATTGGAGTGTGATTTGAGCCTTACAGACATTTGTCGGTGGTGTTTACGGCGGAGAGTGCACGCCGGAAATTGCACGAAGAGGCTTGTTTGTGAAAGGTCACAGTGATAATCAAAACGCAACATTCTGGCTCATTAGCATTATTCATTTTTTTTACTTCTCGTTAAATTTATTTTTCTTTTTTTTGTTTAGTTACTTCCAATTACATTTGGATAGCATGAGCCATAATCCTATTGGTATTACTAGTACTATTGCTTGCACCCTCTTATCTAGACCCAAGACCATCTCTTATCCCATTGCACCGTTTTTGGACAGACATAACATTATATGACAAAAAACTTCCAGGCCGAGTTTGGCATGCCTAGGCCTGTTATTTTTGGTAGCTTATTACCTAACAAAAAACCGCTTGCTGAACTTTACTCTTGGGCCGAACCTGCACTTTCTTGGCCCTAGTCACTTTTTTTGAAGCAAATTGCTGAAATAGTAAGAACAAAAAATAGCTTCTAGACTCCTTTGAAGCGGGCCTTACATCTTGAGAAAATTATTGAAATTTAGCTCCAGTTTCAGGCTTATACCCCCTGACTTCCCTATTTATCTTTTTTATATCTTTGGCATGGGTGTAATCACAAAAACGTGTACACAAAAACAAATAAGCAACCTAATGTCTTGAGGTAAACCTCAAGAACTCCAGACAAAATAATCAGATAAGAACTCCAAGATAGGTCAAGGTTTGTAATCCTAAGTCCAAGAAAAGTCCCATGCTCCATAATGCAAAGAATAGTAACCAAATAGTCCAAGCACCATTAAATATTATTTAGGGTTTATGTTGATTATTAAGTGTCTTAAGAAAGGAAAAGAAAAGCTCAAGTGAGTAAAGTAAAAATGGCAAGAAAATAAATATTCAAATGAGCAAAGATGAAAATGGCATGAAATGTAAATGCTAAAAGTAAATAGTACATAAAGCATAAAAAAAAGTATAAGGTAAACAAGTCAATAATTAGTGGTTAGTTGGATAACCATCTTGAAGCTTGCATTTGGAATTCATTAGAGGATTGGTAGAACCAAAGCCTCCACACAACAAGTTGCATTTGCTTTTTGTCAAGTATATCATCCATTTGGAATTCTCATAAGTACCATTTAATGATCAACGATGTTTAAGTGATCCGCGTTGACCAAAGGTGTTATAGATCCATTAGAGGATTGGTAGAACCAAAGCCTCCACACAATGAATCTCGTGGTTATTGGATCAAAGAGATCAAATTAACATACTTGGGCTTGTAATCATAAGTTTGGGCCACAAATGATCATTTATTCGGATCGGGACAAAATTTAGCGCTATGTTAAGCAATCGTAAGTGGACTTATATAGAAGTCACACCTATTTTGAGGCCGGTCAATAGCAATCTATGCACCATTTGTTTTGAGACATGATATATAGATCATTCTCCAACAACATCTAGTGCAATAAGAAAGGGATGAGATGAAGAGGGATGGGAAAAATATACAACCCACATTTGAATTAAATTTTAATCAAACTATTATTAAAATCATTCATCCATTTTTGTGGAGTTAAACTCAACACCATGGATCAAATGATGTTAATAAAGTTCATAATCCAAAATATAACCCAAGATCAACCAGAAAATAATCACAAAATAATATCACATTTAATATACACAAAAAAGGATTTTTAAAAATGTTTTAAAAATAGAAACTAATGAGAAAAATATCAACTATATTTAAATTAATCAAGAAATGAAAAGTAAGACCATAGAAAAATCAGGAAAAGGCCCAAGTAATTTTACAAATTTTTTTGGTAATTTTTTAAAGTTAGAAACTATTTTTAAAATTAAAGTAAATGGGTAAAATAAATAAAAATGCTAAAAAATAGTAAAGTCAGAAACAAAAATAAGATAAGGTCACCAATATTTGTCACAATATCATTGGATCATTCCATAATTTTTTCAAAATTTAAAAATGTATAAAAGTATTTTTAAACATTTAAGACAAATAAAATAAGTGTAAAATTTGTAAAAAATACTAAAACACAAAATTAAATTATGAAAAAATAAAAATCAGAAAGAGAATAATTAAAAAAAAATTTCATAATTTTTTCAGATTTTTTGGACTAAAAATGAATTTTTTATGATTTTTTGAAATTTAAAACAATTAAAATATAAAAATCAGAAAAAGAAAATAAAAGTAAAATATGTGGACCATTGGATAAAAGTCAAAACGCGTTAGTAATCAAATCCAAGGGATCTGGCGTGCTGTGCATATCATGGTCATTAGTGAATATTGTACAAAATCATTAATTAAATCAGAATTTGAAAAATACAGATGGCGCACCTTCATTGGTTAGAAGATGACACGTTGGTAATCTTCAACCTCCAGCCATCATGAATTACAGGTCTCTTAAACTGTAAAATCAGAAGCTCGGACGCATGTCATTCGCTTCGTCTCTTCAAGACGAAGACAACCACATCCTCGCGCCAAATTTATATAAACTGTAGCTCAAGCAATTTGTAAGGAAAGTTTTGAAAAGGGATTTTAAATTTCATGGTCAAAACGTGTTTCCAGTAAAAGGTAAGTGTTGCGACTAGAACCAGGGCAATGAGAGCAACATAATGATATCAGAGTTTTGAAGAATTGGTGAAGGAATCTACCTATTAAAATTGAGTTGCAGAGCTCTGAAACCTGACTTCTATGGAGCAGTATAGGGCACGATTCTTGAATGTAATTATATGGTTAGCTTCATGGAAGATCAAGGAAGGTGAATTGATGGAAAAATTGGATTAAAAAGGGGTCGAGAATGGATTTTGTAGTTACAGAAAATGGAGTTATGGAGAATGTTTGGAAGGGTGATTCTGGATATCCAAGCTTGGGAAATTGAATGGGATAGTTCATGTATATATAGGAGAAGCGAATGGGATCAAAAGGAAGAGTGAATGGTGCATTTTGGATGGAAATCATGCACACCTGATGCACGAGTTAAGTGTGATACAAACTTCATCAAAACTCATCCAATTCTTGCGTTTTGATGCGCCAAACAAATCTGCAACCTCACTAAACATGTTTAGAGGCAAAAACGTGTGGAAAACTTGTGATTAGAGGCCACATTATGGATTTCAAAATTCTGACTTGTTGAGAAATTCAATTTCAAAGTGCTAACTTCTGACCAATGGAATTTTCAACTCAAGGGGTCTTAGGGTATGATTCTTGATGCTTTAGAAAGATGAGGTTACAAGCTTTGCAATGTAAAAATAATGGAGTTAAATGGATGCTTGAGATGAAAGTTGTATTGAGTCAAAGTTGAAGAAAAAGGGTTGACTTTCCATACTTAGAAATATTTCACATTCTTCTTCAAAAATGACCTATAATGTCTTGCATCCAAACATGGCCTTCCACTTGGAATTTGCTCTTGACGAAAAAATATGGCTTGAACTAGACCTCTTGAATGACATTTTGAAACTTGAATCATTCAAAATCTCCAAAATTTGAGCAAGTTATGACTTGTTGAAGTTGGCAAAACATCATGAAATGACCTATAATCTTTTGCATCTTTAAGGAAACTTCCATCCATTTTCCCACTTTGCACATAAAAGAAGGCATACAATTCACATCTTCAAGATCAATATGGAAAAAGAATGGACTCAAGGTGATAAACATTGACCAAGTTAGGACCATTTGAAGTCACTCATGTAAAATTGTGGATTCATCTAGATGACTTGTAATCTTTCTTCTTCACCAAGTTCCTTCCACATGAAAACTCCTTGGAACTTTTGAAGTGATTTGTTGATAACCCTTTGTTGAGGAGGATATCTTTGGAATCACTCAAAAATACCAAAAGGTGAGCAAGATGTACTCCTTTGAAGTTCAAAACCCTAGCTCCTAGATCAAGAAAATGCTTTGAGGAACTTTGACAAGTTTGAACAAATTTCTTGTACCAATATTCTTGCTTTGTGAATAGAAGTTGTTGAGGATGATAATGAGGACCCATAGCCACCAAAACCACTTTTATATCTTTAAATTTGATAGAAATATGTTCTTGTGACCAATAGGAAAAAGGCCTTGTCCAAACATGACAACTTCTCCAATCAAACCCTTGTACTTTTGAGTCAATCTAATAACCTTGAAATGTGATGAATCAAAGAAACCTTGCCATGCCAATTATCCCAAAACCAATACAATGGTGAGGTTTGAACTTCTCAAGCTATATTGACTAGGGCATGGAAATAAACTCATGAACCCATGGGGTAGCTTGTTAAATCTCATTTCCTTCACCTACATGGATAACAAGCAAGACAAACCAAGATTGCGTTTTATTAGTTAAATGAAGAAAACAAAACAATATTCATGATCACAAAAGGAACATAAGTCAAGGTGCTTGGTAATCCCTCAAAAAGGGCAAAACTAAATGTAGGGAGGGGAACCAAGAATCCTAGTGTGATCTTGTATTGAGTTAATCAACATGGTATGATGAAGGGATCTTAGGGGGGGAAATTGGGGTACAACAATATGATGAAGCTTCTGCTTTATAGGAGGACAACCTTCCTTCATCAGTAGACGGTGAAGCACAATGTCAGTATCAAGCCCTGGCATGTCTTCATAAGACCAAGCAAATATCTCAACATAGTCACGTAACATCTGGATTAAGCTCTTTTTGACACTGTCTTTTAGGTTGGCACCTATCTTGATTTCTTTCTTGTCCTCTTCATTACCCAAGTTCACAACCTCGATTGGCTCTTCATACGGTTGTATAGATCTTTCTTCCTACTCTAACAATCTAGCAATCTCTCCAGGCACTTCACAATTTTCTTCACCTTCGTCCTCGGCTTGGTGGATCGGATTTTCGAAGTCATAATCAGCAATATTAGAATTGTTATCAATGGGACCCAGGGTCGATGTGGATCTGCAATTTGTTATGTGGGTGTGTGTACGAACACATAGCTATTTTGAAAGAAATTAAGTAAAATAAAGACAAAGAGTGCAAAATTTGAATGTAAACGTCCAATGATTTATTAAATGAAAATATATGGATGAAAAATGACAACACTAACAAATGGATCATTGTGCCCCGGGTAAGGCACAAGGCTTAAAGTTATTGTTCAAATTACATAACCAAAAACTCGAAAGCAAGAAAGTAGAAAATAACATTTACTCCTGACTAAAGGAGATTGGTATAAAGTCTTTAGCCTTACAATTATTACGCCCACTGCCAGTAGTAGGGAAAATCCAATTGTCTATGTCACAGTCGCTATCAGCGTCATCTATAGAGTTGACTTGATTTTTGTGAATTCCATTATTGTTGATTCAAAATGGAGGTCTACCAGAATTAGCACGAGCATGACGAAAAGCCCTCTGAGCCTCTGAGGTGAAACCCAAACCAAGTTTGTCGGACTTGTAAGGAATGTCGGGAAGCTGACCCCAAATAGTTCCACAACCTTTTTCTACCACAACCTTAACGTCTTTCAGAGAAGCCATTATTGGTGGAATCCTAGTAACCTTAGGAACAGTAGGAGAAGCTTTAGCAACATGGGTTGTCCGAGGAATAACTTCAAAGGTCTGGCAATAAGTCTTGGAAATTGACCCTCCATCTCAACATACTTGAAGGAGTTCAAATGGCTCACCATGTATTCTTCTTTGCCATAAACTGTAATGATTTTTCCTTTCACAGGATACTTCAACTCTTGGTGTAAAGTGGAAGTAACAGCGTCTGCCCCATGAATCCATGGGCGTCCAAGAAAACAGGAATACGCTGGATGAATGCCCATCACATAGAAAGTATATTTTAAGACATGAGAACCCACTTTGATTGGAAGATCAACCACTCCATGCACCATTCTCTTTGAACCATCAAAAGCTCTCACCATAACATCATTGGCTTTTAACATAACCCATTTATAATCAAGCTTGTCTAAAACAGATTTTGGAAATACATTCAATAAGGAACTTATGTCCACCAACACATGAGATAAGGTAGTTCCCCTACACTCAATAGAGACATGCAGGGCCTTATTATGGTTCCTTCCTGCGGGAGTTAAATCAGCGTCAGAAAAGCCTAGCCCATTATCAGTTGTCAGGCTAGCAACACAATTTTTGAACGGATCAACAAATATTTCTTGCTGTACATGAGCAAATTTCAGAAACTTTACCAAAGCCTGAGCACGGGCTTTAGAGCACAACAACAGAGATATCATAGATATTTTAGAGGGGGTCTTCCCCAACTGTTTAACAATATTATACTCACTCTTTCGAATAATTTTTAGTACCTCCTCCATCTCTTGCTTGGAGGAATCTTTAACAGTAACTTCTTTCGGCGCCTCAGTCTGGGCATGCTTAGTCATCTGTTATTTGCCTCGAGTATCAGTAGTTGATTCAGTAGAAAAGATATGAACTGGTGTAGTAACAACCTTTGGAGAGATCTCTGGAGAGAAAACTCTCCCACTTCTGGTAAACTTACTAGTCCCAAAAAATTTTCCAACATTGGGATCCATAACTTTAGTATTTTCATCTTCGACATCCAATGGTTCTTGCTTGATGTCATGGTAGTAGACATTAGCTCCATAACTCCAAGGGATGTTCTTGTCAGAGAAATATGGAATTTTCCCAGGTGCGGTAATGATCAGAGGAGCAACCCTAGGCTCGATAGTAACCTTCACAAGACCCTTATAAGTGATCCTTATAGGAGTATTGGAAATTGTAACCACAAACATGTCTTTAAGCTTTAGGACTTGAGACATACTTTTACATAAACTCTCCACAGAAGAAGTTTTCTTAAATAGAATTACAGTCATACATCAAACGCTGAATACCTTCTTTCAACAGTAGACAACCATTGGATTGGGACGCACATTAGTAGAAATTTACAATGCAATCCGGAAATAAACAGGCTTGCAACCGCTTCTTCTTAACAATCAACAAAGGAGTAGTCAAGTCACTAACAATAGAAACATAAGAAACATCACCAATAGCATTAACGCCTTTGTCATGCTTAGGCATAGGTGCAATAATCATATTAGGAGTCTCAGGAGGATCAAATTCAATCTCCTTAGAGTCAATCATATCTTGAATCATATTTTTCAGAGCCCAACAACCATTAGTGTCATGTCCGGGACTATTTGAATGATAGGCACACCTTGCATTAGGATTGTAATTAGGAGAAGAAATATTGGAGTTTTGAGGGGGTTGTTTCAATGTAATCAACTCCATCTCCAACATGTGTTGCAATGCTTGAGACAATGACATGTTGATGTTTGTGAACTGTATCCTGGATGCGACTTGCCTACGCTAATTATTCTGTTGTTGTTGTTATACTGGCGTAGGTTTAGAGATCATAACTGCCCCCACAGATTGGTTGCGGTCACTCTTATTATGACCCTTCTGGCTGTACACAACATTGGATTCTTTCTTACCATTGTATGACTTATTTGTAGTATTTGAAGATGTAGCCACCTGAAATTTACCACTTCTGATTCCATTCTAAACACGTTCCCTTGTCAATATTAGTTCAGTGAAATCGGTTGAAGAACTTCCAAGTAGGTGATTATAGAAAGGACCTGTTAGCGTACTCATGAACATATCAACCAATTCCCTATCAACCAAAGGAGGTTGAACTCTTCCTGCAAGATCTCTCCATTTTTGTGCGTACTCTTTAAAGCCTTCCTCAGAACCCATGGACATACTCTCTAGTTGCATGCGGGTTGGTGCCAAATCAGAATTATATTGATAATGTCTATAGAAAGATGCAGCCAAATCTTCCCAGGTATGGATATTGGTACCTTCGAGTTGATAATACCATTCCAATTATGTTCCAGACAAGCTCTCGTGAAAGAAATGCAACCATAGTTTCTTGTTAGTAGTGTGTGGTTGAATTTTCCGAACATATGATCTCAAATGCTGCTTCAGGAAAGAAACACATCATACTTAGAAAAGGTAGGAGTTTTGAACTTAGGAGGAATGAAGACTTTTGATATTAAACCCAATTCCTCAAAGTTCAAGCTAGACACCTTTTGGATCTCCATAGCTTTCAGACGCTCTTCTGACAACTTATACTTCTCGCTAGCAGGGGGATATTGTTCATCCAAATAATCTTCTTCCTATTTGTCAAAACCATGTGTTATTTTTTAAATTTTAACACTCTTACCATCTTCATCCTGTTTGTCATCTTCGTCCAATGGGATATCAAGATCTTGAGCTCGCTTGACTGGACCTCTGAACTTTCTCCTCATGTTAAGGATGTTGATTGGTTTCTTTGTGTTCTTCTTCTCGTTGGTGATGAGCGCCTTTAGTTTTTCTTGCCCCTTGGATAAGCTTAGGAACATCTCTTGGAACTGAGCATTCTGAGCCTGGAGTTCTTTGACTGTCTGTTCAAGATCCATTTTTGCAGAAATGAACAGCAAGAAAATGAGAAACATGTCTTGGAAACCTATTATGCAATGATATGTGTGGCATGTATATGCATATGCAATGTTTTCAAGGACCTTGTGGGATTTAAATTTGTTAATCAAAAGGAAATCGAAACAAATACCCTTATTAGTAAGTTCAAATTATAAATGCCTCTTAGGATTTCAATGAAAACAAAAAGGGGTACAAGGAAACAAATTATGAACTCCTAAGACCTTATACTAAAGTCTCCCAAGGACACTTCCTCTTTGTGTTGGCATATGAATTAATGCTCTGCTCTTTGTGAATTCGTTTTGTCAGCTCCAACACTTTCTTCTCACTAGAATAGAACTGAGTCTCAAAAGTGTCCCTTCCTTCTTTCAATTGAATCCAAGACTCTTGTAGCTCTACAAGATCAGCGATGACGCGAAAATACATTTCTTATTCGGCCCGATTTGCATAAATAAAGTTATCGTTTTATCTCAATTATGTTGTATTATGTTGGATTTTCAAGTGTGTTTTAGGTAATTATTTCATCCAAGGCCTACACGAGAAAAGAAAAGAAATGGATAAGAAACGGACTCAAAATTAGAAAAATAGCAGAAATAGCGGAAGATTTCATATCAGAAGGTTGTGCCTCTCGGAACACCTTCCATTCCGCTCGGCACAAGTTGAACTTGTGTGCCCCTCGGCACACAAGCCATTCCGATCGGCACAAAGTAAAATATAAGTTCCCCACGACACACATTGCATGCCACTCGGAGAAACCTATATTTTGTTTTGTTGGACGCGTGAAGATTTCTCCATGATTACACGATTTTCCAATGCCAACGACTTGCATGATTCCCTTCTGGTCTTTCTCGTCACACGAATTTTTTTGAAGCATGAAGTGACATTCCTAGATTTTCTCAAGCACTTTTTGTTACGGAAGAGGAATATAAAAAATGACAGTTATACAAAGTTTAGGGTTCTCTCTCCGTTCTTGTGCACTATGTCTCTCATCTCTGCTATCTCGTTTTGTTACATTATTTTGCACTTTCGTTTTTCCTTCCACACCATTATTCAGTTTCAACAATTCAGAGCTTTGTTTAGAACTTAAGCAGATAAAATGTTCACCTAAACAACAATAGTTTACTACACCGAAAAAATATTTCAACATTAGTTTCTTTTCATATCCTCTAGAACTTTGTTTTTAGTTTAATATTTTATTCTGCATTCAAGTTATTTTTCCGCAAGAAAATCCTGCCGGCATATTATAGAGGATTTCTAGAAGTACTTAAAGAGTTTCATAATTCTGTTTTCATTATTTAATTTCAAGTTTCTTTTAATTTAAATTTATTACTGTTCTTTGTTTATCATTCATGTTTGAATCATTATATGTTTGTTATTATTCTGTGTTTGTAATGAATAATATGTCTGGCTAATTTCCATGATACCGGTATGTAAGGTCACAAACTGAAGGAGTTCAGTAATAACTTGGCATAAACATTTTATAAAAATACTTTTTTGGTTCGATTTCTAAATTTCAATATGAAACTATTTTGTTATGATAGTAAGAAACATACTAAGGCTAAAACCAATAATCACGAGAATGTGAGTTTTTAACTGGATAGTGGTTATCAAACATTGGTTTTAAATACAGCGATAGCGGTTTACGATCAATTAGAATGTATTTGTTTTCAAAAAGTATTTTTAAATGTTGAATGAAACAGCGAGAGTGATCATTTAAGTTTAATAATATAGTCCGAATCAACAATCACGAGAGTGTGAGATAAAGGTTTTTAAACTAATCGTTTCTACTGAGCAGTGTTTTGAATACCCTAATCTATTCCAATGATTTAATGAATTCCTGAAGTAAGACATATTACATACCGGCATCCCGTTATTAAATATTTCAATTAATTCTAACCTTATTTTTAGTCTACCCAAAAACCTAAGATTTATTATCCTTAGCTTTATACAGTAGCTTTAGATAGCAATAATTTTATTACCAGTACTTATGGGTTCGATATATTTTAAAACTACATGATTAAACTATGCACTTGCAGTTAATACACCCGATAGACTCTTAAAGCTGCGATCAAGTTTTTGGCAGCATTGTCGGGGATTGATTTAGTCGATATTGTGAATCCTTTGTTACGTAGTATAGACTAAGGAAACAATTTTATTTCCTTTTTATCTATCGATTGTATGCCAAGAACTCGCTCTTAAGGCAAGGAATTAGAGCAACCAATCGATGAGGTCGAGCATTTTGTTAGTATAAGACGTCGAATTAGGATTAACAAACTAAGTACAATCTTCCTGAATTCAATCTTCCCGATTTATCTCTTCCTGGACCAAAAATGATCGAAGGACCCCAAAATCGTCCTCTAAAGGATTATGCTGCCCCATCGCAAGAGGAAGCTCACAACAACATTGCTGCCCCGATATCACTCGGAATGATTTCGAGTTGAAACCTTTGTTATTACAAGCTGTCTAACAAAATCAGTTTTTAGGATGTCCTAGGGACAATCCAGATTTACATTTATCAGTGTTTGTGCAGTATTCAGACATAGTGAAAGCAAATGGTGTCAGCCACGAAGCAATAAGACTTCGTCTTTTTCCTTTTTCATTACGAGGTAGAGCTGAGCCTGGATCTAGTCTCTATCATCCAACTTTGTTACAACATGGAACAAATTGAAGAAAGTTTTCCTAGCATGATATTTTCCGCCAAGTAAAACAGATATGCTAAGAGACAATATTAATGGTTTTAAAGAAAAGGAAAGTGAATCTTTCTTCGAAGCATGGGAAAGATACAAAGACATGTTATGACTTTGTCCACATCATGGTCTAGAAGAATGGCTGATCATACACACCTTTTATAATGGTCTCTTGTACAACACAAGACTAACGATTGACGTTGCAGCTGGAGGCACATTGATGGACAAACCTTATCATGACGCTTATAAACTTATCGAAAGCACGACTCAAAACCATTACCAGTGGGGAAGCGATAGAACCATTATAGAGAAACCTTAAACGAAAGGCGGTATGTACAAAGTTAGCAGTTTAGACCAAGTTAAATCTAAGGTAGAAGCTCTTACCAAAAGGATAGAAAATTTGACCACAACTCCCGCAGCCACCCTAGTTGCAGTAGCTCCAACCTGTGATTTATACGGACTTCACACACATGTTGCACCTTAATGTCCTCTTTTAACAGGAGTACTAGTTGATCAAGTGAATTATGCTCAAGAAAACCCATAAGGGAATACCTCTAATCCTACATGGAAAAATCATCATAACTTTTCATATAAGAACAACAATGCATTATATCCACCTGGACAAACTCCTACTACACCCCCAGAAAACCAGAAAGATGCCCAAATTACTCCAAATGTTCCTAGGAAATCCAATATACAGATCCATGATAGAAAACTTTATAGCCACTCAAGCTCAACAAAACAAATATTTTCTAAATCAAAACATACACACTAGTGAAAATAAAGCAACTATCAAACAAGGTTGATTCCCTTTCCACTCATAACAAAATGCTTAAAACGAAAATCTCTCAAGTGGCTCAACAACAAGCAGCTACAACTGATCCAGCTAGCACTTTTCCTGGCCAACCACAACAAAATCTAAAAGGTCATGCTAATGCAATAACACTTCGAAGTGGAACGGAAATAGAAGGACCAACTAACCCAAGAATCAAAAGTCTATCCATGTACCAGAGCACTGGTAAACCAACTGAGAAGAAATACAAACCAAAAGAAGATGAGAAGCGAGATATAAGCACAGAGGTAGAAGAGATAGAAAAACCCTGCGTACCTCTACCACCGTAAAAACCATTGATACCATACCCTTAAAGATTTGATAAATCTAAAAATATAGGGCAAAATAAGAAATTCGTTGAACTTCTGAAACAGCTAAATATCAATATACCTTTTACAAAAGCCATCACACAAATGCCCTCATATGCTAAGTTCCTTAAAAAAATCTTATCTAATAATAAAAATCTCGAAGACAATGAAACGGTCATGCTTACGGTAGAATGTAACGCTATAATCCAAAATAAAATGTCCCCTAAGCTTAAAGACCCTGGTAGCTTTTCCATACCACGTCTAATCGGAAAGTTCGTCATAGACAAAGCTCTATGTGACTTAGGAGCCAGTATAAGTCTAATGCCCTTATCAATTTGGAAAAGACTAAATATGGGAGAATTGCGACCAACAAGAATATCTGTACAACTAGGTGATCGCTCAGTGAAGTTTCCTTTAGGAATTCTCGAAAATGTTCCTGTATGTATTGGACAATTCTATATCCCTACTAATTTCATTATTATGGATATTAAGGAAGATTCCAAAATCCCTATTATATTAGGAAGACCATTATTCGCCATCTCATGAGCCATCATAGATGTAAAAAGAGGTAAAATCACATTTGAGGTCGAAGAAGAAAAAGTCGAATTCATCATCTCACAAATCTTCAAAGCACCAGCTATACATGATTCATGCTGTTTCTTGGACGTCATTGATGAATGCGTTAAAGAAATGGAGAAACATCAGACCAAATATTCAGAAGTTCTGAAAATTCCAATACCTCCAATCCTTGAAGATGATAATTGGTGCAATGAATACAAGGATAAAAATCTAAGTGAATGTCTCGCGTTGATTCCTGACCCTATGCCTTGATTAAGGAAACCAACTGACGAACTTAAAACATTACCAAAAGATCTAAAATATGAATTTCTAAACACAAAACTCAAACAACCCGTCATAGTAAACACAGATTTAGGACAAATAGAAATAGAAAAATTATTATATGTCCTAAGGAAATACCTGATTGCTTTACGCTATAACATATCTGATCTAAAAGGAATAAGCCACTCAATTTGCATGCATCGCATTATGCTTGAAGAAGACTGCAAAACCTCGAGAGAACATCAGAGAAGAATAAACCCAATTCTGAGTGATGTAGTTAAGAAAGAAGTACAAAAGTTGTTAGAAGAAGGAATCATATATCCAATATCCGACATTAAATGGGTTAGCCAAGTACATGTTATACCAAAGAAAGCAGGTGTTACAGTTTTCAGCAACACAAAAGTGAATCCGTAGCACAACATGCTCAAATCGGATGGAGAATCTGCATTGTCTTTAGGAAGTTAAACAAAGCCACTTGGAAAGATCATTTTCCTTTACCCTTCATTGATTAAATGCTCGAACAAATAGCTAAGCATTCCCATTTTTGCTATCTGGATGGTTATTTGGGATTCTCCAAATCCCTATAAACCCCTGTTGTACCGCAAAATTTGACCTCCCATTTTCAAGACAAATTAATTCAAGATATCTTCTCATACTCATGAAGGTCTCAAATGCTCAAGACTACTCAAGGGTTGACAAGACAAACCCTCTTCCTAAGCAATTGACCTACAACTAGGGTTTTGCTTCTCTCAAAGGAAATTGAGTTTCTAATGCCTCAAATGGACTTCATGGTTTCTCATATGTCTCAAAGTACCCTCATGCCAAGTTTCAAGCCTTACATCACAAGTTTGCTCAGTCAATTAGTCAGAAGATTGAATATCAACTATATTGGACAAAAAGTCAACTTTGACCAATTCACAATCAAACTTCAAGATTTTTGGTCAACGTCAACATTTTGAAGTCAAATTCACCATTTGATCAAGGGTTGATCATGATTCATTAAGAAAATTCAAGATTCATCAAAAGTCAAAAGATACTAAATTAGGGTTTTCTTTAGGAGAAGTCAACTAAACTTTGACTAAGCATAACTTTCAAATACTTCATCAAAAATTTCTCAACCAAAGTTCATTTTGAAGGAAATTCAATTCTCTACATATATGACTTTCTAAGATCAAGGCCAAAAAATGATTCATTTGAGAGAGATAAGCCAAAACATTACAGGTCATTTTAAAAGTCAACAAAAAGACATTTTCTGTCAAAGCAATTCACATCAAGTTAAATACTTCAAATTAAAAAATGACCAACATGAAAGTTGTAGGTGACATCTCGTGGTTTCCAAAAAGTCTAAGATCATCTTCATATGATAGAAATTGAGAGAGAGATGATTGGTGCAAATTGAGCAATTTTGAGAAAATGCATGAAACTCAAAATGAGCAAACTTGAACTTTTGGGCAAATGGGCCTAACTTTTAAAGTTTAAACATGTTTATAACATGTTAGAGGACCTTTAAGTCCATTCATGCATAACCTTGATTTTTTTTTAATTTTATTCACATTTTTTTAAAATAAATCAAATAAATTGTCAAGATGTTGGACCAAGGCGTGTGGCTTTTGTTTTAATCATGTTGGAGGCCCAAAAATATAACTTGAAGCTGAAGAAAACGTGTGGTCTATGTTTGAAACAAGTTGTCATTAGTTTTGGAAGATTTGAACTTATTTTCAAACAAAATCAAAGATATGATTTCATGAGATGTCCAAGCCTACCACATGACCTAATCTTCTCCTCTATATGTACATAACATTTTCAGACATCAAGACAACATGCATGCTGCATTATAGAACAAACCCTAAAATCTCAAATTTTCAAGAAAACTAGGGCAACTTGAAACCCTTATCTCCAGCTTCTATCAATCCATTCCAAGCATCACACTATCCTCCTGAAGGTTCCAAGAGTTCGTCCCAATCATTGTTGAAGCTCAAAACACGCCAAAATAGCACATCTCAACATTGCCAGTTTGGGATGATGATTTACCATGGCTAGGGAAGAACGCTTATGTACCATCCGTATCAATACTTCCAAGCGGTTTCAGGCAAAACTAATGCCGCCAGTCGATTCGTAGGGGTCGATTTAGGGTGGTAGCCTTAATCTTGGGTTCCAATTCTGTTTATTTTGCAGGTTTACAAAATCTCCTATCTGGAGAAGACGGTGGTTTCGACCACCTCTGACTGTTATAAATTTTACAAGGCGGTCAAAGGCTTGCATGACAGTTATATCCTATGATTCTTCCATTCAAATCATCAGGTCGTACCATAATGCACATGTTTTGATTTTTATTATAATTTGATTTCTTGATTTTAATTTATATTATATTGAATGATGATGATTTAACTGACACAAAACACTAATGGCATAATTGGTACACCGATGTATAGTATTACAAAGGGCGTGGGTTTGATACCAGCTTTTGTCAATTTCTTTTGTTTTTCAGGATAACACGCAGGTTTACCATATTATGATTCATTCCTATTCTCAATCACCAATGAATATGTTGAAGAAGGAGTAAATGTTATTGTGCCTTGTTTTGGTGCACCCACCCCTTTTGAAGTTGAATATCATAGCAAGCCAGTTGTTACTCCATTGGTGATTAATTTGTCGGGTCTTGTTCCCTACAAGTCAGACAAGGTTGTACCCTACAAATATAATCCTACAATTTTAGAGGATGGTGTGGAAGTTCCCATTCAGCCAATGCCTAATGTTGGAAATATTGTTGAGACTAGCAGAATGACCCGCAACAGTCGTGTATTTGCACCGGTTGTTCGTGTAGATGTTAGTATTGGAAAGAAAATTGTTGAAGATGTTGAACCCAAGAAGGCAGTGGGTGAATCTAGTGGAGATATGCTAGAAAAGGAGGTGGACGATATTTTGAAGATAATCAAGATGAGAGACTACAAAATTGTAGATCAGCTACTGCAGACTCCTTCAAAAATATCTATCTTGGCTTTATTAATGAACTCTTCTGCTCAAAAAGAATCTTTGATGAGGGTATTGGACCAAGCTTTCTTGGAAAGTGATATGCTTGTAGACCAATTCAGAATTGTAGTAGGGAACATTACCTCATGTAATAACCTGAGTTTCTGCGATGATGAATTGCTCGATGAAGGAAGGAATCACAATTTGGCCTTCCACATCTCAATGAATTGCAAGAATGATTCGTTATCCAATGTGCTGATTGATAATGGATATGCATTGAACGTTATATCAAGGAGCACTCTTATGAAGTTGAAATATCAAGGAATGCCCATGCGCCAAAGTGGCATTATTGTGAAAGCGTTTGAAGGATCAAGGAATTATGTTATTGGTGAAGTGGACTTGCCTATTCATATAGGCCCACATTTGTTTCAGATTACTTTTCAGGTCATGGATATTGTACCCGCTTATAGCTTCTTGCTTGGACGGCCGTGGATACATGAGGCAGGGGCTGTCACTTCCACTTTACACCAGAAGCTGAAGTTCGTACGTGAAGGAAAAGTGGTAATTATAAATGGAAAACGGGCATTATTGATATCTCATTTGTCCTGGTTCAGCATTGTGGAGGCGGATGAAGCTGTTGTTGGAACCTAGTTCCAAGCTTTACCCATTGATAATGTAAGAGGAAATGAGAACTTTATGGCTTCGTTTAAGGATGCCCAATAGGTTGTGCGTAAAGGCCATAGCCAAATATGGGGACAGATTGTTGATCTACCTGTAAACAAGAATAAAGCTGGCTTGGGGTTCTCCGTGAAGAATGATAAAGGCAAGGGCATGAAGCCGAAGTCTGCTGCAGGAAAGTATCAAGACATCTTTCGTAGCGGGTGTTATCTTCATCCAACTGTTTCCGGGATTAATGCCATTGTGGAAGATGAAGTAGAGCCAGAAATATCGAATTATGTGACGCACGGAGTTAGTGTTCAGAACTGATCACCATTGATGTTCCCTCTTGCATACATGTTTTAAAGTAATTTGTTTGTGTTAATCTTTTTGAAAAAACTTTCACTCTGCCCAAGGTGAAAGTATTAATATTATATGGGCTTATCTGTTTGCTGTGATTTTTAAAATCAATAATAAAAGTTTTCTTTGTTTCCCAAATTGTGTCTTTTCTTTCTGCTTTTTATTGGAAAATGGTAATCAGAAAAAACCTTTCAAAATAAATAATAACTGAAATTCAATATGCACGATCACTTGTTATGTGTGTCAGTTTCTAAAAGCAATCATAAATCATATGTGCAGATTAATTAAAAAACCCTTTGAATACAATGACCCTGCACCCTCTCCCAACTATGAATGTCCTGTGTATGGGGCCGAAGAAGAAGACTATGATGAGATTCTAGAAGAGGTCTCACGGTTGCTTGAGCACGAGGAAAATGCCATTCAGCTATATAAAGAGCCATTGGAAGTAATCAATTTGGGTTCAGAAGAAGATCCGAAGGAAGTCAAGATTGGAGCATTACTTCATCCTGATGTGAAGAGCATGTTGATTGAGATGTTGAAATAGTATATGGATATTTTTGCTTGGTTTTACCAAGATATGCCTGGTCTAGATACATATATTATAGATCACCATTTACTGCTGAAGCCAGAGTGCCCGCCAATCAAACAGAAGTTGCGAAGACCTCATCTAGATATGGTAGTGAAGATCAAAGAGGAAGTTCTAAAGCAGATTAATGCCGGTTTTCTTGTGACATCAGTGTATCCTCAGTGGATTGGAAATATTTTCCCAGTACCGAAGAAAGACAGAAAAGTTCACATGTGCGTAGATTACAGAGATCTAAATAAAGCTAGTCTAAAAGATGATTTTCCATTGCAACACATTGATATGTTAGTGGATAGCACAGCAAAATTCAAAGTTTTCTCGTTCATGGACGGATTTTCCGGGTATAATCAAATAAGGATGGCTCCTGAGGACATGGAAAAAAACAACGTTTATCACACCATGGGGAACATTCTGTTACAGAGTGATGCCCTTCAGGTTTAAGAATGCTGGTGAAACGTACCAGAGGGCTATGACAACCATATTCCATGATCTGATGCACAAGGAAATTGAGGTATATGTTGATGATATGATTTATAAATCCCGGACTGAAGAAGGGCATGTAGAAGATTTGTTGAAGTTGTTTCAGCATTTGAGGAAGTATCATCACCGCTTGAATCCAAATAAATGTACCTTCGGTGTTTGATCAGGGTAATTATTGGGTTTCATTGTTAGCCAGAGAGGGATTGAAGTTGACCCTGATAAAGTCAAAGCAATTCAAGAAATGCCAGCGCTGAGAACTGAAAAGTAAGTCAGAGGGTTCCTCGGGTGTTTGAATTATATTTCTAGATTCATTTCCCACATGACTGCAACGTGTGAACCGATATTTAAGTTGTTAAAGAAAGATCTAGGTTGTGTGTGGATAGATGACTGCCAAAGGACATTTGAAATAATTAAAGAATATCTTCTTGAACCTCCTATCTTGCTCCCTCCTGCTGAAGGAAGACCATTAATTATGTATCTGATAATGTTAGATAATTTCAAGGGCTGTATTCTTGGACAACAAGATGAAACAGGGAAGAAAGAGTATGCCATTTATTATCTCAATAAAAAATTTACTGATTGTGAGTCGCGGTATTCCATGCTGGAAAAGACATGTTGCGCTCTGGCCTGGGCAGCAAAGCGTTTGCGACAGTATATGTTGAATCACACTACTTGGTTGATCTCCAAAATGGATCCAATCAAGTACATTTTTGAAAAGCATGCTCTTACTGGGAGAATTTCCCACTGGCAGATGTTGTTATCTGAATATGACATCGAATACTGCAGTAAAAAACTATTAAAAGTAGCATGTTGGCAGATTATCTTGCCCACCAACCAGTTGATGATTATCAGCCTATGAAGTATGATTTCCCCGATGAGAATGTGATGTTTCTGAAAGTGAAAGATTGTGATGAACCATTGCCTGAGGAAGGGACTGATCTTGAATCTCACTGGAGTATGATATTTGATGGAGCTGTGAATGCTTATGGTAAAGGAATTGGTGTTGTGATTGTCACTCCACATGGATCACACATTCCTTTTACTGCAAGGTCGACATTTGATTGTACTAATAATATGGCAGAATATGAGGCTTGCATCATGGGTATCGAGGAAGCTATTGATCTCAGAATTAAAATTCTAGATGTGTATGGCAATTCAACTTTGGTAATAAATCAGATTAAAGGAGAGTGGGATATTCGTCCCCCTGGCTTGATCCCTTACAAAGATTATGCTAGAAAATTATTACCCTTCTTTAATAAAGTTGAATTCCATCACATCCCCAGAGACAAAAATCAAATGGTGGATGCTCTAGCTACTCTGGCTTCTATGTATCAAGTGAATACTTTGAATGATATACCTTGAATTATAGTTCGGCGATTGGATAGACCCGATCATGTGTTTACAACAGAGGAGGTAGAAGATGAGAAACCTTGGTATTATGATATCAATCATTTTCTCCAGACTCAGGAATACCCGTTTGGTGCATCGAATAAAGATAAAAAGACATTGAGAAGATTGGCTGGCAGCTTCTTCCTCAGTGAAAATGTGTTGTACAAGAGAAATTATGACATGGTCTTGCTCAGATGCGTGGATAGACACGAAACAGAGATGTTAATGCATGAGATTCATGAAGGTTCATTTGGCACTCATGCCAATGGATATTCGATGGCTAAAAAGATGCTAAGAGCAGGTTACTATTGGTTGACAATGGAATCTAACTGTTATAGATTTGCAAATAAGTGCCATAAATGCCATATTTATGCAGACAAGATTCATGTGCCTCTGACACCTCTAAATGTTATTTCTTCCCCATGGCCTTTCTCTATGTGGGGTATTGATATGATTGGGATGATAGAACCCAAAGCTTTGAATGGACACCGTTTTATCTTGGTAGAAATTGATTACTTCACCCAATGGGTGGAAGCTTCTTCATATGATAATGTTACTAAACAGGTGGTAGTGCACTTCATTAAGAATAATCTCATATGTCGGTATGGTGTGCCAAGCAGAATTATCACCGACAATGGCTCGAATCTGAACAACAAGATGATGACAGAAATTTGTGAAGAACTCAAGATCGTCCATCACAATTCGTCTCCGTACAGGCCAAAGATGAACGGGGCTGTTGAAGCTGCTAATAAGAACATCAAGAAAATTATCCAGAAGATGGTTGTTACTTATAAAGATTGGCATGCAATGCTCCCTTTTGCTTTACATGGATATCGGATATTTGTCCGCACTTCAACAGGAGCAAACTCGTTCTCCCTTGTGTATGGAATGGAAGCAGTTCTCCTAATCGAGGTTGAGATTCCCTCTTTGGGTGTGATAATGGAAACCAAGTTGTCAGAGCCTGAATGGGTCCAGAACAGGTTTGACCAATTGAATTTGATCGAAGAGAAGAGAATGACGACTTTGTGTCATGGGAAGTTATATCAGAATAGAATGAAGAAAGATTTTGATAAGAAAGTCAAACCTCATAAATTCAGAGAAGGAAACCTCGTGCTTAGGAAGATCAGGTCTTTTAACGCTGATTCTAGGGGCAAGTGGACTCCCAATTTTGAAGGCACATATGTTGTCAAGAAAGCCTTCTCTGGCGGTGCATTAATTCTTGAAACTATGGATGGCGAGGAGTTCCCACATCCCATGAATGCTGATACATTCAAGAAATGCTTTGCCTAAAGAAATAAAAGAACATGTCGCTAAGTTGAAAACTCGAAAGGGTGGCTTAGGCAAAAAGGAGCGTCTCGGTAGGCCGAAAACCAGAAAGGGAGGTCTAGGCAAAAATTAGAGACATAAACAGAATAAATTTTCCCGCGAAGTTGAAAACCCTCAAGGGCAACTTAGGCAAAAGTTAGGAACTTTCTTGGCAAGTAACTGCATCAGACAAGACTTGATCATTTAAGAAACAATCTTCTTGGATCCTCACCATACTTCAACAGAAGTTGTTACTCAAAATTTCAAAGTTGTTAGAGGGAATAGTGGTCATTGTATCTCAATGTATCTTTTCCATTGTATATTACCATTTTCCAAACTTTGTAATTATCCATGGAGTCTCGCCATTCGCAGACTACCATTCTATCAATAAAATTTGAGCTTTTACCCTATTATTTGTATTTCTTATTTTATTCAGCTTACAAAGACTCCATTAATTATTGATGATCATTTTAAAAGTAAAAAGGATTAAATAACAAAATTGTTTTTTCAAAAAGAATCTACAACTTACTTTTACTTTAAGATTTTGTGATTCAAGAGGAAAACAAAAGTGGTGATCCCAGGAATGGACGAACTCTAGTAGTTTTGAGAAGTTTTGTTTTCCTGGGGAAGGTTTTCTTAGGTTGTTTTCGCTGGTATGTGTGTGTTTATTGTATATTAAAGACGGTAGCAATTGGCGTAAGGTGCAGTACCAGGTTTGTGATCCCAGTTTCCCCAGTCAAGTGTTAGTTCATTTTGTGACTTTTTGGATTTTCTTGGTCTGAGGTCTTTATTCCGGATTCCCCAGTTAAGTCTTCTCCCATATGATGAAAGGTATCGTCCCCTTGGTGTGCTGAGATGGGATTATTTGCAAAATGTTGCTCTTTTTGGCAGTGTTGGCATTATTGTTGGTATTTATTTCCCAGGTAACTAGACCAGTGTAGTATATTTTCTAAGAAGTGTTGAGACAGTTGTCAGCTTTTGGGTTTTCACCTTCCTAGTTTGGAGTTTGATTTAAAATCCCCAAGAGTTTTACCTCTTTCTATATGTTGACTTCTTGATTCCTCATGAAGGCTATCCTAGGGCACCTTTTGTTAGAATAGGTTTGTGTGATATGAAGACTCAATCTGAAATTCCCCAATGAAGGCCTCGCTTAGTTCATAAAAGTTTTTCCTCCCCGTGCATGCTGAAATTTGACTCATTTGTGAAGCATCTCCTTTCAGCGGTATTTGCATTTTGTTTGATTTCCCAATAATCAGGCAAGGGCAGTGTTTTATTTAAGAAGTGTTGAATTGGTTATCAACTTTTTGGGTTTTCGCTCGCCAAGTGTTGGGTTCAATTTAAAATCCCTGTAAGATTGATTCCTTGCTATAATGTTTGACTTCTTAACTCTACAAGTTGTTATCCTCATAAGATTTCATACCCTTTCCCCAGAGAAGTTGGTGTGATGCTTACTCTCAAAATTGAAGAATGTGTCCCTATTTTCCCCAGTGAAGAATGTATATGGGTTTCCTCTCTTCGATGTGGTGTTGACCTCCCCAATGGAGTCAACACGAAGTCCCCAGGTGATGTCTTGATGATAAGGCGTTATCTCCCCTAATGAAGTATGTATGTTGTTTTCCCAATCAAGTCAGCTCAAAATCCTCAGTTGATATTTTTCCAATATGGTTTCCATCCGCCTTATTCGAAATCAATACTGCAATCTCCAATAGAAGTGTTATGCATGAAAACATTTGTTTCCTCATTGAAGTCTGAGTACTATTCCCCAGTGAAGCCTGGTGAAGGATGTTATATCTCTATATATGTACTGTTTTGTCGCTATGATTTGTTTACTTCCGGATTATGTTTCTCCCTAGTGAAGTTAAGCCATGCAGTAGGACGCTGTCTCCTCAGTTGGTGCTTATTTTCTTATGGAATGATCGTCTTGGATGTGATTTAGCCGAGTGTTGATTGTGCCCGAGTTGGTTTTGTTTGTTTATCCCCAATATTATATGTTTGTTTTGTTAGCATATACATGATAACACTCATACATTTATACATACATCATGCATAATTAAATTTATCAAATCATTTCTCATTCGTATTCATCAATATCTTATTGACATATTATCCTGTTTTGCAGAGTTATATTGTCCTCTCTCCAATAGAGTGTCATCCTTAAGCAAAAAGTGTATATTCTTTCAATTTTCCCACTGAGTTATCCCTCGTGGAAGATTTTTTTCTTTAGCCTTCTTGTACAACCCTTGGTCTGGATGATTTGGGTTTTCCCCCCTTGAGTTTATTTCTCGAAGGATGTGTTTTGGCTGACTGTTTTACTCAAGTTTATTTCTGGTTTGAATCTTTCCTTCCCAGCAATACTATTACTTTTGATCTCTACAAGCTTTGAGCCTTGGTTTGATTGTGCATTTATTATGCACGATAAGACTTTATCTCCTCAGCAGGAATATGTTGGCATTTCCCCAGGAAGCCATTTTGTTTTCCCCATAAAGCCATTTTGTTTTCCCAAGTAAGCCATTTTGTTTTCCACAGGAAGCTATAATGCCTTCCCCGTGAAGTCATGATTCATTCCCCAGGAAGTCATGACATTTTCCCCAGGAAGTCATTTTACAATCCTCCATAACAGCAAGTTGTAGGTCTCTTTATTTGAGCAACTTGTATTTCCCCTTAAAAGTCGACGTTACTTTTTTGCTATCTTCTCTATGAGTGGATAGTTTGCAGTTCGTTGTCAAATTACTCTAGTGGATGGCTAGTCTCCTCAATATCGCAGAGGCAATTCATTGTGAAATCTTTGCAAGTGGTAGTCTCTTTATTTGAGACAGCTTATATATTACCCTTTCTAGGCAGAATACCTCGGTTAAAGAAGAAGTTGAGACCCGTTCTAGGCGAAACACCGAAATTTTGGGAAAAGACTTGTTATCTTTTTTCTACCTTAAGTGAACATTGGTAGTTCATCGTCAGTGAACGGTGGTGCTATGATATATTTTCTCTCTACCTTCAGTGAAAGTTGGTAGGTCACCTTTAGTGGAAGTTGGTGATTGTTATCTTTTTGCTACCTTCAGTGAACGTTGGTAGTTCATCATCAGTGAACGGCGGTGCTATGATATAATTTCTCTCTACCTTCAGTGAAAGTTGGTAGGTCACCTTCAGTGAAAGTTGGTGATTGTTTTCTTTTTGCTACCTTCAGTGAACGTTGGTAGTTCATCATCAGTGAACGGTGATGTTATGATATATTTTCTCTCTACCTTCAGTGAAAGTTGGTGATTGTTATCTTTCTGCTACCTGCAGTGAACAGTGGTAGTTCATCGTCAGTGAACAACGGTGTTGTGATATATTTTCCCTCTACCTTTAGTGAAAGTTGGTAGGTTACCTTCAGTGAAAGTTTGTGATTGTTATCTTTTTGCTACCTTCAGTGAACGTTGGTAGTTCATCGTTAGTGAACGGTGGTGCTATGATATATTTTCTCTCTACCTTCAATGAAAGTTGGTAGGTCACCTTCAGTGAAAGTTGGTGATTGTTATCTTTTTGCTACCTTCAGCGGACGTTGGTAGTTCATCGTCAGTGAATGGCGATGCTATGAAATATTTTCTCTCTACCTTCAGTGAAAGTTGGTAGGTCACCTTCAGTGAAAGTTGGTGATTATTATCTTTTTGCTACCTTTAGTGAATGTTGGTAGTTCATTGTCAGTGAACGGCGGTGCTATGATATATTTTCTCTCTACCTTCAGTGGAAGTTGGTAGGTCACCTTCAGTGAAAGTTGGTGATTATTATATTTTTGCTACCTTCAGTAAACATTGGTAATTTATCGATAGTGAATGGCGATGCTATGATATATTTTCTCTCTACCTTTAGTGAAAGTTGGTAGGTCACCTTCAGTGAAAGTTTGTGATTGTTATCTTTTTTCTACCTTCAGTGAACGTTGGTAGTTCATCGTCAGTGAACGGCGATGCTATGATATATTTTCTCTCTACCTTCAGTGAAAGTTGGTAGGTCACCTTCAGTGAAAGTTGGTGATTGTTATCTTTTTGCTACCTGCAGTGAACGTTGGTAGTTCATCGTCAGTGAACGGCGATGCTATAATATCCTCTCTCTACCTTTAGTGAAAGTTGGTAGTTCATTGTCAGTGAACATCGATGATTTTTAGTTTCTCTCTACCTTAACGTTGGTAGCTCACCGTCAGTTAACATCGATGCTATTATTTCGCTCCTCTTTCTACATTCAATGAACGTTGTTAGTATCTCCTTTAGTAAAAGTTGGTGTATCCCTTGACCTTTTACTATCCTTTATGAGTCGGGTCTTTTTGATTCACTAGTGATTTATTTTCCTGGTCGGGTTTCTCTTTTGATCCTTATTTCCTTTTCTAAATCCTCAGTGGTGTTTTGAGTCTCTTTGAATTTGTTCATATGAATTCATGCTCATAAGTATTGCATGGCATCTTAGGGCCAAAAATAGGGTTTGTTTTATATTTAAGTATCTTTGATCGTGTCGACATGAAGATTTTTAACCTTCGTATCTCCAGATAGAAGAAACTTAAATAAGGGCAGTTGTTGTACCTCAATTTTTTCCCCTGAGATCCCTTCATCATACCATATTGATTCAATCACAAGAAGATCATATTAGGGCTTTTGGTTCTCCTCCCTATCTTTAGCTTTTCTCTTTGAGGAATCACCAAGCACCTTGACTTGTTTTTCTTTTGTGATTATGCAATTTTCGGTTTGACTTTTCTTCTAATTAATAAAATTCAATGTTGGTTTGTCTTACTTGTTAATAATGTAGGTAAAGGAAATGTGGCTTAGCAAGTTGATCCATGGGTCCATGAGTTTATTTCCATGCCCTAGTTAATAATGTTTGAGAAGTTCAAACCTCACCATTGGAGTTGTTTTTGAAGAAATGTCATGGCAAGGTTATTTTGAATCATCACATTTCAAAGTTATCAAGATTGATTCAAATGTACAAGGGGTTGATTGAAGAAGTTGTCATCGTTGGATGAGGCCTTATTCCCATTGGTCACAAGTGTACATTTCTCTCAATTCCCAAGATATGGAAGTGTTTTTGGTTGCTACTAGTTCTCATTATCATCCTCAACAACTTCTATTAACAAAGTAAAAGTGTTGGTACAAGAAGTTTGTCCAAAAATTGTCAAAGTTCCTCAAAGCATTTTCTTGATCTAGGAGCTAGGGTTTTGAACTTCAAAGAAGTATATCTTGATCATCTTTTGGTATTTTTGAGTGATTAAAAAGGCATCCTTCTCTTCAAAGGGTTATCAATAAATCACTTCAAAAGTTTCAAGGAGTTTTCATGTGGAAGAAACTTGATGTTGATGAAAGATTACAGGTCCTCCAGATGAGCCTCCAATTTCTTAGGTGTAACTTCAAATGATCATAACTTGGTCAATTTTTATCACCTTGAGCCTATTCTCTTTCCAAAATTATCTTAAGGATGTGAACTTTATGCATTCTTTTATGTGAAAAGTTAGAAAACGGATGGAAGATGCCCTAGGGATACAAAAGATTATAGATTATTTCATCATTATTTGTCAACTTCAACAATTCATAACTCTCTCCATTTTTGGAGATTTTGAATGGTTCAAGTCTCAAAATGTCATTCAAGAAGTCTATTTCATGCCATATTTTTTTGGTCAAGAGCAATTTCCAAGTGGAAGGCCATGTTCGGATGCAAAATATTATAGGTCACTTTTGAAGAAAAATTTGAAATATTTCAAAGTATGGAGAGTCAACCCTTTTTCCCCAACTTTGACTCATTGCAACTTTCAGCTCAAACATACATGTGATTACATTCTTTTTCCATTGCAAAGCTTGTAATATCATCTTTCTAAAGCATCAAGAATCATGCCTTAAGACTCCTTGAGCTGAGAATTCCATTGGATTAAATTTGGTAACTTGGAACTGAAGTTTCTTCATAAGTCAGAATTTGAAATTCATGTTTTGGCTTCTAAACATCAAATTAGAACGCGTTTGTGATCCAAACATGTTTAACCAAGTTGACAAAGTGGATTAAAGCCTTAAAAAGCAAGGATTGGATGAGTTTTGATGCAAAACAGATCACACCTTGCTCGTGTATCAGGTTCACAAAATTTCCCTCCAAACTTCATCATTTCACACGCTTAAACATTCCATTTGATTCCCTATAAATAAAGGGTTGTCCCCCATTCATTTCCTCAAGCTTTGAGAGCCAAACACTCTGTCAAAACCTCACACGAACTTCAAATTTTTGAAATCAGTTACTGAGATTCAAGCCTTTTCTTCCAAAATTCTTTTCACATTCATCATCCTTCAGCATCATACAAACTCTCGAGCACTTAAACCAAGCAAAACGAGCCATAATTCAAGCTACAGAAGTCCAGTTTCAGAGCTTCTTTCTTGAACTTCGAAAAGATAGAACTCTCCACCATTTGGATCCAAATAAAGCACTAACATATTCTACTCTTTCTCCTAATTCTTGTGCTTCTTACAATTTTTAAATTCATTGAGAGTTGAGAGAGAAATCTCAAATTGAAGGTGCTAACCATTTTCTGGGTTTTTGATTCATATCTCTTTGTATACCTTATATAAATTTGGCGCGATGGTGGTGTTAGGATCGTCTTGAAGAGACGAATCCAATGATACTAGTCTGGCATCCTAATTTTTCCATTTGAAGGATCTCACAAAATCTCCATTGCAGGGTGTCTGGAGGTTGAAGATGATGACATGTCTCGTCTCAGCCAATGATAGCATGCCAAACGTTTTAATTTCATTGGTTGCCTTTTTTTTGATCCTATTCGTATCTCACTAAGGTCCATATCAAGCACAGCGTGTCTGGTCTATTAGATCAGCTTACTAACGCGTTTTGACTATGGTCTGATAACCCACATCTTTTTGGTTTTATTTTATTTTCTAATTTCATATTTTAATTGATTTAATTTTCAAAAATTCATAACTCTTTTATTTCTTATCCAAAAATTATGTAAAAATTCACAAAAATACTTTGAGCTATTTTTTTATCTCATGACTATTTTTTCACATTTTTATTCTGAAATTTGAAATTTTTATATTTTTTGCATTATTTGCTTCCTTTTAATTACTTTAAAAATATTTTCTAACATTTTTTAATTCTAAAAAATTTCATAAATATCATTTTAAATATTTCTGACTTTTTGTAAATTTTATATTGATGTTTACTATTTTTTATCTATTTTCTATTTGTTTGAGCAATTTTAATTAGTTTAAAAATAGTTTCTGACTTTAAAAAATTACCAAAAATTTTACAAAAATATTTGTGTTCATCTCTGATTTTCCTATGGTCTTACTTATTATTTCTTAATTAATTTGAACATGGTTGATATTTTTCTCTTTTATTTTCTATTTTAAAACCCTTTTTAATGTAGATAATAAATGTATTATTATTTTGTGATTATTTTCTGGCTGATCTTGGGTTGAATTTTTTATCATGAACTTTGTTAATATCATTGGATCCATGGTGTTGAGTTTAACTTTATAAAAATGGATTAATGACATTAATAATAGTTTGATTAAAATTTAATTCAAATTTTGTTTGTATATTTTTCCCCACCCTTCTTCATCTTATTCCTTTCTTATTGCACAAAGTGTTATTGGAGCATGATCTCTATATCATGTCTCAAAACAAATGGTGCATAGATTGCTATTGACCGGCCTCAAAATAGGCGCGACGTCTATATAAGTCCACTTACGGTTGCTTAAAATAACGCTAAATTTTATCCCATTTCGAATAAATGATCATTCGTGGCACAAACCTATGTTTGCAAGCCCAAGTGTGTTAATTTGATCTCTTTGATCCAATAACCTTGAGATTCATTGTGTGGGGGCTTTGGTTCTACAAATCCTCTAATGGATCTACATCACTTTTGGTCAACGCGGATCACTTAAACATCGTTAATCATTAAATGGTACTTGTGAGAATTCCCAAATGGATGATATACTTGACAAAAAGTAAATGCAACTTGTTGTATGGAGGCTTTGGTTCTACCAATCCTCTAATGAGTTTCAAATGCAAGTTTCAAGATGGTCATCCAACTAACCACTAATTACTAATAATTGACTTTATCTTGTGTTTTTATTATATGCTCTTTTATTTTATGCACCATTTACTTTAAGCATTTCATTTCATGCTATTTTTCATCTTTGCTCACTTGAGCCCCTTTATATTCTTATCATTTTTATTTTGCTCACTTGAGATTTTATTTTCTTTTTAAGATACTTAATAATCAACATGAGCCATAAAAAACTTTAATGATAGTTGGACTATTTGATTACTATCCTTGGCATTATGGGGTATTATACTTCTTGGACATAGGATTAGACACCTTGGCCTATGTTGGAGACCTTGTGACCTTAATTAATACTTTATATGGAGTTCTTGAGGTTTACCTCAAGATATTGGGTTGTTTATTTATTTTGTGTGCAGGTTATTGTGATTACATACTTTGTTTGTAATCTGGAATTCACCGGTATATAGCCGTTACACTGCCCAAATTTTATGAAGACTTAATACATTTGAAGTTTGGTTCTCTCAAGAGGTCTAGTATCTCTGCTTTTCTAGTTTCAATCCAAAGAATGGGAATTCTATCTTGACTCATAATTTCAAGTATTTGATTCTTGTTGGTTAGATGGTTCTTATCCCTAGATTTTACCTTATGCTTTAGGATAGTCCCTTCTTCTCCTCCAATCTTCTTTAATTTCAAAAATCCTCTCCCTCCTTTTGAAAACTCTTCTTGTTTCTAAACTTGAACAACTTTGATAATAAACTTGGACTTTGATCCATGCATTTTCAAAACATTTTTCAAAATAAACTCCAATCAATTTAATAAAACCTTGAACTTTTTTGTGAGAAGACTAAAAGTCAATCAATCTCATTTCAAACCATTTTGCAACTTAGGCTTTTTATTTTAAAACCTTTCTCAAAAGATTGGACTCTTGTCAATCCTTGTAGTGATGTAAACAATTATACTTCTATAATATGTAGTGAAGAGAGATATTTTCCACTTGGGTGTTGAGTGAGGCATTGTTGATTTTAAAATCCAAGCCATATCCTCCACTTTGAGATGATGCAAATTCTCCTTTCTCATGATTGTGGGTAGTAAGTACGTTTTCCACACGGACAATGACGATGATGTCTTATCTCTAAAAATTAATCAACACACTTGTGTTTTAAAATTTTTAAAGGTGAACTATGTGTACCATGATCCCCTATTGCACGAAAGGTGGTACGTAGGCACTAAAGGTTCGCAACCGCGGCGGGTGCAAAAATCATAAAAATTTATAGTTCTTTTCTCACCTCCACCATCTATTTTTTATACAATATTTTATAGCCAAAATATACAGATTTTACAAAGAGGTTCCTGCAGAGTACCGTAGATGTTTAGGGTGCTAATACCTTCCCTTTGCATAACCAACCCCCTTACCTTGAATCTTTCCCCTTCTTTTTGGGTTACTCGCTCTTTTCTCATTCCTTTGGAAACAATAAAGCGCGGTGGCGATTTTTATTTTGATCTGTACAAGTCTAGTCAATCCAATGGCTTAGTCTTAAACATTTATACCGCTACAGGTAACTTTTGCCAAAAATTGTAGCATAATCGAACATACTGAAAAGAAAGATTATATGTTTAAGGGTTTAAGGGTTAGTAATATCTATATGCTTGACTTAAGAGAAATTTCCTTAAATAATGCACAATGTCTTGTTACCTTTAGTGAAGACTCTTGGCTATGGCATATATGTTTAGCTCACGTCAACTTTGATCAACTTAATAAAATAGTTACAAAATATTTAGTAATTGGTCTACCAAAAATTAATTTTTCAAAAGACCACCTATTTGATGCATGTCAAAAGGGTAAGCAAACAAGGGTCTCTTTTAAATCAAAGAATTTTTTTCAAAATCGAGACCACTTGAGCTCCTTCACATGGATTTATTTGGTCCCTCACTAACTAAAAGCATAGGTGGAAATTATTATGGTCTTGTAATTGTAGACGATTACTCAAGATTTTGTTGGACTATCTTCTTAAGTAGAAAAGATGAAACGTTCTCGGCTTTCACACATTTTGCCAAGTTAGCTCAAAACAAATTAAATTCAAAAATGATTGCCATTTGAAGTGATCATGGAGGTGAGTTTGAAAATCATCTCTTTGAAGAATATTGTGATAAATTTGGAATTGAACATAAATTTTCAGCTCCTAGAACTCCACAACAAAATAGTGTTATGGAGTGTAAAAATCGTGTTTTAGCAAAGTTGGTAAGAACAGTGCTCAATGATTATGGTCTACAAAAATAATTTTGGGCCGATGTTGTTAGCATGGAATGTTATGTCTTGAATATTATACTTATTTGTCCCGTTCTTGACAAAACTCCCTATGAACTTTTAAAAGGTAGAAGACCAAATTTATCCCATCTTCATGTCATTGGATGTATGTTTTGTTTTAAATAATGGTAAAGATAATATTGGAAACTTTGATGCGAAAGCCGATGAAGGAATTTTTTTGGATACTCTCAATCAAGCAAAGAATATAGAGTTTATAATAAAATATTACTTATTGTTGAGGAGTCGGTCCATGTTACTTTTGATGAGACTTCCCCAAATAGTGTTGGAAAAGGTAGTTCTTTTCATGGTGTAGGTGCATCTACAGAAGACATACTCAAGGACACCGACAAAGGAGTTAATCAACCTAAATCGGTAGAAATTAAGAAGGATGAAGATGACAACCAAGAAAAGAAAGATGATGGAAGTCATGAAGAAAATGATGGTCTTTCATTGTAGTATAGAACCTCCAAGGATCATCCAATTGACAACATTATTGGTGATATCACCAAAGGGGTAACTACTCGCTCTAAGATAAGTAATTTTTGTTATCATCTTGCATATGTATCACAAGTTGAACCTAAAAATGATAAAGATACCCTATATGGTGAGCATTGGCTTATGGAAATGCAAGAAGAATTGAATCAATTTGAAAGAAATAACATTTGGGGCCTTGTCCCTCGTTCACAAGATCATCAAACCATAGGCACCCGATGGGTATTTAGGAATAAACTTGATGAACATGGTATGATAACAAGAAATAAGGCCTATCTTGTGGATCAAGGTTATAATCAAGAGGAATATATTGATTATGAGGTGACTTATGCTATGGTTGCCCGACTTAAGGCTATACGCCATTTATTAGCTTATACATGCTCAAAGAACTTCAAATTATATCAAATGGACGTAAAAAGTGTGTTCCTTAACAGATACATAAGTGAAGAAGTGTATGTCCCTCAACCTCCTGGTTTTGAAAATGGTGAGTTTCCTAATCATGTGTTCAAGTTAAAATGTGAACTACATGGTCTTAAATAAGCCCCCTAGGGCATGGTATGATTGACTTAGTAGGTTTTTTTCTAGAACAAGGATACTCTAGAGGAAAAGTTGACACTACACTCTTTATTAAAAATCAAGGAAATCATATTTTACTAGTTCAAATTCATGTTGATGATATCATTTTTGGATCAACTAACATGCATCTTGTCAAGGAGTTCTCTAAGCTTATGCAGGGAGAGTTTGAGATGAGTCTAATGGGAGAGTTAAACTACTTTCTCAGACTACAAATTAAGAAACATGATGAAGGAAAATTTGTATAGTATTGTCTCGAATTACTCAAAATATTTGGTATGGATAGTGATAAAGAAATTGAAACACCTATGGCAACAAATGGTAATCTAGATAGAGATAAAAAGGGTAAGGATGTTGAGGTAAAAAGGTATAGAGGTATGATTGGCTCACTTCTTTATCTTACCGCATCTAGACCGGATATTATGTTTAGTGTTTTCATTATGCATGATATCAATTTATTCCCAAGGAATCACATTTAAAGTCGTTAAACGCATTCTTAGATACCTTATTGGTACCTCTAAGTTTGGGCCTTGGTATTCCAAGGGAAACAATTGTAGCTTGATTAGTTATTCTGATTCCAATTTTTCCAGTTGCAAATTAAATAGGAAAAGTACTAGTGGAACTTGTCACTTGTTTTTAAAATCCTTGGTAAGTTGGTAGAGTAAAAATCAAGTTTATGTTGCTTTGTCAACTGCCTAGGGGGAATACGTGGCAGCCGGTAGTTGTTGTGCACAAATTTTGTTGCTTAAACAACAACTACTTGATTTTGATGTTAAACTTTCATGTATTCCTATCATGTGTGACAACACCAGTGCCATCAATCTAACTAAAAATCTTGTATTATTTATTTGTTTTGTCTAGGACGTCTCACATGTATATCATGACCATTTTTCATAAGGAAACAAGTGGAGTTAACCCTAGGGGTGCAAGTTTGCAAGTGTTTGTATTTCATTCTTGATTTATCTTGAATTAGGTTTTTCTAAGCATTGATTTTATCTTTTCATACAAACCCTAATTACTTGCATTTATATGAAAGAGATAAATTACATAAACTAAATTTACTATGCTATTACATCATTTGGGGATGGGATGTACAAATTTGCAAATGGGGACTGCGAGAAATTAAACCTAATTATCTATTACAACTATATTGAACTTGAATAATATACAAGAATTGAAATGTATATAATGTACAAGACATGAATGAAAAGAAAATGAAATTGTTTTGATTTTGTTAAAGAAATATTTTAGCCTATTTAACTAAAATGAAATTTAATTAAACTAGAGAAAAATTAAGATTAAGTTAAAGAAAAGAAAATAAATAGGAAATGTTTTTGGTCTTTTTCATTGTAAGAATTTAAATAAAGATAAACTAAATAATTTAAATATATTTTTGGTGTTTTTTTTATTAATAAGAATAATTATAATAATAAAAATAATAGAGGAAAGAAAATGAGATAAAGATATTAACATCGGGGGAGGGTTCACAAAATGGAAAGGATGTCAAGGCCCAGCCAATGGAGGCCCAGGCGCGCTTCCGGAAAACAAAAAAGTGATCAAATTTGAAAAATGACAAAAGGTCTCACTGGGACTCAAATCCAGGACCTTCTACATGCAAGGCTTTAGCACGTGCTGTTTGTACCACTGGGGTGGTCTGTTTCATCCATTCATAAGATAACTTTGATTAAATATAAAATGAACTCGTTTCTGAATGTTTAAACATGGCTTCATCTTCTACCTTCGTGTGCGTAGGGATGTATATCACCATTGTTAAGCTTCTAAAAGCTTCATTTCTCAGCCAAATCAAAAAGTGTAAACATCCAACCTGCCTAAATTTTGAATACGAATCTAACCATGTAACTTGTAAAAGCTATGGATCAGAGGTTAGAACAAATTTATTTGGTACCAAAATCAAAACCTAATTGGTTAGAGTTGAAATTCTTAAGACTCAAGCAATGAAAATCAAAACTAAGATCATGGTCAGCTTCCTAGATATGATATCTACATCTTTTATTTTATTTGTATGTACTCAAAATTCTTATATCAAGATATCACATTTAAGGAATCTTACCTCTTGAAGTGCAATTCGAATGACCTCTGTTTGATTTACAGAAATGGTTCGATAATGGATTAAGCTTGCCTGGACTTTCCTTGAGCTAGTGGGATAACTACTTTGCTTTAAAAGTCACTGAATCGAAAGGCTGGTATATGGAAGCTGGGAGTGAATATAAAGGATCACTACCTTCCTTGAGAGGTTTTTTTGAGGGCTTTGGGAGTGTTCTAAGGCTGGTATATGGAAGCTGGGAGTGAATCGAAAGGATCACTAACACACTAAGGGATTTGAGATTTTTATGTGTAAAGTCAGGATGTGCCAAGTTTTGTGCTTGTGTGCAGGTTCTAGGTTTTTGGGAGTGTTTGAGGATTTTTCAACACACAAGAATATGGCCCCTTTAGCTTGCAAATGGTCTCTCTATTTATAGAAAAAAAGGTTTGGGAAGTTGAAGTAATCAGATTTGTAAGATAACAAATTATGGTTTAGTTGAAAACGAAAAATCCAGTTGAAGGGATTTCATGGTTCCAAAGTTCAAGTACAAGCATGGCCTGATGTTTGTTGGGTGCAGGAGATCTGACTCATGCTTTTGATATTGCTTGCAATCAGAGATAAAGATCACAAGGCTCAATGCATTGACAATTTGCATAAAGCTTGCTTTTTTTCTAAAAATGGCAATGGTAACTTTGTGCCATTAAGGGAAAATTGACTTGGACAATACTTTAAATACTTGGGTAAGAGCTTAATTCATTGTGTAAACAATTAATTATAGAGTGAAACACAAGCAATGAGGTCTGCAAAGCAAGATCCTGAAGCATGGCCTATGGATTTGATCAATGTTTTCTTTCAAAATTTTGTCTTCAACTTGATTCCTTGAATCAAATACTCTATCCTTTCATTTTGATCACAATGATCCACAACCTTCGACCAAACTCATCAACGGACAAAACAATGTTTTTTCCACTAATTGTGTGTTCTTTGAATGGACCATTTAAAACCTTCGACCAAACTCATCAATAGACAAAACAATATTTGTTTCCACCAATTGTGCGTTCTTCGAATGGACCACATTCATCTGAATGTACCACTTTGAGTATGCAAGATGATCTCATTGGCATAGTCAAAACTAAAGAATTTATGGATTGCTTTCCTACCAGTAACCATCAGTTGATTAGGTGGTCGAAAGTTCAAATATCCAAACCTCAAATTGTAATTCATAGTGTAGAAACTATGTGTGTCGAAGGGTTTAGAGGTGGATCGAAGTAGGTTGCTCAAAGGAATCCATTGCCCAGTCGAAGTTTATGTATCGAAGCAAGCATGAAGATAGCAATTTCCTAATCGAAGCTTATGAATTGAAGAAAGCATGAAGACATCCATTGCCCAGTCGGAGCTTGTGGATCAAAGCAAGCATGAAGATAGCCATTATCCAGTCGAAGCTTGTGGATTGAAGCAAGCATGAAGATAGACACTGCCCAATCTAAACTTGTGGATCGAAGCAAGCATGAAGATATACATTACCCAGTCGAAGCTTGTGGATCGAAGCAAGCATGAAGATAGCCATTCTCAAATCGAAGCTTGTGGATCGAAGCAAGCATTAAGATAGCCATTGTTCAATCAAAGCTTGTGGATCGAAGAAATCAGGCTCTTCTTTGATTTGTCAAAACCTTCCCACCACTCCTTTTCGATCAGTCATGTGGTTTGAATAGCCTAAACCAGATTTGGAATTCGAATTGTTATCTACAGTTGCACACCTTTCAATCTGCTTTTCCCTTTCGATAGTTTCCTCTTCCTCCTTTTGAGGACTCAAGTTCCATCTTTGATTTGATGCTTGAGAGCCCAATATGATCCATGAAAATCATATGAAGCATCAAAGGTTCAATTGTCCTTATACAAACTCAAACCCTAATTTTGAGTCATCAATGTTTGGGGAGGATATCTTGAGCTGATCAAACCTTGTGAAATCTTGAATCAATAGAGATCTTGTGAGAGAATCTTTGAGAAATTGATAGGGAAAATTCTGGGGTACAACAGTGGGGAATTAGGGATTATCGATATCTCAAATGTTGCTTAATGTTATCATATTGCTTGCACTTTATACTTTCACTCTAACTTCGTGTTTGAGTATTTTACATCATATGAGTGCAACTTCAATCTCAATCAAAAGTGAGGTAATCTCGTTTTAATTTCTCCTTGAAAATAAGATTTTCCTTGATGTTTGTTACTAAGTTTCTTCCAAAAATGCTTGATATTCTCTCTCAAATGATGAAAACCATGACTTTTAATTTCCAAAAATTCTTGATCAATAATTATTGTGTGTTCTTAATCCATATGCTTATAATGACTTCATGTATTAATTATTTCACATTTGCATAAGTTTTTTCTTACTACATAAGCATGTGCTTTCGTTTATTTTTTTTATTCGTTTGCACTTGTGCCTGATTTATTTGTATGCATGTGATTTGCAATATATGATTCTTGTTGTCTTGATTTCATGGCATGAAAATCATCTTCATTTTGGTTTTAGTAGTGACATATCCTTGTTGGTATGCTAGGCACGTGTGTGTGTGGCATCGGGAGTCCCATTACGAAGCAGTACTTGTTCGTGACGCTACACAAACAACTTGACATTATTGTCATTTCTTGCTTATTTACTCATTGTGCAATTAATTACCTTTGGTATGGAACTAGGTTACTTCTCCTAGTTTGATATCTTTATTTTTGATGTTGTCAAAGGGGAGAAGCATATGCGAGTCGAAGTAGGGAAGCACAAAGTCAGGAGGAGCCTTCAGTAAATACAAGGAATGCATCGTCCTGAGTTTCGCCATCATCAAAAAGGGTTGCGTAACGCCCGTAATTTCATTAATTATTTAATTAAATTATTTTTGGATTATTTGTGAAGTTGTGTTATGATGATAGATGTTGTGTTGTGATTAATTAGATTTATTTATTCTATTAAGTTATAGAATATTATTAGAATAATACTATTATTTGATGTGGGCTTATTTTTAAGGATTAGAAGTAGTAGAAAGGGGGTGTAGGAGTTTTAAGCCCATTAAGACATAATGAGAATTATAGGGTTATTATATTAGTTATTTATAATTAATAAGGAAAAGAAGTAGCAGTAAGACGAGAAAGAAATAAGGGTTAGAAGAGAACGTGAAAGTTGCAAAAAAGAAGGAAAAGAGCCAGAATGGAATTCAACCGGAAAAGTTGTAGAGCAACCTTCAATCCAAGGTAAGGGTGGGGTTCTGACTCTATAATAGGGTTTATGATGAGTAGTATGTGGGATTGGATTTGAAAAGTTGTTTTGTTTATGATTGAAATATATATATATTGTTGTTTGATGAGGATCAATGATTTAGAGATGAATAATGATGCCCTAATGATGTATAATTGATGTAGAAACATAGGATTATTATAATGTTTGATTACCTATGATTAGAGGATGTTTTTAGGGCCTAAGGTAGGGAAATTGCAGTGAAAACATAGTGAAATGACACAATATATTCATCACAGAACAGTATGAGTCAACCTCAAAGGCCATGCGTCAACACATGCAGGAGTTAAGACTCGGGATGAGTCGATACATAAGGACCATGCATCGACACATGCAGTGTTTCAGACTCAGTATGAGTCGACACATGCAAGACTCAAAACCCAGTATGCATCGACTTAAAGAGACATGTGTCGACTCATGCAGTCTGGTTTTTCACTCATGCAAGACTCATGCAAGACTCAAAACCCAGTATGCATCGACTTAAAGAGACATACGTCGAATCATGCAGTCTGGTTTTTGACAGATTCTTCTAAAGGCTGTAACTTGAGTTTCTGAACTCCGTTTGAAGCGTTGGAAAGCTAACGCGATGAACTTCATTCTTAAGGATTAAAATGAAGGATAAGAAGAATAATCCTAGTACCCAAATTATGATAGAGTTAGCTTCCCGCGTTAATCGCTATGATGGTTTTGTGAAGTATGATGAGGATAAGACGGTCTTAGATTATGATTTGTTCATAACAGTAAGATTTATAATTATAATGATGTAGTATTACAGAATAATAATATGTAGAGTTTTGGTAATTAGAGATAAGCCTTAGATGATTAATTAATTATAGGCATTATCATGTTGTAGGCCTATGGCCAACGTTGAGAGATTGTCGATCTGTCGTTGTATTATTGTTATGGTTGAGTTGTTGTGGAATTATGTAGATGCATTATGTTGATGAATTATGTTGATGAATTATGTTGATGAATTATGTTGACGAATCATGTTGATGAATTATGTTGATGAATGATGTTTAGATGCCTCTAATAATTGGCAGCTATTAAGATGTAGGCTTCTGGCCAACAATGATGTTATGTTGAGATGTTGTTAATTGTGGTTGTTGTTACTACATTCATAATTGTGTTGCATATATTGCATATCAAGATGGAGCTGATGCTCATTAAGATGGCATGTGTTGGCGAATATTAAGATGAAGGCTTATGCCTTGGTGATGCCTCTATTTATTGGCAATTATTTTAAGATGGGAGTTCTGCTACAATGGTACCACATGTATTTTCATAGTATTGAGTCGCATTTTATGATTGCATAAAGAAGTTGTGTATTGATGCGGTAATGTTATATATTATTGGTGTTCCGTTGCGGTTATTGTTGTTTATAAGATATGAAGTGGTGATATCATATGATCTGATTTAATATATTTTTTAGCATACGTTTTATTATATTGTTAGATATCTCACCCCTTCTGTTTGAATGTTTCCCTTATGTTGGTAACGTGCAGGTAATCCAGAGTGAAGGTGGTCAACCTTCAGTAGTTCGAGTCAGTGTCATTGCTCTGATATGTAACACTCGGGGGGGATGAACGCTTGTTGCTTTTAATTATTGATTATTTCAGTTGTTGAACTTTAATTTGATTGTTTCTAAGTATGTGTTATTTTGAAGTTGCTGTAATGTTGGACAAAGATGTTATTATGATTCCGCTGCATAGTTGTTCAAGTTGTTGAATTAAGAAGTTAAACTATTTGGCTGTTGGTTCATCCAAAGATTTAAAGTGTTATGTATCCATGTTAAATGCAATGTGTTTTAAGTTGAATTTGTGGGAACCTGATTCAGTTGTATGAATTTTAAAACTCCAATTTACATTTATAATTGTCGGGTAGAATTGGGGTGTTATAGGGAGTATGTGACTACAAACTTCATCGTCAAACATTTTGAATGATGTTAAATATGGTAAAAGCTTGCACTTATGAACATCGGAAGGTATCCTTATGTCTTGTGGCACTCCTCTGCATTAGAAGTCTTAGGAATCATAAAAAAGCACTTTGAAATTGATTCAAGCCATTAAAAATAATTTCCTGCATGATATTTTATTACATGTCTCGACACATTCGTTTTTCAGATCGACACATGCAACTTATTTATAAAGCATGTGGCTTATGTAAGTCACAGGTCGACACATCCAACCATTTAGATTGACACATACTGAAGCATGTCTTAAATTGCAAAAAAAAATTATTTTATTTGTCGACACATAAGTTTTTCAGGTCGACACATTTACTATGATTTTGAAGCTTGTAGCCTTTGTTTCTCTTTGGTCGACACATAGTCTTCTATAGGTCGATACATATTGTCATGCCCTACAATTTTCCCTCTCATTTCTTAACAAGCCAGGAAAACTATCTCTCTTTCTCGGGTCAACGATTAATACCTGAAACTAGACAGAACAATTAACTCAAACGACCAACCTTTTCAAGTTCCAAATTAATACATGTAACAAGCCAGGAAAACTATCTGCGGACGACTGATTTTAGATTAATACGTGTAACAAGCCAGGAAAATTATCTACATGAGGATATTGAAGATTAACACCTGTAACAAGCCATGAAAACTATCTCTCTTTCTCAAGTCAAAGATTAATACCTGAAACCAGACAGGACAACTATCTACACGATCATCATGAAGTAACCCTACCCAGGTTCCTTCTCATACATTTCCAGGTGCAGTCTGACACGGGCTCATCTAGAAGTAACCCTACCCAGGCTCCTTCTTAGATGCGGTTTGACACGGACTCATTATGAAGCAATCCTACACGGGCTCTTTCTCATGCACTCTTCAGATACAGTTCAGATACGCTCCAAATACGGATGCCATTCTGATACTCATTCCGATTTATCTTTCAGATACAATTCAGATATGCTCCAGATACGAATGTCATTCTGATACTCATTCAGATTTAGCTTTCAGATACTTTCCAGATACGGATGCCATTCTGATGCTCATTCAGCACATTTCTCAAATACGATCCAGATACGATCCAGATACGGATGTCATTCTAACGCTCTTTCAGTATGTTTTTTAGATGCGAGTAAGATACAATCCATTTATGGATATTATTCAGATACTCATCCCACTACATCTATTGTTTTAGTATAAATCAACCAGAGATTTATTCTGATGCTTCTTCCATTTCTGCCAACAATCACTTTTGGGTGGCATCTATAAGCCCATCTCCGAAAACTCTCCATCATCTTTCCAAATGGAATCTTTAAGACCATTCGCCATAATCAACCACCACATCATCGAGTGAAAATTTCTGGGAAGTCTAGTGTTCAATCATCTTCCACCTTCAAGTCACGAATGGACGACTCGCCAATCTAACTCTTCTGGTTTAAGAAGATTGAACAGGGGCTGCTGTCATACCCAAAAGTTTGTCCTCTCATTTTTAAGGCATTTCTCACAAGGATTCTCAAGGTTTAAGCTTGCACATGTACATTGGGATTTTTCCAGTACCAAGAATAAAAGAGAAACTGTCAAAAAGGGAGAAAACAGATAAAGATAATCTTTTAACAAAATTGGAGAAAAATAAGTCCTTTCGTTTCAGCTCCTTCGATTGGCCTTTTGGCCTCTTTGGATGCAAGCTTGGCTTGCATCCTTCGACTGAGCATGGGCCTCTGGCGCGTTGGTTTTGGTTCATAAGGCAGGAGCTTCCTACATACCACCTTCGATTGCACCTTTGGTATTAATGGGTTCACAATTCAATGGCTGCCTATGTGCCTGCTTTGATTGGATGTTTGATGCGTGCATGCCTGTGTTGACTAGATAAATATTCCCCCATACTTGTTTTGATTCAAAAGTTGATGACTAGCTGCATACAAGTTTTTGTTTGGGCCACAACTTCTTTCTTGCACGCAAAAGGCTTCCCCCATGCTAGCATGCATAAACTACAAAACCTCTTATATCTTCCTTCGATTCCAAGGCAAAAATCTCTCTTTTGGCATCCTTTGATTGCTCAAATTTTCCTCCTGCATTCCTCTTTCGTTTGGACATATTTGCAAGCCAAGCGTACCTCTTTCGTTTAGGAACTTGACTCCCTTCATATTTTCTTCGTTTGGGCGTATGAATTCTAAAGTACAAGCTTTTGGTCACACATTTCATTTGGGCATGTGATTCCCTTCATACAAGCTTCGTTTGAAAAGAGATCTTTTGCATGTTTGCATGAAGTCACAAAGCAGTGACCCCCTATGTACACTCCTTCGTTTGGCCACATGGATCTTTGGCAGGCAAGTCTTCGACTGGACAGAAGAACATTCACAAGGTTTCATTTGTAACTTTGATTCCCTTCGAATCATCATCTTTCGAACCCAACTCAGGGCATCCATTTGAAGGACATGCTTATTGGTCCATTCAAAGGATTTACAAAGCCCACTTTAAGGCATGTTTTGGTGACCCATCCAAGGGTCACACTCTTGGCTCCTTCGAAGAATGCACAAAAGTGACTCATTCGAAACTCACTTCTTGGAGGAAAATCAAATAATATTGTTGGGAGAAGAGTCTAGTCGAAGAAGGGTCAAAACAAAAGGGTGAAATATTCAAAGAGGCTTGCTTCCAAGTTCAGACCTGGTACACTTGCCAAAATTGCTGCACAGCAGTCTTGAAACACTGCCCCATTCTTGCACCAAAATAGCATACAAGGCACTGTCTCTCGAAAGCTACAAAGAGCATGTTACACAAATTGTTCAAAACTTTTGTTTTTCATCCACAAGCTTCAGCCAGCTTTGCCTATAAATAAAAGGCTTCACAATATGTTTGAAGAGGACTTTTTGGCCAGAGGAAGGAATCTTCAAAAATTTCTCAAAGACCATAAAGCTCCCAAAACTTAAACACTTGTGAAAACACAAACCCAGAATCCAAACACTAGTCCCCTTCGAATATGAAGCATTCATGTAACTTGTTACCCTTCGAATCTAGCAGTAAGAAACTCACGTTGGTTCTTCTCTTTCGAATCCAGTATCAAAGACCTAACACCTGGTCCCTCTCTTCGAATCCAGAAGCACTCAACGCAACCACTTAAAGGCCCAGCATACGCCTTAGTCTCAAGCAAGGTAATTCACTCTTAACCTTGGATCCTTCGTTTCCAGCATAGCATGTAAATAAATTTCCTTTTCGTTTCAAACATGTACATACTATTGTTCTTCTTTTCGTTTTCACCCTTTTAATATGATTCATGATTAACAACCTTCTTGGTTTTTGCTCCTTGTATATTTAAACATGCTTTAAGAACTAATATGGCCCCAAGAAGATGCTAGCATGGCCTTAGGCCATGTTGCTATTCAAAAATCAAACGAAAGAAACAGGAAACAGGAAGTAGGAAACGAAGCCTTTAGCTTCCACACTAACCTCCAGGTTAAACGAAAGAGGCAGCCAGAAGGAACACTATGCTGACTTCCAGGCCCAGACGAAAGGCATTTCCTCACTGCTTCCAACCCCCATTCGAAGGAGGCACAAAGGTAGATTGCATCTTGCACTGATTCCAGGCCCAGTCGAAAGGAACAACATGCTGACCCCCAGGCCTCAGTTGAAAGTCACGCTTTCACCCCTTTCAGGCCAAATCGAAGAGAGCCAGAAAGTGCAGAATTGAAGGGTTTTCTGCCTAAATCGAAAGACCCATTTTTCTTGCTTTTTTTTTTTTTTTTTTTGCTTTTATATTTTCATGCAATTCAATATGGTTGTAATAGTGTAGGATTTTATCATTCTGCATTTTATTAATTTTGTGTGATTGCTAGTAAAATAGGGTATGTATGGCAAGATAAAAATAACAAGTAGACAACCCCTAATCAAAGACTAAATGCATGAAAATCAAACACACTATTCACACATGCACCCCTAGGTTAATCTCACTTGTTGCCTCGGATATATAGTCATGTCCCTCTAATATGGGTGTTTTAGCAAAGACCCTCGATAAAAGATCATAGTCCCTCGATGACCCTCAATGTTGCCTTGGTAAACGATCTAGTCCCTAAATGACATTGCTAAAATGTCCCATAGGTTGCCTTCTATAACTATACAAACGTCCCACGCCCGTCCCTTCACATCCAACGATGGGGCTTCTTACCAAAACAATGGTAAGATAGCAACATCTAAAGGAAGAGGAAAAGAACACTAAAGACCTTTTGAGTAGGTAGGTTGCTCCTAGTTTCTCGCTTGCTCACAACAACAAAAAAACATTTTATACACCCACACTTTCATTTGAAACATTTTCAAAAGTTAAAGCACTTTGTACGCATTCTTATAGAAACGAGAACCATTACAAAGACACCTTTTCAAAATCACTTTCAAAAACACATTCCACAAACACCTCTTTGAATTATTTTAGAAAACAACACTTTCTTATAGAAACGAGAACCATTACAAAGACATTTTCAAAATACTTTCAAAATCCACACCACAAGCACATTTTCAAACAAAAGCAAGTGATCTAGCAAGCAACTAAGAGCCTGTAGATAACTACGGATGAAAATGGTGCTAATACCTTCCCTTTTCATAACCTACCCCCCGAACTCAAGAAATAATCTCAAAAGGCCTTTCCTGTTATTTTCAACCTTTCCTTATTGGATAAAAGAAAAGTCAGTGGTGAATCTTGCTATCTGCAACAATTAAGATCAAACGCAAAACACCCAAGTCAGTTCTCCCACCGTGTTACAGAACTGGCAACTCTTCTGTGGAATCTACTTAAAAGTGGGGTTACCTTAGGGCTAGATCACCTTTACTTGCATTCCTTGTTTGATTTTCTTGCTTTACATTATGGTTCCTTGTTTGGGCTTGTTTTGATCCTCTACCTGGATCTGGGGGCACCTTTTAGGTAAGTAACAATAGATTATGGAAATTGTACGGTGTAGACCGACACGGTTGAAGCAATGGCTACATTAGTGTGACACATTTGTTGGTACCGGTATCCCTTGTATTGAATCGAGGAGAATACGGGGCCGTTGAGCGGTGTCATGAAGCACTAAATGACCTTAGAACCTTAATTGAACAACTTGGCCATTAGGAAGTAGTGAGATAGCCAGTTTTGGTGGAAAACTGAAAATTGGTTGATACTCGATACTACACTCATTGAGATCGGACTTTTGGGATATCTCAGCCGCAAGAAAAGATTGATTGTGCTGTGAAAATGCCTAAAAGAAAGGTCAGTTATATCGAGATCCCCTAGAACCCGGTTACTTTTTAGGACAGGTTGAGCCGACCAAACTTCAAGAGAGTACTTACCTACAAACTCCATGCAAGCCTAAACCTAAGGACTTGTCTGCTTTATGTGTACATAACAACTTGCTTGCTTTGCATACATGTACATAACATCATAAACATCATAACATCATAAGCATTCTCACTAACCATTTCAAAGATTTAGGAATTTATCTTTGTTTTGTTTTGTAGGTCAGGAATCCCATCCGAAGGAATACCATCTGGATTAGCTTCGTGAAAGCACACCCTTAACTCCAAGAGTTAGCATCAAGGGTGCCTAGATATTCTCCCTTCACCGAGAGATATGGTCGACTTCTCAGCTTGGCTACCTCCAAATTCCCAGAAGAAATAATGTGTGTTCTCTTCCAATTCTTTGATCCCATGCATCATTGCTTCATCTTTCCTGACTATTAGTAGGTCCCTACGCTAGAGGAGTTCTCCCAACTGTTGGGAGTGCCCATGCTTGATCAATTACCGTTCACTATTTTGGAAGGGACTCCAAAGCCTGAAGTCATTGCTGAATCCCTGCATCTGAAGAAATCCGACACCATAGCAAATTGGGAGACAAGAAGCGGAGTTAATGGTTTCCAGGCCAAGTTTTTGTTAGAGAAGGCTCGTTCATTCTGGGAAAACATGGATTTCCAAGCCTTTAAAGATGTTTTGACTCTTCTAATATAAGTTTTGGTTATATTTCCTAATCCAGACCAATTCATAGATGTGAATGCCATCAAGGTCTTCCTCTCTCGTAATCTTATACCTACTTTTCTTGGAGACGTCTTACATTGTTTCCACACTCACACAATGAAGAAAAGAGGTACTCTCTCATGTTGCATTTCTCTAATCTCTAAGTGGTTTACTTCGCACTTACCTCGATCAACATTGAAGAACGAGTAAGGATTAACATGGTCTCAAAGGATGATGTCCCTCACACACTCTTACATTTATTGGTGTTCTTGATCCTTGGAGGATACTACTACCATTGAACATTGTGGGGAATTCCATAATGTCCCTTTGCTTGGAATTAGGGGAGGTATCACCTATAACCCTTCTCTCGCATTACGACAGTTTGGCTATGCACAAAGAGATGGTCCTCACAATGCACTCATCCAAGGTTTGTTGTTCGACTACGAGAGTGACGATCAAGGCTACCGTTAGAGATTTATACGATCTTGGAGGATGGTAAACAAAGTGGATAGCGATACATTGGGGCGTAAGAACTCCATTCCTTTGGAGCCTTATCTTAAGTAGGTATGAACTCGTGCTCAAAGACTCGGTATGCCATACCCCGCCACTTTTCCTATCATCATGGAGCCATTAGTTGAAGGATATGTTCCTTATGCTATCTCTCACCCTACCATGTCTACTTCTCTTGAAGACTTACGAAGAGCTTGGGTCCAGCTGAAGGAAGAACGAGACACTTTTGGGGCCCAGTTCTATGTGAGTGAAAAGAAGGTCCTAGAGCTTACGAGATAGCTTCATGAGGAGCGAAATCTGAACGCCTACATCGCGCTAAAGAGGATGCGTTCGACCTTTTTGTTTTAGGAGTTTATTTTGCTTTATTTCCTCCATTGTAAGCCCAAGGGGCATGGTTGTAATCAATTTAAACTTATTAATACAATTGATGTTTGCTCCTTTTTTTGTCTATAACAAATTTAAATTTTCTAAGTCCTTGAAAACATTGCATCCACATACCATACATCATATCATAACAGGCTTTTCCACACAGGTCTCTTATATGCTTACTATTTATTTCAGTAGAGATGGCTCTAGAACATATTATCAAAGACATTCAGACTCAAAACGCTCAACTTCGGGAAATGTTTTTGAACCTGTCCAAGGGACAAGAAGAGGTGAAAGCACTCCTCACTAGAGGCATGATCATGGGGGAATCCTGAGGACAACAAGGATGACCAGTTGAAACGACTACAAAATGAAATTGCAATAATGAGGATCCAGATGATGGGACAACTGGTGGGCCAAATGGCTCTTATCTAAAACTTAGCTTGGGGACGAGAGGAGCTAAGGACCCTCGTCAACAAACTTCATCAAGAGAGTTGCAAACGTATGAACCAAACAACTGAGATTGGGGATCAAGTCATTATTCAGCCTCCCATGAGACAAGAAACCGGTTTGAGGGAGAGCAGACCTTCCCAAATTGCTGCTACATCACGAGCCTAACAAACACAGGGTAATCGGTGTAAACGGGTCCCATCCGATAGGCAGTTTACCAAACTCGAAATGCCAATATCGTAAGTCTTGTGACACATGATAAAGATGAATTTGGTTACATTAAGGGATCCTCCTCAGAATCCTAATATTGTTTCTCCCCGTTACAATCATGGAGAAATGTGTGCATATCATTCCAATAGTCCGAGGCACAATACTGATAACTGTTAGACGTTGAAAAACAAGATCCAAGATCTGATCGACAAAGGGGCGTTGGAGTTCACACAAGACGGTCAACTGGAGCTTTTTTATCACCCCTCAAGGACATCCATATGAAGTGGCATTCTGGGCGAGGAAATTTTCTGTTTATTCGAATTTTCAATTGTAATTTCTTTGTTTGCTTAAACACATATCTTTATGTTAGACTTTGGTTACTCTCATTAATGCATTAAATATGTTTGTCTTGAATTAGTCCATTCATTTTCATTCTATTTAAACTATTGTTTTTACTCCCTTTATGATATTCAACTCTCGTTTCAAAAAGTTACAAGCCTTTAGAGGGAGGATGAAGAAAACAATGCCATAATCTTATACAATATGCTTTTGGACAGACCTTGCTGACGATGTACATGCGTTATTTTAATTCCTAAACACTGAAGTTATAAGGAGGATAATCCCTAGTCAACCCCTTTGAGCCAAAGAAGTAGGAGTTTCCTTTTCCACACAAATTGAAACCTTTAATAAAAACCTGGGGCAGGGTAGTCTCTCAGTTAATTCAAATGCGCGTTCAGTCGCAAACTTTCACTTCGTATACAACGAATGACATAAAAAACACTCCTCTGGAATCAAGAGGCGGTGATGGTTCCCTACCAAATAGGAAGTTATTATCTCGAGAGAGAAAATTCCGCTAAGTCAAAACCTACGAAGGAGACTTAAGAAAAATGGGGGCATCCCGCTGACTGTAATCTCAAAAACAAGAACAGTCAGGCAAAATTAGGGATAATAAATCAAAAAGAGGTCACTATAAATCCTCGACAACATGAAAAATGTTGCAAAAATGACTGCCTTTTGACAAACTTAACTTGTCTGAACCATCACCAAAACGTCATTCCAGACTCAGTTGGAGTTCAAACGTACAATTAACTGAATTTAGGACTAAAGAACATCACGAAGAACGGGCGGGTACAAATACACTTTGAGCCTTATCCTTTGTTTCTTAAACCGTGAACTAAGCCACGTTACAACCATTCAAAATTCCTAATTGAAGCATGGGTTAGTTCGAAAGCATACTGTTACAAAAGGTATCCTGACTCATGTAAGGCTTTCTCCAAATCCTGAGTTGAATTTTCTTACAAAAATTCTATTATCTGCTAAAACGCATTTTCAAAACTTCAAGACAAGCATAAATTTTGCATTATTTGAATATCGATGTTTGCATATGGCTATTTGTTTGACAACAGATAAATTCGCACGACGAATATCCATAAAACTAAAACTATCTCAGGAAACAAAATCACTTCAAATAGGATGACTCTTCCAATGATAGATCTCTTGTAAGCAAGGGGGCATCAGCATGATCACTGTCCTGGGGAAGTCAAGTTAAGATTCCAAGAAATCTCTTGAGAGGTGCTAAATAACCAGGGGAAATTCTGCATCTCAATCACTTGGGGCATTAAGCTTGAATTCCAGCAAAGGGTCAAGCAAACATTTTTCTGGCGGTGCTATAACACTTTCTACTAGGGGTAGTGACAAATATACACGAAATCCCCTTCATAAGGTGATCCCCAGTCAAGTCCCCACAAAGTTGGATCTAGGAAATTCCCATCCAGAGTTTAAATATCTGGAAAACCTTTCTTCCCAGCTAAGTTTGGTCTCAAGAAGAATCCTCGAAGAGTTTTGCCAAAAGAAAACGCCTCTCCGACAGATTGGCAACAGGGTTTATTTCCCCAATAAACAACAAGATTCCCCAGCTTGAATTTACCTCCCAAATTATCACAAATCAAGGGACCACAATCCCTCTTACCCAGTAGACTTTTCTACAATCCCCAGTGAGCTGCTGCAAAACCTAGAAAAACAACCAGATAACTGTTAATTCCTTTATCCCCAACAAGTCGTTGTGAAGCCTGAAATCCGACCAGATAACAACTAACTTTCAAGAGATAACTCCCCAGTAGAGCAATGAACGCCTAAGCCTGAACTCTTTTCCCCAAGCAGGAATCAACACTTTCCATAGATTTTTCTTCTCGAGCAAAATCAACATCCCCCTGCAGATTTCACCTCAAACAACAAAAACAGGAATTCCCAGTGGAAACATTCTAAGCAAGGTTTGAAGATGGGCATACTCTTCATCCCCAACAGCAGTCCAAGAATCAACTCCCCAAAACTCCCTAACCTTTGTAAAGGATTTATTTTCAGAGACAAAAATACATTCCAATAACATTTTTCATTTCATGCGTCATATTACATACATGACAAGTGCATACGACACAATCTCATTTATTTTGAGAACATCATCACACCATGCATTTCATACGTCATGGCATTGCATACAACTAACTATTTACCTTTTAAGGAAAGATCAAATCAACAGATGGCTATCATCAACGATCTTCAAAAGGTCAGAGATTAATACTTAGAACTAGATAGGACAACATTCTCAAATGACAAACCTTTTCAAGATTAATACATGTAACTAGCCAGGAAAACTATCTGTGGACGACTGATTGTAGATTAATACCTATAACAATCATGGAAAGCTATCTACATGAAGAGGTTGAATATTACCACCTGTAACAAGCCAGGAAAACTATCTTTCTTTCTCAGGTCAGAGATTAATACCTGAAACCAGATAGGACAACTATCTCAAACGACAAACCTTTTCAAGTTCTAGATTAATACCTGTAACAAGCCAGGAAAATTATCTACATGAGGAAATTAAAGATTAACACCTGTAACAAGCCAGGAAAACTATCTCTCTTTCTCAGGTCAAAGATTAATACCTGAAACCAGACAGGACAACTATCTACACGACCATCATGAAGTAACCCTACCCAGGTTCCTTCTCATACATTTCCAGGTGCGGTCTGACACGGGCTCATCTAGAAGTAACCCTACCCAGGCTCCTTCTCAGATGCGGTTTGACACGAACTCATCATGAAGCAATCCTACACGAGCTCCTCCTCATGCACTCTTCATATACAGTTTAGATACGCTTCAGATACGGATGTCGTTCTGATACTCATTCAGATTTAGCTTTCAGATACAGTTCAGATACGCTCCAGATATGGATGCCATTCTGATACTCATTTAGATTTAGGTTTCAGATATAGTTCACATATGCTCCAGATATGGATGCCATTCTAATGCTCATTTAGCACATTTTCTCAAATACGATCCAAATACGATCCAGATACGGATGTCATTCTGACGCTCCTTCAGTATGTTTTTCAGATATGAGTAAGATACAATCCATTTATGGATATTATTCTAATACTCATCCCACTACATCTATTGTTTTAGTATAAATCAACTAGAGATTTATTCTGATACTTCTTCCATTAATGCCAACAATCACTTTTAGGTGGCATATATAAGCCCATCTTCGATAACTCTCCATTTGATTGGCCTTTTGGACTCTCTCGATGCAAACTTGGCTTGCATCATTCAACTGAGCATGGGCCTCTGGCACGTTTGTTTTGGTTCACAAGGCAGGAGCTTCCTGCATGCCACCTTCGATTTCACCTTTGGCCTCACTGGGTTCACAATGCAATGCCTACCTATGTGCCTGCTTAGATTGGATGTTTGATGCGTGCATGCTTGTGTTGACTGGACAAATATTCCCTCATACTTGCTTTGATTCATAAGTTGATGACTAGTTGCGTACAAGCTTTCGCTTCGGACACAACTTCTTTCTTGCGTGCAAAAGGCTTCCCCCATGCTAGCATTCACAAAGTAAAAAACCTCCTATAGCTTCCTTCGATTCCAAGGCAAAAATCTCTCTTTTGGAATCCTTTGATTGCTCAAATTTGCCTCCTGCATTCCTCTTTCATTTAGACATCTTTGCCAGCCTAGCGTACCTCTTTCATTTGGGCACTTGACTCCCTTCATACTTTCTTTGTTTGGGCGTATGAATCCTTCAGTATAAGCTTTTGGTCACACCTTCTGTTTGGGCATGTGGTTCCCTTCATGCAAGCTTCGTTTGAATAGAGATCTTTTGCATGTTTGCATGAAGTCACAAAGCATGGACCTCCTATGTACACTCATTCGTTTGGCCACATGGACCTTTGGCAGGCAAGCCTTCGACTGGATAGAACCACCTTCACAAGGTTTCGTCTGTAACTTTGATTCCCTTCGAATCAGCATCTTTCGAACCTAACTCTGGGAACCTTATTCGAAGAACATGCTTATTGGTCCACTCGAAGGATTTACAAAGCCCACTTTAAGACATGTTTTGGTGACCCATCCAAGGGTCACACTTTTGGCTCCTTCGAAGGATGCACAAAAGTAACTCATTCGAAAGGCACTTGTTGGAGGAAAATCAAATAATATTGTTGGGAGAAGAGTCTAGTCGAAGAAGGGTCAAAATGAAAGGGTGAAATATTCAAAGATTCTTACTATCAATTTCAGGCCTAGTACACTGGACAAAAATGCTGCGCAGCAGTTATGAAACACTGCTCCATTCTTGCACCAAAATAGCATACAAGGCATTGTCTCTCAAAAGCTACAAAGAGCAGGTTACTCAAATTGTGCAAACCTTTTGTTTTCCCTCCAAAAGCTTCAGCCAGCTTTGCCTATAAATAAAAGGCTTCACAACATGTTTGAAGAGGACTTTTTGGCTAGAGGAAGGAATCTTCAAAAATTTCTCAAACACCCTAAAGCTCCCAAATACTTAAACACTTGTGAAAACACAAACCCAGAATCCAAACACTATTCCCTGTCGAATATGAAGCATCCCTGTACCTTGTTACCCTTCGAATCCAGAAGGAAGAACCTCATGTTGGTTCTTCTCTTCCGAATCCAGTATCAAAGGCCTAACCCCTGGTCTCTCCCTTCGAATCGAGAAGCGCTCAAGGCAACCACTTAAAGGCCCAGCATACGCCCCAGCGTCAAGCAAGGTAAGTCATTCTTAACCTTGGATCCTTCGTTTCTAGCATAGCATGTAAATAAATTTCCTTTTCGTTTAAAACATGTACATACTATTGTTCTTCTTATCATTTCCACCCTTTTAATATGATTCATGATTAACAACCTTCTTGTTTTTTGATCCATGTATATTTAAACATGCTTTAAGAACTAATATGGCCCCAAGAAGATGCTAGCATGGCCTTAGGCCATGTTGCTATTCAAAACTCAAACAAAAGAAACAGGAAACAGGAAGTAGGAAACGAAGCCTTTGGCTTCCACACTAACCTCCAGGTCAAACGAAAGAGGCATCCAGAAGGAACACTATGCTGACTTCCAGGCCCAGACGAAAGGCATTCCCTCACTGATTTAAACCCCCAGTCGAAGGAGGAAGAAAGGAAGATTGCATCTTGCATTGATTCCAGGCCCAATCGAAAGGCACAACATGCTGACCCCCAGGCCTCAGTCGAAACTCACGCTTTCACCCATTCCAGGCCAAATTGAAGAGAGCCAGAAAGTGCAGAATCGGAGGGTCCTAAATCGAAAGTCCCATTTTTCTTGCTTTTTTTTTCCTTTATATTTTCATGCAATTCAATATGGTTGTAATAGTGTAGGATTTTATCTTTCAACATTTTATTACTTTTGAACGATTGCTAGTAAAATAGGGTATATATGGCAAGATAAAAACAAAAAGTAGACAACTCCTAATCAAAGACTAAATTCATGCAAATCAAACACACTATTCACACATGCACCCCTAGGGTAATCTCACTTTTTTCCTCGGAAATATAGTCATGTCCCTCGAATATGGGCGTTTTAGTAAAGACCCTCGATAAAAGATTGTAGTCCCTCAATGGCCCTCAATGTTGCCTTCGGTAAACAATCTAGTCCCTAAACGACATTGCTAAAACATCCCATGGGTTGCCTTCTATGAATATACAAACTTCCCACGCCCGTCCCTTCACATCCAACGATGGGGCTTCTTACCAAAACAATGGTAAGATGGCAACATCAAAAGGAAGAGGAAAAGAACACTAAAGACCTTTTGAGTAGGTAGGTTTCTTCTAGTTACTCGCTTGCTTACAACAACAACAACAACAAAAATTTATACACCCACACTTTCATTTGAAACATTTTCAAAAGTTAAAACACTTTGTACGCGTTCTTATAGAAACAAGAACCGTTATAAAGACACCTTTTCAAAATCACTTTCAAAAACACATTCCACAAACACCTCTTTGAATTATTTTCGAAAACAACAATTTGTACATGTTCTTATAGAAACGAGAACCATTAAAAATACATTTTCAAAATACTTTCAAAATCCACACCACAAGCACATTTTCAAACAAAAGCAAGTGATCTAACAAGAAACTAAGAGCCCGTAGATAACTATGGATGAAAAGGATGCTAATACCTTCCCTTTTCATAACCTACCCCCCGAACTCAAGAAATAATCTTGAAAGGTATTTCCTGTTCTTTTCAACCTTTCCTTATTGGATAAAAGAAAAGTCGGTGGCGACTCTTGCTATCCGCAACAATTGCGATCAAACACAAAACACCTAAGTCAGTTCTCCCACCGAGTTACACATACTGTTTAAAAATCATGTATGTATCGACACATACGATACTTAGGTCTACACATACTATTTATTTTGTCAATTTTCATAAAATATTTTTATTATGAATTTGTCCCAGTTTCCCTAAATGCTCCATAACTATAAATACTCTTTTATGCATCATTCATAACTTGGTGAAACCATAAAATTAGCATATTTCTCTCATCATCTTCAACTTCCAACCTATGCATACACACTAACATTACATTGTAGCGATGTTCCATTGGGGTTCCATCTAGACGAGGATTGATAGTGTCCAATTGTGTATTGAGTTTAGCTCTGTAGGTGTTTTCATCCAGGAAAAACATCGGGTTTGTTCTCTAAAATCATTGGTTTATTTGAGAGTTTTTGTGTAAGACGTTTGAGAGATAATTACGGTCAAGTGAAGTCCTTTGGAGATAAAGAATGCAAGGGATCCTATGGAGATAAAGAATGCAAAAGAAGTCACCTGAGAACGGCATATTACAATTGAATTCTTATGTTGCAATAGTTTGAAATTGACGGTGCACGAAAGTTTTGGAGATAAAGAACATAAAGGAGTAGCAAGATTCGAATAGTCAATTTGCATTTATTGTGTCTTGGTCTTTCTCAGGATCAAAAGAGGAGAAAGGGTTCAATCAACAACAAGCTTAGGGTTTGTGGAGTTGGTCTTAAAAACTTCTCTTGTATCAACTATTTTGCATAGTAAGAATTATCCTAATTCCATCGGAATTAGGCGCATACATACCCACAAGCGAGGATGATAGTGGGGAACTGTGAATACAAATTCCTTGTGTCTCTTTTATTTTTGCTTTTACTTGCTTTGATTTTCATTGATCAATTTATCGAATAATATTGCATTATCAATTGAATTGTAAGAATTTTTCTAATCAATTTTTGATTTTAAATCTAGTTTTGATATAGCTAATAATCACTTTTGATTATAAGTGGTTTTGTGTATCAACAAAACTAAAGAAAAAATTCTGAAAATTCACTTGCACACCAAGTGTTTAATAAATTGATTCTACTAGCTCTTTTAATATTACCGTTGGAAATATCCTTGCTAGTAATTTTGAATAAACAATAAATAAGTTTTTGATTGATTAAATTTCATTAATTAGTTTATTAATCTCATTTCATATTGATTTTATTAATCATGGTTTGCATATCCGAGCCTCGAATAACGTTTGTATAGATGACATTTTGCAAAATCTTTTGCATTGCTCTTTGATAAATATCTTGTTCAAAACCAAATTTTATTTGGAATTTTTAAAGGGGTATCTATTCACCCCCTCTAGATACATTGTCATTGTCTAACAATTTTAGCATCAGGAGTGCATATAATCGAAGCATGACTCGTAGTGATACCTTTTTTAGGACACCCAATGGCCTCAACAATGTTTGCAGAAGTGAAGGAAACATGAAAATCATAGATCACTGATGAGATAGAGAGGCCATCCAGACTAATGGAGGCATTTATCCATAAATACTTTACATGGTTTGGATAGATGGGTCCCCTTAGCATAGTGATGTATCATCTCCAATCCTGAACGTGAATATCAAGATGGAAGTCATGTCCAGCCCCTGCTGGTATAGTGGGACGTTTCTCATTGATGACTTCTAAGATATCATTGTTACCATGAAAGGTTCTTGGAGTCATGTTGAAGAAGTTTTAAGAAGGATAGTTGTGTGAGGAATTAAGGTAAGATGAAACAATATAGGTGTTTAAATAGAAATGAATAAGACGTAACTGACAAGAGAATTGATTTTCTTTACGTAAGATAATCATACTTGGGAGACTCAATAATAAATGACTAAGGGAAGACAGAAGGAAAGATGTAACTCCTAAGACTCTTTATGAGAGAGATTAAACACAAGATGACAAAGGAAACATGAAAATAGATTGATTTTCTTATCAATGTTTCTGATCCAATAAAAATGTCTCAGTATTTATCTTGATTAAGAACTAGAAGGAATTACTAAAAAGGACAATTTGGAATTGATTGAAGATGTTTTACCAAGATGCGTTTAGAACACTTGAGTCTCATCAGATACACAACATCACATCCATAGATAACTTGTCTAGAAGGAAACTAGTGAACTCCTCTCAAAGATCCTAACACAATTATGCAGTAGATGGTTATTGGAAAAATATTTTAATAAGAGACATATCCAAATGTTGAAACCATTTTTATATTGTTAGGATTTTAAACATGATATAAAGAAAAAAAATCTATTTTCTTCAGGGGTAAAAAGAACAACACATTTTCATTAATTAGAGACATGAATTACAAACGCAATGGAAAAACAAAAATAACTAAGAATACGACGCCACTAGTAGATATAGATAGAACTACCTAAACTCTAAGGACTTCACAACTTTCCTCATAAAGTGTATTTTTAGGTCCAATAAAACGAACATCTCTAATTATCTCAGCCTTAAAGAAGAGCGCTGAGAGAACTCTTCCAAATGGGATGAGGGACTGGTGTTGATTTCTGGAAATATTGATTAAGTACCTTAGATGGTTAAATATGGTTTGAGGTAAATTAAATCTTACATGATTCACAAGAAAGTAGACAAGAAGTATGTCATCATGTGTTAGAGAATTCAAGTTAATACCTCTTGGACGGAAGTTAGTCAGGACAAGTTGAAACCAAACTTTAGCAATGGGGAGAAGATTGGTAGGATTTGGTTGGTTCATATATAGTGGACATAACGAAAATGGTGTGGGGATATTCAATCAAGGAATGTTTGAACTTGTGAAGTTCAACAGTAGTTCCAGTTTGCATACAGCCAATTGCAGCAACAATGGTTACATGAGTGATGGTGATAGGATTGCCAAAAACAATTGAGGAGACAGAAGAACCATCGAATTTATATAAGCATAATTTGAGAATTCTTTGACCAGAATTGGATAAATAGGACTATGCAGTATTTCAATGTACCTATACCATCCTTGAATAACGATACTCTGAGTCAAATTGAGCTCATCAATGCTTAGTCGAGGAACATTAGGGTGGATTTCATAAAGAACTTCAAGGAGTTCTTCATGGTCGTGAAATGTTTTTGAGTTCATTTTGTCTAGGTGGGAGATAGTTTTAGCAGAACACGGAAGAGAGAGGTGAGGAAGATGAGTTTACACATGGAGACTTAAATAAGAAGAGGAAGTGTATGTTGAGAGAGAAAAGATATGATGTAGATATTTGAAAAGTCGGAGCACTTAATGAAAAAATATATATATATATATATATTGACAACTTCCAAGAAGATGGTAGGACACAGAAGTATCTTTAGACATAAATAGGTTATAACGAGCTATCATAAATTATTTTCGATGAGGTGGTTTACCAAAAATATATAAATAAATAAATAATATAACTATTCAGTAAAGCATTAATTACTACACAAGATCTTTTTGAATTCACAAGAAATCTTCACAATTTTATTCTTCATTCAATATCTAACATATTTGAGATGTGATCTTTAAACTCATAAAGATAGAATTCCTTCTGAGTATAATTTTAAACAGGAAAGATATCTCAAAGTGTTTAGACTTTAACTAAAGAATAAAATTTTGACATAAGGTAGAGAAAACTAGAGTGGGGAACATAAATGTTGCTTACAGAAATCTGAAGGCTCTTCAAGTAAATCTGCATACTTCTTTTAGAATTGTCTTTTGACTTTTGCGGATGACTTGATTTCCTCCTATATGAACAAACTGACTTTCTTTAGAGTTTCTCTTGAGTACCCTTCTGATGGATGAGCACATCTTCTGACCATGAGTTTTCTGATCTTTCTATCCTTCTTCTAGCACCAAGGAACTTATGATCTTGACTTTCTGGTTGGTATCCTTTGACTAAGATATGTGCGCTTCTCTGATGACTTCTTATCATGATTTTCTCAGCTAATGGTTGATAGAAAATCTTATGATGCAACTTGTCTTGGATATTTCTGAATCACTTTCAGAAACATGATGCCTTTTCTGATGAACTTAAATGTATGAAAAGGATCCCTATTTCTTTCATTTAAATCTATAGCATTCATAGTTTTTCTCTTGTTGGATCTCTCTACACGGTTAAGTGTTTGATTAAAAAATGAACAATAGAGTCGACCTCTGGTACTAATTAAAGGTAGAGAAAAGCATAAGAAATGGAGGTTTAAATTGGGTTTTAAGAAAATATTTCCTTTTAGAAAATTATTTGATTGAACTATGAAAGAATAAATAATGCAATAAATATAAAGAGAGAGACACATTTGGTTATCCAGGTTCACCATTAACTAGGCTACTCTTGTCCACCCTCCTCGGGTGATTTTTCTTCAACAATGAATTAATCCACTATAACCAAATCTGATTACAATATACGACAATAAGTATGGTCAACCTAGTTGACAACCATAATAAGTTTGGTTGATCCTTATTTCCATCTATAAAGACTGCAACTTATGCCTTCTTGAGAATATTGACTCAACCGAGTCTCTCAAGGAACATTATAATGATACATTCAGTGATCTCCACGAGATAAAACGGTCATTGACCCACCTAGAATCTAACCAACATGATCTCCTAGAAAGGATTTCATCCACGAAGACCGAAACCACTCATCTTCTAAAGTATTAGATCTTCACAAGATCACTTGAGGAACCACCAATTATAAAAATAATTGTTTTACTGGAGATTAAGTGAGTGCTTCTTATCAATAAGATTATTCCTACTTTAAGTACATATTGTTTCACACAATTTTGAGCAACAACTCTTGTGTTCAAACAATTTACATGAAGATCTTAAGAAATAACACAATCTGAGCAACAACTCTTGTGTTTTACATGTTTCTACAGAGATGAATATAATCTAAGTTTGAGTGCAACATCTTGTAGTCTTCTTGTCTTCATCTTCTTCGTTGAGCAAGATATGAGCAACAACTCCTTGTTTCTTCATAATTATGCCAAGATATAATGATTGATAGTTAGAATAACATCTTGTAGAATTATTTATATTCATCTTCTTTGTTGATATTTGGTTAGCTTCAGCATGTTCAGTGTTGTTGGTGTAAGCCCTAGAGGTCAATACTTTTGGTACTTGTATCGAATTATTTATTAATAATAAAAGGCATTTCTTTATTATGTTTGCTTTCCAAAATAATAAAGTCCCTAGAATGGTTTATTGGTTTAATGAAATGTTAAGTGTGACTTAATCATGAGACCCCATTAAACATAAGACACTATTCTTAAAGTAACCGTAGTCAAGCTTTAATGTGAAGTGGGATAACATTAAAGCATTAAGATTATTATGAAGATATATCAATGATCACATCTCATGGATCATAGATAAGGAGTTATCAAGTCTTGACATAGGTATGAATATTAGGAGTAATATTTATACTGGATTGACCCGCTATGAGAATACTACATAGAATGTTATGCAAAATGTCATAAGATATTCTCATGATGATAATGGTGTATACCACCCTTCGACCTGAAACCACTATGGACCCTAGATGTAGAGTCGAGTACTTTATTGCTGATCAAACTTCATCCGTAACTGGATGACTATAAAGACGATTGATGGGTACTTCACAAAGCATGCTAAGGGACATGAGTGACCTAGATGGAATTTGCTCATCATGCATAACAGGATAAATGTCTAAGGGCCCAATATTGAACTGGACAAGGGTGACACAGTGTATGCCTTGTGTTCAATATAGACATGAGGGCAAAAGGGTAATTGTACAACACAAATATTATCACGGAAAAGGTTTGGTCAGATCACATGACATTTTCGTGACTTGGGTAACAGTGATGTGTTGCTAGATACCGCTCATTGTTTATTATATTAAATGTGTGATTTAATATAATTGCCATCGTCGCGAAAACCTACAGGGTCACACACATAAGGACAGGTTGATGAGAGATAGAATAAATAAGGAACACCGTAAGGTACGGTGCACTTAAGTGTAATACGGAAAGTGGTAAGGTACCACGTGGATAAGTGATATATGGTACATCATAAGGTATGATGTCCATAAGCTTAATTGGGTTTTTAGCTTATAGCCTTAATTGGGCTTTTAGCTTGTAGCCCACACGAGTGATTCTATAAATAGATCCCTTGTGATGAAGCAATTTCACTTGATGCAATTTCGTTTTTGATTTTCTCTCTCACTCAAGGTTTCCGTTTGTGATCAACTAGCACTGTGACCGGAAGCGATCTGTTCGTGTGGACTGAGTAGAGGCGTTGTTCTTCATCAACGCTCGTGATCACAACATCAAAGGTCTGAATCGCCACAAGAGGTAAATATTTCTATCATTGGCCATGCTCATTCGTAAGGATCGCTAAAGGAAAATTTTAAATTCCGCTGCGCTTTTGATCGCAATTTTCCTTCAAGTGTAACAGCTCCAAGTACATCTGCATCCATGGCTTTTCAACAACTTTTCTTCATTTGGTTTATCTCCTTTTATAGCCTTAAAATAAAAGAGTAATTTTAAGGATAGAGAAGTATTTTCTCCTTCCAACGGTTGATTCCAAACAGATATATTCAAGAGAGGTTTGGAACAGTGTGAAATGTCACTTTCATATACCTGCTGCTTGCAGTAGGTGGTGTTTTTCAGTGGGATACAACTTATGTGAATAGTACAACCAATATCATGATAGTGGAATTTGTGGTGTACTATATTCTTCTTGACTAAGTTTCTTGATCTTTATCTTCTGATTATGTACTTTTGATTATGAAGTAGTAAGCTTGGGAGAGATCAATCACTTGTCTTTATTCTTCTAATGAATATCTGATAAATAGTTCGGAAACTAATTTGTTGTTGTAGCATAGGAACATCAGATAGTTCAGAACCAAATCATGTCTTCAAAATTATGGGCTGCAGCCTATCTAAAATCCAAAGCTTTTCTTCTGATCTAGAACTGTTCTTGAAGGCATGTTTATTTTTTGATCTGAGAGATGAAGATTGAGTTGATAAGATGTTTCATTTCAGATTCTTTTAGTAGTGGATTCTTGTCTTCAGAATGATCGACAACATCCTATCTGAGAAACAAGTCTTGTCATTGTATATGAAAGATTTTCTAATGAAGATATTAAAAGCTTTTCTGATGATGGATCTTGAAATCAGATATTATGATGACAGCCTATCTGATTCTCAAGTCTTGAGTTCTTGAGCTTTGATTCTTTTCTTCTTGCTGGATTGATTCTGATTGAGGAGTGATAATGATCCAAAAGATTCTTCTTTGTTGTAGAGTTATAGTCTTTCAGATATTTGAATATTGTCTTCAGATTTACAAGCAATAACTTAACTGATGAACAACTTCTTTGAGTGAGAACTCTTCTGATCTACTTCATCTTGATAATCAGCTTTTCTGAGTTGCATATTTGATGTCTGATTTCTGAAGCAACAACTTATATTAGTACATCTACTTTTAACGTTGAGGTCCTTCTCTCTTATCTCTTGAAATCTTATCTTTGGATTGAGCTGAAAGCAACAAGTTATGTCAACTACATCTTGTTGTCTGATCATGATATCTTTTCTTTCTTTGGGAGAGTTTTTTTTTTTATCTGAGAGCGGTGCATTTCTGAGGACATACTTGATTCCTTTTCTGATGAATATTCAACATTCCTTAGAATTGCCAATGTTTCTATAGAAATAGTCACGATATTTCTTTTGTTGAGTGCAGTGGTACTTCTGATGATATCTATCTTCTAATGAGTATTACTTTTGTTGAGTAGATTGACTTGAGAAGATATCACCATTTGATCTTTCTTCTAATGGACTATATGATGTTGATTTGAATTAAGTCCAGAAGATCTTTCTTTCTTTGATCCTTTCTTCTGATGGAATACTTTTGATGTTGAATAGAAGGTGTGTATTCCATGAACTCACCGAGTCTTCAGAGTTTTGACTTTGCCTTCAGAAACATGAGCAATAAATCTTTTGATGAACAAATCTTTGACTTCTGATATTGGAGTAGAAGCTTTCTCTTTATGTGTTCAGAATCCTGACTTCGTCTTTAGAATTGTAAGCAGCATCTCTTCTAATGAACTCGTCTTAACTTATCCTCTTTGTTGGAAGCTTGATTCTTGTATCCTCTTAATTTTTTATCTTAAAGCAACAGCTTATCAGAAACTCTTTCTTCTTGGACACTAATTGAGATTCTTGTCTTGTCTAACATTCAGCATTCCATAGAACTACTGATGTTACATTAGAAACAGAACTCAATGGTTCTTCTTCTGAGTGATGAGGTGATTCAGATGATATCTTTATTAAGAATATCCAAAATTCTAATGATGTATCTTCATACTCGATGAAACCATTAGTACTAAAGTTGTTCTTCATAAAATATATGCTTGTTATCATCAAAACTCAGAGATTAAACACATATCCAAATCTTGTCCTTACAACAACTTATCTGGAAAAAAAGTCTTCTCATGGTACGTGAAAGATTTTCTGATGAAGATATCAAAATATTTTCTGATGTTTATATATTGAAATCAGATATTGTGGTAACAACCTATCTGATTCTCAAGTCTTTGAATTCTTGAGCTTTGATTCTTTTCGTGTTGGATAGATTTTGATTGAGGAGTGATAATGATCCAAAAGGTTATTTTTTGTTGTAGAGTCAGAGTCTTTCAGATATTTGAACATTGTCTTCAAATATACAAGCAAAAACTTATCTGAGGAACAACTTCTTTGAGTGAGAGCTCTTCTGATCCACTTCGTCCTTATCTTGTCTTGATCTTTGATAATCAGCTTTTCTGAGCTACATAACTGATGTCTTATTTTTGAAGCAGTAGCTTCTATCAGTACACCTGATTTTAACATTGAATTACTTCTTTCTGATCTCTTGAATTATGATATTTGGATTGAGCTGGAAGCAACGGCTTATGTTAGCTACATATTATTGTTTGATCTTGAATTCTTTCTCTTGATGTCTGAGAGTGGTGTTTCCCTGAGAACATACTTAATTCCCTTTCTGATTAATATTCAGGATTCCTTAGAACTATTGATGTTTCTTTTAGAAACAATCACAATAGTTCTTCTATTGAGTGCAATGGTGTTTCTGATGATATTAGTCTTCTGACGAATATTACTCTTCTGAATAGATTGGCTTGAGAAGATATAATCCTTTGATCTTGTCTTCTGATGGACTTTGTGATGTTAATTAGAAATGAATCTAGAAGTTCTTTCTTTCTTTGATCCTTTCTTGTGATGGAATAATGCTGGTGTTGAATGAAAGTGCGTATTCCATGAACTCTTTGAGTCTTCAAAATTTTGACTTTATCTTCATAAATATGAGCAGAAACTCTTCTGATAAACATATCTTTGACTTTTGATTTGGAAGTAGAAGTTTTTTCTATATGTGTTCAGTATCTTGACTTCGTCTTTAGATATATAAACAATAACTTTTATAATGAACTTGTCTTGTCTTCTGACCTTTGCGTTGGAGTCTTGTTTCTTGTGTAATCTAATTTATGATCTTTTGAAGCTTGAGCTATTCCTAGAAAATCACCAAGATTCTTTTCTTGTCGTACATTTAGCATTCCATAGAACTACTGATGTTACATTAGAAACAGAACTCAATGGTTCTTCTTTTGAGTGATAAGGTGATTCTGATGATATCTTGATTAACACTATCAAGAATCCTTATATATGCACACTCAATGAAACCATTAGAACTAAAATTGTTCTTCATAAAACATATGCTTGTTATCATCAAAACTCATAGATTTAAATACAGATCCAAATCTTGTTCTAGCAAAGCACACACCAAAGCTATCTTTGCTAACACTTTTGCAGGTAACTCTTCTGGAAGCAACCACTATGAGGAATCTCTCCTAGAAATACGAGATAAACAAGTTGCCATCGCGTTGCAATTACAACACCAACAATAAACACACCAGCGCAACTTTGACCTGGTGCATGTAAACCAGGAAGATATGTTGGGGAACATGTGAAGCCTACAGGAGTCCAAGCAGGAGTCGTACTCCATGACATGACCGTTATGAGAAGGACCAGAGAGGAGATGGTCGTAGAGGTCCGCAGTAGTGCTTATACAAGTTTTATTTTTCCTTTTCCACCTTTTATCAAAATATTAGGGACAATGTTTGGTTTAAGTGTGGGGGAGGAACTTTACCGCTTTCATTTATCGCTTTCTAGGTACATTTTCACTTGCTAGGTAGATTTATCGCTTTCTAGGTAGATTTTCACTTTCTAGGTAGATTTATCGCTTTCTTTATAATTGTATGTTGTGGATTTTTATTTTTTTTAGTGTTTATTTAAGTCCTTGCATGTAATGTCGAGTCTTTATGTGTGGTTTCCTGTTGGTTATTGATTCCCCCATTTTCTTGAGCCATACCAAAAATTTTGCAAATTTTGAATTATGAAAAATAGTGCACCTTTTGAAAGTCTTAGGCTACAGATGAAATTTAGGTTGGATTATGAGACTTAGGAAAGCTTCATAAGATCAGTATCATTCTAACACCGTAAGTCTCCCAATTATAGAGATCAATCTGAATACTTGTTATGACATAGCCTTGAAATCTCACCCCTAAAATAGTCCTTATGTAGTTTATTATAGCAATCAACATCATCTTAAGCACACCTACATATGGAAGTTGATGAAAATAAGTTAATGATCCTGGTTTTAGTAAATTTATAAATTAAAAAAAAAATGGGAATATGCCTCATAAGTTATGTGACCTTCACCTGGTTGCTTAACCAAATAGTTGTTGAAACTGCAAAAATACGATAATAACCACCCATTGTTGTTTGGTTTAGAGATCATTGGTGCTAATCTTGGTAGGGAGGGTTACAGTATGATCTCCTACAACTGCAACTGGGAAGAATAGGGGTTGACCCACATAGTTACCAGGACCCCGTGCAAAAAGGATCAAAACTAATTGGTTTCCTTACTATGAGTGTGTATAGATAACAAGCTTAATGTGATTGTGCTAGAAAGAAAGAGGACTAAAATAAGAGATGAGTGAATTAGGCTTAAGCATAATGACATGATTCATATTGGTTTGTATAAGAGGGAGGTTTACGATTGCAAATTCAGAAGTATGTTGCTACGATATCCTTAGTGTGCGAGCAAGTACCTATCGACACAAACCTAACTTAAATGGATTTAATAACCTAGAATGAGTATCTGCATGCCATTGTTTTTCTTACGAGTAATATTTTGCTTGAGGACAAGCAAAGGTTTAATTATGGGGAGTTTGATAACCACTTTAAATATCATATTTTCTGACTCGAATCACTTTATTTTAAGTTCATTTTTCCATCATTTGGTATTACTATGCCGATATTGTTTGTTTATTTCAAGTTACTTCCAAAGAAGAGCATTCGTGCGAGAAACCGACAAAAAGTGAGAAAAGTGAAGAGAATATGCAGAAAATGATGTTTATGGTGCATGGTGTTTGTCATGGGCCTATGGCATTCGCCATGGACCCCAAGACTATGTTCTCCACATTTTTAGGACGTGGTGTTTTCCATGCCTTGGTGGAATTCACCATGAGCTCGCAGTTCAAAAAAAATAGGAAACTGACTTGTTGGGTCTTCTCCCATTCTCCCTATTTTCTCTCCATGAATTGCACTGGATTACATGATGTTTTCATAGCCTATATCACTATATATTGGAAGTTTCTATGGGATTTTGGATATCCAAGTTTGTATGTAAGAAGCACTTATTAGTTTTAAGCAGAAATAACCAATGAAAAGTAATAGATAAAGGTGCGCAAAACACAAGAAAGGGGGTTTGAATTGGGTTTCTAGAAATAAAATATTTTCGAAACCAATAACACAAGAAAAAAATAAATGAACACAATTATTTTTATCCTGGTTTACTGTTAACGAAGTTAATCCAGTCCATTCACCAAGTTGATTTTCCTTTCTCAATCAAGGACTTAATCCATTAAAGCCAAACTGATTACAATCCACAAAGACAAATTGTCAATGTTTTTTTAAGAATTCTGAATAACCTTAGTCTCTCAAGGAACAAAAACTCAAAGAAAAATTGTCAATGACTTTTGAGTATATTGACTAACACTTAGTAACTTAAGGAACAATCAACTCACTATTGAATAAGATTTTGTGTTTACCAAGATGCTTCTTAAAAGAAAATTACACATAAATGAAGAACAAATAATAACACATTTGTGTTAAGCAAGTTAGTGAACAAAAGTTCCTAGATATCAAGTTAATGAACAAAAGTTCCTTTGTTTACAAAAAATATAGAGTTATTTTGGAAGCATTTTAGTAATTTAAATCATTGTGAGTTTCTTCAAAGTTGTTCTGTAATTCGAATTCTTCCAAGTCTTCCTTTTATAGCTGAAAAGAAATCTGTTGGAGGGTAGAATAGGAATACCAAAATTCCAGTTGTCTCTTTGCAACTGTTGGTGAGAGTGGTAGACAATATAGTACTAAAAGTATAGTCCTTGCACCATAAACCAGGGTAGCGGAAGGATGTGACATTGTACTATCTCTTCATGTGAGTCCTTTGATCTTCTCTTCTAATTTCCAGAGGCTGCACAATATGTATGATTTGAATCATGCTTAGAAGGATCAAAACATGTCTTCAGAACCTTCGTCTTCAAAGTCTTCAGAACTTCGTTCAACAGAACCTTGTCTTCAGAGTCTTCAGCATAAAAGGTCTTCAGAGTCGTGCCTTCAGAATCTTTAGAGCTTGTTCAATAGAACCTTGTCTTCATAATCTTCAGAGTCGGTGGAGAAAGAGAGGTTTGAATTATTTAGAGCTTGAGAACCCTTAAGAAGATCTACTAGATAGTCACCATTAGAAGCAATAATACTAACATTCATCAAAACCGTTTTTTTAAGAAGCATTCTAAGAATTGACACATTCACTTGTCTCACTTAGTGTGTTGAGTCCAGAATTTGATGACGTCACACGTCAGTTTTTCAGAGTCAGAATCTATTAGAAAAAGCTACACATTAAGCAAACTATTAGGGTACTAAATTTTTATCTAATAACCCATGTAATGTTATCAACAAAGCTCAAGGCCAGATGCATAACCAAATCTTGTTCCTACAATCTTCCCCTTTTTGATGATAATAAAACCATGTATTTTGATAAACAATTTATATTGGTTTAATCACATAAAACAATTTCAAAGTTAGCTAAATAGATCCCCCTGAGTTCTATATCCCCAGAACTTGTTTAATCTTGTTCAGAATCTCCCCTGAGAGAAACATAGAAAAAAGTATTTCTAGAGTTCTAAAAAACAAAGTTATAAGGTTTTGGCCTAGGAGGAGATAAAATCCTGGCCATGAAATCCTTCATCATGTTGGCAAGCGAAGTGATAGAAGCATCATGTCAATCAGCTCTTTCATCTTGCTTGTTCAAATGAGCTTGGATTAAAGCATTGGTCTTCTTCAGCTCATCCAGAGTTTCTTTAATCCTAGAAGGATTCTCTTCAGCAACAACAAACTTAGATGACCTAGAAGATGAACCATCTTCAGCAGCAGACTTCCCAGAAACAACCAACTCAGAAGCAGCAGCATCTTAAGTTTGCACATCCATAGCAGAAGCACGAACTTCTTCTAGAATCTCTACTTTCAGAGAAGGCAAGCAAAGGAGAACATGAGAAGGTACTTGGGAATCAATCCAAGCCTTTTGCTTATTCACATATTCCATATGATAGAAGGCTTGAGTTATATTGGAGTTATCATTCATCCACTTCCTAAAGTCTATCCAGATGAAGGTTACCCAGTCAAGATCCATACTTTCAGAAGAACTCTTCAGAACATATTGAAGTGTTTCCAGAGCACTATACTTAAAATTATATAAGAATTCATGGAGGGAGTTTAGATTGACATCTGTTCTAAGAAGGAAAGGGTTAAAAAGTGGAGGGTGTGGTTCTAAGGGTTTATTTGGTATGGTAGAGAATTCAGATGAAGTTAAGAAAATTTGAATAGGAGAGGTGCATAGAGAAAGTATGGGGGTGTCAAAAAATGAATCTTTTGATTCTAACAAGGGAACATTTGAGTCATATAAATCAGAGTGAAGGGTTAATACATGGCCTTCTATATAATCATATGATATCATAATAATTTCATCTGAACTAGAAGAGGTTTCATCTTCAACTTGTTTTATAAACTCAACAGTTTCGTTTAAGAAAGAATTAATGGATTGAGAATTAGAGGGAATGGTTGTTTGAAAAGGAGTAGTTTAGGAAGGAGAAACAGAAGGTGAGGGAGGAGATGAATTTATATGGTCTTGACATGATGCAGTGGCATAATAAATGCTTTAAGAACTTTCATCACATTTGTAGCGGTAGAAATGTTTAAGACTAAGCCATTGGATTGACTAGACTTTATACAAATCAAAATAAAAATTGCCACCGCGCTTTATTGTTTCCAAAGGAATTGGAAAAGAGTGAATAACCCAAAAAGAGGGGGAAAGATTCAAGGTAAGTGGGTTGGTTATGCAAAGGGAAGGTATTAGCACCCTAAACATCTACGATACTCCACAGGAGCCTCTTTGTAAAAATCTGTATATTTTGGCTATAAAAACTGTTATATAAAATGGATGGTGGAGGTGAGAAAAGAAATATATATTTTATGATTTTTGCACCCGCCGCGGTTGTGAACCTTTAGTGCCTACGTACCACCTTTCATGCAATAGGGGATCAGGGTACACGTAGTTCTTCTTTTAAAAATTTAAAACCCAAATGTGTTGGTTAATTTTATAAGATAAAACATCATCATCATTGTCCGTGTGGAAAACATACTTACTACCCACAATTATGAGAAAGGAGAACTTGCATCATCTCAAAGTAGAGGATATGGCTTGGATTTTAAAATCAACAATGCCTCACTCAACACCCAAGTGGAAAATATCTATCTTCACTACATACTGTAGAAGTATAGTTGTTTGCATCACTACAAGGATTGACAACAGTTTAATCTTTTAGGAAAAGTTTTAAAGATAAAAAGCCAAAGTGGAAAAATGGTTTGAAATGAGATTGATTGACTTTTAGTCTTCTCACACAAAAATATGTCAAGGTATTATTAAGTTGATTGGAGATTTATTTATGAATTTTTTTTGAAAATGCATGGACATAAGTCCAAGTTTATTATGAAAATAGTTCAAGTTTCAAAATAAGAAGAGTTTTCAAAAGGAGGTAGAGGATTTTGAAATTAAAGAAGATGGGAGGAGAAGAAGAGATTATCCTAAAGCATAAGGTAAAAGCTAGGGATAAGAACCATCTAACCAACAAAAAGCCAATACTTAACATTATGAGCCAAGATAGAATTCCCATTCTTTGGATTGAAACCAAGCAAGCAAAGATACTAGACCTCTTGAGAGAACCAAACTTCAAGTGTATTAAGTCTTCATAAAAATTGGGCAGAGTAACGGTTATATACAGGTGAATTCCAGATTACAAACAGAGAATGTAATCACAAAAACCTGCACACAAAAACAAACAAGCAACCCAATGTCTTGAGATAAACCTCAAGAGCTCCAGACAAAAATAATCAGATAAGATCATAAGGTTTCCAAGGTGCCAAGGTTTCTAATCCTAAGTCCAAGAAAATTCCCATGCTCCATAATGCCAAGGATAGTAGCCAAATAGTCCAAGTACCATTAAAGATTTTTTAGGGTTTATGTTGATTATTAAGTATCTTAAGAAAGGAAAAGAAAAAGCTCAAGTGAGCAAAGTACAAAATGGTAAGAAAAAAAATGCTCAAATGAGCAAAGATTAAAATGGCATGAAATGTAAATGCTAAAAGTAAATAGTATATAAAGCATAAAAAAGAATAAAAGCATAAGGTAAAAATAAGTCAAAAATTAGTTGTTAGTTGGATGACCATCTTGAAACTTGCATTTGGAACTCATTAGAGGATTGGTAGAACCAAATCCTCCACACAATAAGTTGAATTTGCTTTTTGTCAAGTATATCATCCATTTGGAATTCTAATAAGTACCATTTAATGATCAACAATATTTAAGTGATTCGCGTTGACCAAATGTGTTGTAGATCCATTAGAGGATTAGTAGAACCAAAGCCTCCACACAATAAATCTCAAAGTTATTGGATCAAAGATATCAAATTAACATACTTGGGCTTGCAATCATAAGTTTGGGCCACGAATGATCATTTATTCGAATCGGGACAAAATTTAGCGCTATGTTAAGCAATCGTAAGTGGACTTATATAGAAGTCGCACCTATTTTGAGGCCGGTCAATAGCAATTTATGCACCATTTGTTTTGAGACATCATATAGAGATCATGCTCCAATAACACCTAGTGTAATAAGAAGGGGATGAGATGAAGAGGGATGGGGGGGGGGGGGGAAATACACAAACCACATTTGAATTAAATTTTAATCAAACTATTATTAAAATCATTCATCCATTTTTGTGGAGTTAAACTCAACACCATGAATCCAATGATGTTATTAAAGTTCATGATCCAAAATCTAACCCAAGATCAACCAGAAAATAGTCACAAAATAATATCATATTTTAATATATACAAAATGGTAAAAAATAATGTTAAAAAATAGAAAATAAAGAGAAATATCAACTATGTTCAAATTAATCAAAAAATAAAAAGTAAAACCATAGAAAAATCAGAAATGGATCCAAATATTTTTACAAAAATTTTGGTAATTTTTTAAAGTCAGAAACTATTTTTAAACTATTAAAAATTTCTCAAACAAATAGAAAATAGGTCAAAAATAGTAAACCTCGATATAAAATTCCATAAAATTTTCAGAAAGTCAAAAATATGCAAAATAATATTTATTAATTTTTTCAGAATTAAAAAATGTCAGAAAGTATTTTATAAATAATTAAAAGAAAGCACATCATTCAAAAAAATACAAAAAATATCAAATTTCAAAATAAAAATGTGAAAAAATAGTGATGAGATCAGAAATAATTTAAAATATTTTTGTGAATTTTTTCATAATTTTTGTATAAAAAATAAAAGAGTTGTGAATTTTTGAAAATTTAATCAATAAAAATATAAAATTATAAAATAAAATAAAACCAAAAAGATGTGGACCATCATATCAAAGTCAAAACGCGTTAGTAAGTGATCCAGTGGACCAGACGCGTTGTGCTTGATATGGACTTTAGTGAGATACACATAGGATCAGAAAAAGGGCAACCAATGAAATTAAAACGTTTGACACGCTATCATTAGCTAAGACAAGACATGTCATCGTCTTCAACCTCCAGACACCCTACAATGGGGATTTTGTGAGATCCTGCAAATGGAAAAATTAGAATCCCAGGCTAGTATCACTGAACTCGTCTCTTCAAGACGATTCTAACACCACCATCGCGCCAAATTTATATAAGGTATGGAGAGAGAGAGATATAAATCAAAAACCCAGAAAATAACGAGCACCTTCAATTTGAGATTTCTCCCTCAATTCTCAATGGATTTAAAAATTGTAAGCAGCATTATAATCAGGAGAAGGAGTAGAATAGATTAGTGCTTGATTTGGATCCAAATGGTGGAGAATTCTACCTTTTCGAAGATCAAGGAAGAAGCTCTGAAACTGGACTTATGTAGCTTGAATTATGGCGCATTTTGATTGGTTTAAGTGCTGGAGTGTTTGTATGATGCTTAAGGATGATGAATGAGCAAAGAATTTTGGAAAAGGGAGCTTAAATCTCAGAAAATGAATTCAAAAAAGATGGGTTCGTGTGAGGTTTTGGCATGGTGTTTTTGGATCTCAAAGCTTGAAGAAATGAATGGGGGATGACCCTCTATTTATAGGGAAGTGAATGGGAATGAAAATTGGAAGAAACAAGGAAGTTTGGAGGGAAATTGGATGAAGGTCGAGCACGAGTGAAGTGTGACTTCATTTCCATCAAAACTCAACCAAATCTTGTGTTTTGGGGTGCTAATCACTTCTGGAAAGTTTGCTAATCAAGTTTAAATCAAAAAAGCGCATAAATCTTGTGTTTAGAAGTCACATTATGGATTTCAAAATTCTGACTTTGTGGATAATTCAGTTTCAAGTTACCAAATTCAAATCCATGACATTTCCAACTCAAGGGGTCTTAGGGAATGGTTCTTGATGCGTTAGAAAGATGAGGTTACAAGATTTGCAATAGAAAAAGAATGGAATCAAATGGATGCTTGAGCTGAAAGTTGCATTGAGTCAAAGTTAAAGAAAAAGGGTTGACTTTCCATACTTAGAAATATTTCAAATTCTACTTTAAAAATGACCTATAATCATTTGCATCCAAACATGGCCTTCCACTTGGAATTTGCTCTTGACAAAAAAAGATGGAATGAAGTAGATCTCTTGAATGACATTTTCAAACTTGAACCACTCAAAATCTCCAAAAATTGAGCAAGTTATGACTTGTTGAAGGTGGCCAAAAATCATGAAATGACCTATAATCTTTTGCATATTTAAGGAAACTACCATCCATTTTCCCACTTTTCACATAAAAGAAGCCATAGAGTTCACATCTTCAAGATCATTATGGAAAAATAATGGACCCAAGGTGATGAAAATTGACCAAGTTATGATCAATTGAAGTTACTTATGTAAAATTGGGGATTCATCTGAAAGGCTTGTAATCTTTCTTCTTCATCAAGTTTCTTCCACATGAAAAATCCTTGGAACTTTTGAATTGATTTGTTGATAACCCTTTGAAGAGAAGGATGTCTTTGGAATCATTCAAAAATACCAAAATATGAGAAATATATACTCATTTGAAGTTTAAAACCCTAGCTTCTAGATCAAGAAAATGCCTTGAGGAACTTTGACAAGTTTGAACAAACTTCTTGTACCAATATTCTTGATTTATGAATAGAATTTGTTGAGGATGAAAATGAGGATTCATAGCCACCAAAACCACTTCCATATCCTGAAATTTGAGAGAACTATGCCCTTGTGGCCAATATGAACAAGGCCTTGTCCAAACATAACAGCTTCTCCAATCAATCCCTTGTACTTTTGAATAAATCTTGATAACTTTGAAATGTCGTGAACCAAAATAAACCTTGCCATACCCTTTCTTACAAAACAAATTCAATGATAAGGTTTGAACTTCTCAAGCTTTTTTTGGTTAGGGCATGGAAATAAACTCATGAACCTATGGAGTAATTTGTTAAAGCTCATTGCCCTTCACCTACATGGATAACAAGCAAGACAAACCAACATTTCATTTTATTAGTTTAAATGAAGAAAACAAAACAATATTCATGATCACAAAAGGAACATAAGTCAAGGTGCTTGGTAATTCCTCAAAAGGAGCAAAGCTCAAAGTAGGGAGGGGAACCAAGAACCCTAGTGTGATCTTGTTGTGAGTGAATCAACATGGTATGATGAAGGGATCTTAAGGGCAAAATTTGGGGTACAATAGCTGCCCTTATTTAAGTTTCTTCTATTCGGAGATACGAAGGTTAAAAATCTTCGTGTCGACACGATCGAAGATACTTAAATATAAAAAAAAAACCTTATTTTTGGCCCTAAGATACCATGAAAATTCTTATGATCATGAATGCATATGAACAGGACCAAAGAGACGCAAATATAACATTGGGGGTGTAACAATAATAAAGAAACAAGGGAGCAACCCCACCAGGAAAATAAATCATTGGTGGACCAAAAGAACTGAATCAGAGAGGATGGTAGGATGGTCAAAGGACACAACAACTTCTACCGAAGGTGAAGCTACCGACGTTTACAGAAGGCCGCGAGAAAGATAACAAACATCAACGTTCATTGCCGATGGCCCACCAACTTTCACTGAAGGTAGAGGGAGAATATATCACAGCACCACCATTCACTGACGATGAACTATCAACGTTCACTGAAGATAGAAAAAGGATAACAAACACCAACGTTCACTGCCGATGGTCTACCAACTTTCACTGAAGGTAGAAAGAGAAAATATCATATCACCGTCATTTACTGATGATGAACTATCAACATTCACGGAAGATATCAAAAAGATAACAAACATCAACGTTCACTGCCGATGGTCTACCAACTTTCACTGAAGGTAGAAAGAGAAAATATCATATCACCGCCGTTCACTAACGATGAACTACCAACATTCACTGAGGGTAGCAAGATAACAAACATCGATGTTCACTGCCGATGGTCTACCAACTTTCACTGAAGGTAGAAAGAGAAAATATTATATCACCCCTGTTCACTGATGATGAACTATCAACGTTCACTGAAGATAGCAAAAGGATAATAAACACCGACGTTCACTACCGATGGTCTACCAACTTTCATTGAAGGTAGAAAGAGAAAATATCATATCACTGTCGTTCACTGAAGATGAACTACCAACGTTCACTGAGGGTAGCAAGATAACAAACATCGACATTCACTGCCGATGGTCTACCAACTTTCACTGAAGGTAGAAAGAGAAAATATCATATCACCGTCGTTCACTAATGATGAACTATCAACGTTCATCGAAGATAGCAAAAAGATAACAAACATCGACGTTCACTGCCGATGGTCTACCACTTTCACTGAAGGTAGAAAGAGAAAAAGTTTCCCCAAGATTCTGATGTTTCGCCTAGAACGGGTCTCAACTTATTCTTTAACCGAGGCACTCCGCCTGGAAAGAATGATACATGAGCTGTCTCAAATAAGGAGAACTTGCTATTTACGGTCAAGGAGGATTGTAAAAAGAAATAACTTTTTGGGGCAAGAGGTATTACTTCCTGGGGAGATGCCATGGTATTCTCGCAAAGGGGATAAAGTCTTCTTGTGCAAAATAAATGCACCAACCAAAAGCTTGGAGTTTTTTTTCCAGAATTCCAAAGTAAATAGTGTTGCTTGGGGATCACAGATCCAAACCAGAAATAAACTGGAATGAAACAGTCAACCAGAATACATCCTTTGAGAAATAAACTCAAAAGGGAAAACAAGATCCGTCCAAACAAGGAACTGTATTGGAAGGTTTAAAGCAAAAATCTTCTATGAGGGACAACTCAGTAGAGAAAATGAAAGAGTGTGCGTTTTCTGCTTAAGGCCAACACTCTATTGAAGAGAGGGCGACATAAATCTGCAAAACAAGGTAATATGTCAAAAAAATATTAACAAATGTCAATGAACAATGATTTGTCAATTTTAACTATGCATGATGCATGCATGAATGTATGAGTGTTTTCGTGTGCATGCTGACAAAACAGACACACAACATGGGGAACAACCAGGAAAAACTGCCTCGGGTACTAACAACACTCGGCTAAGCTTAAACCAAGATGATCATTTCAAGAAAGGTAAAGGCCAGTTGCGAAAACCAAGCCTACTGCTTGCTTTTAACTTTACCAAGGAGAAACATAATCCGGAGGTGGACAAATCAAACAGATATCGGGGTAGAACATCCTTCTTCAGGTTTCATCGGGAAAACCAGTGTTTTTTAAAAAGTAACATGCCTATTGGAGATTGCAAGACCAGTCTCAAATAAAGCAGACTGACATTGAAACAATCAAACCTCAGTGGGGAATTCATACCCACTTTACTGGAGAAAAACGCAGATAAAAACTTCACATCATGAAAACTCAGAAAAGAGGAGAAACAAATCCAAACTTGACTGAGGATACCGGAACCATAAATCTAATACGGAGAAAACAAACCGAGTAACCCTTCCTGGGGGAAACAAGAACCTCTCAAATCAACTGGAGTTTGTCCATTCCTAAGATCACCATTTTTGTTGTCATTGTTTCATAACAAATCTCGAAGTAAAAGTAAATTGTAAAAATCTCTTTCTTTTTGAAAAATCAATTTCGTTATTTAATCTCTTTGCTTTGAAAGTTATTATCAGTAATAAATGGAGTCTTTACAAGCTAAATAACATAGGGAATACAAAGAATTGGGTAAAAGCTCGAATTTCATTAATAGAATGGTAGTCTGTGAATGGCGAGAGTCCATAGATGATTACAAAGTTTGGGACATGGTAATACATAATGGAAAAGATACATTGAGATACAATGACCACTATCCCCCCTAACCACTTTTGAAATCCTGAGCAGAAGCTTTTGTTGAAGTATGGTGAGGATCCGAGAAGATTGTTGCTTCAACGATCAAGTCTTGTCTGACGTAGTTACTTGCCAAGAAAATCCCTAACTTTTTCCTAAGCTGCCCTTACGGGTTTTCAACTTAGCGGAAAATTTATTCTGTTTATGTCTCTAATTTTTTCCTAGACCTCCCTTTCGGGTTTTCGGCCTACCGAGACGCTCCTTTTTGCCTAAGCCGCCATTTCGGGTTTTCAACTTAGCGAGTTGTTCTTTTATTTCTTTAGGCGAAGTATTTCTTGACTGCGTCAGCATTCATGGGACGTGGGAACTCCTCGCCATCCATAGTTTCAAGAATTAATGCACCACCAGAGAAGGCTTTCTTGACAACATATGGGCCTTCAAAATTGGGAGTCCACTTGCCCCTAGAATCAGTGTTGAAAGACATGATCTTCCTGAGCACGAGGTCGCCTTCTCTGAATTCACAAGGTTTGACCTTTTTATCAAAAGCTTTCTTCATTCTTTTTTGATATAACTGGCCATGACACAAGGCTGTCATTCTCTTCTCCTCAATCAAATTCAATTGGTCAGACCTGCTCTGGACCCATTCAGCCTCTGTCAGCTTGGTTTCCATTATCACGCGCAACGAGGGAACCTCTACCTCAACCGGGAGTACGACTTCCATTCCATATAATAAGGAGAACGGGGTTGCTCCTGTTGAAGTGCGGACAGATGTTCGATATCCATGCAAAGCAATAGGAAGCATTCATGCAAATCCTTATAAGTAACGACCATCTTCTGGATAATTCTCTTGATATTCTTATTAGTAGCTTCAACAACCCCATTCATCTTTGGCCTGTATGGAGATGAATTGTGATGGACAATCTTAAATTCTTCACACAGTTCTGTCATCATCTTTTTGTTAAAATTTGAGCCATTGTCGGTGATGATTCTTTTCGGCACACCATATCGATATATAAGCTTATTCTTAATGAAGCGCACAACCACCTGCTTAGTAACATTGGCATATGAAGCATCCTCCACCCACTTGGTGAAGTAATCAATTTCTACCAAGATAAAATGGTGCCCATTCAAAGCTTTGGGTTCTATCATCTCAATCATGTCAATACCCCAAATAGAGAAAGGCCACGGGGAGGAAATCACATTGAGAAGTGTCGGATGCACATGGACCTTGTCTGCATAAATCTGGCATTTATGGCACTTCTTTGCAAATTTGTAACAATCAGATTCCATTGTTAGCCAATAGTAACCCGCCCTTAGTATCCTTTTAGCCATTGAATGTCCATTGGCATGAGTGCCAAATGAACCTTCATGAATCTCATGCATCAACATGTCTGCTTCGTGTCTATCCACGCATCTGAGCAAGACCATGTCATAATTTCTCTTGTATAACACATTTTCACTGACGAAGAAACTGCGTGCCAATCTTCTCAATGTCTTTATATATTTCCTCGACGCGCCAATTGGGTATTCTTGAGTCTGAAGAAAATGCTTGATATAATAATACCAGAGTTTTTCATCTGCTACCTCCTCTGCTGTAAATACATGAGCGGGCCTATCCATCTGTTGAACCGCAATTCGGGGTATATCATTCCAAATATTCACTTGGTACATAGAAGCCAGAGTTTCCAGAGCATCCGCCATTTAATTTTCGTCTCTAGGTATGTGACGGAATTCAACTTTATTAAAGAAGGGTAACAATCTTCTAGCATAATCTTTGTAAGGGATCAAGCCAGGGTGACGAGTATCCCATTCTCCTTTAATCTGATTTATTACCAAAGCTGAATCACCATACATATCGAGAATTTTAATTCTGAGATCAATAGCTTCTTCGAGACCCACGATGCAAGCCTCGTATTCTGCCATATTATTAGTACAATCTAATGTTAACCTTGCAGTAAAAGGAATGTGAGATCCATGAGGAGTGACAATCACAGCACCAATTCCTTTACCATAAGCATTCACAGCTCCATTAAATATCATACTCTAATGATATTCAGGGTTCCGACCTTCCTCAGGTAATGGTTCATCACAATCTTTCACTTTCAGTAATATCACATCCTCATCAGGGAATTCATATTCTGCAGACTCGTGATCCTCCACTAGTTGGTGAGCAAGATAATCTGCTAACACACTACTTTTAATAGCCTTTTGAGTGCGGTATTCGATATCATATTCAGATAACAACATCTGCTAGCGGGAAATTCTCCCAGTAAGAGCAGGCTTTTCAAAAATGTACTAGATTGGATCCATTTTGGAGATCAACCAAGTAGTGTGATTCAACATATACTGCCGCAAACGTTTTGCCGCCCAAGCCAGAGCACAACATGTCTTTTCCAGCATGGAATACCGCGACTCACAATCAGTCAATTTTTTTTGAGATAATAGATGGCGAAATCCTTCTTCCCTGTTTCATCCTGTTGTCCCAGAATACAACCCATGGATTTATCTAACACTATCAGATACATAATCAACGGTCTTCCTTCTACGGGAGGGAGTAAGATAAGAGGTTCAACCAAATATTCTTTAATACTCTCAAATTTCCTTTGGCAGTCATCCGTCCAAACACAACCTTGATCTTTCTTTAACAACTTAAATATCGGTTTACATGTTGAAGTCATGTGGGAAATGAATCTGGAAATATAATTCAAACGCCCGAGGAAACTTCTGACTTGCTTTTCAGTTCTTGGTGCTGGCATTTCTTGAATTTCTTTGACTTTATCAGGGTCAACTTCAATTCCTTTCTGGATAACAATGAAACCCAACAACTTCCCTGATCGAACACCAAAGGTGTATTTATTTGGATTCAGGCGGAGACAATACTTCCTCAAACGCTGAAACAACTTCAACATACCTTTTACATGCCCTTCTTCAGTCTGGGATTTGGAAATCATATCATCAACATATACTTCGATTTCCTTTTGCATCAGATCATGGAATAGGGTTGTCATAGCCCTCTGGTACATTGCACCAGTGCTCTTCAACCTGAAGGGCATCACCCTGTAACAGAATGTTCCCCAGGGTGTGATAAACATTGTTTTTTCCATGTCCTCTGGAGCCATTCTTATTTGATTATACCCGGAAAATCCGTCCATGAACGAGAAAACTTTGAATTTTTCTGTTCTATCCACTAACATATCAATGTGAGGAAATGGAAAATCGTCTTTTGGACTAGCTTTATTTAGATCTCTGTAATCTACGCACATGCAAACCTTTCTGTCTTTTTTCCGTACTGGGACAATATTGGAAATCAATTGAGAATACACTGACGTCACAAGAAAACCAGCATTAATCTGCTTTAGAACCTCCTCTTTGATCTTTACTTCCATATCTGGGTGAGTTCTTCTCAACTTTTGTTTAATTGGCGGATACTCTGGCTTCAACGGCAAACGATGCTCGACAATATATGTATCTAGACCGGGCATATCTTGGTAAGACCAAGCAAAAATATCCACATACTCTTTCAATAACTCAATCAACCTTCTCTTCACATCGGGATGCAACGATGCTCCAATCTTGACTTCCTTCGAATCTTCTTCTGAACCCAAATTGATCACTTCCAAAGGCTCTTTATATGGTTTAATTGTATTTTCCTCGTGCTCAAGAAACCGTGAGACCTCTTCTAGGATCTCACCATAATCTTATTCTTCAGCCCCAAACACAAGACATTCAAAGTTGGGAAAGGGTGCAGGGTCATTGTATTCAACGAGTTTTTTAATTAATCTGCACATATGATTTATGATTGCTTTTAGAAACTGACAGATATAACAACTGATATGCAGATTGAATTTCAGTTATTATTTATTTTGAAAGGGTTTTTTTTTATTACCATTTCCAAGAAAAAAGCAAAAAATAAAAACACAATTTTGGAAACAAAGTCAACTTTTATTAATGATCTTAACAGTCACAACAAACAGATAAGCCCTACAACATTAATACTTCCACCTTGGACAGAGTGAAAGCTTTTCAAAAGAAAAGATTAATAAAACCAAATTACTTTGAAATATGTGTGCAAGAGGAAACATCAATGGTGACCCAGTTTTGAACCCTGACTCCATGCGTCACATAATTCAGGATTTCCTGCTCTGCTTCATCCTCCTCAACAGCATTAATTCCATAATTAGTTGGATGGAGGTAACCTCCACTGCGGAAAACATCATGATAGCTGCTCATAGTAGACTTTGACTTCAAACCTTCAACTCTACCATTCTTCGAAGAGAAACTCAAACCAGTTATGTTCTTGTTCACGGGTGGATCCATAATTCGCCCCCCAAACAACATTATGACCATTGCGCACAACCTATTGCGTGTCCTTCAGCGAAACCATGGAATTATCATTTCTCTTTATGTTGTCAATGGATAGGGCTTGGAACTGGGTTCCAACAGCAGCCTCATCCGCTTCTACAATACTGAAGGAGGAAAAATGAGATATCAACAATGCATGCTCCCCACTTATGATCACTACCTTCCCTTCACACACAAACTTTAGCTTCTGATGTAAGGTTGAAGTGACAGCCCCTGCTTCATGTATCCATGGCCTGCCTAGCAAACAACTATACGCAAGAATAATGTCCATGACCTGGAAGGTTATCTGGAACAAATGTGGTCCTATGTGGATGGGTAAGTCAACTTCACCGATGACAGATTTCCTCGACCCATCAAATGCTTTCACAATGATGCCACTCGGGCTCATAAGTGTTCCTTGGTATTTCAACTTCATGAGAGTACTCCTTGGTATAACATTCAGCGCATATCCATTATCAATTAGCATATTGGATAGCGAATCATTCTTGCAGTTCATAGATATGTGGAAGGCCAGGTTGTGATTCCTCCCTTCACCTGGTAATTCATCATCGCAGAAACTCAAGTTATTACATGACGTAATGTTTCCAATTACGCTGCTGAATTGATCTATTGGCATGTCACTCTCCACAAAATCTTGGTCTAGTACTCTCATCAAGGATTCTCTATGAGCATATGAATTCATCAATAAATCTAAGATAGATATCTTTGAAGGAGTCTGCATTAGCTGATCTACAATTATGTAGTCGCTCATCATAATCATCTTCAAGATATCATCCACTTCTTTCTCTAGTGTAGCTCCGTTAGTCTCTCCTGTAGCCTTCTTAGGTTCATTATTCTCGATAATTTTCTACCCAGCAGCAACATCTCTCCGAACAATCGGTGCTAATACACGACCGCTACGGGTAACCTGCTATTTTCAACTATATTCCCAACATAGGGCATTGGCTAGATGGGAATTTCCACCCCGTCTTCTAAGATTGTAGCGTTGTATTTGTAAGGCACATCCTTATCTAACTTGTAGGGGATAGGACCTGGCAAACTAATTACCAATGGGGTAAGATCTGGCTTGCTATGATACTCCACCTCAAAATGAACGGGTGTGCCAAAACAAGGCACAATGATGTTTACCCCTTCTTCAACACAACCAGTCGTCAATAAGTAATTTCTGGAAAACAAATCTTCGTCTGAAGAAAAATACTCATCCGCGGAAGCATACTCTTCATCTAACTCTTCTTCTGTTAAACCAACTTCAACCATATCAACCTCATGATAATCATCCCTCTGACCCATGATCTTGATAGTTCCATTGTCTAACAGCAACTGAACAGCCTCCTTCACGATTGAACATCCTCGGGGATCTCGACAGCAAACTAGGCAAGATCCATATTGGTGCTCTACCTGACCAGCCGTGTGGCGGAAGGTAGTGTGGAACTGCACGAGGTCCTCATTAAAATACTCTACATCAAAAATTCTTAATTCACCAGGACATCCGAAAACCATGTTCACTTCCTCTTCATACTCTGCCCTAGGCCTGATTATGTGGATGAGGCCCTCATCCATCATCTCCTGTAAATCAGCCTTTATCTTCTTGCAACCATGTATGTTTGTACTGTAAGTAGCACAACCGGCATGGTCATGCGTATAGTAGCTAAATTCACAGAGGTTTGCGTGCATTTTCACCAAATCTCCTCTAACGTGATTAATATCAAAAAATCTGGAAGTCGCCTGGACAACTGGCCACCATATCTACAACATTTACTCCTCCATGCTTGGGTAGAGGGTTATCTTTCACATTAGGTCCCATGTCCTTGAAAGATAGAACACCAGACTTGACCAATTTCTTCACTTCATTCTTCAACGGATAATAATTCTCAACACTATGCCCTGGTGCCCCTGATGAAAAGCACATGTTTGGTCTGCCTTGTAATACCAAGGCAATGGTGACGGTATGGCAGGAGGTGGTCGTGTCTAGACCAACTTTTTCTGAATCAAGGCCGGTAGCAACTCTGTATAGGTCATGGAAATAGGGTCATAACTCTCCCTTCTCTGATTATACCCTTGATTCCCCTGATGGGACGGTCTCTGATAAGCAACAGTAGTTGGAGTGGCATTCATAACAGGACTAACTGAAGCGACTTACTGATGACGCTGATAATTCCTTCTAGGGTTGTTTACCCACCTCTCTTGCATAACAGCATTTGCATCTCCCTCTTTCTTCTTGGTAAACCCATACGATAGCTTCTTTACACCTTCAGATCCTTCACTCTTTGTCAAACGGCCTTCTCTTACAGCCTCTTCCAAATGAATACCCATTCCTACCATCTCAGTAAAGTCACTTGGCGCGCTTGCTACCATCCTCTCGTAGTAGAAAGCAACCAGCGTTTTCAAGAAAATATTAGTCATCTCCTTCTCTTCAATGGGAGGAATCACTTGGGCAGCTACCTCACGCCATCTCTGCGCATACTCTTTGAATGATTCCATGTCTTTCTGAACCATGGCCCTAAGTTGGTCACGGTCAGGCGCCATGTCCATGTTGTACTTGTATTGTTTGAAGAATGCTTCTCCCAAATCATTAAAAGTATGGATACTGGCGCTGTCCAAACTCATATACCACTTCAATGCAGCACCAGTCAAACTATCCTGAAAAAAGGGGATCAGCAGATGCTGATCATCAGTATGGGTAGAAATTCTTCTCACGTACACCACCAGGTGAGCACGAGGGCAAGTGTTGCCATTATACTTCTCAAATTCCTGGACCTTAAACTTAGTGGGTATCTTAACATTTGGGACCAAGCATAGCTCATTCAATTTCTTCCCAAATAGCTCTTTTCCCATTAGGTCCTTCATCTCTCTTTGCATCTTGTCAAACTGCTCTTGGAAATTGTCCATTCTGTCATAAAGACCCAAGTCTTCACTCGGCGGAGGGAAAGGAAGACACACATCATCATTAACAAACGGAACCATATTCACCGAAGGAGGTGCAGCAGGAACAGCATGCACCACAGGAGGTGCCGAAGTAACAATAGTTTTAACCACTGGGGTATCTTGAGGACTAAGATTGAAACCTTTAGGTGCAAAATTCTTTGGCATTCCCCATGGATAACCTTGAGGCATACGGTTTTGAACAACAGCCGGAGTAGCAGATACGGGAACAGTCAGAACTTCAGTAGTTTCCCTTGTTGGTTAAGGTTGAACACTCGGTGGCTGATTCTGATCAGCCACCAGAGCTTCCATTAGAGTAGTCAGATTGGCCATGCCGGCCTTCAAAGTAGAAACTTCTTCATGCAGCTCGCGGTTCTCTTGTTCTAAGTTGTCCATCTTCTTTTTAAAATTAGCCCGAGTATTGTAGTGATGAGTCAGCTTGCTGAATAAAGTAAAGAAGCTTGGTAAGACACATGGATATGCACAATAAATGCAAGAAATATGTGCAATATGATGCATGGTATGCAATGCATATGATTATTTTTACTCTGTTATTTAATATTTCAAGGGATTTAAAGTTTATAGACATATTGCAATCATCAAAGTAATAGCGCTTTTGAAATACTTAAAAAAAATTATTATAATAACTCCAAAATGGATTACAAGTTTCAATGATACCAAGTACAAGATGAAAGTAAAATCTAAAATCCTAAGAAAAAGAACTGATGGAGATTAATATGTACGCTAGCGCTTCCCCGTGAGCCTGGAAATTTGAGCCTTCAACCTCTGGTTTTATTCTGCATATCTAGTGGCAACCTCCTTCCAATCATCTGAATCAGGAAGTAAGTGATCAGCACCTGATTGAGGCTTAGGAGAAAATAAATCCCCTTTCTTCTCCATAGACTCTACCGTTCAACTCTTAAGGATCTCAATCAAGTCATCTTTCTCCTTCAAGTCTACTCTGTAAGAACTCTCTAAAGTTTTGAACTTGTTCTTCTAAGCATCCATTTCCTGTTGCATCCTAACCAAAGCAAGTTGCAGCTCTTCCAGATCATCTAATAAGGGAGGTGTGGTCTTCACAAATAGATCAGGCATGGGTGTCTCCCGGGTATACAACATCTTTAACTGAATGGATCTCGATCGGATCCACTGAAGATATGGCTCCAAAGAAACAACACCCCTAGGTCCCAAATCCTTCCTACCTGTGATACGGTGGAGAACTGACTAGTGTTTTGCGTTCGTATTCGCACTTGTGCGGTTGAGCAAGAGTCGCCACCGACTTTTTATTTTATCCTAAAGGAAAGGTTAAAAAAGAGCACAGCAAAAACCTTTTGAGATATTTCGTGGGTTCGGGGGGTAGATTATGAAAAGGGAAGGTATTAGCACCCTTTTCATCCATGGTTATCCATGGGCTCTTAGTTACTTGGTTTTTTAGATCACTTGCCTTGTTTTTCGATTGCTTTGAAAATGGTGTGTGTGTGGGTGCTTTTTGAAAATGTTTTGGAAAAAGATGCCTTGTCTTTAGGCAACTAATGTATTTGACTCGTGATTGAGTGTCTTACAAAAGTGTGGATCTTTTCGAAAAGATGTTTCAAATGTTTTTGAGAGTTTGTTTGAAAGTGTTGTGGATTGTGGTTTTTGAAAAGAAGGCAAGTGTTTTTGCAAGTTTGATCTCAAGTAACTAAGAGCTTTGTCTACCCTATTGTACTCAAAGGTTTTTGTTATGTTCTAGCCCCTTTTAACAATTTTGTTCCACCATTGAATTTGGTGGACAATCTTGCGTTTAGGAAGTTTATTCGGGACGGGCGCGGGTCATCGTATGGACCATGAATGCAATGGTGCCAAGTGTCTTTGGCAATTTGCTTTGAAGGGACTATGATCATTCTGTTTAGGCAACATTTTTGAGACTTATGATCATTTGATTTTATTTTGCCAAAGATACTCGACGTGCAAGCATGGCCCATTTTGGAAGGCAACATGTGGGATTACCCTAGAGGGTGCAAGTGTGATTGTGTATTGATTACATGTATTTGTCTTGTATTAGGTTATCTAGCGTTTGATTTTATGTACATACAAACCCTAGGTCTAACCATGGTATAATTGGAAAACTGTAAATTGCAGAAATGTAAAATCTACGCTATTACAGAATGGTATCCGGGAGTGGGGGTATAAATGTACAAAAGGGGATGGGACTTATAGTATCCAATAAGTTACAACCAAATCGAATTCGCAATCAAATGTAAATATCGAATATACAGATGTAAGATAAAAATGTGTATAGGGCAATGTGAATGTATTGTGTAAGTGTAAGTGTGAGATGTATATGTATTGTGTATGTGTAATTATTTACAGGTGCGATAATGTGAAATTGAAGCGTATTAGGGTATTTGACCTAGATAATAACTAAGCGTCCTTTTAACGATCTTGTATTTCTTTTAATATATACAAAAGAAAATGTTCAAGTTTTAATTAAGAAATGTATCTTTATTTGTTTATATACAAAAAGTATTTTAATCAAATGTTTGTGAATTTTAATATTAGAGAAAAAATGTATTTCTATTATTGTGTACAAATATGTATGTTAATTAAAAAGTTTTCAATTTTAATTATATGATAAAAAAGTATTTTATTATTTTATATACAAATATATACTTAAAAAGATATTTTAACTATATGATAAAAAAAATGTATAATATGTACAAAATATATTTTAAATAAATGAGTAAATAAATAAAAAGAAGCAAGTATTTTCAATTTTAATATATGAAAAAATGTTAAGTTAAAAAAATATATGGTTTAGTATTAATAAAAATATTTTGTAAAAGAAAGGTTAAGTTAATTAAGAATATTATATTGAAGATGTTATGTATATATATATAAAAAAAGAAAGAAGTTAGTATTTAAATAACTGTTTATATACTATAAAGGTTAGTGTTAATATGTTTTTTTGTTAAAGAAAGGGGAGGCAATTCAATGGGCTTAGGCGCAGAGTGGGTAAGGCCCAAGTTGAAAACAAATTAGGGTTTCAAGTTTTGTTGGTCAATTGGTAATGCATAGGGTTTGGGACGGCGCCGTTCGTATGTTCGTTCAACATTCTTCTTCATCTTCATCTTCCTGAGCGCTTCTCTTTCATCCGGCCACCAGCGTTGCCCCCAAAACCTCTCTTCCCTCCATGGCACGGGCTCAGTGTCCTTGATACAAGGTTCGTTCCAATGTTTATGTTCCTTTTTTCTTTTATGAATGGTACGCGTTTTTGATTTGAACTAAAAAACCTTGATTTTGTTATTGTTATGAGCAAAAGGAGAAAAAGAGAGGGAAAAGGATGTACCACCTGACTTTGGAGAAGGAGGAGAGACGGGGAAGTGGCGCTCAGGAGGCCGGAACGAGCGGAGGGGGATTCGCGCGATTCTTCGCTTCTTGGTGACCCTGGTATCTTTTATCTGATAGCTGTTTTTAGGGTTTTGATGATGATTTTTACTGAAAAAAACCTACCTTGAACTTGCCCTTTTCTTCTTCTTCTTTAGCACTGTATATTTGTCGCCTTAGATTTTATCTCTTCTCCTTCTGGCCAGTATTGCCTTGGACGCTTGTATCTCTTGTTACTTCCTTGCCTATATGCTTGAAATATGCCTTTCTGAGATTGATTATCGCCCAGTGATGTTTATGCTGAGGGCCTAGGTTGCCTTTGAATTGTTGCTTTGAATTGTTTCCTTGAACTGGATGCCTTCTGAGATTTTTGTTGAGCTGGATGCCTTCTTCTATGCCCTTGATGAATTTCTTGGTATCAGTATATTTCTGGATGTTGGTTTCTTGCCCAATGATGTGTACACTGAGGGCTTTTGATGTCTCACCTGCGTTGCCTTGAATTGTTGAATGCTTGTTAGTTTGTTGACAGTATGGCATTTTGTTTATCAGGTTTTGACAGGTTTTAGTATGCTTGTGACTGGTACATGGCTTGAGTTTTGTATCTATCAGGTTATGCTTGGTTTATCAGGTTTATGTGGTTAGGCAGGTTGGTCTGTTTCTGGTTTTGAGGTTAAGACAGGGTGTTGGTAGTTCTTGAGACAGGTATGAGGTTTTTTTTTTACAGCAGCAGGTATGGTTTTACAGGGGTTTTGGTAGTTCAGTGTATGTGTTTGTATGTTCAGTTTATGTGTTTGTGGTTTGTGAGGTTATGACAGTAAGTCTTGGGCCTTTGTTTAGGTTTTGAACTTGCAGGTTATGTGAGGTTTGGCCTTGGGTTTGAACTTGGTTCTGGTTCAAAGTTTTGTATATTTTTTTTCTCTCCTTTGCTGAACTGAGTTCTCTTGGATTATATCTTTCCTTGTTATGTTTTTGCCTGTCCTGCCTCAGCCTACAAAACCTGCATATGCTTACTTTATCTCTCTTCTCTTTTTCTCCATAGTACAGTTGAATATATTATATGATTCTTTGTGTACTATCCTCTGAAGGGGCCCTGGGAAATGATGATTAAGTTGCTTGCATAACACATTATTTCTGCATACTTTATCCAGCTTTGACAGCTTGCTACACTTTATCTTTTCTTTGATATCTTTTCCAAATCCTTTTTGACAGCTTTGGCACTTTTGACAGCAATTTGTACTTCCTTGATTTTTCTTTGATATCTTTTGAGTAGATTTTAGCATTTTGACAGTAAGTTGCTCTTTTTGCTTTTGATAGAAAGTGGAATTGGATTTTCAGTTTGACTTGGATTTGAACTATGCAGTTTGAACTTTGGAATTTATGCATTTGACATTTGCATTCATGAATAAAATTCTTCCCTCTCTGTGAACCGGGAGAAATCCCGTGATTTGCAGAGAGGGTCAACTGATCCCAGTCAGTGGCCTCTAATGATGAGCAAATTTTATCTGTCCTTTTTTTAATTAACTGCTTTCTGACTTTTCTCTTTTCTTTTTGCAGATGAATAATGGAGCACCGGAGCGGAGTGAAGAATGAAGAATATTAGAAATAGGATAGTTTTTTTATTTTATTTAATATTTAAATTAATGTAAATTATTGTTTGTAATTTAAATTATAAACAACAATTTGTACTAATAATTCAAATATCAATAAAATCTTTATTACCCAATTAATTCTAATTTTCTTTCTTTATTGTTTATTTATTTATTTAAAACTCTTTGAATTTAAACAATTGAAAAATAAATTTCAATCATTCAATTTTTAGAATAATAAATAACTTAAATAAAAACAATATTGATCAATTAAACCTGTCTCTTCCAATATCCAAAGCAAAGCAGCAGTCAACCAAAATAAACTGATCAAGCGCATTCCTTCTTCACTGATTTGCCATAAACACTGTGAATCCAATACTGCATACTGTATTTGACTGGCTCAAAGAAAACAACATGAATTCAAACCACTGTCTCTTTCACTGATTAAATCAAAACACTGCGAATTTAACCCCAATCTCGGAATAAACGGCAAAGTGCTGTGGAATTTTAATTTTGCCCGTAAAACCTTAATTCCTAATTAAATGCCAAACAACATTCGCCTGATCAAAATTGAGCCAAAATCAACCAAAACCCTAAGCCAACTGTATGAAACAATCCAGAGCTCTGAAAATCAGTAAAAACCCTAATTTTGCTTGACTGTCAAGAAAAGTCCGTTTGTCCGATTCTTGAGCCAGTTTGAAAAGTCAGGAAATGTCTGAAGCTGAGATTGCTTGTGGAAAAATGCGAGGGCAAATTTTGGGGTACAACAGTTGCCCCTGTTCAATCTTCTTGGACCTGAAGAGTTAGATTGGCAAGTTTGCCTTTCGCGACTTGAAGGTAAAAGGAGATTGGACACTAATGTGCCCAGAAAATTTGCACTCGGCGATATGATGGTGGAGGTGAATGGGCTTAAAGATTCCATTTGGTGATGGGCTTAAAGATGCCATCTGGTGCGAGAGAATTTTATCGGGGGATGGGCTTAGAGATGCCATCTGAGAATGGGCTTACAGATGCCATTCGGCGACTGCTGGTAGGAGGATGGGCTTATAGATGCCATCTGGAAATGTTGAAATGTATGTCAATGGCGAGTGGACAAGTATCAGAGGGGCTTCCATGTTTTGGAACATCTCTGGATCAGGGGTCCGAATAATCAACAGATTGACGTCCATATCTGGAGAATCTGTAAACTATCTGAGATTGAATAAGCAATAGAGCAGCATCCGTTGTTGGGACATGTCCGTAAACTATTTTCAAAAATTGAGAAGAGTCTGAACAAGTTGGTAGATTGACATCCGTTGTTGGGAAGAATCCGTAAACTATTTTCAGAAGTTGAGAAGAGTCTGAACAAGTTGGTAGATTAACATCCGTTGTTGGGAAGAATCCGTAAACTTGTTTCAGAAGTCTTGAAGTTGAAGAGGAAACGGTGTAGGGTTTCTTGATGATGCGTCTGAATGAATCTGGAATAAGTATCAGAATGTCGCAGTGTCCGGGTCACATCTGAACTATTTCTGGATGAATCTTGGGAGTTGATCTGTGTCTGTCGACTGATCTTCCCTGAAAAGGCAAAGGGTTAGTTGTATGCAATGTTATGATGCATGATGCAATGCATGTGACATTAATGTTTATGATATGAATGTAATGAATGCGCATGTAAGCTGATGAGCCAATCTTGCCGAGGATACATGAATCCGAGATGGCTGAAGATAAAAGCATTTTGACTGCTGCCGGGGAAAATAAATCCTTGGCTGTTGCTGGGGAAGAGAATCCCTGATGACCTCTACTGGGGAGTTCCAACTAGTAGACTCATGTTGGGGAGGTCAGATTTGAGAATCGTCAGCTTGATGGGAAGTAACTCTGGCGACTTCACTGGGGAACTCAAGATTTTCCCTTTCCAAAACTCTGTGGGGAGAAGGTTCAATGGTCTGGCTCCGCTGGGGATACTGAAGCTTGAACTCTGAGGGGAATTGAATTCCGGAAGATTCCCTGGCTGGGGATTTGCAAAGATAAGTTACTGTTGGGGTATTTTGATGAACTCCGCTGGGTATAGGGAGAATTTTGGCGAGCGCGATCTTCCGTGGTGGTTAGCTTGAGAAGAATCTGAACAAGCGATAGGTTAACATCCGTTACTTGGAGAACCCGTGAACTATTTTCAGAAATCTTGAAGTTGAATCAGCAATAGAGCCGCATCCGTTGTTGGGAAGCGTCCGTAAACTAATTTCAAAAATTGAGAAGAGTCTGAACAAGTTGATAGATTAACATCCGTTACTTGGGAAGAATCCATAAACTGTTTTCAGAAGTCTTGAAGAGGAACCGGTGTAGGGCTTCCTGATGATGAGCTTGTGTAAGACTGCATCGGTTTTGAACACTTTTGACATTCGAATGCCCCAAGTGGTGATGTAGATAAATTCCCGGCTTATTATAGGTGTTGGTCCACAATCGGTCGTTCACAGATGTTTCCTGGGTTGTTACAGGTGTTGATCTGGAATTCTTCAGACATGCCCTGGCTGGATACAGGAGTCGAATCTGGAAAGGTGATAGTTGATAGATATGCCCTGGCTAGATACAGGAATCGAATCTTCAAACTCTTCAGACGTGCCCTGGCTAGATACAGGAGTCGAATCTGGAAATGTTGTAGTTGATAGATATGCCCTGGCTGGATACAGGAATCGAATCTTCAAACTCTTCAGACGTGCCCTGGCTAGATACAGGAGTCGAATTTGGAAATGTTGTAGTTGATAGATATGCCCTGGCTGGATACAGGAATCGAATCTGGAAATAGTCGTCAACAGATATGCCCTGGCTGGATACAGGAATCGAATCTTCAAACTCTTCAGACGTGCCCTGGCTAGATACAGGAATCGAGTCTGGAAATGCGGTCAACAGATATGCCCTGGCTGGATGCAGGAGTCGAATCTGGAAATAGTCGTCAACAGATATGCCCTGGCTGGATACAGGAATCGAATCTTCAAACTCTTCAGACGTGCCCTGGCTGGATACAGGAATCGAATCTGGAAATAGTCGTCAACAGATATGCCCTGGCTGGATACAGGAATCGAATCTTCAAACTCTTCATACGTGCCCTGGCTAGATACAGGAATCGAGTCTGGAAAGGTTGTAATTGATTTGTTGAACACTTTTGACATTCGAATGCCCCAAGTGGTGGTGAAGGAGTCTTGAATCAGATTACTCTGCATATTGAGAGATTTCTTGAAATCTTGACTGCACTGCCCCAGGTTAATTGAATTTTGAAAGATCTGTTGGACCTTGACTGGACTGCCCCAGGTTAATTGAATTGTGACATGTCATGCCCCTTGTTGATAAGGGGATTTGATGGAAGTGTTATCCTCTTGAAGTGATTTTGACTTACTGAGAGAGTTTTCGTTCCTCCGAACATTCGCTGTATGAATTTCTTCGCTGTCAAACAAAAGGGTCAAATGCAGACAGTGATATTCGAATAATGCAAAGTTTATGTTTGTCTTTGAAGTTTTGAAAAATGCGTTTTTTAGCAGAAAACTTTTCATAAGACAAGTTAACACAAGATTTAGAGCAAAGCCCTACAGGAGTCAGGATACCTTTTGTAACAGTATGCTTTCGAACTAACCCATGCTTCAATTAGGACTTTCAAAGGGTTGTAACGTGGCCTGGTTCACGGTTTAAGAAACAAAGGATAAAGGCTCAAAGTATATCTGTACCCACCCGCTCTTCGTGATGTTCTCCAACCTAAGCTCAGTTAATTGTGCGTCGCACCCTGTTTTGAGTTTGGAACGACTTTTGGGCGATGGTTCACCAGTTTTGAATTTGGGGAGACAGTCATCATCTCCTTTTCTTTTTCAACATTTTTCATGTTGCTGAGGATTTTGTAATGACCTCACTATTTTGATTTTGATTTGTTATCCCTAACTTTTGCCTGACTGTTACCGTTTTCCGGGATTACTGTCAGCGGGATGCCCCAGCTTTCTTAAGCCTCCTTTATAGGTTTTGGCTTAGTGGGCTTTTGTCTTTTGAGAGATTGACTGTCTATATGATAGGGAACCACCCTTGTCTTCTGATTCCAAAGGAATGCTTTCTCTTTTTTGACGTTGTTCGTTGTATTACGAACGGAGAGTTTGCGACTTCAATGCGCATTTTCTTTTGAATTAACTGAGATACTACCCTGCCCCAGGTTTATATCAAGGGTTTTGATCGTTTAGAACAGAAAACTCCTACTTCTTTGGCTCGAAGGGGTTGACTAGGGATTAACTTCCTTATAACTCCAGTGTTTGGGAATTGAAAGAAATGCCTGTACATCATCAGCAAGGTCTGTTCAAAAGCATACTGTATAAGATCACGGTATTGTTTCGTCATCCTCCCTCTAAAGGCTTACAGCTTTTTATCAAGAGTCAAATATCATAAAGAAAAGCATAAGAGTAATGAAATGAATGGATGAATTCAAGACAAACATATGCAATGCATTAATGAAAACAGAGTTTTAACATCAACAAATAATTGTTTGACAGCACAAGGAATTACAACTTTGAAAATTCAAAAAGAAGCAAAAGTTTTTCAGCTCGAGCTTCGTCACTTCAAGTGGAGAACCCTCTAACGGAAGATTTTCATCTCGCCGTCTGGCATGAATTCCAGCACCCCAATGTTGATCAGATCTTGAATCTTGTTCTTCAAGGCCCAACAGTCGTTGGTGCCGTGTCCCGGGATGTAGGAGTGGTAAACACAGAATGCGTCGGGATTATAGTGAGGAGAGGAGATATTGAGCTTCTGAGGAGGGTCCTTTACAGTAAGTAAGTTGACCTCCAACTGGCGCTTCAGTATGAAGAATGATGGTATTTTAGTCTCCGTAAACTGTCTTCCCGACTTTTCTTGCTTAAATCGATTACCCCGTTGACGCTGGCGAGGTTGTTGATGGGTTTGTGACCCTGAAGCTAGAAAAGGAGCTTTCCCCTTGTCTTCTTGAGTGGATGGAGGCTGAGCGGTGACTTGCTCTTCAACCTCAGATGTTTGCCCCAGTTGGTTGTTTGGAAGCAGTTGGCGGACAAGAACTCTGAGTTCCTCTTGTCTTTGAGATAGGTCTTGGATGAGAGCCATCTGGCCCACCAACTGTCCCATCATTTGAGTCCTCAGTGTTGTCAGATCAAACTGCAGCTCCGCAATCTGATCACTCCTGGCATTGTTGGAATTCCCCAAGCCCTTGGTGAGGAGAGCTTTCATCTCTTCTTGCCCCAGAGACAAGTTCAGGAACATCTCCTGCAGCTGAGCAGTCTGGTCTTGAATGTCTTTGACAGACCGTTCTAGAGCCATCTCTTGCTGAAATAAACAGCAGGAGAGTAAGGAAACCTGAAAAAGGAAAGATTGTCAAAATGCAATGCATGATATGTGGATGCATGCTTTCAAGGATCTCTTGGTGTAAACACAAGAAAATGTTAGAGGTTGAACTCTGCTCTTGGATTGGAGATCTCTGCATTGGTGGATGTCTTTCTACGAGAATCAAGCTCACCATGTCGAGTGGGTCATAGCCACTGATTCAAGTTGTTGCACTTGATCTTTGATTAGAGAACTTTGTATCGGCGGATGTCTTTCCACGAGAATCAAGCTCACCATGTCGAGTGGGTCATAGCCACTGATTCAAGTTGTTGTACTTGAACTTTGACTGGATTGGTTAGAGGAGAAACCCCCTTGCCCCTTGATAGATGTCTGGTTCAACGTAACCCTGCATCAAAAGAACCCTCGAGATCCTTGAAATGGTTATTGAAAATGCTATGGTATGATGTTATGATGTCATGTACATGTATGCACAAGCAAGTGAGTGTATATACAGGCAAACAATATTCACACAAAGCACACAAGGCCTTAGGTTTAGGCTTGCATGAGGTTCAGGTACTACCTTCTTTCAGTTCGTTGGTTAAAACCTGTCTTATCAAAAGTAATCGGGTTCTAGAGGATCTCATATCATTGGCTACCCTCAATCGGTCATAACTCCAGCATCGCAACCTTTTCTCGCGGCCGGAACCATCTCAAGAGTTTAGTCTCAATGAGTGTAGCATACTGCTACTGTTCTAATGGCCAAGTTGGTCAATTTAGGGTTCTAAGGTCGGTTGGTGTTTAATGACTCCTTGGAAGACCCATATTCTCCCCGTTTCAACACGAGGGATATCGGTACAGACCAAGACGCCACACCAACGTAGCCACTGCTTCACCCATATCGGTATACGCCGGACAGGTCCCTCACAGATTATGCTACCTAAAAGGGTTTCCCCAGATCCGGTTTAGGATCTATAAAACTCCGCTACAAAGCCCACAAATGTAAAGCAAACAAAGCAATCAATTGAAAGTAAAGGTGATCTAAACCCTAAGGTAACCCCACTTTTTGAATATTCCCCAGCAGAGTCGCCAGTTCTGTGATACGGTGGGAGAACTGACTAGTGTTTTGCGTTCGTATTCGCACTTGTGCGGTTGAGCAAGAGTCGCCACCGACTTTTTATTTTATCCTAAAGGAAAGGTTAAAAAAAAGCACAGCAAAAACCTTTTGAGATATTTCGTGGGTTCGGGGGGTAGATTATGAAAAGGGAAGGTATTAGCACCATTTTCATCCATGGTTATCCATGGGCTCTTAGTTACTTGGTTTTTTAGATCACTTGCCTTGTTTTTCGATTGCTTTGAAAATGGTGTGTGTGTGGGTGCTTTTTGAAAATGTTTTGGAAAAAGATGCCTTGTCTTTAGGCAACTAATGTATTTGACTCGTGATTGAGTGTCTTACAAAAGTGTGGATCTTTTCGAAAAGATGTTTCAAATGTTTTTGAGAGTTTGTTTGAAAGTGTTGTGGATTGTGGTTTTTGAAAAGAAGGCAAGTGTTTTTGCAAGTTTGATCTCAAGTAACTAAGAGCTTTGTCTACCCTATTGTACTCAAAGGTTTTTGTTATGTTCTAGCCCCTTTTAACAATTTTGTTCCACCATTGAATTTGGTGGACAATCTTGCGTTTAGGAAGTTTATTCGGGACGGGCGCGGGTCATCGTATGGACCATGAATGCAATGGTGCCAAGTGTCTTTGGCAATTTTCTTTGAAGGGACTATGATCATTCCGTTTAGGCAACATTTTTGAGACTTATGATCATTTGATTTTATTTTGCCAAAGATACTCGACGTGCAAGCATGGCCCATTTTGGAAGGCAACATGTGGGATTACCCTAGAGGGTGCAAGTGTGATTGTGTATTGATTACATGTATTTGTCTTGTATTAGGTTATCTAGCGTTTGATTTTATGTACATACAAACCCTAGGTCTAACCATGGTATAATTGGAAAACTGTAAATTGCGGAAATGTAAAATCTACGCTATTACAGAATGGTATCCGGGAGTGGGGGTATAAATGTACAAAAGGGGATGGGACTTATAGTATCCAATAAGTTACAACCAAATCGAATTCGCAATCAAATGTAAATATCGAATATACAGATGTAAGATAAAAATGTGTATAGGGCAATGTGAATGTATTGTGTAAGTGTAAGTGTGAGATGTATATGTATTGTGTATGTGTAATTATTTACAGGTGCAATAATGTGAAATTGAAGCGTATTAGGGTATTTGACCTAGATAATAACTAAGCGTCCTTTTAACGATCTTGTATTTCTTTTAATATATACAAAAGAAAATGTTCAAGTTTTAATTAAGAAATGTATCTTTATTTGTTTATATACAAAAAGTATTTTAATCAAATGTTTGTGAATTTTAATATTAGAGAAAAAATGTATTTCTATTATTATGTACAAATATGTATGTTAATTAAAAAGTTTTCAATTTTAATTATATGATAAAAAAGTATTTTATTATTTTATATACAAATATATACTTAAAAAGATATTTTAACTATATGATAAAAAAAATGTATAATATGTACAAAATATATTTTAAATAAAAGAGTAAATAAATAAAAAGAAGCAAGTATTTTCAATTTTAATATATGAAAAAATGTTAAGTTAGAAAAATATATGGTTTAGTATTAATAAAAATATTTTGTAAAAGAAAGGTTAAGTTAATTAAGAATATTATATTGAAGATGTTATGTATATATATATATAAAAAAAGAAAGAAGTTAGTATTTAAATAACTGTTTATATACTATAAAGGTTAGTGTTAATATGTTTTTTTTGTTAAAGAAAGGGGAGGCAATTCAATGGGCTTAGGCGCAGAGTGGGTAAGGCCCAAGTTGAAAACAAATTAGGGTTTCAAGTTTTGTTGGTCAATTGGTAACGCATAGGGTTTGGGACGGCGCCGTTCGTATGTTCGTTCAACATTCTTCTTCATCTTCATCTTCCTGAGCGCTTCTCTTTCATCCGGCCACCAGCGTCGCCCCCAAAACCTCTCTTCCCTCCATGGCACGGGCTCAGTGTCCTTGATACAAGGTTCGTTCCAATGTTTATGTTCCTTTTTTCTTTTATGAATGGTACGCGTTTTTGATTTGAACTAAAAAACCTTGATTCTGTTATTGTTATGAGCAAAAGGAGAAAAAGAGAGGGAAAAGGATGTACCACCTGACTTTGGAGAAGGAGGAGAGACGGGGAAGTGGCGCTCAGGAGGCCGGAACGAGCGGAGGGGGATTCGCGCGATTCTTCGCTTCTTGGTGACCCTGGTATCTTTTATCTGATAGCTGTTTTTAGGGTTTTGATGATGATTTTTATTGAAAAAAACCTACCTTGAACTTTCCCTTTTCTTCTTCTTCTTTAGCACTGTATATTTGTCGCCTTAGATTTTATCTCTTCTCCTTCTAGCTAGTATTGCCTTGGACGCTTGTATCTCTTGTTACTTCCTTGCCTATATGCTTGAAATATGCCTTTCTGAGATTGATTATCGCCCAGTGATGTTTATGCTGAGGGCCTAGGTTGCCTTTGAATTGTTGCTTTGAATTGTTGCCTTGAACTGGATGCCTTCTGAGATTTTTGTTGAGCTGGATGCTTCTTCTATGCCCTTGATGAATTTCTTGGTATCAGTATATTTCTGGATGTTGGTTTCTTGCCCAATGATGTGTACACTGAGGGCTTTTGATGTCTCACCTGCGTTGCCTTGAATTGTTGAATGCTTGTTAGTTTGTTGACAGTATGGTGTTTTGTTTATCAGGTTTTGACAGGTTTTAGTATGCTTGTGACTGGTACATGGCTTGAGTTTTGTATCTATCAGGTTATGCTTGGTTTATCAGGTTTATGTGGTTAGGCAGGTTGGTCTGTTTCTGGTTTTGAGGTTAAGACAGGGTGTTGGTAGTTCTTGAGACAGGTATGAGGTTTTTTTTTTACAGCAGCAGGTATGGTTTTACAGGGGTTTTGGTAGTTCAGTGTATGTGTTTGTATGTTCAGTTTATGTGTTTGTGGTTTGTGAGGTTATGACAGTAAGTCTTGGGCCTTTGTTTAGGTTTTGAACTTGCAGGTTATGTGAGGTTTGGCCTTGGGTTTGAACTTGGTTCTGGTTCACATTTTTGTATATTTTTTTCTCTCCTTTGCTGAACTGAGTTCTCTTGGATTATATCTTTCCTTGTTATGTTTTTGCCTGTCCTGCCTCAGCCTACAAAACCTACATATGCTTACTTTATCTCTCTTCTCTTTTTCTCCATAGTACAGTTGAATATATTATATGATTCTTTGTGTACTATCCTCTGAAGGGGCCCTGGGAAATGATGATTAAGTTGCTTGCATAACACATTATTTCTACATACTTTATCCAGCTTTGACAGCTTGCTACACTTTATCTTTTCTTTGATATCTTTTCCAAATCCTTTTTGACAGCTTTGGCACTTTTGACAGCAATTTGTACTTCCTTGATTTTTCTTTGATATCTTTTGTGTAGATTTTGGCATTTTGACAGTAAGTTGCTCTTTTTGCTTTTGATAGAAAGTGGAATTGGATTTTCAGTTTGACTTGGATTTGAACTATGCAGTTTGAACTTTGGAATTTATGCATTTGACATTTGCATTCATGAATAAAATTCTTCCCTCTCTGTGAACCGGGAGAAATCCCGTGATTTGCAGAGAGGGTCAACTGATCCCAGTCAGTGGCCTCTAATGATGAGCAAATTTTATCTGTCCTTTTTTTATTCAACTGCTTTCTGACTTTTCTCTTTTCTTTTTGCAGATGAATAATGGAGCACCGGAGCGGAGTGAAGAATGAAGAATATTAGAAATAGGATAGTTTTTTTATTTTATTTAATATTTAAATTAATGTAAATTATTGTTTGTAATTTAAATTATAAACAACAATTTGTACAAATAATTCAAATATCAATAAAATCTTTATTACCCAATTAATTCTAATTTTCTTTCTTTATTGTTTATTTATTTATTTAAAACTCTTTGAATTTAAACAATTGAAAAATAAATTTAAATCATTCAATTTTTAGAATAATAAATAACTTAAATAAAAACAATATTGATCAATTAAACCTGTCTCTTCCAATATCCAAAGCAAAGCAGCAGTCAACCAAAATAAACTGATCAAGCGCATTCCTTCTTCACTGATTTGCCATAAACACTGTGAATCCAATACTGCATACTGTATTTGACTGGCTCAAAGAAAACAACATGAATTCAAACCACTGTCTCTTTCACTGATTAAATCAAGACACTGCGAATTTAACCCCAATCTCAGAATAAACGGCAAAGTGCTGTGGAATTTTAATTTTGCCCGTAAAACCTTAATTCCTGATTAAATGCCAAACAACATTCGCCTGATCAAAATTGAGCCAAAATCAACCAAAACCCTAAGCCAACTGTATGAAACAATCCAGAGCTCTGAAAATCAGTAAAAACCCTAATTTTGCTTGACTGTCAAGAAAAGTCCGTTTGTCCGATTCTTGAGCCAGTTTGAAAAGTCAGGAAATGTCTGAAGCTGAGATTGCTTGTGGAAAAATGCGAGGGCAAATTTTGGGGTACAACACTACCCTTCTTATGAATGTGATGCCAGGCCTTCGCAATCTGCTCCCTAGCTTCCCTATGGTCTTATCTTTCCTTCAGAAAGAAACTACTCAAATGAAAACTATTTGGTTTATCCCTAATCAGATAACCAAGTTGTCTTCGTGCAAGAACATGGTTATAGATAATTCCTCCCTTTGTACCAAGAAGAGGTACATTGGGGAAACTACCACAACTGTCAATAATCTCCATATCCTGATAGGCTCGATATTACCAATCGATATCCGAGTAAGTGCCATGATCTTAGGAAACCAACAGGGTTCCTTTTTGACATCCCAAAAGGCATCAGATTGAGGCATATGAGAGATAAACCACCGGTACAACAGAGGCGTGCAACAGATAATCAATCCCCCATGATAAGAATTCTGAAAATGAATAGAGTAATAAGCATCACCCAATAGTCTAGGAACTGGGTTTCCAATCATGAAAATCCTGATAGCGTTAATATCGACAAGCTTGTCCACATTAGGAAATAAGAACAACCCGTAAGCAAGTAGAGCAAAGATGGCCTCAAAAGCAACTGTACTTTTCATTTTGGCAAAGTAACGAGCTTTCTCCAATTAGAACTGAGTTGGTAATCCTCTAATCCCTCCTTTAGTAGTTATATGGGCTTCCACCTCAGACTTCCCCATATGAATCAAAGCAGCAATCTCATGTGGTTTTGGCTCTCCCTCCAAACCAGTAAAAGGAACACTATCGGTAACAGGAAAATCCAATAGATAAGAATACTCCTCCAGTGTAGGCATCAACTAATAGTCGGGAAAAGTAAAGCAATGATACATCGGATCATAGAACTGGACCATTGTCGAGAGAAAACCCTCCTTCATATTCAGCTTCATGAGAGGGATAATGGATCCATACTTCTTCCGAAAGTCTGCAGAACACTTGATCTCGGGAATTACACTGACCAACTCATCTATCTTGGGATCCTTGAAACTGTATTTCCCGGTCTTTCTCTTTCCAGAACCCACGGTTAAAAGTACATTAGATATTCACAAATAGTCAACCTTTAAAATCCCTTGAAATAAGATTTCTCCAAAAGATGCTTATGAGTGCATGGATGCATGATGCAACAATCACACACAAGATCACACATATAGGGTTCAGAGGTTCAACGTCACGAGCATGAGGTCGAAGGTACTACCCATAAGGTGTTGGTCTAAAGTTATCACCTGCCAAACAAGGTTCTAGAGGTTCCTAGAGCCTACATCCTTCCTTCTGATATTACCAACTTTCCGATTAACTCGGTAATTAGTAATATTATCAAGAAAGACTCGTCCGAGCGTAGTATCGCATGACAACTATTTTTTGATTACTCCGTCATAGCTTCCGCACTACACCTAAAAGGCCAATATGGGTTTGGTATTCTACGGTCCTCAATTTCAATAGGCTCCCACATCAAAAGCAGTACGACTTCCCGATTACTCGGTAAATGACACTACAGTCAAAGGGGCCTCCACATAGTGGGAGATCTCATTCCTCCTTTTTTGGGATTACTCCCTCAAAGTTAACATGACTATACCGCCCATCCTATCTCAAAGCTTACCGAAGTCCGGGTATAGGACTTATGAGTAATCACCAAGCATCCTGAAAACCAGGAAAATCTAGACAAACATACATATAACATATAACACAAAAAACAGTAATAACACATATACAGGTATAAACAAAGATAGGCTTAACCCACTTAGGTATGGACCAGCAAGAGGTCAATTTATCCCCAGTGAAGTCTCCATTTTTTTGTAGTGGTAGAAATGTTTAAGACTAAGTCATTGGATTGACTAGACTTTATACAAATTAAATAAAAAATCGCCACAGCGCTTTATTCTTTCTAAAGGAATGAGAAAAGAGCGAATAACCCAAAAAGTGGGGGAAAGATTCAAGGTAAGGGGGTTGATTATGCAAAGGGAAGGTATTAGCACCCTAAACATCTACGGTACTCCGCAGAAGCCTCTTTGTAAAAATCTGTATATTTTGGCTATAAAAATTGTTATATAAAATGGATGGTGGAGGTGAGAAAAGAAATATATATTTTATGATTTTTACACCCGCCGCGGTTGAACCTTTAGTGCCTACTTACCACCTTTCGTGCAATAAGGGATCAGGGTATACGTAGTTCCACTTTTAAAAATTTAAAACCCAAATGTGTTGGTTAATTTTATAAGATAAAACATCATCGTCATTGTCCGTGTGGAAAACATACTTACTACCCACAATTATGAGAAAGGAGAATTTGCATCATCTCAAAGTGGAGGATATGGACTGGATTTTAAAATCAACAATGCCTCACTCATCACCCAAGTGGAAAATATCTCTCTTCACTATATATTGTAGAAGTATAGTTGTTTGCATCCCTTCAAGGATTGACAAGAGTTTAATCTTTTAGGAAAAGTTTTAAATATAAAAAGCCAAAGTGGAAAAATGGTTTAAAATGAGATTGATTGACTTTTAGTCTTCTCACACAAAAAAATGTCAAGGTATAATTAAGTTGATTGGATATTTATTTATGAAAATGTTTTGAAAATGCATGGACATAAGTCCAAGTTTATTATGAAAATAGTTCAAGTTTCAATACAAGAAGAGTTTTCAAAAGGAGGGAGAGGATTTTAAAATTAAAGAAGATGGGAAGAGAAGAAGATACTATCTGTGATACGGTGGGAGAACTGACTTGGGATTTTGCGTTTGTTTTCGCACTTGTTCGGTTTAGCAAGAGTCGCCACCGACTTTTTATTTTATCCTAAGGAAAGGTCAAAAAGCAAAGGAAAGACCTTTCAGATGTTTTCTTGGGTTCGGGGGGTAGATTATGAAAAGGGAAGGTGCTAGCACCCTTTTCATCCATGGTTATCCATGGTCTCTTAGTTACTTGTTTTAGATCACTTGCCTTTGCTTTTCAATTGTTTGAAATGGTGCTTTGTGTGTGTGGTTTTGAAAATGTTTTGAAAAAGATGCCTTGTCTAGGAAACCTTTGTAATGATTCTTGTTTGAATATATACAAAGGTGTGTGTCTTTTTGAAAAGATATTTCAATGTTTTGAAAGTTGTTTTGAAATTGTTTTGAAGTTGTTTTGAAGTTGTGTTTGTGAATGGCAAGGGTGTTTTGCAAGATTTCTGATCAAGTAACTAAGAGTTGTCTACCCTATTTTACTCAAAATCTTTCTTATGTTTTTAACCCTTTTTAACAGTGTTGTTTCACCATTATATTTGATGAACAACCTTGTGTTAGGATGTTAAACGGGACAGGCGCGGGTCATCGTATACAACCATTGAAAGCAACTTGTGAGACGCTCTAGCAATTTTGTAAGGGACGAGATCGTTTTATCAAAGGCAACATCGAGGGTCATCGAGGGACTACGATCTTTGTTTATCAAAGGGGCATTTTTTAGAGTGTCTCATACTCGAGGGACATGATCGCATTTTCCGATGAAACAAGCGAGGTTACCCTAGAGGTGCAAGTGTGAATTGTGTATTGATTTTCATGCATTTATCTTGTATTAGGTCATCTAACGGTTGATTTTGAATCTCCGTATGCAAACCTTAATTACTATACAGTATATGGAAAGCGATAAATTGCGGAAATTTAAAGTCTAAATTATTACAAATAAGTATTCGGGGATGGGGGTACAAATTATTTACAAATGGGGATGAGCCTTATCAGAATAGTAATGTCCAAGTATATATTACAACCAAATTGAACTGTCGCATTTTCAATGTAAAATTATAACCAAGATTATGATAACGAAAATCAAGGAAATATGAGATGTGTGTATTTATCTACAAATGATCAAATAAAATATTTTAACCTAAGAAAGATTAAGTATAATTATTATTTATTGTGTTTTTTTGTTAATTATATAAACAAAGAGTTTTAAAGAAAAGAAAAATTATTTAAGTTAAAGTTTTATTGTTTATGTATTTTTTTGGTTTTATTAAATGAAAACAAGATTAATTAAATTAAACTAAACTATATTTTTTTTGGTATTTTAATGATATTAATCAAGATTAATAAAGAGATAATTATCTCAAAAAAGAAAATGAACAGAATTTAATTAGTGTCATTAACTAAAAAAACTAATTAAGGTTAGGTAGCAAAATTTGTTAAGTTAATGAAAAGATTTTTTAGGAAATTAAGCTTTAAATGGGTTTAGGCCCAAAATAAAAAGGAACAAGATTCAGGGGAGGGGGTATGCGCCAGAAATATTATGGGCTTTATGTTTTGTTGGGCGAAGGCCCATGATGAAGGGTTGTTGTAACAAATTTTTAGGGTTTGCATTTTGTAGGTTCAGAAATTAGGGTTTGGCAATTGATTCCTTCACGCCCTAGCCGCCGGAGAGTTGCCTCCCATCTCTCTCGTCCTTACGGCGATCCACGTTGGCTATGCTTGGACGGTATGAATTTTATCTTTGTTTAGGTTTTTTACAGTTTGGTTCTTGTATGTTTATCGTTTTGCAAATGTTTTAATCTTTGATGTTTTGGGTGTGAGCTACAGTGAAAGTTTGAGAGAAAAGACTATACCTTTGGCGTTTTGTTCTGTAAGAAGATGGAGGGAGAGGAACGTGGGACTGGTGGCGCTCTCAGGTGGCCAAGGCGGAGGGAGGATGATGACAAGAGTTACTAGCTCGCCTTTCCGGTATCTTTGTATCTTTCTCTTTGAATCGTTTAATGATGATGTTGTTCTGAAAACTAGATTGCTCTTTTCTTCACTTCTGGACTTCTTCCTCTTCTTTGAGTGTTGCTTTGTTTTTGTTGGCTTGAGTTGATGATGAGTACTTCTGAAATTCTTCCTTGTTGTTCTGATTTGATGTTGAATATATTCTGCTGATTATGTTGATGATGAATTTTCTGAGACTATGTTGTTTGGATTTTCATGGATGTTTGATGATGGTGAAACTGAAAACCATTGCCCCTTTCTTTCACTTCTGGACCTCTTCTTTTTCTTTGGGTGTTGGATATTTTGATGATGGTGAAACTGAAATTTGCTATTGTTGATTTGGTTTGAGTTTGCTGATGATTAAACTCTGAAATGTATTGTTGATTTGTTAGTGATGATCTGGATGCTGAAACAAAACTAGATTGATGATTTTGTTTTGAGATTGTGTTTGTTAGTTTAGGCAGTTTTGGCCTTTTGAACTGTCCCTTACAGTTTTATTGTGTAGTTGGACAGGTTTGTGGGTTTTTGAGTAAGCTTTAGGCAGGCTTGCTGTTGATTTCTTGATTTGGAAGCAGGCTGGTTTCTGGACTTACAGGTTTGTCATCTGCTGAGTTTTGGGAAGGCAGGCTTGAGTTGTTTTTGGTTGCTCAGTGTTTGTTAGAACAAGTTGATGCAGTTTGGGAAGATTTGTGTGTTTTGGTTGAGTTTTGGAAAGCAGCCTGGGTGTTAGTACAGGCAGGCTTATAGCTTTGTCTTTTGTTTGATGGTTTTAGTTTTGCAGGTTGAGTTTGTAACACAGGTTTTTTGATTTTGGAGTTGAGTTTTGGTGAGCTTGAGAGGCTTCTGAGTTTGGAAGCAGACTTGGTAAGCTTTAGGCAGGCTTGCGTTTGTAACATAGGTTTTTGTGATTTTGGAGTTTTTCTTACCAGTTTGGAGGTTATGCAATATTTTCTCTATCTCCTTTTCTCTTGGACTGTTAGACTGTTATACTTATTTGCTTTCTCACTGCTTTGTACAGCCTGCCAAAACTGTAAACCTTTTTCTGGTTCTCTCTTTCTCTCTCCATGAAAGAATTTTAAATTGCTTATTATATTTTTTCTGAAAAGCTAGTTGGCCAAAATATGATGATGAGTTTGACAAGCCTTCTTGCTTGTATCTTGGTTTATCTCTGCATTATGTACTTGTTTCCATATTTCCTGCATTATATGATTTCTTTGACAGCTTGTGTACTTTCTTGGACAGCTTTTCTGCTTTGACAGCTTTGTGTACTTGGTTTGACAGTTTTGCAACTTAGTTTGCTTTTGTGTGCAACCTTGTGCCTTTGGTTGACTAATGCAGTTTGGGAATCCAGTTTGCTTTGCCTTGCTGCCTTATATCTTTGCATTTAATTGTATGCTTGCAAATTATTTTTACTTTCCTCTTTGTGAACAAAGAAGAGAAATCTTCTTGTGATTTGCAAAGAGGACAAGTAAAACATGATGAACCCAAAAACAATCTGATTCCGGCCAACAAGCTTTAATGATGATTCTTTATTTATCTTCTTAAAAATGCTTTTTAGTTAACTGTACTGATTTCTTTTTCTTCTGTCCTTTGCAGGTAAGTATCAGTTGAATAATGGAAGAAGCAGTAGAAGATCAAAGATTTCAAGAGATTTAGGCTTTAGATTTATTTTCTTTTCATTTATTGTAATAAATATTATTGTAAACACTGTAAATTATAAATTTACAATATTCGAATAAAACTTGTAACAATATTTGAAATAAATAAATAAAAAGTCTTTATCAAATAAGAATTTTCTATTGTCAAATATTCCAATATTTCCTTGTACTGTCTATTCAATTATTTAAGTCTCTTAAATTAAAACAACTGGAAATGCATCCCAATAACTTTAATCCAGATGAAATAAATAATCAACAAACTTTGTCATTTCACAATCTCACATTAATCACAATACGCATGGCATTCCAATTAATCATATGCTTTGTACAGTTAAACAAACAAGCATTCCATACACTTTTCACTCCACTGATCAAACCAATGCCTCAAAGTTTCAAACAAAGCCTCAGCTCCTATCCCAGATATTTAGGTTTTGAGAAACAACCGGTAATCTGGAACAAGCGTAAAAATAATGTAACAGTCAATTGAATTATTCTGGATTCAATTTCTTCTGAGAAATACGAGCGAAAACCCTAATTCCAGATTTGTCGTCAAAAAAAAGTCTTTTTGATCAATTCCTGAGCCAATCTCAACCCAATCAATGGAAACCCTAATTCTGGATTGACTGATAAAGAAAAGTCCGTTTGACCGATTCTTGAGCAAATCTTGAAAGATCAGGGAAAACCCTAAAGTTGTGATTTCTTGTGAAAAAGGGAGGGCAAATTTTGGGGTACAACACTATCCTAAAGCATAAGGTAAAAGCAAGGGATAAGAACCATCTAACCAACAAAAAGCCAATACTTGACATTATGAGCCAAGATAGAATTCCCATTCTTTGGATTGAAACCAAGCAAGCAAAGATACTAGACCTCTTGAGAGAACCAAACTTCAAGTGTATTAAGTCTTTATAAAAATTGGGCAGAGTAACGGCTGTATACGGGTGAATTCCATATTACAAATAGAGAATGTAATCACAAAAACCTGCACACAAAAACAAACAAGCAACCCAATGTCTTGAGGTAAACCTCAAGAGCTCCAAACAAAAATAATCAGATAAGATCATAAGGTTTCCAAGGTAGGCCAAGGTTTCTAATCCTAAGTCCAAGAAAAGTCCCATGCTCCATAATGCCAAGGATAGTAGCCAAATAGTCCAAGTACCATTAAAGATTTTTTAGGGTTTATGTTGATTATTAAGTATCTTAAGAAAGGAAAAGAAAAATCTCAAGTGAGCAAAGTACAAAATGGCAAGAAAATAAATGCTCAAATGAGCAAAGATGAAAATGGCATGAAATGTAAATGCTAAAAGTAAATAGTATATAAAGCATAAAAAGGAATAAAAGCATAAGGTAAAAATAAGTCAATAATTAGTGGTTAGTTGGATGACCATCTTGAAACTTCCATTTGGAACTCATTAGAGGATTGGTGGAACCAAAGCCTCCATACAATAAGTTGCATTTGCTTTTTTTCAAGTATATCATCCATTTGGAATTCTCATAAGTACCATTTAATGATCAACAATGTTTAAGTGGTCTACGTTGACCAAAGGTGTCGTAGATCCACTAGAGGATTGGTAGAACCAAAGCCTCCACATAATGAATCTCAAAGTTATTGGATCAAATAGATCAAATTAACATACTTGGGCTTGCAATCATAAGTTTGGGCCACGAATGATCATTTATTTGAATCGGGATAAAATTTAGCGCTATGTTAAGCAATCGTAAGTGGACTTATATAGAAGTCGCACCTATTTTGAGGTCAGACAATAGTAATTTATACACCATTTGTTTTGAGAAATGATATAGAGATCATGCTCCAATAACACCTAGTGCAATAAGAAGGGGATGAGATGAAGAGGGATGGGGGAAAATACACAAACCACATTTGAATTAAATTTTAATCAAACTATTATTAAAATCATTCATCCATTTTTGTGGAGTTAAACTCAACACCGTGAATCCAATGATGCTAATAAAGTTCATGATCCAAAATCTAACCCAAGATCAACCTGAAAATAGTCACAAAATAATATCACATTTTAATATATACAAAAGGGTAAAAAAATAATGTTTAAAAATAGAAAACAAAGAGAAAATATCAACTATATTCAAATTAATCAAAAAATAAAAAGTAAAACCATAGAAAAATCAGAAATGGATCCAAATATTTGTATAAAAGTTTTGGTAATTTTTAAAAGTCAGAAACTATTTTTAAACTATTTATAATTTCTCAAACAAATAGAAAATAGGTAAAAAATAGTAAACATCAATATAAAATTCCATAAAATTTTCAGAAAGTCAAAAATATGCAAAATAGTATTTATGAATTTTTTCATAATTAAAAAATGTCAGAAAGTATTTTTTAAGTAATTAAAAGAAAGCAAATCATTCAAAAAAAATACAAAAAATATCAAATGTCAAAATAAAAATGTGAAAAAATAGTCACGAGATCAGAAATAATTTAAAATATTTTTGTGAATTTTTTCATAATTTTTGGATAAAAAATAAAAAAGTTATGAATTTTTGAAAATTTAATCAATAAAAATATAAAATCAGAAAATAAAATAAAACCAAAAAGATGTGGACCATCAGATCAAAGTCAAAACGCGTTAGTAAGCTGATCCAGTGGACCAGGCGCGCTGTGCTTGATATGGACTTTAGTGAGATACACATAGGATCAGAAAAAGGGCAACCAATGAAATTAAAACGTTTGGCACGCTATCATTGGCTGAGACGAGACATGTCATCGTCTTCAACCTCCAGACACCTTGCAATGGGGATTTTGTGAGATCCTGCAAATGGAAAAACTAGAATCTCAGGCTAGTATCATTGAACTCGTCTCTTCAAGACGATTCTAACACCACCATCGCGCCAAATTTATATAAGGTAAGGAGAGAGATATGAATCAAAAACCCAGAAAATAGCGAGCACCTTCAATTTGAGATTTCTCTCTCAATTCTCAATGGATTTAAAAATTGTAAGCAGCATTAGAATCCTGAGAAGGAGTAGAATAGATTAGTGCTTGATTTGGATCCAAATGGTGGAGAATTCTACCTTTTCGAAGTTCAAGGAAGAAGCTCTGAAACTGGACTTCTATAGCTTGAATTATGGCTCGTTTTAATTGGTTTAAGTGCTGGAGAGTTTGTATGATGCTTAAGGATGATGAATGCACAAAGAATTTTGGAAAAGGGAGCTTAAATCTAAGAAACTAAATTTAAAAAAGATGGGTTCGTGTGAGGTTTTGGCAGGGTTTTTTGGCTCTCAAAGCTTGAAGTAATGAATGAGGGATGACCCTCTATTTATAGGGAAGTGAACGGGAATGAAAATTGGAAGAAACAAGGAAGTTTTGAGGGAAATTGGATGAAGGTCTAGCACGAGTGAAGCGTGACTTCATTTCCATCAAAACTCAACCAAATCTTGCGTTTTGGGGTGCTAATAACTTCTGGCAAGTTTTCTAATCAAGTTTAAATAAAAAACGCGCATAAATCTTATGTTTAGAAGTCACATTATGGATTTCAAAATGTTGACTTTGTGAAAAATTCAGTTTCAAGTTACCAAATTCAAATCCATGGCATTTCCAACTCAAGGGGTCTTTGTGCATGGTTCTTGATGCTTTAGAAAGATGAGGTTACAAGCTTTGCAATGGAAAAAGAATGGAATCAAATGGATGCTTGATTTGAATGTTTCATTGAGTCAAAGTTGAATAAAAAGGGTTGACTTTCCATACTTAGAAATATTTCAAATTCTTCTTTAAAAATGACCTATAATCTTTTGCATCCAAACATGGCCTTCCACTTGGAATTTTCTCTTGACCAAAAAATATGGAATGAAGTAGATCTCTTGAATGATTTTTTTGAAACTTGAACCACTCAAAATCTCCAAAAAAGGAGCAAGTTATGACTTGTTGAAGTTGGCCAAAAATCATGAAATGACCTATAATCTTTTGCATATTTAAGGCAACTTCCATCAATTTTCCCACTTTGCACATAAAAGAAGGCATAGAGTTCACATCTTCAAGATCATCATGGGAAAAAAATGGACCCAAGGTGATGAAAATTGACCAATTTATGATCAATTGAAGTTACTTATGTAAAATTGGGGATTCATCTGAAAGGCTTGTAATCTTTCTTCTTCATCAAGTTTCTTCCACATGAAAAATCCTTGGAACTTTTGAAGTGATTTGTTGATAACCCTTTGAAGAGAAGTATGTCTTTGGAATAATTCAAGAATACCAAAATATGAGCAAGATATACTCCTTTGAAGTTCAAAACCCTAGCTTCTAGATCAAGAAAATGCCTTGAGGAACTTTGACAAGTTTGAACAAAATTCTTCTACCAATATTCTTGCTTTGTGAATAGAAGTTGTTGAGGATTACAATGGGGATTCATAGCCACCAAAACCACTTCCATATCTTGAAATTTGAGAGAACTATTCCCTTGTGGCCAATATGAACAAGGCCTTGTCCAAACATGACACCTTCTCCAATCAATCCCTTGTACTTTTGAATAAATCTTGATAACTTTGTAATGTGGTGAACCAAAATAAACCTTGCCATACCATTTCTTCCAAAACAACTTCAATGATAAGGTTTGAACTTCTCAAGCTTTTATTGGTTAGGGCATGGAAATAAACTCATGAACCTATGGAGTAATTTGTTAAATCTCATTGCCCTTCACCTACATGGATAACAAGAAAGACAAACTAACATTGCATTTTATTAGTTTAAATGAAGAAAACAAAACAATATTCATGATCACAAAAGGAACATAAGTCAAGGTGCTTGGTAATTCCTCAAAAGGAGAAAAGCTCAAAGTAGGGAGGGGAACCAAGAACCCTAGTGTGATCTTGTTGTGAGTGAATCAACATGGTATGATGAAGGGATCTTAGGGGGGAATTGGGATACAACAACATTCCTTAAGGAAATATGTTCTTTTCCTTTTAATCATCAATCTCAGCATAATCATAGATACACCTGAGAACAAGAAAGGGAATAACTCATGGAGGTTCAAGAAAAAGCTTCACAAAAGCTTCTGGAGAAATGCTAGGTGATTCTTTCTTTAACTGACATTCTTCTAGATAACATAGAGTAACCTCTGTAGATTCAGCAGAAGTGAACATGTATCCATCTTCAGTTTTAGGTACAAAATGGGATGTAGAGCCTGTAACATGATTTTCTGGAGGGTTGATGAAAAAAGATATAAGACTGAAAGACTTCAAACATCATCCATCAAGCGATCTTCCAAAATGAGAAACCGGAAGATCTTTATGTTCTATTCAGACATCCACCAAGTGACAATTTACCGTAAAGATTATGATGAGTCTTCCTAGAGGTATCCACTTGATAGAATCAGAGATATTAGATCTAGAAATTTTGATCTTATCCCTTAAATACTTAAATAGTATAAAAGGAAGATTAATCTTCTTATCATAATCTAGATTAAAGAGTATAGACTTCTCATCAGCGTTAATGGTTTCCAAAGCGTTTGAAATTTTGGTATATCAGACTTCAGATGTCTTATGACATGTCGAGACATCCGATTTGAACAAAACACATAGGCAAGGTATAAAAAATCAAAAGCAGTAATGAAAAGCATAAAAAACATACCAAAATTGTTAACCTAGTTCAAAGTAACTCTCATCTCTGGGGGCATACCAAGCCAGGGACAAGTCCACTATGATAGTATCAATTCATAGACCATACATCAAATATACCAGTTTACGATCTACTAACTTAATCAATACATGTGATATACTTCTATCTAAGACTCACCTAGATATGGGGCTCTCCTCAATACCTTATCAATCACAGACAGCAACTGGATCAAAACAGGAAGACACACTTCCATGATGTAACAAATAGAAGACACACTTCCATGATAATACCTAGACAAGACTCTTAACTAAGAACACAACTTGGAGTTGCTTAAATGCTTCCTCTAAGAATAATACTCAATCTTGCATCACATATTTGAGGAGAACAATAATAGAGACATTACAACTCTATAACATAGTCCAACTCACAACCTGAGTGGATCACACAGCCAACTCTCCTAGAGAGTGGTACAAACTCATCCCTAATGACTACATTTTTACATTCACGATTGGTACCTTTCCTAGGTTACAAACACTTCTATTTATAACATGTTTCCCAACTGGATTTGGGTCTAAAAAATGCAGTACGGAGACTGCACAAAGTCTACAAAAACTTCTCCAAGAAAATAGGTCTTCAATCAAAACTTTCCTAAAATGTCTCCATATTTAGAAACTTTAAATATCTAGAATACCAAAATAAAATCTCTGATTTATCAATGTTGGACGCCAGATAGGATTACTTAATATTCCCAGAATACTTAGTAATTAATTCACAACAACTTAATCTAACCTATCAGCTGTAGCAGACCTGATGTCCTATACTTCTGGTTAGGATAGTGCATTAGACATGTTCAAACAGCAAGTTGAAACATCTTCCAAATTGCAAAACTAAAGCAGACCTGATGACCTACTCTTCTGGTTTGGACATCGCATTCGACATGTTGAAATTGCAAGTTGAAACATTTTCCAAACTGCAAAACTGTAATAGACCATATGTCTTATACTTCTGGTTAGAAAATCACATTCGACATGTTGAATTTGCACGTTGAAACTTCTTGTTCAACATGTTGTTGTGAAGTTGGTTTTACCAAAATGTATGCCAATCATAATTTCAGAGAAATAACAATCTCCCCATTTAACACATTTTGGATAAAACAACCAAATAACCATTGCACAAGAAAGCACAAAAAATTGTTTGAACATAAATACAACACACCCATCAAAGGCACAACAGCGGAAAACAAATCAGCAAGGTTAGCAGCAAAGCATCAAAGTAATCAGATATATAGTTAGTAGTTAGTTGATCTACTAACACAGATAATTGCTACAAATAAAGAACCTAAGTTCTCAACACCATGATGTCAAGACATCATGTCTAACGTCTCTTCAGAGAAAGGACTCCCCTTTAATAAGAGAATAAAAAATTATCCCCCTCAACAATAGTACCAGCAATCAGTGGTTAGTGCACATACACACACACTTCTCCCCCTTTTTAGCCATAATATGACAAAGGAAGCAACTAACCAAAAATAAACCACAGTAGAACATTAGCACATTAAAGTAATGCTAATCCAAAACCAAAACAAAAGAACACAAATACAGAATTCATGCATAATGAGAAACACGTGCCGTACTCCCTCCTGATAGAACCATCCATAATATTTCCTTGACAGCCTTAAGCAAAACATGTCTTGAATAATGTCCATACATCTGGTCAGACATTGTCTACCTTCTCTTGTGTCTTTAAATTAGGTCAAAACATATTTAAAAAAATTCCACAGACTTATCCATATGTTGTGAAGTATAACCACACAGCCTTCACTGACCTTCAAGAAAACTCCTTTCACTTAGAATTAGTGAAATCTACCATGATGTCAAGACATCATGTATGACATTCCCATACATAACCTGAAGCCTCATTTGAGTCATATCCAAATCTTGTTAAGAACATAAATAACTATATCTAGTGGCTATATGTCATGACAACTTTTCTGACATCATAAGCCAATAAGAGATACAAAAATCTCCACAAGCCTGAATAACACACAAGCTTCATCAGGTCTGCACCAATGCAGCAACAATCCACAGACAAGTACTTTAATCCCCCTACTGAACACACTCATACCATCTAGACTCAATCCTAGATACTCTAGCTCCTTGAGAATACACACAAAATATCATGACTCATTGTATAGGTGAGAAGTCATGCACACTTGTTTTGAAGTTTCTCATATACTCCCAAACAACTGTATTCAGATAACTCGCTCCATAATATTGAGATTCACACAAACTCTTCTTGTAGTAGAAGATGCCACCTCCCCAACAAGCATTATGATCAGATTACACTATATGACACCCTTTTCCTTCTTCATCAGCATCACCACAAGCATATTCAATATCTGATGCAACAAGATTAGAAACATCATTACCCTAGTCAACAGGGTCTTCACCTGGTATGATGTCACAACAATGTTTGGAACATGTCTCCCTCCAAACAAATAGTAATGCAAAGACAATGAGATTCTCTTTTCTTAACAATAATTAATAAAGTATCACGATGTAGATGGTATGATGAAGAATTTATTAGAAATAATAACAATATAAATGGTTGTTATAAGTCCTCACAAATATACATGCAAGGACTCTTCCATTGATAGCCACCAATAAGCATGATGTTACAACATCATATAGGACATCATCTTCTTATAATAGAACCCGATCACTTCAGCCACCATCCAACAATAGAACTCTCTCTTGAGCTCTACAACTTCTGCAGAGAAAAATAAATTCTCTCATAAAACAACAAACATAATTTCTCATGACATTCCAAAGACTTAAGAGCAACTCTGGCACACTGTATAACATATATCGGAGGAAGAATCACAATGCTCTAAAACCCAACGCTTCCCACTGAATTCCAAGCTTGCTACCTTCAGTCAGGTTCAGAAAACGAACTGAACATAATGTCAAGACATTTTTGTTTAACACCACAAAATCACCAGAGCTATAGTAGCACGGGTTGTATGAGACCATGCAACTTTTGTCCAGACTTCAATTCTGCAGTAACACATCAGACAAATACCCCGCCCCCATCAAGGTATTTGCAATTATTCACATGCACCAACTCATCAAAGGAAAATTTTCCTCACATTTCTTCCTTCAGAACCTCCTTTAGAGGTGTACGCTGCAGATAGAACTCCCTTCTCTCAAATGGTTGAGCAACAAAAGCACAAGTGGATTCTTCATCATAACAAGAAGACATGAAAGATACCCACACCACAAACCACACCAAATTTGATCAATGACTCAACTATACACTCCACCATGGGCTCCAAAAAAACATCCTTGGTTGAAGAAACAAGGAACTGAAATGATATTCCAACATCAGTTCAAACATCAACCTAAAGCACATGGATTTAACCATTTACCATGGCTTTGGAGACAATACCCATGGAAATCTATATACAAGTCTTGCAAGGGACACAAGAGAATCATGCCAGAACACACCAATAGTTGATCAACCTCCAGGATCAGACCATAGAAACGTGCAGTAACCTACATGTTATAGAACTCCAAAAATCTCCTTCTCATACGCACAATGTCCAAACCTCATGTCTGACAATAAGGAGTTGAACACCATCTTTCTGCACCTAAAGAGGAGATTCCCTCTAACAGGTATCTGGAGCAGATCACAACAAGAACCGGGTATTAAGTGATCATAATTCACCACAGATTGTTTAGGAAAAATATGCTTCTCCCAATTCATCAACACACAAGGGTGCGCTTCAATATTTGCAAAAGAAAATGTTCCATTATGTGAGTGCACCACATAATTGAACCCCAGCTTAAAAACCATGGACCTTTGGTCCCTAAAAGGACTACCAACTCCTTCTTGCTCCAAATAAATTCTGAAATGCTCATCCAAGGTGGTTTAGATGACATTACAAAAACCAAACACCAATCAACCAATTTGGTTGATACATCCACAGTGAATGATCCATTGATTGTCTATTCCTCTACACCATAACAAGAGTTCCATGTTCTCATAGACTTGATAAAAAATACCAAGTTTGAGTAAACAACCCCCATCCTGTTTAAGAGAAACATCGGCCAGATATATTGAGAGAAAAAATTCTCTACACAGATATCAAGACATTACGTCTGACATTTCTTCAAGGGAACTCGACTCTAGATTAGGGACTCCCCCTTTATAATAGCATAAACTTTACATTGTTCTTAACATCCATAAATAAATACTCTGGTTGAGATGCCTTTAAAAAATCTTCACACAAAAATAGAGCTCTTCCTTTGCACTCCTTAATTAGCACACAAGTCTAAAACATGTTTCCTTGATAAAATATATTAGATACACAACTAGATGCCTCCTATTTCAGATCAGGATAAGTTTCTAAACATATGTGATGAAAACACATTCGTTTAGCCCATAGAGCATCTTATATGTCAATCTTTTATCCAAACAGGATTCTGCACACTTTGTTGATGAGATGTTCCAAAATCTAGTAGAACATATTTCTAAGAGAAACACCAAGAGATCCTTTAACACAGACCGGAGGATGGTCTTTTTAGCGTTGGAAGCAAAAATAAATTTCTACTAACTTTCTTCAAATCTCTTTTCAACAAACTCATTTAAAAGTGCCTTTATGAGTGGACTTGACATGAACCTCAAGTATCTTTGGCAACTTTAACAAGCTAGTTGAACTTGTCTTCCACTTATCACACTAATATATGGTTGATTATAAAGCTCTTCCCTTATTGATATTCCAATGGCAAACCTCCCTACAACCTCAACACCAGATATAAATGGAACCAATAAGAGTTTTCTATCACATGCAGCAGAGAACACAAAAACTCTTCAACAACCTTCAGGCAAGGCTGAAAAAATCCTTGCAGACAAACACCACAATCTAGGTGCCAATAGAACAACATAGGGTTGAATAAATAAAACCCAACACAACAAATCACCACCAAAGCTACAGGTCTAATAACAACACACAGGTCTAATACACACCATGTCACGAATAGTTGCTCCACTTCAAGGGACCATTTAAACAACAATATGAACTCTCCAAGTTCAAACAAATTTTCAATAATCACCTTCTTCCTGGCTCATGACCAAAAAGTATCATCCTAGGATCTCTCCCAGAAACAAAACAAGATGCCTGCTCTGATACCAATTGAAATTCTAGTATATCAGACTTTAGATGTCCTATGACATGTCGAGATATATGATCTGAACAAAACACATAAGCAAGGTATAAACAATAAAAAATAGTATTGAAAAGCATAAACAACACACCATAATTATTAACTCAGTTCAGAGTAACTCTCCTACTCTGGGGGATTACTAAGCCAGGGACAAGTCCACTATGATAGTATCAATTTATAGACCCTACAACAAACATACTAGTTTACGATCTACTCACTTCATCATTACATGTTCTATACGTTTATCTAAGACTCACCTATATATGAGGCCATCCTCAATCCCTTATCAATCACAAAGAGCGATTGGATCAAAACTGGAAGACACACTTCCATGATGTAACAACTAGAAGACACACTTCCATGAAAATACCTAGCCAAGACTCTTGACTAAGAACACAACTTGGAGTTACTTAAAAGCTTACTCCAAGAAAAATACTCACTCTTGTTTCACGGATTTGAGGAGAATAATAATATAGACATTACAACTCTATAACACAGTCCAACTCGCAACTCGAGTGGATCACACAACCAACTCTCCTAGAGAGTGATACAGACTCAGCTCTAATGACTACATTTTTACATTCACGATTGACACCTTTTCTAGGTTACAAACACTTCTATTTATAACTTGTTTCCCAACTGGATTTTGGTCTCAAAAACACAGTAAGGAGAGTGCTCAAAGTCTGCAAAAACTTCTCCAAGAAAATATTTCTTCAATCAAAACTTTCCTAAAATGTCTCCATATTTAGAAACTTTGAATATATTGAATACCAACATAGAATCTTTGATTTATTAATATTGGATGCCATATAGGATTACTAAATATTCCTAAGATATTAAGTAATTAATTCACAATAATTGAATCCAAGTTGTCAGTTGTAGCATACCTAATGTCCTATACTTATGGTTAGGACATCTCATTCAACATGTTCAAATAGAAAGTTGAAACATCTTCTAAATTGCAAAACTGTAACAGACCTGATGTCCTGCTCTTCTGGTTAGGACATCACATTCGACATGTTAAAACTGTAAGTTGAAACATTTTCCAAACTGCAAAACTATAACATACCAGATGTTCTATACTTCTGGTTAGGATATCACATTCGACATGTTGAACCTACAAGTTTAAACTTCTTGTTCAACATGTTACTTCCAAGTTGGTTTTACCAAAATGTATGCCAATCATAATTTTAGAGAAATAATAGTGTTGATAGATGGCTTCTGAAGAATGCATCCAAAAATGATCTTCGCCCATACTTTCAGATACGGTTGAAGATTTTTGACATACTTAGAACTTTTCTTGTCCAGGAAAATCTTTAACCCAAATGATCTCAGTTTTCTCCTGTTGATATTATTATCACCAAGATTACAACACTTTTTACCAATCCCATTGTGATTTAGTAACTGTGAAATGGAACTTCCAGTGATATACACATCCATACCAATTACATTTTATGAAATTTCTTCTCTAGATTCCTTAGAAGTAGCCTAAAACTGCTTCACCAATTCAAGAAGAACTTGTCCTTTGAAAAGATTAAAGAAAGTTACACATCCTTGAAATCCACAACTTAAATAAGATCATACTCATTAATTTTAAGATTATCAAAATCCACTATCGACTCAACAAGAACTGTTAATAGAGACACAAGAATGGAACATTAAAGATCATGAAGTACATTCTTCACTTGTTGTTGTTGTAGAAGAGGTGAAGAACCTTGAACATCTTGTTGAGTAGTTGATCATTGTTGAGAAGAAGCCATTATTGAATCACGAACAAGAATCGAAAAGGGGTTTTAGGGTTTCAAAGAAATTTTTCTTAAAAGAGTGAAAGTGTGGGATAATGATAGCGAAAGTGTGTGAAGTGGTGTGAATGGGTTTTTAAATAGTTTTCGTAATGATTAAAAAATATTGAACAGTGTAAAAATCCTAAGAAGGGTTAAAGTGTGAAGATTTTTACCTAATCCAAATACGATCTCTTATCCCAATGAGTCACATCAAGTGCTAGGTGTACATCAGAAAAGACAATTGTCTTATTTTGAAACACCAACCTTTCACTATCATGACAGCTCATCAATGAAGTAAACTCTTTAGTTTCCAACATACATAAGCATTAACAAGAATATTATGACCTTAGATACTTCTGATACATGAGAACTTCACTCATTATAAGCCTCATATCTCAGAAGCAACAAAAAAACAATCAATCCTCATAGTCTCTCTCTTTATCACTCTCTTAATTTCTTCACTTTTGCCTTAGTGTTTTAAGAGTGAATTTTTACCTGTGAGGTGGTTTGGTTCTAGTATGGGGCATTGTTATATAATCTTTCTTATGAGAAGTTTGTTTTGTTTATGAGCTGAACCAATTAAAAATATCGTGTTTGGTTGTTAAGGAGGACCTAGTAAAACCTCTGCTTGGTTTCCAAGATTAGTCTGTTAAAATCTCGCATTTGGTTAGGAGTCTTTGTAATTAAAAACTCATGTTTAGTTTGTGAGGTTATTTTGGTGTTAAAAGATCTTGATTGGTTAGAGATTGTCTTGGTGGAGAATCTCTTTTTTTTTGGGAGGTCTCATAGTTAAAACATATATTTGGTTTTGAGTATTCAGTATAAAGTTTCAATTTTTTTGTAAGGAGGCTCATGGGCAAAAACTTGTAAAATACTTACATCTTAGTGGAAACTCTTAAGAAGAAATAATTGAGGAGAGGAGTGGTTCAAGTGGTTAGGCCGAACTTCTATAAATATCAGGTACATCTTTCTCTTCCCTTATCTTTTTACATTTCAGACATTTATTTGCTTGTGTTGTATTTCCTTCGCTCCTCTCTGTTTTTCTTTTTCTGTTACATATCCTTTATTTGTTTTTCAAACTTGTTTGAAACTCTGATTTTATCAAATAATTTTTATTTAACATTACTTTTCAAACAGAAACAATTCACCTCCTCTCTTGTGGTTGGAGTCACTTGTTCAACACAAGATGCATGTTTTTTGCAGATTTTATAGTCCAACTTGGAGGTTTTAGAGGATTTAAATGAGAGGCTGGAGACTTGGAGATGAAGTTTATAAACAAATAGCTTTTATCTAAGACGGAGTAATATGAAGTATATGAAATGTAAGTTCAACAAAAGGATTAGTGTTTCTAACTTAAAGGTGAAAGTTGAAGATCATATTATCCTACAAGTCATATGATTTAAATATATTGGGTTCGTAATACAAAATGGTAGAGAAATAAAAGGGGGTGTAAACCATCGAATTCAAACTGAGTGGATGAAATGGAAGAGGGATTTATGGGTTTTATGTGAAACAAAAGTACCGCTCAATCTAGAGTGGAAATTTTATCTGACAACAGTAAAACATGTGATGTTGTAAGGGAAAAAATGTTGGGCAGTTAAGAATTACATGAGAATAAAGTAAGTGTATCATAGATTAATATGTTGTCTTAAATGTAAGGTAATATTAGACATGATGAGATTAAAAAAACTAATATTAAAAATAGTATTGGAGGTAACACCTATAATAGAAAAGATGGGCGGGAAATAAATTTATAAGTAATTTAGACATGTAGAAGACTTATAGACTATATAGTAAGAAGAGTAGATCAGATAAGATGAGTCAAACAACTAGAGATAGAAAAAGACCACAAAAAAAACATAACAGAAATTATGAAAAAATATTTTAAACCAACTTCTAAACCAACTTTTGAAATCTATTCACCAATTTCTAAACCAACTTTTATTTTCAGCAAGGGAAAGTTGTGCTTTTACATGTTTGTATATAACCTATTTTAACATTGGGGTTTAATGGTACAAGGTTTTATAAAAACTTTTATACCAAAAGCAAGACTAGAAAAAATAGAAAATGTTAATTAAGAGAATTTTTTACAAACATATCACCTTTTTATAAATTATTCATCAAAATACCATTTTTTCCACTAAATTCTAAATTATCATGTTTTTAACAAAAAAAAATTGTTATCGAAGAGCCGTCCATTGTTTTGGCGGTTCTGTGTTATTTTTTGTATAAAAAAATTTATTTACCTACGGATTTGACTGTGCATTTTTCTATGAATTTTCCTGCGGATTCTATAACATTAATATTCTTATGAAATTACCTGCGAATTCTATAACATATATGACAAATTCATAGGTAATTCTATAAGAGTATTATATTATATAATTCGTAGGAAAATCCATAGAAAAATCCCATATGAATAAAAAAAATTTAAATAACATAGAACCACCAAAGCAATGGACGGCTCTTCATTAATAAAAAATTTCTTTTTTGAAAAACATGATAATTTAAGATTTAATAAGAAAAAAATAGTATTTTAATAAAAAAATTGTAAAAAGAGTAGTATGTTTATAAAAAATTCTAATTAAGATATAATATTTTTTCATATACACAGAAGAGTAAAATTGGGATGAGTGTCACAAAGCTTTAACTAAAGAAGAGTGATAGGAATATTTTCTCTTTAGCATTCTTTTTAACAATCACATTTCTATTAGATGAAATATGAGTGGATATCACACTTAAGTATAGAGAATTTTTTGTACAATAATCAGGTATTGAAAAAAAAATCGTAAATAATCATGTTTCGGAGAAAATTACGCAAATAACCATGTTTCAGAAAACCGCACAAAGGAGGAGCCTTCTCAATTGGCGCCTACACCTTATTTTAAAGGGGAGGTGCCATCTCACTTGGCGCCTAGGTGTTAAATGTGTGTCCTAAGCCAAATGAGATGGCGCCTTAGTGCAATGGGGAGCCGATTTTTTGCGGTTTTTATTTTAAATGCAGGATGTTACGTAAACGATATAGGATCACGGAAATTCGATTTTTTATTTACACAATACAATTACACAAAATGATTACATAAAAAAATACAAAATAATAAGTGGTCCCCCAGAACCCGGTAACGACCCGCGATTTCGTATCCACGTCCTCTCGCCTTTCCCGTGGTGGGTTTCATCGTGTTTCATGTTGTGGCAGGATCGATGGCCCAGCAAAGTCAATTCGTTCTGGATCCATGAAATTGGACAGATCTCCATATCTAGAAGATCCGCTTTGGTACATTCGGTTACCCATAGCCTCAAAGTTTAGTCGTCTTGGTGGTGAGTGGGGTTCCATGGTTGGTCTATAGCACTGGTCGTCTGAGTAAGGGGGTAGAAAGGAAATGAATCTTGGGGTGTTTGGTATTGGGAATGTTGGGTGCTTTGGTGATATGGTGGTTGATGGTAAGTTGGGTCGGTTGGATCATAATCTTCGGAAAATCTCAGACAAGCCTAAGGTTAGATGTTGAGGGGCCCATATTGGGATATATAGAAGACTGGAATTGTGTGTGGGGCATGCGGGTATATTGGTATTGTGATTGAAATTGTGGTTGGGTGTGGGACATATGGGGGTATTAGTATTGAGGTGGTGATTGTGGTTGGTTGTGGGGCATGTGGGTGTATTTGGTGGTGATTATGGTTGGTTTCTTGTGGTTCTGTTTCGTCGGGGAGGTTGGTGGGAGGTTGATGTGTGTTGGGTTTGTTGTTGGGGAAATGAGGGTTGTGCCCATTATGTTCATGGGTCAACCAAATACCTTGGATGAGACACGTGTATTTCTGGGTTACTAATCGATCTGTACCAAGCTAAATATTGATCTGTGTGTCGCATATTACCATGGTTAAGGAAAACTAGGAATTGCAAGACATGTCGGTGATGCCTCTTCCACATCTTACACTATTCTGGAGAAAAATATTTCCAGTTGGTAAGACCCCATTGGGTGTCGACCCTTTTGAGTGCCAGGAGAACAAACAAGTTGGATTGCAGGGTATCTCTTGATACATTCCAAACTGCATCTTGACACGGTTGTTGTGGTGCATCTCCACAATATTGAACCGTATGATTGCAGTCTTTACACTCCAAATTGCTGCATCCTTGGAGTTTGGTTCATGGTCCAAACCCAAATATGGTCTCCAGATAAACTGCGAATAAAATTAAATCAGCTTAATGAAAACATAATAAATAAATAATTTAAAAAGTAGAAAAGTTGAAAGGTATGACATACATCATTCGGGCCAAGGTGATCTAATAGATTGCGATATAGAGCGAAATTGAATCTTGGATTCTTGCCGTAATCCATACCCCTCACGCAGTACCTAAAGGAATTGAAAAATACTTTATTTTTATCATATATTTGGTGAAGAGATGAATAATAATAAATGATATAAGTTATTGACTTACTTTGTTGTGTATGGGAAAACGAATATGTTGTTGTTGACGGGGTTTAGGGACTCCATTCTCCACCAACCCCAAGCTTGAAGTAAAAAAGAACATCCCTAAAAAGTACATTTTTCATTGATTGCATTTTTACACAAGGAACTGTATAGATGGGCTAAAACAGCAGAACCTCAACTATACTTTCTAGTTTTTTCAAAGTTTCTAAGTAAATTTAAATACATGAAATTTACATTATTCCCCGTACTTTCGAGAAATAAAAAGGTTCCAAAAAGTATCATTATATAATTTCTAGCTTTTATTACCTTAGCTAGCTCGGAGGAATTTTCATTCAACTCCAGAGTCGCATAATGATTTTTGAGTTCAGTAAGTAGTATACCCTGACCTCTAGCACCACCACCTTCAACCATATCCTTTCCCAACAATTACTCGCACAAAGAATTGGGCTATTGAACTGAACTGTTAAGGGCCTTACTGTCTACAGGGAGACCCAATATCATGTACACGTCCTCTAGTGTGACGGTACATTCACCTATTGGTAGATGAAATGTGTGGGTCTCTGGTTCCACCTTTCCAACATTGCAAGTGTGAACTTTGAATCAATCGTGCAGTTGGAGATCTTTATAACATTTCTGAAATCTGCGTATTCGAGATAGGGCACGATCAACGGGTCGGGAGCAAGGTAGTTGTGTGATCAGATTCTGAATCTTTTAGTATCCTATATTAAAAATGTAAAAAGTGTAAGAGTCCTTAATATGTATAAATCATTAATAAAAGTATGAAAATTTTATAAGTATATAAGAAACATACAAACGCTGCAATGTTGTCCCTTGTGCCTCTGTGAGAATCGCCTATTGTGAGAAGAGCCATTGTTGAAATTGTCTGAGATTATGAACGACTTTGTAGCAGAGAGTGAGATGATTTTGGATGTAAAAGAATTATGTGAGGCTCTGTATCTATAGGAAAAAATTTATCACAGAGTGAATAAGTGAGGTAGTTGGTGGGTACATGCATGCATGATAAGTGTCACTCTTGCAGTGTAGGTGCAGGCTAGGTGACAACCTTGGGGAAGGCATCTTTGCATGCATGTAATACGATTGGACATGTAGGGAGGGGACATTGAACTTGGCGAATGAGTATAAAATTGAAAGGTGTTGCCATCCATGTTGGTGAATTAGGGGTGACATGGGTTGCAGTGTAGGTGCAGGCAAGGTGACAACCTTGGGGAAGGCATCTCTGCATGCATGTAATACGATTGGACATGTAGGGAGGCGCCATTGGAATGAGTACAAAATTGAAAGGTGTCGCCATTCCTGTTGGAGAATTAGAGGTGGCATGGGTTGCAATGTAGGTGCGGGCTAGGTGGCAGCCTTCAGGAAGGCATCTCTGCATGCATATAATTCGATTTGACGTGTAGGGAGGCGCCATTGAACTTGGCGAATGAGTACAAAATTGAAAGGTGTCGCCATCCCTGTTGGCGAATTAGAGGTGGCATGGGTTGCAGTGTAGATGTAGGCTAGATGGCAGCCTTGGGGAAGGCATCTCTGCATGCATGTAATATGATTGGATGTGTAGGGAGTCACCATTGGACTTGGTGAATGAGTACAAAATTGAAAGGTGTCGCCATCCCTGTTGGAGAATTAGAGCTGACATGGGTTGCAGGGTAGGTGCAGGCTAGGTGGCAGCCTTGGGGAAGGCATCTCTACATGCATGTAATACGATTGGACATCCTAGTTGGCGAATTAGAGGTTGCTTGCTATTGTTTTATCCAATTTCAGTATAACCTATTTAATCGCACATTTATCAAAATACTTCTACACTCAATCGCTCAAACACTCGAACACTCAAAGACTCAAACACTCAAACACTTAAACCTCCAAACACTTAAACCTCCAAACCTTCAAACATTCAAACACAATGGCCTATGCACCACAATATGTGATTAGTGCACATTTTAACGATGAGACATACATTTGTCCCACCTCTGGGTTTTTATTTATAGAGACACTGAGAACGTATGATTTTGTTTAATCAGAAAAGCCAATTTCTTGTTTTCAAAAAACGATTGGAGGCCAAACTTGGACGAGGTCCCGTGACACAAATATTTTATCAGAATCTGATTTTTTTTGTAACAACCAAATAATATTTTATAAGGTTGAGGTTCAAGATGACGAGGACCTTCATAATATGTTTTCCAGTCATGAGTATTCTGGGTATGACTCTATTGAGTTGTACATTATGCTGCGAGATCCTCAGCTATCACAAGTGGTTGATCCTCTCGAGGCCGAACAAGCAGAAGTAGATTTTGTTGACGGAGAAGAAGAAGATGACGAGTTAGAGTTTGATGACATGGTCAATGATGATTCTGAAGACGATGGGATACCTGGTATACCTTCGAACGAGATTTACACACCACCTCCACACATGAAAAACTTCAACATGGGCAGAGATGAACCGTCATCTGATTTATTTTTCAATCCGTATATGCAGTCAGATGAAAACTTAAAAGAGAAAGACAAATTTCATAATAGAGTAGAATGTATATGAGCCATAAAAAAGTTTCACATGCTCAACTCAGTCGATTTTAAGGTAGATCGTGTGAATCCAGAAAGGTACAAGATCAAGTGTGTCCACCCAGATTGTATGTTCAAGCTCACTGCATCATACAGATTAAGAGGTGATTGTTGGTTCATAAGTTCTATGTCCACCCACATGTCTGTCAATTCTACTCAATCACAGGATGATCGGAAACTAAACTATGATCTCATATGTCAAGAAATACTACCCCTCGTCAACAACGATCTATCATTGAAGGTGAAAACCATAATCTCTCACATCACTATGGTATTTAACTATACTCCGTCATACCGAAAGTCGTGGTTAGAAAAGACCAAGGCGATTGAAAAGGTATATGGAAACTGGGAGGATTCATACAAAGAACTTCCTCGCTACCTGAATGCACTTCAGACTTATTCTCCGGATACTGCTTACATTATGGAAACATTGTCGGCGTACTCCCCAGATGGTAGTCAAGTCACCGGAAATGGAATATTCAGTCGAGTGTTCTGGGATTTTCAACCTTGCATCACAGGGTTTACGTCATGCAAACCGATCATTCAAATTGATGGGACTTGGTTGTATGGGAAATATAAAGGCACGCTACTGATGGCAGTTGCACAAGATGGAAACAATAACATTTTCCTAATTGCCTTTGCCCTAGTCGAGGGAGATATTGGTGTTGCTTGGAGCTTCTTTCTCAATAATCTCTGAACACACGTGGCTCCTCAACCAGATCTTTGTTTGATCTATGATATACATGCATCTATTGAGAGTGCATCCAATAATCCTGCAAACGGTTGGCATGACCCTCCTTCTACGCATGTCTATTGCATTAGACATATCGTCCAAAATTTCATGAGGGAGATCTAAGACAAATCTCTTAGGAAAGTGGTTATAAATGTAGGCATGCATTAACACAACCTACATTCAAATATCATCGCAACGAGATCTGGTTGTCAAATCCAGACGCAGGTAGGTGGATCGATAACATTCCGGTTGAGAAATGGAGAAGGTCATACGACAATGGACAACAATGGGGCCACATGATAACAAATCTGATTGAATCCATGAATGGGGTATTCAAAGGCATACGAAACCTCCCAGTAACTGCTTTGGTTAAATCAACATATTTTAGGATGACTTCGTTGTTTGCCAAAAGAGGTGAAATATGGAATGTTGTGTTTCAATCGGGACAACTATGGAGTGAAAGTTGCATGTAGTATATTAAGGCAGAAAGTGCCAAAACCAACACCCATCTGTTTATAAGGTTCAACCGATACAGCCACAACTTCATTTTTAAAGAGACAGTCGACCATAATGAGGGGCTTCTAAGACAAGAGTATAGGGTTATACTACCTTCTCGTTGGTGCGATTGTGGAAAGTTTCAAGCCTTTTGTATGCCTTGCTCTCATGTCAATGTTGCGTGTGCCTATACTCATCAAGACGCATCACAACTTTTGTCTCCCATTTACAAGTCTGAAACCTTGGTCAATGTATACAACAACTGTAACACCAGTAATTTAATTAATTATTTAATTAAATTATTTTTGGATTATTTGTGAAGTTGTGTTATGATGATAGTTGATGTGTGTTGTTATTGGATTTATTTATTCTATTAAGTTGTGGATTAATATTAGAATAATAATATTATTTGATGTGGGCTTATTTTAAGGATTAGAAGTAGTAGAAAGGGGGTTTATGAGTTTTAAGCCCATTAAGACATAATGAGAATTATAGGGTTATTATATTAGTTATTTAGAATTAATAAGGAAAATAAGTAGCAATAAGAAGAAAAGGAAATAAGGGTTGGAAGAGAACGTGAAAGTTGCAAAAAAGAAGGAAAAGAGCCATAACGGAATTCAACCAGAAAAGTTATAGAGAAACCTTCAATCCAAGGTAAGGGTGGGGTTCTGACTCTATAATAGGGTTTATGATGATTAGTATATGGAATTAGATTTGAAAAGTTGTTTTGTTTATGATTGAAATATATATATTGTTGTTTGATGAGGATCAATGATTTAGAGAAGAATAATGATGTCCTAATGCTGTATAATTGATGTAGAAACATAAGATTATTATAATTGATGATTACCTATGATTAAAGGATGTTTTTAGTGCCCAAGGCAGGGAAATCACAGTGAAATCACAGAAAATATTCATGACAGAATAGTATGAGTCGACCTCAAAGGCCATGCGTCGACACGTGTAGGTTTTTGGACTCAGGATGAGTCGATACATAGGACTATGCATCGATATATGTAGTGTTGCAAAATCAGTATGAGTTGACACAAGAGGATTACACATCTACTCATGCAGGATTTCATCCCAGTACGCGTCGACTCAAAGAAGTATGCGTCGACTCATGTAGTCTAATTTTTTTTGACAGATTTGTTTCCAAAGGCTGTAACTTGAGTTTCCGGACTCCGTTTGAGGTGCCGTTTGAAGCATTGGATAGCTAACACGAAGAAATTCATTCTTAAGGATTAAAATGAAGTATAAGAAGAATAATACTAGTACCCAAATTAGGATTAGATTTAGCTTCCCGCGTTAATCGTTGTGATGATTTTGTGAAGTATGATAAGGACAAGATGATTATAGATTATTGCTTGGTTCATAACAGTAAGATTAATGATGATAGTGATGTAGTATTACAGAATAATAATATGTAGAGGTTTGGTAATTAGAGATAATCCTTAGACGATAAATTAATTAGGGGCATTATCTTGTTGTAGGCCTATGGCCAACGTTGAAGGATTGTCGGTCTGTCGTCGTATTATTGTTATGGTTGAGTTGCTGTGGAATTACGTTGATGAATTTTGTTGATGAATTACGTTGATGAATTATGTTGATGAATTACGTTGATGAATTATGTTGATGAATGATGTTGATGAATGATGTTGAGATGCCTCTAATAATTGGCAGCTATTAAGATGTAGGCTTCTGGCCAATGATGATGTTGTGTTGAGATGTTGTTAATTGTGGTTGTTATTACTACATTCATGATTGTGTCGCATAAATTGCATATCAAGATGGAGCTAATGCTCATCAAGATGGATTGTATTAGTGAATATTAAGATGAAGGCTTATGCCTTGTTGATGCCTCTATTCATTGGAAATTATTTGAGATGGGAGTTCTGCTCCAATGGTACCACATGAATTTGCATAGTATTGAGTCGCATGATATGATTGCATAAAGAAGTTGTGTATTGATGTGGTAAATGTGTATGTTATTGGTATTCTGTTGCAATTATTATTGTTTATAAGATGTGAAGTGGTGATATTATATGATCTGATCTAATATATTATTTATCATACGTTTTATTATATTGTTAGATATCTCACCCCTTTTGTTTGAATGTTACCCTTATGTTGGTAACGTGCAGGTAATCCAGAGTGAATGCGGTATACCTTTGGTAGTTCGAGTCAGTGTTATTGCTCTGGTACGTAACACTCGGGGGGTGAACGCTTGTTGCTTTTGATTATTGATTACTTCAGTTGTTAACTTTAATTTGATTACTACTAACTATGTCTTATTTTGAAGTTGTTGTAACAATGGGAAGAGATGTTATTATGATTCCGCTGCATAGTTGTTCAAGTTGTTGAATTAAGAAATTAAATTATTTTGCTGTTGGTTCATCTAAAGTTTTTAAGTGTTATGTATCCATGTTGAATGCAATGGTTTTTAAGTTGAATTTGTGGCATCCTGATTTAGTTGTATGAATTTATAAATCTGATTTACGTTTATAATTATCGGGTAGAATTAGGGTGTTACAAAGTTGGTATCAGAGCAAAGTTGGTCCGTCCGACTAAGTTGTCGAGTTGTAGTTGTCTAATAATCGAGCATTGTTAATTTGAGTTCTAACTGTTGTTTATGTTGTAGTGATAAGTTAAGATGGCTGGAAGGAATGATGTTTCACTTGTTACTGCTTTACAAGAAATGGCGCATGCGATGGAGAATCAGCAGAATGCTGACGGGAATGCTGGATCTCGTAGTTTGGCGACTTTCTAGAGAGAGAATTCGCCTAACTTCAAGGGAAAGTATGATCCTAACGGAGCGTTGGATTAGTTGAAATAGATTGAGAGAGTCTTCTGTGTGATGGATTTCACTCCAGCGCGGAAGGTTCAGTATGGTACTCATATGCTAGCAGTCGAGGCTAAAGACTGGTGGCTAGACACTTGTCAGAGATTGGAAGCTGCGGGTGAAAATGTCACTTGGGTTGTGTTCCGTAGGGAATTTCTGAGGAAGTACTTTCATGAAGACGTCCATGGTAAGAAGGAGATTTAATTCCTTGAGGTGAAGCAAGGGAATATGTCAGTTGTTGAGTATGCTGCAAAGTTTGATGAGTTGGCTATGTTTTATCCACACTATAGTGAGGCAGATGCTGAGTTTTCTAAGTGCATCAAGTTTGAGAACAGGTTGTGCCCAGAGATCAAGAAGGCAGTTGGATACCAGAAGATTTGTGTCTTTGTTGATTTGGTTGATGGTTGCAGAACCTATGAAGAGGATAATAATGCTCATTACAAGATTATTAGTGAGAAGAGAAGTAAGCACCAACAAATTCGTGGTCAGCCTTATGATACCCCAACTGGTAAAGGTAAACAGAAAGATGCTCAGAGTCAGAGGACTAGTGGGGGAGATGCTCCTACTGGTGTGGTTTGTTTTAAATGTAGAAAACCTGGGCATAAGAGTAATGTGTGTGCTGCTGAGGTAAAGAGGTGTTTCCGTTATGGTAAGACTGGACATGTTGTATCTGAGTGTAAGCATAAGGATGTGATTTGTTTCAATTGTAGTGAAGAAGAGCACATTGGTAGTCAGTGTCAGATACCAAAGAGGGCGCAGACAAGTGGTAAAGTATTTGCTTTGGTTAAGGATCAGGCAACTGTTGAGGACAGACTTATTAGAGGTACATGTTTCATTAATAGTACTCCTTTAATTACTATTATTGATACTGGTGCTACTCATTGCTTTATTGTTGTTGATTGTGTTGAAAGATTGGGTCTCATGTTGTCTTCTATTAATGGAGAAATGTCCATTGACACTCCAGCCAAGGGGTCGGTGACTACTTCTTTTCTGTGTTTAAAGTGTCCTTTGTCGATTTTTGATAGAGACTTTGTTGTTGATTTGGTTTGTTTAACTTTAAGATGGTTGGATGTGATTTTGGGTATGAACTGGTTAGAGCATAACGATGTTCATATTAACTGTTATGACAAGTCTGTGAGGTTTTCTACTCCTGAGGAAGAGGAAGATTGTTTTTTGTCTGCTAGACAGTTAAGGAAGTTGATGCAAGAAGAAGCACAAATGTTCTCATTGATGGCTTCGCTATCTGTAGAGACTCAAGCTATAATTGAAGAATTGCAGGTGGTGTATGAATTTCCTGAAGTTTTCCCTGATGAAATTCCTGATGTACCGTCGAAGAGGGAAGTTGAATTTGCAATTGATCTTGTACCTGGTACCAGACCTGTGTCTATGGCACCATACAAGATGTCTGCATCTGAATTGTCAGAGTTAAAGAAGCAATTGGAAGAGTTACTTGAAAATAAGTTTGTAAGACCAAGTGTATCACCGTGGGGAGCTCCAGTGTTGTTAGTAAAGAAGAAAGATGGAAGTATGAGGCTTTGTGTTGATTATAGACAGTTGAATAAAGTGACGATTAAGAACAAGTATCCGCTTCCAAGAATAGATGACTTGATGGACCAATTGGTGGATGCTCGTGTGTTCAGTAAGATTGATTTGAGGTCAGGTTACCATCAGATTAAAGTGAAGGATGAAGATATCCAGAAGACGGGTTTCAGAATGCGTTATGGACATTATGAGTATTCGATGATGCCTTTCGGTGTTACTAATGCACTGGGAGTATTCATGGAATACATGAATCATATCTTTCATACTTATTTGGATCGGTTTGTAGTGGTATTCATTGATGACATTTTGATTCTCTAAGTCAGAAGAAGAGCATGTAGAACACTTAAGAGTAGTATTGCAAGTTTTGAAAGAGAAGAAGTCGTATGCAAAGTTATCCAAGTGTGAATTCTGGTTAAATGAGGTTAGTTTTCTTGGTCATGTGATCTCAGGTAGTGGCATTGTTGTAGATCCATCGAAGGTTGATGTTGTGTTGTAATGGGAAACTCCGAATTCAGCTACTGAGATTAGAAGCTATTGCACCCCAAAATTTTCCCTCTAACTTATCAAGGATTTTCTCACAAGATCTCTTGGACTCAAAACTGCATTAGGGTTTGACCAGCTGAAGACACCTCCTCATGCACTGATGACCAAAATTAGGGTTTGATTTTGCACAAGGATTTTTGGACTATCAATGCTTCATATGACTTACAAGGACAATTATGGACCCCCAAGATTATTCATGTCAAGTTTCAAGCTTTGGATCACATTTTTGATCAGTCAATTGAATAATTGACCTAAAAAAATCAGTTGTATTGGGGAAAAAGTCAACCATGGCCAATTTATAGTCACACTTCATACTTTTTATCCACATCAACATCTTAGACTCATATGTATCATTTGATCAAGTTTGGACCACAATTCCTCAAGAAATTTGATCAAATCATCAAAAGGGCAAAATGGTCAAAATTAGGGTTTTGACTGAGAAAAGGCAAATTCTGATTTTTGACCTAGAAAATGATCAATTGGTTTGAAGTATGATTTCAAGAGTTCAATTGCATCATCTTGACCCAATAACATGATTCAAAACATTACAAATCCATTGGATTGACAGATGAATTTTTCAGTCAATTGATCAAAAGTCAACTATACGCTGAAAAGTCAAACATTGACTTTTTGGTCAAAATTAAGTTCCAAAGATCATAAGTCATCAAAACATGTCAAAATGTGAAACTTGTTCATCAAGATATCAAGGATTTAAGATTTTGATTTGAAAAGTTGAAAAATTTTAATTTAGAAATCTTTCTAAGTATAGAAAATTTCTTATTTTTCTCAACTTTAAGCCAAATTTTCACCATGATGCAAGATGATTCAAAGGAAACTTCCAACATGAAAGTTGTAGATCTACATGAAATCTAAAACTTTTCTTCATACAATTTCTCCTAAAAATGCTTGGATCTCAAGATACAATTTTGTGAATACATGCTCATGAACTAAAATAACTTAGTGAAATTTTGCCCTAGTTAGGCAGATTTTTGACTTAACTTCATGCCATTTTTTTACATAGTTCCAAAGGGAATTTTCAAAATCAATTCAAATATTAGTTGTATAGCATATTTCATGCTTTCCAAAATGTCCAAGAAATCCTTGAGATCATTCTTGAGTAGGGAGAATCGAAGATATGGAGTTGGTGATTTACCACTTTGATTTCAAGCCATTTCATGATGAACAAAAATTCAAATCCAAGCCTAGGCTGCATAATATTTGCTTTTCAGGCCTCAAACTTGTTTCTCACTCCATAATTAAATGTTTACACAGCTGATAGAGCTTTAATCCAAGCACTTGAGCCTTTATCCAAGTTACAATTCCATTTTTGGCACAAAGTTGCCATTTCCATTTTGATAAAGCATTAGTTTTGCAATTTTCAACTTCTTGAGCCTCTCAATTGTTTTCTATGCACACAAGCTAAGTCAAAACCAAAAGGAACTTTCCTGAAGCTTCTACCAACTCAGATCAGGCTTGTACCACACTTAGAGACTTGTCTCCTCACTTTTCTTCAAAAGCAAGTTATAGAGCCAAAAGGTTATAACTCAAAAACCTAGAGTGGAGTTTATCTGGAACCTTTTCCATACATATACACAAATGTATTGCAATATAACAGAAGAAGCCTAAGACTTAGAAACACTGCCAAACACTTTGCCATTGAAAATCTACCATAGCTTGACAATTTTGAACCTTACTCAGTCATCTCCAAATCCACTCGTGTGTTTTGAGTTTTAACCACCTAAACACTTAATATACTTCATATCTAAGTGATCCAGACCCCTGATCCCTCACTGTAACTCCTCCTCCTCCATCCACCATTTTCATATATCAAGCTTGCAGGTTGACTTGAGTAGGGAGATTCAGGGACTTTCAAGACAAAGTAAGGATTAGAATACACTCAGGGAGGTCCAGGCAAGCTAAACAGATCCTCGGGCCTTCTCAAAACTTTCTCAAACTCCATTCATGATCCCAGCTGAAAGAGGTAAAAACTCAAACTTCTATCTCTTTATACAAGCATCATTTGGTCCTGATTTGTGAAAGAAAAATGTAGATATCCTTGCCCTAAAGCTAACCATGTTCATAGTTTTCATTTATATTAACTGTGTATAGAGAATTTTAGATTTGAAATTTCTGTAAAAATTAGGTTTCAAATTAGAGCAAGTAAAATTAGCTTTGATCTTTGACTTTTAGTTTACATAAATTATATGGTTGAACTCGTGGAAAGTAACACCATAATTTTCATGTTTGAACTTTCCATTTTTATGGAGAAATGAAGAAGATACAGGTGATCCGACCATGGCTCAAGGTTGAAGATGAAGTTTCCTTCAGGGGACATTTTCTAATATATATTTATGACTGTGTTTATATAAACGGATGTATAGTCACCCCAGTGGTAAGGTAGCACTCAAAAATGCCATAGGTCACATGTTCGAGCCTTAGCGCGCTGCCTTTTGCAATTTTCTCACATTTTTTCCTTTTTTGTCCCTTTGCAGCGCTGGCCCTCTCATTCTTGGGCCTTTTGTTTTTTTTTTGCTAATTTGCTACCTCTAGTTTACTCATGATACCCCTAGCCCAATATATTTTTATTATTCATTTTATTTTCATTTTTATTCTACTAAATATATTTTTCTTAATATTAAAAATCATAAAAAAATATAAAAATGATAGATTTATATTTTAGCTTATTTTATTTTATTTTTCTCATGTAAAATATTTTTATTTAGTTATATATTATCTATTTTCATTAAATGACTTTGTAAATTAAATTATATCTAGTTTAATATTTATTTTTTCTTTATACCCATTAAATTTTTATTTTAGTATAAAAGGACCAAAATACCTCATAATGCCATGTATTATTTTCAAGACAAAAAAATACAAAAAATACTTACTTTTTCTCAAAGAAATTTATTTTCTTTTAATCAAATAGAATTAGGGTTTATTCAAAAATCTTTTCTAAAAATAATTTCTTTTCTTAATTGATTTAAGTTAATCTTGATTTATTTATTAGGTTTAGGTTAAAACTTTTTTCATATAAAAAACCCAAACAAAAATCTTCTTTGCATTTACATACCTTTGAATATTTAATTCATCTTATATATTATTTATTCCAATATTTGTATATATTCAATTTGGTTGTAATAAATTAATTAGGTTTATATTATTGCAATCCCCATTCATAAATTGTATACACCCCTCCCACAAATGTTGTAATAGCGTAGTAACTTTAAATTTCGCAATTTATCGCTTTTACATAACATGCTAGTAACTAGGGTTTGTATGGAAAAATAAAACCAATCAAATAGAAAACCCTAATCCAAGACAAAATCAAGCATGAAAATGACACACTTGCACACAAGCACCCCTAGGGTTACCTCACTTGGTTTCCTTATACAAAAATGGCCATATTACGCATGTAAGGTGTCTTAGCAAAAACAAATAAATACAAGATCATAGACCCTCGATGACGCTATTCAAAGTTTCCTTACAAAAAATGATCTTAGTCCCTCAAAAAGATTGCTAAGATATCTTGCAATATTTCTAATCATGGTTATATGATGACCCACGCCCGTACCGTTTACATCCAAAGATAGGGTTGCTTACAAAATCAATGGTAAGACAACAATGTCAAAGAAAAAGAAAATGAACAAGAAAGACAATTGAGTAGGTAGGTTACTTTTAGATACTTGCTCCATTTCAAAACAAATATCCTTACTATTTTCAAAAAAAAATAAAAACACACACATTTTCAAACATCTTACAAAATTGAAAACATTTTCAAAAAATATCAACATCTTTGTATACATTCTTACGAACGAGGATCATTACAAAGATTGCCTAAACAATGGCCTCTTTTACAAAATACTTTCAAAACCACACAAAGCACAATTTCAAACAAAAGAAAGTGATCTAGCAAGTAACTAAGAGCCTATTAAAACCATGGATGAAAAGGGTGCTAATACCTTCCCTTTTCATAATCTACCCCCCGAAATCAAGAAACAATCTCAAAGGTCTTTCCTGTGCTTTTTCACCTTTCCTTTTTAGATAAAAGAAAATTCGGTGGCGACTCTTGCTAACTGCAACATTTGCGATCAAATGTAAAACAATCAAGTCAATTCTCCCACCGTATCATAGAACTGGCGACTCTGCCGGAGAATAATTCTAAAAGTGGGGTTACCTTAGGGATAGATCACATTTACTTGCTTACATTGTTTGACTTGTATGCTTTACATTATGGTTCTTTATTTGGGTTTGAATCCTCTACCCAGATTTGGGATACATTATAGGTAAGTAGCAATACGTTGTGGAAACTATGTGGGGCATACCGACATGGTCTAAGCAATAGCTATGTTAGTGCGACACATTTGTGGGTACCGGTAGCTTTTGAGTTAATCAAAGAGAATACGGGTCCGTTGAGCGATGTCATGAAGCACTAATGAACTTCTAGAACCTTTACTTGACAACCTTGGCCTTTAGGATGTAGTGAGATGACCGACTTTGGTGCAGTCTGAAGTTGGTAGGTACTCGATACTACACTCATTGAGGTTTGGTTTCTAGGGATATTTCGGTCGCCATTAAAGAGGCTTGAGCTGAAACAATGACCAAGGAAACAATCCAGTGATATTGAACTCCTTAGAACCCGATTACTATTACTAGGACAGGTTTAAGCCAACTAAACTTCAAGAGGGTACTTACCTATAAAACTACATGCAAGCCTAAACTAAGGACTTGTTTGCTTTGCTTGTATATGCATACTTGTACATAACATCATGGACATCATGAACATCATATACATCCACTAACCATTCCAAGGATTTTGGAATTTATCTTTGTTCTTGTTTTGTAGGATATGGATTCACTTCGCAGGAAAACTATTCAAGTCAACCTTGTGAGAATCCCTCCACAACTTAAGGAGCTAGCTTCAAGGATTCTTGAAAACTCTCCATTCACCGAGAGACATGGTCGTCTACTCAACTTGGTCACCTATAACACACATGAAGACATGATGAAGGTGCTCTTTCAGTTCTTTGATCCTTTGCACCATTGCTTCACATTTCCCGACTATCAACTTGTGCCTACTTTGGAAGAATTCTCCCAACTATTGAGGATTCCCATTCTCAATCAACTACCTTTAAACGGTACAGAAAGAGATCCAAAACCAGAAGATATTTCTCAAGCTTTACACTTGCACTCATCTGATATCACAACTCATTGGGAAACAAGGAGTGGTGTCAAAGGTTTCTTAGTAAAGTTCCTGTTTGAGAAAGCCCAAAGCTGTTGGAATTCCTTGGACTTGCAAGCCTTTGAGGAAATTGTGGCTCTCCTCATCTATGGGATGGTTTTGTTTCCAAATCTTGACCAACTCATAGATGTGAACACCATCAAAATCTTCATATCCCGCATCCCGGTACCTACATTGCTAGGGGATATCCTACACTCTTTTCACACTCGCACAATGAGGAAAAGAGGTGTTCTTATGTGTTTCACTCCTCTCTTGGAAAGATGTTTTATTTTCCATCTTCCCCAATCAGTATTAAAGAATGATCAAGGTTCAAGGTGGTCACAAAGGTTGATGACGCTCAAGCATTCAGACATTCATTAGTGCTCTCGATCCAAAGAGAATGTTATGATTGTCGACCGTTGTGGAGAATTCCCTGATGTCCCTTTACTTGGCATTAGGGGAGGTATCACCTACAACCCATGTTTAGCCTTAAGGAAGTTTGGTTACGCCCAAAGGGATGGCCCACACGAGATGCTGACTCAAGGTTTGGTATTTGACTATGACAACGACAATCAAGGTCTTCACCAAAGATTTATCCGAGCTTGGAGGATGTTGAACAAGGTGGATAGCAAGATTTTGGGGCACAATAATTCCATCCCTCTTGCGCCTTACCTCAAATGGGTACGAACTCGCGCTCAGAGTCTTATGATGCCTTACCCATCCATTTTCCCGGTAATCATTGAGCCTGTCATGGAGGGAGACGTTCCATACACTATCCTACATCTTGGAATGCCCACATCTCTTGAAGACTTAAAAAGGGATTGGATACAACTCAAAGGGGAGCGAGATACTTTCATGGTCCAATTCTACGCAAGAGAGAAGAAGGTTTTAGAGCTCACTAGGCTACTTCATGAGGAGCAGACTCTGAATGCCTACATTGCACCAAAGAGGATGCGCACTACTTTTCTATCTTAGAGTTTTGTATTATTTTTCCCAAGGGGGATTGATGTACTAAAACTTTATCTTATTAATATAACGTGTGTTTCTTTTTTGTTTAAAACAAATATGAATCTTTGAAATCCTTGAAAACATTGCATATGCATATATCATTAATCATAACATAAACAGGTCTTTTGCAACAAGTCTCTTCATATCTCTATTGTTTATTTCAGTAAGATGGATCTCGAGCAAACAGTGAAAGATCTCCAAGCTCAGAATACGCAGTTTCAACAGTTACTCATGACCCTAGCCAAGGGGAAAGAAGAGTTGAAGACTCTGCTGGCTGAAGAGAGAAAAAAGAAAACAAAGAAGGTAACCGGAGTCTTAAACATGGGGAGAAGATTTCATGGGCAGACAAGAAGGTCTTTGGACTTTTCAACAACATATGGCGAAGGAGAAGGGAAAGGCAAGGAAACAGTTGTCCCGTCAGAATCGGAAGAGGAGGAAGAAGAAGAAGAGGACAACTCTGAGGAACAATACCCTCCAGCTGATGACAAGTATAAACATCTCGAAGAGCGATTGAGCGCGATGGAAATCCAAAAGATACCAGGCTTGGACTTTGAAGAATTGGGTTTGGTGTCGGGGATTGTGATTCCTCTAAAATTCAAAGTACCTGTATTCGCTAAATATGATGGAGTGTCATTCCCTAAGATGCATCTCCGATCATATGTGAGGAAAATCCAACCCCATACCGCTGATAAAGATTTATGGGTTCACTTCTTCCAAGACAGTCTGTCTGGGACTTAACTTGACTGGTTCTACCAACTAGAAAGGGCTAATGTTCACAATTGGGAAGATCTTACTGCGGCTTTCTACAAGCAATACCAGTACAATGCTGATTTGGCGCCTACCCGTACTCAACTACAGAGCATGGCCATGGTGTCCAATGAAGGTTTCAAGGACTATGCACAAAAATGGAGAGATTTGGCTGGAAGAGTTCAACCCCCTCTATCTGAGAGAGAATTGGTGGACATGTTCTTGGGCTTCTCGGGCGCATCAAACTCAATTTCTTTTGCTTCAATGAGGTCTTGTATTTTGTTCTTCAGGGCCTAACAATTATTAGTATCGTGATCAGGAATTTCAGAGTGATATGCGCAATGAGCATTTGGATTATAATGAGGAGATGTTGTATTGGGGTTTTTCGGAGCTTCTTTCAAGGTCACCAAATTGGATCTCAGAAGATGATGTAATACTTGAGACAAGGTCATGTTAATTCTGGTGAATTGCCTGACTGGCCTTTCCACCCTTGGTTGATTACTTCTTTGTTGATTAGTATTAGGCTTAGGAATCATAACAACCCCCACCATTGGTCGGCGTTTGGCCGTATCTTGGTTTCTTTGCGGATATACCGCGACCACCTCTTTCTTTCCGATAAAGGGCTTCCTTACAGCTGTAGAAGAGGATGTGTCTTTCTGAATCTTTCCATTCTTAATACCGGATTCTATCCTCTCTCCGGTCAATATTAGTTCAGTAAAGCCTGCATATGAACTTCCAATTAAATGATTGAAGAAGGGACCAGACAGGGTGCCCAAGAACATGTCCACCAATTCTCTCTCAGATAGAGGGAGTTGAACTCTTCCAGCCAAATCTCTCCATTTTTTGTGCATAGTCCTTGAAACCTTCATTGGACACCATGGCCATGCTCTGTAGTTGAGTACGGGTAGGCGCCAAATCAGCATTGTACTGGTATTGCTTGTAGAAAGCCACAGTAAGATCTTCCCAATTGTGAACATTAGCCCTTTCTAGTTGGTAGAACCAGTCAAGTTAAGTCCCAGACAGACTGTTCCTATGCCCAGACATGGTCACAATACTAATGCCATTGAAGAATATTTGTTTGCTACCTCAGTGGATGAACTTATGACCCCACTTATGACTGTTAAAATGAACTTGTTGAATGCCGGTGTGTTCCCGGGTTGTGATGAAGATTGTCGTTTCTGTTTATCCTCACCGACTAGTTGTCCTTTGTTGAAAGTAGGCGTTCAGTGCCTAATGGATAACAAAGAGATTTTGTTTGAAAAGACTCCTGTTACACCAGTTCCTTTTGAAGATGTTTATTACTGTTGTACCCCAAAATTTTCCCTCTCATTTTATCAACATTTCTCATCGCAAGGCTCTTGGAACTCAAGATCAAGCTAGGGTTTGCTCTGCTCAAGACACCTCTTTGCACTGTTGACCTAAATTAGGGTTTGAGTTTGCACAGGGACTTTTGGACATTCAATGCTCAAATTGACTTTCATACTTCATATTGGACTCATAAGTTTGTCCATACCAAGTTTCAAGCCTTGAATCAAATTTTTACCCAGTCAATTGGACAGTTGACCTAGAAATCAGTTGTATTAGGGAAAAGCCAACTGTGGCCAATTTACAGTCAAACCTCATGAATTTTGACCCAAATCAACATTATGAACTCATATGAATCATTGGATCAAGTTTGGACCACAATTCCACAAGAAATTTGATCAAGTCACCAAAAGGGCAAAATGGTCATTTTTAGGGTTTTGACTGTACAAAGGCAATTTCTGACTTTTGACCTAACCAATGGCAATTCAAGATCAACCAAGGACTCAAGGTCTAAATGGAATCATCTTGACTTATTCAACAAGTTCAAAAGATCTCAAATGCATGGGATTGACAGATGAATTTTTCAGTCAACTGATAAAAATTTGACTGTACACTGAAAAATCAAACTTTGACTTTTTGGTCAAAATCAAGTGCCAAGGGTCATTTTTCATCAAGATGTTTTAAATTATGAAACTTTTTCATCAAGAAACCCAAAATTGCAAATTAGGGTTTGAAATTGAAAATTTTCATAACTTAGAATTTTTCTAAGTTATGAAATTTTCTTATTTTTTCCTAACTTTGTCCCACATTTTCACTATGATTCAAATGGATTCAAACAAAACTTAAAACATGAAAGTTGTAGTCCTCCACAAAGTCTACAACTTATATTCACAAAGTTTTCTCAAAAGAAGCTTGTATCTCAAGTTATGATTTTTGGAACAAGGGTCCCTAAAACTTTTAACTTAGTGAAATTTTGCCCTAGTTTAGGCAGGATTTTGACCTATCTTCTTGGCCATTTTTCACATATTTCCACTTGGAGTCTCAAGTTTAATTTCAAATATGGATTATATAGCATGTTTCAAGCTTTCCAAATTGTCCAAGAACTCCTCAAACACATTTGTGGTTAGGGAGAATCGAATGCTTGAAGTTGGAAAAAACTCACTTTGTATCCATGGCAAATTCATGTTCACTCAAGTTGCATTTTCAAACCAGCATGCCTTGTACTAGTTTGCAGGCCTCTAAACCATTTCACACTCCTTAATTAAATGCAAATCCATCATTCTAAGCATTTGTTTTGGCCATTTGGGCATTGTACACAAAACTAAGCCCTAAGTAGAAAAAGGCACATTTCTATTTTTGCAAAAGAGTGTTTTATGTCAAACCATGATCTTTGAGCATAGAGCTAAGATCTCAGAAGCTAAATCAAATCCACAAATTGCAGGGACCAAGAGGATTGTATGAAGCATATTTGATGGCTTGTACAGGCCTGTAATCACAACTTCCATTTTCTTGCTTCAAAAACAAGAAAACTTGCCAAATCCTCACAACTCAAAAACCAGTCAACTCCAACTTACACAAACAGTTTGAACATATTTCACACAACCCTTTGAGCAATAAACACGAGTATTTGAGCCCCAAAACCTCCCATAGCCATAAATCACACTTCTTTGGCAAAACAGGGCAGGTGATGCAACTTGAGTTCTCCAGCTCATTTGGCTTGTGCGTTTTGCCCCTTTTTGCTTCAAACACCTTCCATTCCACTCACTAAAGTTATCCCAAACCTCCATTGCCAACTGTAACTCCATTTACAGTGTTCACCATTTTCATTTCAAGCTTGTGCAGGTTGAATTCTAGAGGCTGATTCAGGGAATTTCAAGGCAAGCTAGCTATTGGAAAAGATCAAGTGAAGTTCAGGCAAGCTACCAGACACCTTAAAACTTGTTGAGAAGCACTGCATTGCCCTACACGAATCCAACTGAAACAGGTTTTTCCTCACTTTCTATCTCTCTATTTAGGAACATTTATCCTTAGGTTTGTGAATAAAAAATGTAGTGTTCATTGCTAGGAAGCCATACATATGCTCAGCTTTCATTTATATTAAGTGTGCTAGGAGAATTTCATCCATGAATATGCTGAAAAAACTAGGTCAGATTTTAGGGCCAGAGAAATTCTCTCTGGTCTTTGAGAGTTAGGATTAGTTGTTTATATTGTTGGAATCGTCTTGAAATTCTCTACAAGTTTGATGTTGTGAGTTTTGGCAAAAGATCACGTTTACAGGATGTCCAAGTTTGTATAACAGGCGTGCGTTTTTTCAAAAGGCTAGAGGAAGAAGATGAAGTGGTGGATTGGGCCTGGCCTGGCTTGCTTCTAACACCCCTCTTTTCATTTTTACACTCCCTGACCCAATTTCTTGAATAATTACATTTTTGCATTTTTGTTTTCTTTTCTGACTTTGTTTATTTATTTCCAAATATAAAAAATGCCTAAAAAATATTTTCATAATTTTTTACATTTATTTAGCATTTTATTTTAATTTTTATAATATATAAAACATTTTAAATACTTTTGTATTATTTACTTAAACTTGAAAATAATATGTAAATTATACTTTTATTTTTATTTCTTATTTTTATTCACACTGAAAATATTATTAAAAATACAATTTATTTTTGTACATATTTTATTTTTATATTATACATATTTAATATATATATATATATATATATATATATATATATATATATATATATATATATATATATATATATATATATATATATATATATATATATATATATATATATATATATATATATATATTACATTTTTCTTTTTATTATTATTTATACTAAAAAATACCTTTTTTAAGTATATTTCATTTTTACACATATTAATATATTTATTGTACATAAATAATATAGTGCATTTATTTTCTTAAAGAAATTAGGATTTACCCTTAAAACAAATAAAATTAATCTTTTTTTTATTTCTTTATACTTTTTTACATTAAAAAATACTTTTACATACATAAACAAATAAAAACTTCTTTTTGCATAACACATATTATTTGATATTTATTTATCTTGTTCATTTAAATATTGTACATTTAAATACTTATGCATTTGAGATTCAATTTGGATATAATAGTAAACTAGGGTTTATATTTCTTGTCGAATACCCCCCATTCAAAATTGTACCCCCATCCACATAATCATGTTGTAATAGCTTAGAACTTTAAATTCTCACATCTTACGCTTTCAATTATGCCATGATTAGAGAATTAGGGTTTGTATGCAAAATCAAAATCAACGAGTAGCTTGACCTAATCAAAGACAAAAATGCATAAAAATCAAACACAATAAACACTTGCACCCCTAGGGTTACAATCCACTTGTTTCCTTCAAAAATGGGCCATGGTATGCATGTTGGGTACTTTGGTAAAACAAAAACAAAACAAAAGATCATAGTCCCTCGATGACGCTATCTTGGTTGCCTAAATAAAAATGATCAAGTCCCTCAAGAAAATTGCCAAAGATACCTAACACAATTGCTATCATGGTCTATACGATGACCCGCGTCTGTCCCGTTAAACATCCTAACACAAGGTTGTTCACCAAATGCAATGGTAAAACAGCATTGTCAAAAGGATTAAAAACATTAGGAAGGATCTTTGAGTAAAATAGGGTAGATAGCTCTTAGTTACTTGATCAAAAAGCTTGCAAAAACATCCTTGCTATTTTCAAACACACTTCACAATACAATTTCAAAACATTATCCAAATCAAACTTTCAAAAACATTGAAATCTTTTCAAAAAGACAAAAACACCTTTGTATACATTCAAACAAGAATCATTACAAAGGTTGCCACAACGATGGCCTCTTTTCAAAACATCTTTCAAAACCACACACAAAGCACCATTTCAAACAATTGAAGAGCACCATTTCAAACAATTGAAAAGCAAAGCAAGTGATCTAAACAAGTAACTAAGAGCCCATGGATAACCATGGATGAAAAGGGTGCTTGCACCTTCCCTTTTCATAATCTACTCCCAAAACCCAAGAAAACATCTCAAACGTCTTTCCTGTGCTTTTTGACCTTTCCTTAGGAAAAAATAAAAAGTCGGTGGCGACTCTTGCTAAACCGAAACATTTGCAAACATAAACGCAAAACCTCAAGTCAGTTCTCCCACTGTATCACAATTACCATTTCCTCTGATTCTTCCAAGGTCTCCACCAAAAGACTTGTTAGAATTACATCAGTTACGAAAGAAACTCCTTTAATAATCACAATTCCTGGGCCAGTCCCCTATGTGTCAGACAAAACCATACCATGGAATTATGGAGGGGATGTCTACTACCATGGTATCAAACAGGACCGGTCAGCCGCCCAAGATTCAAAATCCGAGAGAAAATACTCTGACATCAGTAACATTGCAGGAACTAGCAAAATTACCCGAAGTGGTAGGATCTTTTCTCCAGAAATTGCTCCCCTAAAAGCAGCTTCTGGACCCGTAATCATTCATGCTGTTGTTCCCCCAAAAGTTGTTCTCGGTCCTACATTTATCTCTGCAAGTACTCCAATTGATAAAGCCATTACAACCCCTATAATCATTCTTACTGACACTCCTGTTGCAGGATTAACCGAGGCTCGAGGAAAAGGTGTTATGGTTGACCCTGTCCGGACGAAGGCTCGGTCATTGACTATTCCTGAGACCTCCAAGAAAGAAATGGAGGAGATCTTAAAAATCATAAAGAGAAGCGACTACGATGTAGTTGAACAACTGGGGCAAACTCCTTTTAAGATCTCCATGCTGGAATTACTACTATGTTCCGAGGCACATGCAAAAGCCTTGTTGAGGTTCTTAAAAACCGCCCATGTACCTCAAGAGACATCTGCTGATCAATTTCAAGGTTGCATGGCCAGCCTAACTGCGGATAATGGTTTAGGTTTTTCAGATGTTGATCTTACACCAAGGGGAAGAAAGCATAATGAGGCGTTGCATGTCTCAGTGGAATGTAGGGGCACCACTCTGGCGCATGTCCAAGTGGACACTGGCTCATATTTGAATGTATTACCCAAAAAAGCTCTTGATAGACTTGACTGTGAGGGGTTGACTTTAAAGCCAAGCAACATAGTGGTAAGGGCTTTTGACAGTTCGAAGAGGATGGTACATGGGGAGATGGACATTCCCATAAAGGTTGGAACCCAAACCTTCAATTCAACCTTTTATGTGATGGGCATCTGCCCTTCATACTCCTGCTTGCTAGGCCGACCATGGATCCATAATGTTGGCGTTGTTACCTCTACATTGCACCAGATGCTGAAATATCTGGTTCAAGGGAAGATTATCACCATCCATGGAGAGGAAGAATACATGATCATCCATGCCAATTCCTTCAGATATATGGAATTGGAAGGCGAATTCATTGAAACTCCATTTCAACACTTTGAAGAGGTCCCCCAAGAGGTGGCAGTGACCAAGGTTGTTCCCAAGATTACAAGGCCTCCACTCTGTATGTCGTCACTAAAGGATGCCAAAGCAGTGGTAGAAGAAGGAGGATGCACTATTTGGGGACAACTCCCAGATATCCCATATAAGTCTGACAAGTTTGGCCTAGGTTTCATTTCAAGTGCTCAAAAGGCTATACGCCACGCCCATGTTGGAGGGCCACCCTTGAAGATTAGCAACCGTGAAGTCAACGTAGTGGAAGATGGTGAAGATGGTTGCAACCTGGAGGAGTGGATCTTCCCGACTGTCAATGGAGGGCTCAGCAATTGGGAGGCTAGAGACTTCGTCCTGATCGCTTTCATCCCTCAGTAATTTGTCTTTACATTTTGTTGGATCTGTAATATTCAAAACTACTCACACTCTTAAAACCTTGTGTCTTACCCGAGGCATAATGGTCCATTTGTAAGGGTTATTATTTCATCTTCATATGACATCAATGAATCATGGACGTTTTTCGCATACAAAATTTTGTGCTCATTGTTTTTCTTTTAGATTTTACTTTCTTTCAAAGATAGTTATACCCTTACACACACCCACACTCACAATGCAGGTATACATCCATTCGGGATCCCATGGGTAACGATACTACTATGGCCTTTTGTCACTCTGAGAATATAATCTACCAAGCCGAAGACAAAGGTGAGGAAGATTGTGAAGTACCAGGGGAACTTTCCAGATTGCTACAACAAGTAGAGAGAACCGCTCAGCCTCATGAGGAACCCGTGGATACGATCAACCTAGGTACCGAAGAAGATAAAAAAGAAGTCAAAGTGGGTGCCAATCTGGAACCCAGTGTCAAGAAGCGTCTGATTCATTTGTTGCATGATTGTGTCGAAGTCTTTACCTGGTCGTATAAAGACATGCCAGGACTTGATGAAGATATTGTGGTACACCGTCTGCCTACAAGAGAGGATTGTCTGCCAGTAAAGCAAAAGGTTCACCGCATGAAGCCTGATATGTCAGAAAAGATTAAAGCAGAGGTCATAAAGCAATTCAATGCTGAATTCTTGGTTGTCACCTCTTATCCCCAATGGATTGCCAATGTTATTCTCGTGCCCAAAAAGGACGGCAAGGTGCGAATGTGTATGGACTACAGATATTTGAATAGGGCAAGCCCTAAGGATGACTTTCCACTCCCCCACATTGATATCCTAGTTGACAATACGGAACAACACAAAGTGTTTTCCTTCATAGATGGATTCTCCGGTTACAACCAAATCAAAATGGCGGTTGAGTACATGGAGAAAACAACTATTGTCACGCTGGGGCACATTCTGCTACAAGGTGATGCCATTCGGACTGAAGAATGCTGGGGCAACCTATCAACATGCCATGGTAGCTATATTTCACGACATGATACATCACGAAATAGAGGTCTACGTAGATGATATGATAGCCAGATCACAAACAGAAGAAGAGCATCTTGATCACTTACAAAAGTTGTTTGAGAGACTGAAGAAGTACAAACTGGGGTTGAATCCAAACAAATGCACACTTGGGGTACGGTCTGGTAAACTCCTAGGTTTTATCGTCAACAACAAAGGTATCGAGGTCGATCCTGCCAAAGTTAAAGAAATACAAGAGATGCCTGCTCCTCGCACTGAAAAGGAAGTCCGAGGATTCTTGGGACGTTTGAACTATATTGCCAGATTTATCTCTCACCTGACAGCTACTTGTGAACCAATCTTCAAACTATTGAAGAAAGATCAAGTGGTCAAATGGAATGACGAGTGCCAAGTTGCTTTTGACAAAATCAAAGAATACTTACAAGAGCCTCCTGTGTTGATGCCACCATTCGAGGGAAGGTCGTTAATCATGTATCTGACTGTTTTAGAAAACTCAATGGGGTGTGTATTGGGGCAGCATGACGAGTTTGGCCGAAAAGAGCACGATATTTACTACCTGAGCAAAAAGTTTACCGACTGTGAAACCAGATATTCACTGCTCGAGAAAACTTGTTGCGCTCTGGCATGGGTTGCTCGCCTGCTAAGACAGTATATGCTGACTCATACTACCTTGTTGATATCTAAAATGGATCTGATAAAATACATCTTCGAGAAGCATGCTCTCTCTGGGAGAATAGCGAGATGGCAGATGATCCTGACAGAATATGACATACAGTATACTACCCAGAAAGCTATAAAGGGGAGTATGCTAGCTGATCACCTTGCTCACCAAGCTGTAGAAGACTATCAGTCCATGAAGTTCGAATTCCTGGATGAAGACATCATGACATTAGACAACTGTGAAGAATTCAGGCCATATGACGGACCTGAACAAGGATCCCGATGGACCCTGTTCTTTGATGGAGCCTCCAATGCACTCGGAAATGGCATTGGTGTTGTACTTATATCTCCAGAAGGTTTTCATACTCCCTTTACTGCCAGACTTTGCTTCAACTATACAAATAACATGGCGGAATACGAAGCGTGCATCTTCGGTCTCAAAGCTGCCATAGACTTAGGGATCAAATCCTTGGATGTATTCGGAGACTCAGCTTTGGTTATCAGCCAGATCAAAGGGGAATGGGACACCAAACACCCTAAAATTATCCCTTATAAAGAACATGTTTTCACATTGCTACCACATTTTGAGAAGATTACCTTCGAGCATTTCCCGCGAGAAGAAAATCAGCTAGCAGACGCTCTAGCTACAATGTCATCTATGTTTAAACTTAATTGGGATAACGAGGCTCCCCATATCACCATTGAACGAATGGAGGAACCAGCACACTGTCACGAGATTAATACTGAAGAAGTAGTGGACCACCCTTGGTTTCACAAAGTCAAGAGGTATCTCGAGGCTCAAGAATATCCAGAAGGAGCTTCAATAAAAGATAGAAAGTTCTTAAGGAGATTCTCTGCTAAATTTTTCCTTAGTAATGGCATCATGTACAAACACAATCATGACTCTGTGTTACTTCGGTGCGTAGATAAGGTTGGAGCTGAAAGGATCTTTGCTGAATTATACGAAGGCACTTTTGGTACCCATTCCAGTGGGCATACGATGGCAAAGAAAATCCTACGGGCAGGCTATTACTGGTCTACCATGGAAGCAAATTGCTATCAGCACTCTCGAACCTGCCATACATGCCAAATTTATGCTGACAAAGTGTATGTACCCCCGGTTCCTCTGAATGTCTTGACAGCTCCTTGGCCCTTTTCTATGTGGGGGATTGATATGATTGGGGAAATCAAGCCGACAGCCTCCAACGGACACTGCTTCATCCTAGTGGCCACTAACTATTTTACAAAATGGGTGGAGGCAGCTTCCTTCGCTTCTATTACCAAGAATGTTGTTTCCCGTTTCATCAAGCAAAATCTCATTTGCCGGTATGGTATCCCGGAAAGGATCATCACTGACAATGGAACAAATCTCAATAACACTATGATCACTGCATTGTGCGAGCAATTCAAAATTCAGCATCACAATTCTTCTCCCTATTGGCCAAAGATGAATGGTGTTATCGAAGCTACAAATAAAAACATTAAAAGGATCATACAAAAAATGACAGTCACATACAAAGAATGGCATGAGATGTTACCATTCGCTCTCCACGGGTATCGTACCACAACTCGCACATCAACCGGGGCAACACCCTATTCTTTGGTTTACGACATGGAGGTTGTCTTGCCTATCGAGGTCCAGATCCCCTCTCTGAGGATTATGAAGGATGAAGGGTTGAACAAAGACGATTGGATCCAGACTCGACTTGATCAACTAAACTTGATTGATGAGAAGAGACTTACTGTTGTTTGCCATGGTCAAATGTATCAAAAACAGATGATCAAGGCTTTCAACAAGAAAGTCAGATGCCAAGTGTATCAAGTTGGGGATCTAGTGATCAAATGCATCATCTTGCCACAAGGTGATCCCAGGGGAAATAGACTCCTACCTATGAAGGACCATTTGTAATCAAAAACATATTCTCCGGTGGGGCAATGATGTTGACCACCATGGATGCTGACGACCTGCCACACCCTGCGAACACAGACATAGTCAAAAGATACTACGCATTAGAGACCTGCTAGGTTGACATACCTAGGCAAAACAAGGGCATCCCGGCGAACCAAAAAGGTTCGGGAAAAAATTAGGGATAAAACAAACAAAAAAGTGTACACCCGGCAAGTTGAAAACCCGAAAGGGAGACTTGGCAAAAAAGGGCTTCCCGATGGACTGAAAACCCGAAAAGGACGGTCCAGGAAAAAGTTAGGGAATTAAAGCATATGACTATGTTCCATTGGATCACTTTACGAACAACCTTTAGCTTCAACTAACAAACTCAACGGTTCTGATCGATTCAATCAGCTTCAGACTAGGCAACAAATAGACAAGACGCTCGGAGATACGAAGGCTATAGCAGAATGGAAACCCCATGGGATTGTTACACATAGCTATCTTTTCTTTGTATCAAAATTTTCTTTTTTTACAACAGCATTCTCTTACTAGAACGTTTGTCTCCTTGTACTAAAATACTTACTCAAAGTCAATAGAAATATATCCCTTTGAAAGTGCAAAAAAACTATTTGTCTTTTCTTTACACTTGTGTTTTGTTTACAAAAACATCCAATGATTCATTGTTGAGCATATGCATTTGGACATAATTACTGTTTACAAATAAATGAAATGAAAAGAAGAAATTACTGATAGGTTGAAAGGATAGGGAAATATCTATAGACTATTCCATAAGTAATCCCCTGCAGTACGTCGTTTAAATCCCCAGCGGAACAAAGCTTCAAATTATTGATCCCCGGTAGAAATCATCAAATTTCTCAAGATCTCCCAATAAGATTTTACAAGCAGTACATGGTATTTCCCTTACAACAGAGTTTATTTCTCTCGGCAGAAACTCATCAATACTTCGACTTCGAGACATAAAGACTCACATATCCTCAGCAACAGTCAGGTATTTTTATTTTTCCTAATCCAACAGCAATGCAGCAGATTAGGTCACATACGCATACATTACATCCTTATATCATAAACATTGATAAAGCAAATGCATCACATCATACATTTCATGCAACATGACTTTGCATTTTAGCTAACATTTTACCCTTTTCAGGATAAGATTAACAGCTACCATTAACAATATTCAAAGCTTGATACAGTTCAGATACGCTCCAGACACGGATGCCATCCTGATACTCATTTAGATTCAATTTTCAGTTACAGTTCAGATACGCTCCAAACGTGGATGCCATTCTGATGCTCGTTCAGATTCAATTTTCAGTTACAGTTCAGATATGCTCCAAACAAGGATGCCATCCTGATACTCATTCAGACTCAACTTTCAGATACAATTCAGATACGCTCTAGACACGGACGCCATTCTGATACTCGTTCAGAGTTAACTTTCAGATGCAGTTCAGATACGCTCCAGACACGGATGCCATTCTGATACTCATTCAGATTCAATTTTCAGTTACAGTTCAGATATGCTCCAGACACGGATGCCATTATGATACTCGTTCAGATTCAATTTTCAGTTACAGTTCAGATACGCTCCAGACACGAATGCCATTCTGATACTCGTTCAGATTCAACTTTCAGATACAGTTAAGATACGCTTCAGACACGGATTCCATCCTGATACTCATTCAGATTCAAACTCAAGACGTAGTACAGATACGCTCCAGACACGGATTCCATTCTAATACTTAATCAAAGCCTCTTCCATATACAATACAGATACGCTCCAAACACGGACGCCATTCTAGTATTCATTCTTTCAGCTTATAAAATATCAATTTAACAATCACTCTTGGATGGCATCTTTAAGCCCATCTCCCAGGCTTTCTATCACCTCTCCAAATGGCATCTATAAGCCCATTCCTTTTATCGTCGCACCGCAGAGTGCAAATTTCTGGGCACTCTAGTGTCCAATCATCTTCCACCTTTGAGTCACGAATGGCAAAACTCGCCAGTCTAACTCTTCAGGTTTAAGAAGATTGAACAGGGGCAGTTGTTGTACCCCAAAATTTTCCCTCTCACTTATCAAGGATTTTCTCACAAGATCTCTTGGACTCAAAACTGCATTAGGGTTTGACCAGCTCAAGACACCTCCTCATGTACTGATGACCAAAATTAGGGTTTGAGTTTGCACAAGGATTTTTGGACTATCAATTCTTCATATGAATTACAAGTACAATTATGGACCCCAAGATTATTCATGTCAAGTTTCAAGCCTTGGATAACATTTTTGATCAGTCAATTGAACAGTTGACCTAAAAAAATCAGTTATATTAGGGGAAAAGTCAACCATGGACAATTTACAGTCAAACATCATAATTTTTTATCCACATCAACATCTTAGACTCATATGTATCATTTGATCAAGTTTGGACCATAATTCCTCAAGAAATTTGATCAAATCATCAAAAGGGCAAAATGGTCAAAATTAGGGTTTTGACTGAGAAAAGGCAATTTCTGATTTTTGACCTAGAAAATGATCAATTGGTTTGAAGTATGATTTCAAGAGTTCAATTGCATCATCTTGACCCAATAACATGATTCAAAACATTACAAATCCATTGGATTGACAGATGAATTTTTCAGTCAACTGATCAAAAGTCAACTATACACTGAAAAGTCAAACTTTGACTTTTTGGTCAAAGTCAAGTGCCAAAGATCATAATTCATCAAAACATGTCAAAATGTGAAACTTGTTCATAAAAATATCAAGGATTTAAGATTTTGATTTGAAAAGTTCAAAAATTTTAACTTAGAAATCTTTCTAAGTATAGAAAATTTCTTATTTTTTCTCAACTTTAAGTCAAATTTTCACCATGATGCAAGATGATTCAAAGGAAACTTCCAAAATGAAAGTTGTATATATCCATGAAATCTACAACTTTGCTTCATATAATTTCTCCTAAAAATTATTGGATCTCAAGATACAAATTTTTGAATACATGCTCATGAACTAAAATAACTTAATAAAATTTTGCCCTAGTTAGGCAGATTTTTGACCTAACTTCATGTCATTTTTTCACATAGTTACAAAGGGAATTTTCAAATACAATTCAAAGATTAGTTGTAGGGAACATTGCAAGCTTTCCAAAATGTCAAATAACTCCTTGAGATCATTCTTGAGTAGGGAGAATCGAAGAGATGAAGTTGGTAATTTGCCACTTTGATTTCAAGCCATTTCATGATGAACAAAAATTCAAATCCAAGCCTAGGTTGCATAATCTTTGCTTTGCAGGCCTCAAATTTGTTTCTCACTCCATAATTAAATGTTTACACAACTGATAGAGCTTTAATCCAAGCACTTGAGCCTTTATCCAAGTTACAATTCCATTTTTGGCACAAAGTTGCCATTTCCATTTTGATAAAGTAATACTTTTGCAATTTTCAACTTCTTGAGCATCTCAATTGCTTTCTCTGAACACAAGCAAAGTCAAAACCAAAAGCAATTTTCCTGAAGCCTCTACAAACTTAGATCAGGCTTGTACCACACTTAGAGACTTGTCTCCTCACTTTTCTTCAAAAGAAAGTTATAGAGCCAAAAGGCTATAACTCAAAAACCTGGAGTGGAGTTGATCTGGAACCTTTTCCATACATATACACAAATTTATTGAAACATAACAGAAGAAGGCTAAGACTCAGAAACACTCCCAAACACTTTGCCATTGAAAATCTGCCATAGCTTGACAGTTTTGAACCTTACTCAGTCATCTCCAAATCCACTCGTGCGTTTTGAGTTTTAACCACCTAAACACTTAATATGCTTCATATCTAAGTGATCCAGACCCATGTTCCCTCACTGTAACTCCTCCTCCTCCATCCACCATTTTCAAATATCAAGCTTGCAGGTTGACTTGAGTAGGGAGATTCAGGGACTTTCAAGACAAAGTAAGAATTGGAATACACTCAGGGAGGTCCAGGCAAGCTAAACAGATCCTTAGGCCTTCTCAAAACTTGCTCAAACTCCATTCACGATCCCAGCTAAAAGAGGTAAAAACTCAAACTTCTATCTCTTCATACAAGCATCATTTGGTCCTGATTTGTGAAAGAAAAATGTAGATATCCTTGCCCTGAAGCTAACCATGTTCATAGTTTTCATTTATATTAACTGTGTATAGAGAATTTTGGATTTGAACCTTCTGTAAAAATTAGGTTTCAAATTAGGGCAAGTGAAATTAGCTTTGATCTTTGACTTTTAGTTTACATAAATTATATGGTTGAACTCGTGGGAAGAAACACCATAATTTTCATGTTTGAACTTTCCATTTTTATGGAGAAATGAAGAAGATACAGGTGATCCGGCTATGGCTCAAGGTTGAAGATGAAGTTGCCTTCAAGGGGCATTTTCTAATATATATTTATGATTGTGTTTATATAAACGGATGTACAGCCACCCTAGTGGTAAGGCAGCACGCAAAAATGCTATAGGCCACGGGTTCGAGCCTTAGCGCGCTGCCTTTTGCAATTTTCTCACATTTGTTCCTTTTCTTGTCCCTTTGCAGCGCTTGGCCTCTCATTCTTGGGCCTTTTGTTTTTCTTTGCTAATTTTCTACCTCCAGTTTACTCATGATACCCCTGGCCCAATATATTTTTATTATTCATTTTATTTTCATTTTTATTCTACTAAATATATTTTTCTTAATATTAAAAATCATAAAAAATATAAAAATGATAGATTTATATTTTAGCTTATTTTATTTTATTTTTCTCATGTAAAATATTTTTATTTAGTTATATATTGTCTATTTTCATTAAAAGACTTTGTAAATTAAATTATAACTAGTTTAATATTTATTTTTTCTTTATACACATTAAATATTTATTTTAATATAAAAGGACCAAAATACCTCATAATACCATGTATTATTTTCAAGACAAAAAAATACAAAAAATACTTACTTTTTCTCAAAGAAATTTATTTTCTTTTAATCAAATAGAATTAGGATTTATTCAAAAATCTTTTCTAAAAATAATTTCTTTTCTTAATTGATTTAAGTTAATCTTGATTTATTTATTAGGTTTAGGTTAAAACTTTTTTCATATAAAAAACCCAAACAAAAATCTTCTTTGCATTTACATACCTTTGTATATTTAATTCATCTTGTATATTATTTATTCCAATATTTGTATATATTCAATTTGGTTGTAATAGATTAATTGGGTTTATATTATTGCAATCACCATTCATAAATTGTATACCCCTCCCACAAATGTTGTAATAGCGTAGTAACTTTAAATTTCGCAATTTATCGCTTTTACATAACATGCTAGTAACTAGGGTTTGCATGGCAAGATAAAACCAATCAAATAGAAAACCTTAATCCAAGACAAAATCAAGCATGAAAATGACACACTTGCACACAAGCACCCCTAGGGTTACCTCACTTGGTTTCCTTATACAAAAATGGTCATATTACGCATGTAAGGTGTCTTAGAAAAAACAAACAAATACAAGACCATAGACCCTCGATGACGCTATTCAAAGTTGCCTTACAAAGAATGATCTTAGTCCCTCAAAATGATTGCTAAGATAACTTGAAATATTGCTAATCATGGTTATACGATGACCCACACCCGTCCCGTTTATATCCAAAGATAGGGTTGCTTACCAAATCAATGGTAAGACAACAATGTCAAAGGAAAATAAAATGAACAAGAAATACATTTGAGTAGGTAGATTACTTTTAGATACTTGCTCCATTTCAAAACAAATATCCTTGCTATTTTCAACAAAAAAAAAAACACACACATTTCCAAACATCTTACAAAATTGAAAACATTTTCAAAAAAGATCAACATCTTTGTACATTCTTACGAACGAGAATCATTACAAAGATTGCCTAAAAAATGGCCTCTTTTACAAAATACTTTCAAAACCATACAAAGCATAATTACAAACAAAAGCAAGTGATCTAGCAAGTAACTCAGCCCATGGAAAACCATGGATGAAAAGGGTGTTAATACCTTCCCTTTTCATAATCTACCCCCCTAACTCAAGAAACAATCTCAAAGGTCTTTCCTGTGCTTTTTCACCTTTCCATTTTGGATAAAAGAAAAGTCGGTGGTGACTCTTGCTAACTGCAACATTTGCGATCAAATGCAAAACAATCAAGTCAGTTCTTCCACCGCATCACAGAAGCTTTTTGGGATTAGATGGTTATTATAGAAGGTTTGTCGAAGGTTTTTCAAAGTTTTCACTTTCGTTGACTAAGTTGAATTGTAAAGGTAGAGCTTTTGTGTGGGATGTTTAATGCGAAGAAAGTTTTATAGAATTAAAGAAGAGATTAACGTCAGTTCCGATTTTAATGTTACCTAATCCAGGAGAACCTTTCATGGTATATTGTGATGCTTCTAAGATGGGTTTAGGAGGTGTGCTTATGCAGAATGATAAGGTAGTTGCTTATGCGCCAAGGCAGTTGAGGACTCATGAGAAGAACTATCCTACGCATGATTTAGAGCTTGCTGCTGTTGTTTTTGTGTTGAAGGTTTGGAGGCATTATCTTTATGGTTCTAGATTTGAAGTGTTTAGTGACCATAAGAGCTTAAAGTATTTATTTGACCAGAAGGAGTTGAATATGAGGCAACGGAGATGGTTGGAATTGTTGAAGGATTATGATTTCGATTTGAATTGTCATCCAGGAAAAGTGAATATGGTAGATGATGCGTTGAGTCAAAAGACTTTACATATGTCGTTAATGATGGTTAAAGAGTTGGAATTAATTGAACAGTTTAGAGATATGAGCTTAGTTTGCAAGGTGACACCGCGGAGTGTTATGTTAGGCATGTCGAAGATTAATAATGAATTTCTAAATAGTATCAGAGAAGCTCAGAAGTTGGATGTGAAACTGTTAGATTCGATGGTTGGGATCAATCAGTCTGAGAATAATGATTTTAAGTTAGATGCACAAGATGTGTTGAGATTTCATAATCAGATTTGTATTCCTGATAATGCTGAGATGAAGAAAGTGATACTTGAAGAGAGTCATAGAAGTAAGTTGAGTATTCATCCAGGAGATACAAAGATGTATTAGGATTTTAAGAATTTGTTTTGGTGGCCTAGAATGAAGAGTGATGTGGCTCGGTTTATTTATGTGTGTTTGACTTGTCAGAAGTCGAAAGTTGAACATCAAAAGCCTGCAGGGTTGATTCAACGGTTAGAAGTTCCAGAATGGAAATGGGATAGCATTTCGATGGACTTTGTGACGGGGTTACCTAATACTTTACGAGGACATGATTCGATTTGGGTGATTGTTGATAGGCTTACGAAGTCGGCTCATTTTATTCCTATTAACATCAGTTTTCCAGTGTCGAAGTTGGCTGAGATTTACATTAGTGTGATTGTGAAGCTGCATGGTGTTCCTTTGTGCATTGTGTCAGATAGAGATCCAAGGTTTACTTCTGATTTTTGGAAGAGTTTGCAAGAAGCGTTGGGTTCTAAGTTGAGGTTAAGTTCGGCGTATCATCCTCAGACAGATGGTCAGACTGAACGGACTATTCAATCGTTGGAAGATTTGTTGAGGGCATGTGTTCTTGAGTAGGGAGGTTCGTGGGATACTTACCTTATGTTGATAAAGTTCACTTATAATAACAGTTACCATTCCAGTATTGGGATGGCACCTTTTGAAGCGTTGTATGGTTGAAGATGTAGAACTCCTATATGTTGGCATGAATCTGGAGAAAGTGTAGTACTTGGACCTGAACTTGTTCGTGTGACTACTGAGAAGGTGAAGTTGATTTGAGAAAAGATGAAAGCTTCCCAAATTAGACAGAAAAGCTATCATGACAAGCAAAGGAAAGATTTAGAATTTCAAGCGGGTGACCATGTGTTTTTGAGAGTTACACCTGTGACTGGTGTTGGGCGAGCATTGAAGTCTAAGAAGCTCACTTCTCGTTTTATTGATCCATATCAGATTTCGGAGAGAGTTGGGAGTGTTGATTATAGAGTGGCTTTACCGCCTAATCTTTTGAATTTGCATGATGTGTTTCATGTGTCACAACTCCGAAAGTATATTTCAGATCCATCTCATGTGATTCATATGGATGATGTGCAAGTACGGGATAGCTTTACTATGGAGACGATGCATGTACGAATCGCGGATCGTGAAATTAAGACTCTAAGGGGGAAAGATATTGCTTTGGTTAAAGTGGTTTGGCTAGGAGCCGTCGGAGAAAGCATGACTTGGGAGTTGGAAAGCAAGATACGGGACTCTTATCCTGAGTTGTTTAATTAAGGTAAATTTTCGAGGACGAAAATATTCTAAGTGGGAGAGAGTTGTAACGCCAGTAATTTAATTAATTATTTAGTTAAATTATTTTTGGATTATTTGTGAAGTTGTGTCATGATGATAGTTGATGTGTGTTGCTATTGAATTTATTTATTCTATTAAGTTGTGGAATAATATTAGAATAATAATATTATTTGATGTGGACTTATTTTAAGGATTAGAAGTAGTAGAAAGGGGGTGTAGGAGTTTTAAGCCCATTAAGACATAATGAGAATTATAGGGTTATTATATTAGTTATTTAGAATTAATAAGGAAAAGAATTAGCAGTAAGAAGACAAGGAAATAAGGGTTGGAAGAGAACGTGAAAGTTGCATAAAAGAAGGAAAATAGCCAGAACAGAATTCAACCGAAAAAGTAATAGAGAAACCTTCAATCCAAGGTAAGGGTGGGGTTCTGACTCTATAATAGGGTTTATGATGAGTAGTATATGGTATTGGATTTGAAAAGTTGTTTTGTTTATGATTGAAATATATATATATATATTGTTGTTTGATGAGGATCAATGATTTGGAGATGAATAATGATGCCCTAATGTTGTATAATTGATGTAGAAACATAGGATTATTATAATTGATGATTAATTATGATTAGGGGATGTTTTTAGGGCCTAAGGCAGGGAAATTGCAGTGAAATCGCAGAAAATATTCATGACTGAACAGTATGAGTCGACCTGAAAGTCCATGCGTCGATACATGCAGGTTTTTGGACTCAGGATGAATCGATACATATGACTATTCATCGATACATGAAGTGTTGCAGACTCAGTATGAGTCGACACAAGAGGATTACATGTCGAATCGTGCAGGATTTCAGCCCAGTACGCGTCGACTCAAAGAAGTATGCGTCGACTCATGTAGTCTGATTTTTTTTGACAGATTTGTTTCTAAAGGTCGTAACTTGAGTTTCCAGACTCCGTTTGAGGTGCCGTTTGAAACGTTGGATAGCTAACGCGACGGAATTCATTCTTAAGGATTAAAATGAAGGATAAGAAGAATAATCCTAGTACCTAAATTAGGATTAGAGTTAGCTTCCCGTGATAATCGCTATGATGATTTTATGAAGTATGATGAGGATAAGATGATTATAAATTATTGCTTGGTTCATAACAATAAGATTAATGATGATAATGATGTAGTATCACAGAATAATAATATGTACAGGTTTGGTAATTAGAGATAAGTCTTATACGATTAATTAATTATGGGCATTATCTTGTTGTAGGCATATGGCCAACGTTGATGGATTATCGGTCTGTCATTGTATTGTTGTTATGGCTGAGTTGCTGTGGAATTACGTTGATGAATTTTGTTGATGAATTTTGTTGATGAATTACGTTGATGAATTATGTTGATGAATTATGTTGATGAATTATGTTGATGAATGATGTTGAGATGCCTCTAATAATTGGCATCTATTAAGATGTAGGCTTCTGGCCAACGATGATGTTATTTTGAGATGTTGTTAATTGTGGTTGTTATTACTACATTCATGATTGTGTCGCATACATTTCATATCAAGATGGAGTTGATGCTCATTAAGATGGCATGTATTGGAGAATATTAAGATGAAGGCTTATGCCTTGTTGATGCCTCTATTTATTGGCAATTATTTGAGATGGGATTCTGCTCCAATGGTACCACATGTATTTACATAGTATTGAGTCGCATGATATGATTGCATAAAGAATATGTGTATTGATGCGGTAAATGTGTATGTTATTGGTATTCTGTTGCAATTATTATTGTTTATAAGATGTGAAGTAGTGATATTATATGATCTAATCTAATATATTATTTATCATACGTTTTATTATATTGTTAGATATCTCACCCCTTCTGTTTGAATGTTACCCTTACGTTGGTAACGTGGAGGTAATCCAGAGTTTAGGCGGTATACCTTCGGTAGTTCAAGTCAGTATCATTGCTCTGATATGTAACACTCGTGGGGATGAATGCTTGTTGCTTTTGATTATTGATTACTTCAGTTGTTGAACTTTAATTTGATTGCTTCTAAGTATGTGTTATTTTGAAGTTGTTGTAACGATGGACAAAGATGTTATTATGATTCCGCTGCGTAGTTGTTCAAGTTGTTGAATTAAGAAATTAAATTATTTTGTGTTGGTTCATCCGAAGTTTTAATGTGTTATGTATCCATGTTGAATGCAATGGTTTTTAAGTTGAATTTGTGGCATCCTGATTTAGTTGTATGAATTTTATAACTCTGGTTTACGTTTATAATTGTCGGGTAGAATTGTGGTGTTACAACAACAGCTTCCCTTTGGTAGCAAAACCTGATTATTGGCCTGCATATGATGGTAAAATAGTATGGCACAATGACCAAATGTGAAGGAATAAAAAGGGTCGTCCCAAAAGCAAGCGCATCACAACTGAAATGGACTCCCTTGACAAGCTTGAAAGGAAGTGTGGTTTATGTCGTTAGGTCGAACACAATCGCAAAAACTGTTCGACTCGGGCTACTAGCTCAACCACATAAAAATTGTATTACAAAACATCTTTACTTTTTTAAGTTATAAACATTATAGTTTTTCATTAAGAGCATTTGTTACAACAAATCTTGCGCAAACAACACACAAAACACGATAGAATGTCTACGAAGTTACAACCGTTAAAACAATTTCATCTGACCCATGCATCATCAATATTACGTCGCTGTCTATTTTGACTTCCTCCAACCAAAAATTAGGTCTTCCTGTTGCAAGTGAGTTGGTTGTTCTTCTTCGCTGGATCCTTCTAATTTGTTCCCCATCCTCGATGTCTCCCTCTAGCCATCGCATCAACTCTCTCTTCAGACGCTCCATGAAGTGAATGTGCCAAAATTTCATTTTCATCGGAGGTTTCGTGGCTGAGAAAATAATGTAACCACCTCTGGTAAAAATCATGGGAGATGTCATGACGCAAATAATAGAGAAAAAATAAGAAGACAGTGCAAGAAAGTATGAAGAATGACGGAGAAACGGGGGACTTATTTATAAAAAATGCATTTTGCCTTAGGAGCCAAGTGAGATGGTGCCTCCTCTCACTTTTAGAGTGCATGCGCCAAGTGAGATGGGGCCTAGGGCAAATGGGTCAGTGCATGCGCCATCTCACTTGGCTCCTCCTTTGTGAAATTTTTTAAAACATGATTATTTGTATAATTTTCTCTGAAACATGATTATTTACGGGAAAAAATTTCAATATCTGATTATTACAAAAAAAAATTAAAATATAAATTCACGAAGAAAAATGGAGAGCACACGTGTTTTATCCAATTAAAAGAAATTTATAAAGAGCATTAAAAAAGTATTCTTGTGTTCTCTTAATTAAATAGTTCTTGTATACTCCCTTCGATCCAGTTCTATATTATAAAAATTATTTTTTAGATTTATTAAATATTTAATATATATAACCTATATATAGATTAAATATATTAAATATTTAATTAATCTAAAAAATAATTTTTAATTATAATATAACAAAAGTAGTATGTTTTAGAACAATTAAGGTTCAAAATGTAACACATTATCATATTATAAAAAAAAATGTCTCGTTCTATTTTCTTTTTTAAATTTAATACTACATTTGTTTATGTTAATAAGAGACGAATTACATTTTAAAATAATTGAATAAAGATAATATGATTTGTTATTATATTTAAAAAGTTGTCTATTAATCTATCTCTAAGTCGGTTAAAATACTTAGAGATAAAAGAAATATTAGCATCACACTATTTCTTATTAACTTAAATTTATATGAAACTTATAAATTTATGTTGGTTTCACATAATTTTTTAAAAAACAAAGTCTCGTATTATAAAAAGAAAATAAAATACAAAAATGAGTGAGAGTATAAAAAAAGTAACTTTTAATATTCAAAGGTAAAGTGTTACGTTTCACGTGATTTAATAGTATATATTTTAAAGTTAATATGTCCCGTTGTAATTTCAACTAAACACAAATACACACTTTACCTGCGGAAATAATCCGCAATTATTCCTGCGGACTTTCCTGAAATTTTATAAATAAAAGAAATTTACTGCGGAAATTATATTTTGAATTAAAAATAATACTATATTACAAAATCTGTAGGTAATTCCGCAGGAAATATTTCTGCGGATTTTGCTGCAAAATTCTTTTTTACTAAATTTTAATGTTTTTTTAAATTATAAAATAATATAAAATGTTTTTTTAAATATCAAAAAAAAATATTTTTTTTATATTTTATAAAATAAAAGATAAGAAAATATTGATATATTTATGTTATAGAATGTCTAAATTAAATTTTTGATTAATAAAAACAAATAATTGAGATATTAAAAAATATATTAGTTTTACTTAATAATTTTTTTTTCTATTTTTGTAAATATTGAAAATATAAACTTATATATAATATAACACGGTATGTAATTCTTCAATTGTATTTTAATAATAGTTACAATTTTTGTAAAATAATATAAAAATATATATAAAATTTGTTCACATTCATCAAATTAAAAGGTCATTGTTAGCATACTCTTTAAGAATTCTAAATTAAAAAATATTTCTTTAAAAATTAATTATAATATTTAATACAAGTATTTTAATAAAAATATCCTTTTAATTTTTTTAAAAAAGTATTTCAATTTATAATACATTAAATACAAATATTTCAAAACAAAATAACATATTTAAGGAATACCTCATAAACATTCATTAGTATTTTAAATTAAATGGCCCAAAGGTTAGAGAGACTAACTAAATATCAACTAAAATAAAATAATAATTAAGATAAATTTTATTTTTAATTTATGATCGTATCTGACTAGAATGGACCGTTAGAGCTTACATCGAGCAGAATTTGAGAGTGAGGTGGGGGGTATCTGCAAGACACTCTGATGCTAAAGTGGGATTCAGAATGAGCAAGCAAGTAAGAGAGTGAGAAATGTTCAATACCTGACCCTCTCAAAAGAGAGGGTATTTATAGCCCTCAGTGCTGGGTCAAGGTCTCCTCATTGGGCTGGTCAAGCAGGCCCAAAGTGGAGACTCTCAGGTCCTACGTGAGTAGTGGAGACCCACGCGTGGTCCCCCACCTAGATGACTTCCTCCGAAAGTTTATGAGGATATGGATGAGGTCTTTCCAGGGCCACGAAGACTCCGCGATATTCTGAGACGTTGATAGTCAGCCCTACGAGGAGGATACTCGTGAGGTGCTTTTGCTCGTCGTGGATGCTCCCGCCAGACGCGAGGTCGTGTGAGGGGATCAGTTCTGGTCGGGGAGAGGATCGGAGGGTGACCTCAAGGTCCTCCTGACCGACGATGATCTTCCTAAGACTGATCGGGTCTGTCCCTATGTGGTGAGGTTGCCTCCTTGCAGGGAATGGGAGTTGCTGCCCGACGAAGTCAAGGGCAGAATTGGCCAGTATGCCTTGACCGACATAATTGGGTTGGCCTCGCATCGAGTTGGGCCAAGGGCAGGCCCAATCCAGAATAGGAGCCCCCGAAGTCGTTGCTCCTGATGAAGGAGTTATGACTTAAGTCCAACTTTTCTTTTACGAGGTGCGCTACTCGACGAGGATCTTTTATTGTGTTGATGGAGAAAGTCGTCGATATATGGGTTTACCCGAGCAGCGTTCGAGATGGACTCGAGATGCGAGCATTCTAGTCGCGGGGAGGAGAAACCTGCAGGGTGTTGGCACATGGTGTGGCCTTTTAGATTGTAATGATGGCCTAGGGAGTAGGGGTCATTATTAGCTGAGCGTGTAGGTGTCGAGGAGAAAGGTGGTTGTTGAGCTGCCCGATGCGATGTTTCCCATTCCACGTCAGCTCTATATATTGTGCCCCAAGGCCCATTATTCACGTTTACATTCTCGCGCTCTTCACTCTCCCTATCGCCTACATCGTGCTGTTTCCTTCCACTGCCAACGCCGTCGCAGAATCCGCCGCGTGTTTTTCTTCTACCTTCGTTATTCTTCATCTACTGTTGTCCAAGTAAGTATTTTTCATGATACTCTTTGTTTAGATTGGCTTTGATGATATTTTAGTTGTAGAATTTCACAATTGGGGGGTTCTGCTCGGGGAATTCATTTATTTATGCGTACTATTCGTGATTGAGCCCGTGAAATTCATCTTTTCCCTAGCACTTAGATGAATTTACCATGTAGTCTTCATATATCCCCGCGAAATTTATGAATTTTGCACAAGAAATTTGTGTGGTCCCCAGCGAATTCATGAGCTTGGCCGGAAAATTCCTTACTTTATTCGTTGTATTTTTCCTGTGTTCGGGGTATTCATGAAAATAAGTGTTCGTCGTTATAACCGTTGTGTAGTCTTATAAGACTAGCATGATTTTTGTGCCCTGATCGAGGACCGAGTATTACCCCTTCTACAGGAGTGACTATCGACTTGGTTTGGGAGCCACATAACCCTTTCACCTGCGTCATGGAAGGATGGATTTGGATTTGCTGTCGAATTTACTGATTTCCTCTACTTTATATGAAATGGCCGACACTTCTGAATCGTCCGAGCACGTGGACACCAAAGAGACCAGTGTAGTCGAGGAGGGTGTCAACTTGGTTGACACAGTTGACGATCCTGCATTGGCTTGGGTCGGTGCAGAGCCTCGAGGAATAGCCTCGATATACAGTTATAGTAGGAGGCATGCTTATACTATCATCGAGCATGGCGGTAATCAGGAAAGTTTCCAAAGGAACTTCGCGATCTTCACTTGAACTTAACACCCTCTCGGCTTCACCCCAACGCCATTGCCTTCATCCAGGCATTTAAGATTACTTGTCAGTTCTTAAGGACCAGGGCGACCATTCCCATGTTCTTCGGGTTTTTCATCTTCAACGGCAGTCCCGGGGTGGGAAACATAGTTGGATCTCCCTCAAACAGTTGAAGAGGCTATCCAGGATGTACATGGACTCCGCCTGCGACTTTAAAGACATATGGTATGTCGTGCGATCTATTTCTCAGGCTGTTATGGACGTCGTGTTTGACCCGGCTCCCGTCGTGTATGAAGACGCTAAACCGTGTTATGATGCGAATGGTGAGCAAGAGATGGGGCAAATATCGAAGTTTTCCATCCATTGGTGTTCGGGCCATTATGATCATGGTCCCGAGCATTATCATACTCCCGCCGATGATATAAGTGCTGAGGACGAAGAGGCCTATGGTGTCCTTAATCGTTTTGTCGACGAGTTCTTTCCTGCCAGGTGGCTCACGAGGGAAGGACATGACATCCTCGATGAAGATGGTGAGCTGACGTTCGAAGCACGCCCGATCAACACCAAGGCGCTCGTCGAGTGTCATTCTTACAGGGAAGTCGTGAATCTCTTAGGTTTATGGTCGCTTGATTTTACTATATTTTTACTTCTTGACTCGACTTCTTTTGTTTTCCCATCAAGGCTGACCCGAGGATACCGTTTTTGTCTTTGCATGTAACATGGCAGAGCACCGCGAGAGATTATTGAAACTGACCCAAGAGAAAAAAATCCATAAGAGGTTGGTGAAGCCGCACCAGGCTACACGCATAGGTTCAGTTTCTGAACTGGTCAAGGAGGGATCAAGTGGGTCGTCGGGCACCCGCGGTGCTGATCAGCAAGTTGTTGTGCTGAGCAAGAAAAGGAGTCGCCCAGAAGGTGAGCTCACCAATGTGACTGAGGGAGGGACGACTTCCCGAGCCTTCAACCTACCACCCTGCTTCGTGGAGAAGGATTTCTTCGAGGGCTTTCCTCTGACTGTGTCTGACAATGAGTCTGACATCCTCAGGCGACTCGACGAAGAGGGTCGAAGGAAGCATTTGGCTTCCAATATGGTCGAGATAATGAAGGTGGCAGAAATGGTTGTTGTCCTTGCGGGAGAAGGAGACAACTCTTCTGTTTGGATCAAGGAACTAGAGTCGGAGAAAGCGATTGTTCAAGCGAAGACACAGAAATTAAAGACCGACCTCAAACGAAGCGAGGAGATGTTTTGGGAGCAGGCCGATGCGCTGGCGGGGAGAAAGAGAGAGCTGAAAAAGCCCTTGAGGAAAAGGATTGTCTCCTGCTCGACAAAGAACTGTGGGAGAGCGAAAGGGAACGGATGGAGAGGGAAGTCACTGACCTGAAGGCTGCCATGATGCCCGTGGAGGGCGAACCCGAGGGGGTAACTGATTTGCGCACTCGTGCCGATTTTATTGCTCAGATTCAAATCCTCGAGTCTGACTGTGTCGATGCTTTGGCATACGGCTTCGAGGTTGCCGCGAACCAGTTGTCCATGTTGAACCCAAGGCTCAACACAGAAGGAACCGGTGTTCTATCTTAGGTGATTGATGGTCGGGTGGTTCCTCCTCCTGACTCTCCCGAGGTCGAAGTGGACACTACGAGGAGTGATTAACATTTTTTAGATAACTTAGCTATTTGTATTTGGGCTTGCGTGCCTGTAATTTTTTGTAACATTCAGACATCGTCGGCTCTAGCGGCCGGCATTTACAAATTCTCTACTTTGCTTCAATACCTTTATGTTTTTGCTGATGCTTGCTTATTTTTTGCTCGTCTTTGTTTTTGACTTATTTATTCAATGAATATTTGTATATTCCATATGGAGATGTATGTTCGACCTTTATTATGGTTGATACAAGTTCGTTTTTTTCCATATTATGGAGACGTATGCTGGACCCTCATATTGTTTGGCACGTGTTGGGATGTGTCGAGGAGGCGGAGTAGGGATCCACAGAACGAGTGTAAGATCGTGGTTGGGATCTTAAACTCGTGGCGTGAACTGCCCATCGTGAGCTGGGTGTTCTGCCATGTTGGGTACTTCGACAATAGAGCTCGATTGAGGTGTCCCTGTCAGGCTAAGATCTTGCTTGTGAAATGAACAAAATCTAGCCTTTTGCTGATGTTTGAAGGCCATGTTCGTACCTAGACACGCCTACATGGTCGAGCTCGTCCCCTCGTCGATTAGAGGGGATCAGTCGACTGATAATGCCCATAACAGGTGAAGAACTTAGTTATAGTATTGTTTTAGCTTCGCAGCATTCCAGGGTCGAGGTAGTGGTTCTCCGTTTAATTGTTCGAGGTAATATGCTCTGGTTCCAGTAGCTCCTTGGACACAGTACGACCCCTCCCAGTTTGCGGTCAGCTTCCATTCGCGGGCATCCTTCTGGTTTCTTTGCAAGACTAGGCTGCTGACCTGAAATCCACATTTTATGACTTTGTTGTCATGGCGTAGGGCTACCTGTTGTTTAAGCATGGCCTCGCAAAGAGATGCTCCTGATCGCATTTCTTTGACCAGACTAGCTCATCTCTAAAGGCCTCGTCGTTCATCTCCTCATCGAGCGGTATTTCAGTTCGCCTGGATGGCTCCATGATTTCTACAACGATGAAGGCCTCGATGTCGTAGTTTAGTCGAAATGGTGTCTCGCCAGTCGTAGAATGGGGAGTTGTTCCATAAGCCCATAGGACGTTGTGTAGTTCCTCGACCTAACTCCTCTTGGCTTCGCCCAGCCTGCGTTTGAGTCCTCGCAAGATGACTCTACTCGTGGCCTCGGTCTGACCGTTAGTTTGGGGGTGTTTTACCAAGGTGAAATGCTTCTTGGTGCCTAGTCTGACGATGAAGTTTTGGAAACTTTGATCGGTGAACTGTGTCCCATTGTCGATGACGAGCGCCCGCGGTATACCAAATCGTGCAAGTACGTTTCACTTGTAGAAATGGAGGATGTTGTGCGAAGTGATTTTAGCCAGATCTTTGGCTTCTATCCATTTCGTGAAGTAGTCGAAGGCTAGAATAAGGAACTTGTTTTGATATGTTCCTTGCACGAAAGGTCCGAGGATATCCATTCCCCACCATGCGAATGACCATGGGGTGGATAAAGTTGTGAGCTCATATGGAGGTGCGAGGTGCATGTCCGCATGTTTTTTACACTTGTCACATTTCTTGACATGGTCCTTCGCGTTTTACTGCATGGTCGGCCAGTAATAGCCCGCTCGCAGGGCCTTCCTTGCCAGGGACCTCCCGTCCATGTGCTAGGAGTTGATTCCCTCGTGGATTTCCCGCAATATCTCGGGGATTACAAACTCTTTGACACATTTTAGGAGTGGGATGGAGAATCCCCGGTGGTAAATTTTGTGTTTGAGTACAACATACAAGCAGGCTCATCGTTTGGTTGCAACCGCCTCTCTTTGATCCACTTGGAGTTCCCCTTTTGTCAGGAAATTGAACGCTAGGGTCATCTAACATGAGCTGTCCCCAATGGCATTCACTTTGGGTGGCACAGTGGACCTTTCAACGCTCGGGCGAGAAAAGGATTCTTGTATGACAGATTTTTCCCCGCCTTTCTTCTTCGTGCTCGCGAGCTTTGAAAGTATGTCGGCCCGCGTGTTCTGTTTGTGTGGCACGTGCGTGATTTCTGCACTGTCAAACCTTTTCATATGTTCTCTGACCAAGTTTAAATATTCAATGAGGCTGTTTTTCTTAGTCTAGTATCCCCCTTGAACTTGAGATGCGACAAGTTGGGAATCAGCGAAAATGTGTATCTCTCGGGAACCCAGGTCCTCGGCCAGTCTTAACCCTAGGAGTAAGGCCTCGTATTCAACCTGATTTTTCGAGGTTGGAAAGAAAAGAGTGAGAGAGTGTTCGATCACGACACCTTCCTCTTTTTCGAGGAGGATTCCTGCTCCACTTCCTGACGAGTTATAAGCTCCGTCCACAAAGATGGCCCACTTGTGCTCCTTCCCTACGGGGGGGTCGTGAGTGGTCATCTCCACGACAAAGTCAACCAGGGCTTGGTCCTTGAGGGTCTTCCTGCTTTCGTACTAAATATCGAATTTCGAGAGCTTCAAGGACCATTTTAACATTTGACCTGCCATGTCTGGTCGACCTAGGAGTTGTCTTACGGGTTTGTATGTCCGTATGATGATTATGTGCGTCAGGAAGTAGTGTTGAACCCTTCTCGCCGCGTTGAGGAGGGTCAATTCCACCTTCTCGATTTGTTGGTACCTGACCTCGGGTACCTGAAGTGCTTTGCTCGTGAAATACACTGGCTTTTGTCCATCAAGGGTCTCGCGAATAAGGGCCGCACTCACGGCCTCGACGGAGATGGCTAAATACAAGAACAAGGTCTCCCCGTCTAATGGTCGTGATAGTACTGGCGGTTGCGAGAGGCTTTGCTTGAGGTTGAGGAGGGCATGCTCGCATTCTTCGATCCATTCGAAAGCTGCCTCTTTGCACAGAAGTTTGAAAAATGGAAGGGTGTGTTGAGCAGACTTCGCCACGAAATGGGAGAGCGAGTTGAGCATGTCGTTCAGGACTTGTATGTATTTTTTTGAATTAGGTATAGGGAGGTCGGAGAACGCCTGACATCTATCGGGGTTGACTTTAATTCCCTGTTCTGTTAGATAGAAACCGAGGAACTTTCCAGCCTTAACCCTGAAAGTGCATTTCTAGGGGTTGAACCTTATTCTACATTGTCTCACTTGGGCAAAGACCTTTCTGAGGTGGGCAGCATGGTCGGTGTCTGCTCGAGATTTGACGATCATGTCGTCCATATATACCTCGAGCATATCTCTGATCTCGTTGCGGAAGACTTTATTCATCATCCGTTGGTATGTCGCCCCTGCATTTTTCAGACCGAAGGGCATTACGTTGTAGTAATAATTTCCTGAGCTGGTCATGAAAGCGGTGTAGTGCTTGTCGCTCATCGCCATTGGAATTTGGTTGTAGCCCGAGTAGGCGTCCATAAAAGATAGAACTTTTTAGTCGGCCGAGTTCACGACCAACATGTCAATATTAGGCAAGGGGAATGCATCTTTGGGGCATGCCCGATTAAGATCGGTATAGTCAACACACATACACCATTTTCCATTATTCTTTTTAACTAATACAACATTTCACAACCAGGTTGAATACCTGGCCTCGGAAATAAAATTTGCCTCTAGGAGGTCTTTTACAGCATTTTCAGCAGCCTCTGCTTTCTCGGGAGACTGTCTACGTCTATGTTGTACTATTGCCCTAGCGGCTGGATCAATGGTCAGTTGGTGGCAGGCGACCTCAGGGTCGAGATCGGGCATCTCCGTAGCACTCCATGCGAACAGATCTGTATTCTCCCTCAAGAAAGTTTGATATGCTTCCTCTCCAGGTCGGGGATTCCGGCGTCAATCTGCATGCCTTTGTGAGGGTCTTCGCCGAGGAGGACGAGCTCAAAGTCTCCATCCGAGATTGGTCGGAGGAATCCCTTCTTGTCGTTCGGTGCTTCATCCTGGTCGAAGCGGGTGTCCAGTGAAATGGCATCGACCTTTGGAGGAGCCCTTTGTTCCTCTGTCTTGACGAGATGTGGTTCTGGTCGTGCAGTAGTGGCTCTCTTGGAGGGTCGTGCTCCAGTGTCGACCGTACTCTGTCCCTTTGACGCTGCATTGAAACATCTTCGGGAAGCTGCGAGGTCGCCTTGGATGGTGGCGACGCATCCTCTCTTCGTGTAGAATTTCATCTTCAGATGGACGGTGGAGGGAACATCGATCAATTCCTCCAATGTTGGTTTCCCTAGAATACAGATGTAGAGAGACGGGCAGTCGAAGAGCAGAAACCTCACCTTGACTTGCCTGGTGGCGGTCTCCTCGTCGAAGGTGACTAAGAGCTCCACGTACCCCCACGGTTTGAAGGTCAAGCCGTTAAAGCCCTGCAGGTCGGACCCCACGTATGGTGAAAGGTGGGTGTCGTCGAGCTGTAGGGTTCGGAAGAGTTGGGTATACATTACGTCGACGGAACTCTCTTCATCGACTAAGACGCCATGAACGTCAAAATTAGCCATCCTCACCCTAACCAGAAGAGGGATGCTTGAGTTAGGGGCCCCTCCAAGCAATTCTTCGAGGTAGAATATGATCGGCTCCAATCTGCCCTTGACCCTCTCAAATGTCACTGTTTGCAGCGGGGGGGTCGAATAGTTTGTCTAATTTCCTCTTTTCAAAGTTTATAGTTATGTCGTTGAACCCCCTGCCATTTATGACCATGGCGAAGGGGAATCTTTCTCACCTACTGTGCATGGACAAAGGTTCTTCGGTGTCGTCGGGGACGTAGAAGTCCTCTGATCTCGTAACAGAGAATGTTGTCTGGATGGGGACCGTCTCCTCTGATGGTCAGCCATCCTCCTCACTCTCCTTTGTGTCGTGCGTATCTCGACGAGGGGCGTCTCCGCGCTGATATTACCTGAGTCTTCCCCCTTTAATGAGGGTCTCTATAGCATCTTTGAGATGGACACAATCTTCAGTTACGTGTCCATGACTTCATGATACTGGAAGTATTTGCTCCGATTAGCCCCGGGCTTAGCAGGAGCAGAGCGAGGACGTCTGACGCCACCGTCCTTGAAATCAGTATTAGCACACTCTTCCAAGATGCGCTCGCGGGAAGCTGTCAGTGGAGTGTACTCAGTAAATCGCCCTGCGGGCCCTCTTTGCTTATGAGGGTCCCGTGGTTTGTCATCCATCCTATTCTCGCCCTTTCGTCGAGGAGGTCCCGAATCTTGTTATCGTAGGTAGCTGGTTAACCCATGATTCCTTGGGTCACAGGCTCTATTGGCCGCTTCCCCCTCCTTATAGTCCATATAGGCCCTAGCCTTCTCGAGGAGAGCATCGAATGTCCACAGTGGTTTGATGCCAACGACTTTTCTGAACTTCATGCCTGGGAGGAGCCCCTCTCGAGAAGGTATCTCTTCATATGATCGGTTCAGGGGACCTAAATGGCCTCGCGGTTGAACCGATCAATAAACTCCCTGAGGGTCTCGTCGTTTCTTTTGACGGTGGCTTCGAGGGCTGCCTCAGTCTTCGGATGTCGATGTGAGGCAGTGGATGAACTGATGAATTGGTTTTTTAAATTTCTCCAGGAGGTAATTGACCTCGGGGCGAGGCTCTTATACTAGTCCATCACAGTCTTTCTCAAAGTCGTGGAGAACAACCGGTATTTGATCGGTCCCCCGATGTTATGATAATGCAGCATTGCCTCGAACCCGTCGATATGGTCGACCAGATCGGCAATGTCGTCGTACTCCTTCAAATGGGGAGGTTTCTCCATACCCGGGGTAATGGGTGCCTCCATAATAGTCTGGGATAAAGGACCGCGGGTGTCGTCTTCGTCGCTTCTGTCTGGAGATCGAGAAGGCGACCTGTTGTAATGGCGGTCGTGATGGCGGCCCTGGTCGTGTGGAGGACTCCTCGGGTGGTGTGGTCGTTCGTCATATCCCATGTTCCTGTATCCAGGGGTATTTTCTCTTGACGCGGGGGGACGTGATCACGTCTCCCCGTATCTACGGGATGATCCCTCTCCAACGCGGGGCGTCGCCCAATTCGTTGGGGAGAGGGGCTTCAAGAGGTATCCCGTGTGCGTCTCCGTGAGGGAGATTGAGGGCGGTCCTTTATCTGACGGGGAGGAGGAGAATCAGGCCTCCTATGTCTCCTGGGAGCTCTCCGAGAATCTTCGAGCACCCTTAATCTCTCCCCTTGCGAAAAGATCAAGTAGTTTGTTTGATTTATTGTCGCGAACAATGTCCTGGTCGTGGCATCAGCACCAGCAGGAACATGGACCTTCTGGAATGCGGGCGGCTGATAGTTCTAGAGAGGACGACAATCGTCTTTGAGTCGTCGGGACAGTGATGATGAAGAGGCATCCAATCCATCTCTATACTCTGAGGGGTCGGGCATGTCACCAGCGTGGTCATTGTTGTTATTGTTATCGATGTTGAGGCCAGCGGGATCAGCGTTGTTGATGCTGGTGTTGTGGTCAGCGACGTTGTTGTTGACGTCGGCGAGATGGACATTCAGGTTGTTTTATGTCGTGATATCAGCCATGACAGTCAAAAAGGAGTTGGATTAGCTTTTATCTTGGATGAACGAAAGACGGGGAAGTTTTGATTCCCACAGACGGCGCCGCTGATCGTACCTAACCAGAATGGACCGTCACAACTTACATCGAGCAGAACTTAAGAGTGAGGTGGGGGGTACCTGCAAGACACTCTGATGCCAAAGTGAGATTCGGAGTGAGCAAGCAAGTAAGAGAGCGAGAAATATTCAATACCTGACCCTTTCGAAAGAGAGGGTATTTATAACCCCCAACGCTGGGCCAAGGTCTCCTTATTGGGCTGGTCAAGCAGGCCAAAAGTGGAGATTGCCAGGTCCTGCGTGAGTAGTGGGCACCCGCACGTGGTCCCCTACCTAGATGACTTTCTCCGCAAGATCAGAAGGATATGAATACGGTCTTTCTAGGGCCACGAAGACTCCGCGATATTCAGAGACGTTGACAGTCAGCTCTACGAGAAGGATGCTCGTGAGGTGCTTCTGCTCGCCGTGGATGCTCCCCGCCAGATGCAAGGTCGTGTGAGGAGATCAATCCTGACCGGGAAGAGGATTGGAGGGTGACCTCGATGTCCTCCTGACCGGCGATGATCTTCCTAAGACTGACCGGGTTTGTCCCCGTACGGTGAGGTTTTCTCCTTGCGGAGAGTGAGAGTTATTTCTCGACGAAGTCGAAGACAGAACTGGCCAGTTTGTCTTGACCGACATAATTGGATTGGTCTCTCATCGAATTGGGCTAAGGGCAGGCCCAATTCAGAACAATTTAGTATATATATTATTTAATTAGTTATAACTTATCTATTATTGTCATTTGATTCACTTAAATTTTATATTTATATATTTATATATATTTTTTAGTGGTGATATTGGGAAAAAGTAGTTTTGAGTACAGTATGCTTTAGGGACATATGATATGATTATTGAAAAATGACTAACACATTGATATTGAGAAATGTTTACCGGTTGAAGCGACGAGGAGAAGAAAATACACCTTTCAATCTTGCTCACAAGATATTCGATAAAATGTCTCACCCGGATTTTTTTTCTTCTTTTTGCTTCTAAATTTACTTTTGATTTGTCGACGTTGTATTTCTTAATTGCTATCGATAATTATGCTCAAGTTGGTTTGTAAATTAGCAGAGAATGATGACTAAAGTGTGATTGCATTTTGTTTACATTTTTTTGGTTTTAGTTGAAGATGCACAGAGGATTAGAAGAACTGTAATTGGCTGCTTTGAGAGAGTAAGTTTTCCTAATATAAGTGATGAAGAAAAAAAGAGATCAGAAAAACTGTAATTGATTGTCTAATTTATCAACTGGAATAGGTAAATATAATTTTATATTTCATGTACTCTTAGTCTTATTATGTACTAGTATAAAATAAATTGCAATCAACCTGAAATCATAATAAGTCATTGTTTTTTTTCTTTTGGACTGTGAATTAAGTAATTTAAGATGGTTATTTAGAGTTGGTGTCTATTTCTACCAATATCCACAACATAATTTCACTGTTAATTTTTTTGACACATGATTTGTTGGTTTCAGATTTTGAAATATTTATCACCGAAAAAATTATCAGGTTGAGTCGCGGACTAGGTCGCTCTCTTTAAAATGTTTCGCGGCACTGCTCAAAATTATGCAAAGCATTCAAACTACCGCGCCGCCTCCAGGATAAAACAGCCCAGTTCTATACTGTACGATTACTACTTGCATGATAGATAATCGGTCTAGAAATACACCTCTGATGGTACAAGACCATTCAAATATGATATCAACACCACTCGTAGTATCTGGTACAAAGATCAGTCATAATAATTTCTCAAACAAAAACAAACTCAAATAATTCTCCAAAGAGAATATAATAATGGTCATTTGACCACTCATAATAATTTCTCTAACAAAGAGAAATTCAAATAATTCTCCAAAGAGAATTCAAAAGATTAAACTTGAAAATTTCTCAACTCAAATGATGAGAAATTTAACATAATTCTCTAAAGAGAATTCAAGAAAATGCTCGGAAAATTCAACGAGTACGAAGAAAGAGGAAGAAGATGGCGCTTCGACAATTCGAGAGACACAGAGTTATGAGAGTGAGGAAGGAAAAACTAATAGAGTAATTTTTGCTGTAATTTGGAATGAAACATGTGCACTCCTTATATAGTGAAGTAAGATAGTTAATATTTCTCACATGAACAATGTGGGACTAAATGGTTTTTTCAACCAAAAAATATTCTAACAATGTGGGACTTGAGAAATTTTTAAATTCAACATATTGAAACATGGACATGTTCCAACAATCCCCCACTTGAATTTAAAATTTTGATTTTAGAAGTAACGTCAAACGTTTCTAATATTATGCATAAACAAAGGTGTCTACGACTTGAACCTTTGCATAGCAAGTAGGATTCCAATTCAACAAGAGTGACACAAATGTCTTGAACTCTATCTCAGACATCAAACCCACACACAACCTTTTCTTAAGGTGTATTCTAATAGCCCGTGCTTTAATGGCCCTGCACGTGTATCCCAGTTTAATGAAGGCTCTAGGAATTCTGCCTCGAAATTCCATAGGAACCGGCCTAAGTTCCACAATCACATAGGTGAGTCTATCAAGAGTACTCCTGTAGCCTAGGTACTCCCTCATACAGAGTATAGATCTCATTAAGAGTTTCTATTATCTCATCCTCTTATTACTTCAGGATTCATGCTTTACTTGCATGATCATCTCATATTACTCACAACTTGTTATTACCTGTGATACGGTGGGAGAACTGACTTGAGGTTTTGCGTTTGTTTTCGCAAATGTTTCGGTTGAGCAAGAGTCGCCACCGACTTTTTATTTTATCCTAAGGAAAGGTTAAAAAGCACAGAAAAAACCTTTGAGATGTTTTCTTGGGTTCGGGGAGTAGATTATAGAAAGGGAAGGTATTAGCACCCTTTCTATCCATGGTTATCCATGGGCTCTTAGTTACTTGCTTAGATCAACTTGCCTTAATTTTCAATTGTTTGAAATGGTGCTTTGTGTGTGGATTTTGAAAATGTTTTGAAAAGAGGCCAATGTGGTGGCAACCTTTGTAATGATCCATGTTGGGATGTATACAAAGGTGTATGTCTTTTGAAAAGGTTTTCAATGTTTTTTGAAAGTTATTTTGAAAGTGTAGTGATGTGTGGTTTGAAAAATAGGCAAGTGTTTTTGTTTTGCAAGGGGGCAAGTAACCAAGAGCTATCTATCCTATATTTCTCAAAGATTTTTGCTATGTTTTAACCCTTTTAACAATTTTGTTCCACCATTGTATTTGGTGGACAATCTTGTGTTAGGATGTGAAAGGGACGGGCGCGGGTCATCGTTTAGACCATAATTGCAATGGTGCCAAGTATCTTTGGGCAATTTTCTTTAAGGGACTTGATCATTTTTAGGCAACTTTCGAAAGCGTCATCGAGGGACTATGATCATTTGAATTGTGTTGTTTTGCCCAAAGAGACCTAACATGCAATATGGCCCATTATTGAAGGCAACAAGTGGAATACCCTAGGGGTGCAAGTGTGATTAGTGTTGTCCATTTTCATGCTTGTTTATCTTGAAGTTAAGTCAAACTATTTTCGGTTAATTGATTTGCATACAAACCCTAATTCTAACATGGCATATTTAGAAAGCTTTTAAAATGCGAAAAATAAAAGGTCCTAAGTTATTACAACACAATATATGGGATGGGGGGTACAAATGTTCAAATGGGGATATTTTGACAAGAATTAAATCCTAAGCTATTACATCAAATTGGAATTTTGCAAGGTATTTAATTACACAATATTCAAATAAAATAAATATGCAAAAATGCAAAAAAAAGATTTTCATGTGTATGTGAAAAAAATGTTTATCATATATCAAATAAATAAAAATAAAAATTAATGTATTTTTGGTATTTTTATGGGTCTAGGTTTAAAATCCTAATTTTATAAATAAAAAGTATTTATTATATAATATATGTAATATTTATTAATTATGTACAAAAAATAAATGAAAAGAAAATATATGAAAAAAAGTAATTTTTAAAGTTAAATATTAGTAAAAAATAAAATGTATTATTTTATTGTGTTTTTAACCTAAATGTATTAATAAATACCTAAATATTTATAATATTCACTAAATACTAAATATATGTATAAAAATAATAATATTTAATATTTACAAAAATGTATTTTTTTTATAAAAGTTTTTTCAAAGATAAAATAAAATAAAAGTCAGAAAATAAAAAGTATTTATATTATTTTGGTATTTTAAATAGAAGAGTATTTATATGTTATTTATATGTACAAATGTTAATTTAAACCAATAAATGCCTAATAAATACAAAAATGGTTTGAAAAATATTTTTTATATTTTTAATATTATGAGAAAAAATAAATAAGTCAGAAATAACAAGCAAAAGTCAAAAAATGTTTTAAATAAGCACAATGGGCCAAGGGGGTTCAAAAGTGAAAATAGGGTGCAAATATCAAGTCAACTCAGGCCCAGCCCAAGAAGACTTTGTCTTCAACCTCAGAACCTGTTTGAACACAACAACACGCGTTTTCCTATCTCCAGATTCCTTGATTATTTGCCAAATCTTGCAACATGAAACCTGTAGAGCTTGAAGCCACGATTCTAGACATATAAAGAAATCAATCTAACTCTCAGAAATGAGAGAGAATTTCTTCTCCCCCAATTCTTGACCTAGTTTTTGTTCAATGTTCAGACCTCAAATTCTCATAGCACATGCAAAATAAATGGAAAGTAAAGACATGTATAGCTTCAGGGACATGAGCATGATATTTTTCATTCACAAACTTAGAGCTAATTCTTCCTACATTGAGAGATAGAAGTCCAAAGATTTACCTGTTCAGTTGGAATCGTGTGCAACAATGGAGATGCTTACAAGGCAAGATAATGATTTGTATAGCTTCCTTGATGTCCATGGATGCTATTCCAATGCTTGGTGTGTTTTGAAACCAAGTGAATCGTGTTATGGCACTCCAACTGCAAAACAGAAAATATGAAAATGGTGATGTTGGTTAGGGGTGTTACAGGTCGTGTTTAGGGTTTGGAACAGTTTCAAGGGATGGTGTGGGATGTGTTTGAGGTGTTTTTGGCCAAGGTGCACGATGGAAATGAGCTAGCCAAGTCCAAGTGCAGAATACCCTGTTTTTGTGCAGTTTAATGGTGATTCTGTGTTTGATGATGTTTGGAACTTGGTTGGCTTGTGTTTCAGCTTATGTTTGATGTTTAGAATGTGTACAATAACTTTGCTTAAGCTTGTGTTTGCTGAGATGAGAGTTGGGAGTTGTTATGTCAAGTTTCTTCTTACTTAAGCAACAAAATGCCAAGTTATTTTCTAGACTGATGGAGGCCCCTCTAATGTGCTGCTAAGCTTGCCCTTGATCAGTGGGATTAGCTCAAAAACTTGTGCCAAAGAGATTTGCTGTGTACCTCTTGATTTGCAAGTTGACATAAAGTTTTCACTTTTCAAAAATGGACATAATGATTTTTCTACTTATGGCTTAATTTTGCGTACAATGCTTGAACACACAAAATAAGGCCTTGGCACAATGAGTTAGCATTAAATTTATGAGTGCAAATGGGATATAGGACCTGTAATCAAGGAATGCAAGCTGAGTTCAAACTTGCCTAAGTGTATGAACATGAAAATTGGCCATAAACAAAGTGAGTTTTTCCCATATTGCCAAATTCGATTCTCTCTAACCATAAGGTTGTTTGATGAGTTCTTGGACATTTTGGAAATCTTGGAATGTGTACTACAATCCATCTTTGTAATGCAAATTGAAATTCCAAGTGTAAGTATGTGAAAAGTGGTCTTGAAGTTAGGCAAAAATCTTGCCTAAAATAGGTCAAAATTTCTCTAAGTTAAGAATGGTTTGGTACCCTTGTTCCAAAAATTGTAACTTGAGCTACAAGCTTCTTTTGAGGAAACTTTGTGAATCAAAGTTATAGATTTTGCAATGGACTACAACTTTCATGTTTTGACTTTTCCTTGAATCCAAATTCATCTTGATGAGAAAGTGGGACAAATTTAGGAAAAAATTAGGGTTTTTCATAACTTAGAAAAATTCTAAGTTATGAAAAATCTTCATTTCAAACCCTAATTTGTGATTTTTGATTTCTTGATGAACAAGTTTCATGATTTGACATGTTTTGATGAAAAATTAATCTTGACACTTGATTTTGACCAAAAAGTCAAAGTTTGACTTTTCAGTATACAGTCAAAAACTGATCAATTGACTGGAAAATTCAACTGTCAAGCTTGTGCATTTGGGATATTTTGAACTTGTTGAGTATGTCAAAATAATTCCATGGGGTCCTTGAGTCCATATGTGAGCTTGGTTTGCCATTGGCTAGGTCAAACAGTCAAAAATTGCCTTTGTGCAGTCAAAACCCTAAAAATGACCATTTTGCCCTTTTGGTGATCTGATCAAATTTCTTGTGGGATTGTGATCCAAACTTGATCAAATGGTCCATATGAGTTCATAATATTGATGTGGGTCAATTTTCATGAGGTTTGACTGTCAATTGGCCACAGTTGACTTTTTCCCTAATACAGCTGATTTCTAGGTCAATTGTCCAATTGACTGGGCAAAGGTTGGAATCAAGGCTTGAAACTTGGTATGGATAAACTTGGGAGTCCAACATGAAGCATGAAAGTCATCTTAGGCATTTTAGGTCAAAATATCTTTGTGCAAACACAAAACCTAATTTGGGCCAACAGTGCTAGGAGAAGTCTTGCAGAGGAAACCCTAACTGGATCTTGAGCTCCAATGGCCTTGTGATGAGAAAATGTTGAGAGAATGGGAGGGAAAATTTTGGGGTACAACAGTTTCCCCTGTTCAATCTTCTTGAACCTGAAGAGTTAGATTGGCAAGTTTGCCTTTCGTGACTCGAGGGTAAAAGGAGATTGGACACTAGAGTGCCTTGAAATTTGCACTCGCATGCTGGAGTACCAGCAATGTGATGTCGGGAATGGGCTTATAGATGCCATTTGGAGAGATGGTGGATAGGGAGATGGGCTTATAGATTCCATCCGAAGGCGTGACAGAACCTTGTCGTGAATGGGCTTATAGATGCCATTTGGAAGTGTTGATCGCATAAGAGATTCCTTAGCGAGAACTTGTGTTCTTTGAGAAAGGGAGATGTTTTCCTGGCTTGTTACAAGGGTTGATCTTCAATATCTTCATGCAGATATGCCCTGGCTAGATACAGGTGTCGAGTCTACAATCGGTTGCTCACAGATATGCCCTGGCTGGATACAGGTATCGAATCTGGAATTGTCGTCTACAGATATGCCCTGGCTGGATACAGGAATCGAATCTTCAAACTCTTCAGATGTGCCCTGGCTGGATACAGGAATCGAATCTGGAATTAGTCGTCAACAGATATGCCCTGGCTGGATACAGGAATCGAATCTTCAAACTCTTCAGATGTGCCCTCGCTAGATACAGGAATCGAATCTTCAAACTCTTCAGATGTGCCCTGGCTGGATACAGGAATCGAATCTGGAATTAGTCGTCAATAGATATGCCCTGGCTGGATACAGGAATCGAATCTTCAAACTCTTCAGATGTGCCCTGGCTGGATACAGGAATCGAATCTGGAATTAGTCGTCAACAGATATGCCCTGGCTGGATACAAGAATCGAATCTTCAAACTCTTCAGACGTTCCCTCGCTAGATACAGGAATTGAATCTGGAATTAGTCGTCAACAGATATGCCCTGGCTGGATACAGGAATCGAATCTTCAAACTCTTCAGACGTGCCCTGGCTGGATACAGGAATCGAATCTGGAAACTGATCACTCACAGATGTGCCCTGGCTAGATACAGGAATCGAATCTGGAATTGTGACAGTTGAAGGTAGTCGTCTTTTGGATTGTCTTTTTCCCTGAAAAGGCAAAATATCAGTTGTATGCAATGTCATGATGTATGAAATGCATGATGTCATGATGTTCAAAATGAGATAGTGTTGTATGCACTTTATCATGTATGTAAGCAAGATGTATGAAATGTGAAATGTTTATGAATGTATTTTCGTCTAGGAGACTAAATCCTTGACGACCGGTTGGGGAATTAAATCCTGGGCTGACGTTGAAGAGTAGAGTTCTTTGCTTCCGCTGGGGATGATGGTTGCAAGAATACACCGGTAGGAGAAGATGACTCCGTTGGGGAATAAACTTGTTGCAGAGATTACTCTGAGGGGAATTACTCTGTGGGAAGAGATACCTCGCTGAGGTTTTGAGGAGAGCTCCGTTGAGGATTTCAAAGATGGACTCCGCTGGGGATAACAACGATAAACTCCGCTGGGGATTCTGTCGATAAGTTAAGTTGGGGAACTTTGATGAACTCCGCTGGGGATAGGAAGAACTTCGCCGAGGGCGATCTTCTGTGGTAATTAGCTGAGGATAACCCAGTTATAAGTCCTTGTGAGGAATAACTTTTGAATGAAAACAGGGAGGGACGTTCGTATTCTGCAGGGGATAAGCTTCCAGAGTCTACCGGGGATAAGCTTCAAGACCTGCTGGGGATATGGATTCCAATTTTCCTGGGGAAACCTTCGGGCTGTACTGGAAAATGGTTCCACTGGGGTGTCTGTATCCCGCTGTTGGCTGAAGATTTTGATAATATTATTAGAAGCAAAGTAAAGTGGACGTTTCGATTGAAATGAAACAAAATGTCATGTTTCGAAATAGCAGAAGCAGTGTTTCAAATGAGCATATCAAAGCTTGGAGCTTCGAGTAGCAATTATGAGAACATATCTAAAGAAGTCTCGAAATGATAACAAGGTTGTGTCTAAAGAAGTGCGTTCGAAGCGAAGAAGTGCCAAAACATTTGAAATTCAAATGCAAGCGGGATGTTCGAAATTTGAAATATATGCGCTGGAGTATTCGAAGACACGTGGAAGTAAGAGAGAGGCATTGCTCTGCATGTTCTGAACGTGGCAGAATCTTATAGCAAGACCGTTATGGTCGAAGTAGTATAAATAGAAGTCTTAGCATTAGGATTTCGTGTGTCATATCTATTTGTACAAAAAACTCAGTAAACATTCAAATTACCACATGGCTAGGGAAACGAATGCAAGAGCAATGTACGTATGATAGCACCACATGTTTATGATTTAATGAAAACCCTTTATTATTTCCAGTACTTTCCTTTGTCTTTGTATCAATACCATTTACAAGTTTTTTGCATCTAAAGTCTTTTTATTCGAAATCTTTTCATTGATGCCTTACATTTAAATGCTTTCTTTACATTTCAGACACTTTACATTTCAGAAACTGTCATACATTTCACGCCTTTATCTTCAAGTTTTTATCCTTCGAACGCCTATTTTTACTTAAAGTCATTTTACAGATTTCTTGCATTAAACGCTTTCTTCATATTTTGAATCTTTTACATTAACTGTTTTTATAATTCGAAGTCATTTACTTGTCTTTTATGCAGTTTTTACATGTCTTTCCAATTAACCTTTATTCATGCAATTTAGTTTCGCGCACATATATTTTGATTACACCTTTAGATCTTTTAGAGAGAAATCGAAATAAGTCAAACACCTACACAACATTCTAAATACCAACCATGAATACCTGTTCGATCATGAGAGTTACCCTAATGACCAACACGTCCTAGGATCAATCTAGTCGATCCTACGAGTTACCAGAGGAATTGAATAACAGTCAGTAAGTTTATTCGATAGTTTGGAGGACTAGCGGTTGTTTACCAGAAATCACTGGAAACAAATTGGCACACCTGGTGGGACCAATCATTGGACATTATAGAATTTAGAACAGAAATAAAGATTGTTGAGACGTAACCATTATAAAAATACCCTCTGAGTGATAAGTTTGCTGTTTTATGAACCTAAGAAGTGGTAAAATAACCAACAGCAACCAACCCTTATCCAGAAGAAAACGTTTGAACAAGATGTCTAATTCTGACAATCAACAAGGGGAACAAAATTCCCCACATACAACAGGCACTAATGTGTCCGCTTCGATGGGAACGTCTAATGTGATCCCTTCGAATGCACAGTCTGTTGCATCTTCTACCAGTAATATAGCCACTAATGGAGTAAGTGGTATATCAACTAATAGTTCGATCTTAGGAAATACTGGAACCATTGGTTATCCTGGGGGATTTGTTCCACCATCAGGGACACAAACCCATTTTGCCAATCCACTAACTAGACCACCCGGTTTCGATGGTAATAGAACCAGAAATTCCTCTTACGGAATGCCAACATCATTTATGGCAGGTTTACACAATTCCACATCGAATTCATCACCACAATTAGGGTCTGGGTCTGGGGAGAATCAGTTTATGAAAAATAACCAAGGGTCAGTGGGTTATAGTACAATGCTTATTTTAACCACAGAAAACCAGTTGGCTTTTAGGCAATTGATGGATGACAGTAACCATAATATGATAGGGGTATTAGCACAAACTATGCAGGAAATATTTGCCCCAATAGTACAAAATGTGATTGTGACAAACAGAGAGAACGCAGATAACATGAGTCGAATAGCAGATTTCTTTGCTCCCCCAGAAAGGCGTAGGTAGAATCAGGCGGGAGTTCGAGCAAACATGCCTGTTATGGAACAAATTGCTAACGACCCAATCTATAGACCACCTAGAGAAGAAGTTAACTTGGGGGCAAGGGCACAAAGGCTATAAGCCCCAATGATCCCAGGCCCACAAAGAGAAATTATGGAACCAGGGGAAAGAGTCGAAAGGCTGGAAGTCCCAGAGTTTCGAGAAGAACAACCTAGGGGGGTTGTCATGGTAGGTCGAAATCAAGATGTTGATGCTGTCGTTCATAGAATTCGAAACGATAACATCTTGGCAGAAAACAATCTAACCACCATGATAGAGAGAGTCATGGCCCAGAATGGCCTCAACACAGGAATTAGAAGGCCAAATTATGCGTCTCCTATATTAGATTGCATAATGCATACTGATTTGCCAAGGGGATATAAAGTCCCTAAGTTTACAAAGTTCGCTGGGGATACCAATGAGTCAACAGTCGAACATATAGCCAGATATCTAACCGAAGCGGGAGATATAGCCAATAATGAAGATCTCAGGATCAAATACTTCCCAAGTTCCCTGACTAAAAACGCCTTCACATGGTTCACCACTTTTCCTCATGTGTCCATTGATACTTGGACTCTGTTGGAGAGATTATTCCATGAACAGTTTTACATGGGACAGTCGAAAATAAGCTTGAAGGAATTAGCCAGTGTCAAGAGAAAGTTCACTGAACCCATAGACGATTATTTGAACAGATTTAGGCTTTTGAAATCCAGATGTTACACAGTAGTGCCTGAACATGAGTTAGTCGAAATGGCCGCTGGTGGCTTGGATTACTCTATTCGAAAGAAACTAGACACTCAATATTTGAGGGACATGGCTCAGTTAGCCGACAGGGTTCGACAGGTCGAAAGGCTAAAGGCCGAAAAGGCCAGAGTTTTTAAAAATAATAAGAAGGAGAGGATCTCCTATGTTGGAACTGAGGAAGCAGAAGATTATCCTGAATTCGAATTCGAAGAGGTCGAAATCGACCTCGCTGAATTAAAACAGGCTTCACCTTACTCCTGTAAATTATTGGTTCCCACAAAAGGGAAAGAGATTGTTGAAAATGAGAAAAGTGACAAATTCCCAAAGAAGGTTTATACCTTTGATGTCACTAAATGTGACGAGATTTTTGATTTACTTGTCAAAGATGGCCAACTCATTGTGCCATCAAATGTCAAAATACCTCCTTTAGATCAAAGAAAGAAGAGAGGATTTTGCAAATATCATAGTTTCCTAGGCCACAAAACCTCACAGTGTTTTCTTTTCAGGGACCTAATTCAGAATGCAATCAAGGATGGCAGACTGAAGTTTGCTGATAAGGCAAAGATGAAAGTGGACGAAGATCCCTTGGACGTCGCAGACACCAACTACTCCGAGCCTGCATGCATTGGAGAGATTAACATGGTCGAAGATGACCAAAGTGATGCCCCAATAGGAGAGAAAGGTACTGAAAACGAAAGTTGGGTGATGGTCGAAGTCGATAAGGAGGTCACTGAAGACATCCAGAAGATACCAGAGACTTCGATTTAAGCAGCACCTGTAGCTGTTGTAAAAGAAACCCAGGCTACTGAAGGCCAGGAAAATCAAAACCAAGAACTAACACAGGTCACTGAAGGCCTGAGGCTGGAATTGGAGAAAGTCCAAATCACGAAGCCAACTTCCCCTCAGAAGGAAATATGGGACACTCTAGGGGAACCCAGTGGAAAATTTGACTATTTGGTCAAATATTCTGCCCCAGAGAGTTCGAAGGTCCACATTGAAGATATAAAACCCACAGGATGGGGAGATGATGAAGCTGAAGGGGAGGATGTTGAGGTAAACATGGTGGACATGGAAAGACCTCACTCTGAGATGGAGGAGGTAGAAAAATACTTAGAAAAAAATAAGTATAAAATGGAGGATAATCATGCTGGAGATGCTAGTCTCAAGGATTACCTCATGACGTGCCACAAGGGAGATACAGGAATGATACTGTGCCCTAGGTGCAGCATCCTCTGCAATCAGAGAATCACTGCGAACTTCGAAAGGGTACAGAGAGCTCGAACTGGCAACAATTGGCGCCAGGATAACCAGCTGTTCAGGTGTTATCCTAAGGCTGGAGAAAGTTTGCTGGAATTTGTGTTTCGCTGCTATAAAGGGGCAACCAAGTGCTTGATACGCCCAAGGTGTTCTGCTGTGTATGATCAAAGCATGGCCAGAGCCTTCGAAACGATTCCCTTCGCCCCTTGCTGGAACCATCCAGAAACTGTGTAGATGGGCCCACGTTTCGATAGCAGACACAAACAACGACGGCCTGATAGTCCTCATCCCAAGGCTGCTCGAAGAGTGACTTTCAAACTCCCTGCTGAAGTGCCAACCGACAGATGGTTGCAAGTCAGAAATGACAAAGGCAAAGACAGATGGAGAAACACCGAACGAAATGCACGCCATGCTATGACATACAGAAGGCAATTCAACATAGCAAAAAGGGAAGAGGTAAGATTAGAAAACTACAAAGGAAGGAACCCCATGTCGAGATCCCAGTGGCGCAGGCAACAAAGGATTCGAAAGGCTGAGAGGGAAGCTGTGGCAAACAAAGGGGTCACTTCAACAAAGAACCAAGGTGAATCTAGCACCAACAAACCAAAAAATCAAACTGAAGACAAACCTCCAGTTAATAGGAGGCTTTTCTCTGAAGTGCAACTAGATGAACCAAAGGAATACACTCCAGGCCCAGAAGAAGACGAAGATATGATAACAGATAACTTCGAATCGGAGGGGGAGTCTTCTTTCAACCTAAACTGCAACGTGGTATCTGTACTTCCCTGTGAATTTGGGCAGGAAACCGAAATTGATGAATATGAGGAAGAAGATACCACAGATTTGATGAAGCATATGCCTGTGTGCTACTATGTGATGGACAATGGGGCTGTCAAGGAGAAAAATGCGTTCTTCGAACGTCCAGAACCTGCTATGAAGAACCATCTTAAGCCACTATTTATTCGGGCAAAAGTTGGTGCCCATGGTGTGAATAAAGTTCTAGTGGATGGGGGTGCTGCAGTCAATTTGATACCCCACTTCATGCTGAAAAGATTAGAGATACGCGAAGGGGACATCAAGCCCCACAATATGGTTCTATCCAACTATGAAAGAAAAGTGGGCAAAACACTGGGAGTGGTCCAGTTGGAATTGACAATAGGCTCAAGCTGTAGGCCCACCATGTTTATGGTGATCGAAGCCAAGGCCAACTACAACTTATTGCTGGGAAGGGAGTGGATCCATGGCGTAGGGGCAGTTCCTTCGTCAATGCATCAGCGACTAGTTCTATGGAGAGATGATGGGATCTTGGAAAACATCGAAGCAGACCAGAGTTACTTTATGTCAACAGTCAATTTAGTTGACAAGAGGGATTATGATAAACATCTGGCAAAGATTGCTCCGTGTGTTCCAAATGATGAGATCAACGAAACCAGAAACGCCCACTACTACATGACCCTTCGCCATGATGGCCTATACTGGGATAGAACAATAATCAGTGAAGAAGAGGGAGTCGAAAGTACTATACAAAGACGGCCATCAGGCTGGGACTTCGACAACCTTATCCATGACTGAGTCCACCTTTTTTGAAAGGATTTTGGCCTATATGGCTGAGAACGAATCAAAGGCGGCCTTAGAGGCTGAAATAAATAAATTAGCTGTAAAGATGAACGAAATAAGTGGGGATGGCTCGAAATGCTCACCCTTCAAAGAACTTGAGATGGATCAAAGGTTGGATGCCATCTACGATAAAGAACCCTTAGGCTTCGAAAGGGACCCCATAGACTCAGGTGCCAAAATGTTGGCACAAGATCCACTCGAAGAAGTCAACTTAGGGGATGAAAAAACGAAAAGAATAACCTACATAAGTGCAAAACTTAGCCCATGCCTCAAGCAGGAAGTAATCGAAGTCCTCAAGAAAAACAAAGATTGCTTCGCATGGGATTATGACAAAATGCCTGGTTTAAAGAGGGAGTTGGTCGAACACAGACTGCCAATCAAAGATGGCAAGAAGCCCATCAAACAGACTCCCAAAAGATTCGCACCAGCGGTTCTCACAAAGATTAAAGCTGAGATCGAAAGGTTGTTGTGTTGAAAATTCATCAGAACCACAAGGTACGTCGAATGGTTAGCAAATATAGTACCTGTTATTAAGAAAAATGGTTCTTTAAGAATTTGCATAGACTTTAGGGATTTAAACACTGCAACCCCTAAGGATGAGTATTCCATGTCTGTGGCAGAAATGCTAGTAGACTCTGCTGCAGGGTTCGAATACTTGAGTATGTTAGATGGATACTCTGGGTATAATCAGATTTTCATTGCTGAAGAAGATATTGCCAAGACAGTGTTTCGTTGCCCAGGAGCCTTAGGCACCTACGAATGGGTGGTGATGCCTTTTGGTTTAAAGAACGCTGGGGCAACTTATCAAAGGGCAATGAATTCGATTTTTCATGATTTCATTGAAACCTTCATGCAGGTGTATATTAATGATATAGTCATCAAATCTATATCTGCAGAAACACATTTGCATCATTTGAGCCAATCATTCGAACGAATGAGAAAACATGGCTTAAAGATGAATCCCCTTAAATGTGCATTTTTTGTGCAGGCTGGAGATTTCCTTGGTTTTGTGGTTCACAAGAAAGGGATTGAAATCAACCAGAACAAAACCAAAGCCATAATGGAGACGAAAGCACCTACGTCAAAAAGGGAGCTGCAATCTCTGCTAGGGAAGATTAATTTCCTCAGAAGATTCATTTCGAATCTGAGTGGAAGAACCCAAGCTTTCTGTCCATTGCTTCGTCTAAAGCAAGGCCAGGCCTTCGAATGGAACGAAGCCCATCAGGAGGCATTTGACAGGATAAAAAGATACCTCTCTCAGCCTCCTATCCTGTCTCCACCTTCATGGGGGAAGCCCATGAGATTGTACATATCTGCCTCTAAATTTAGTATAGGTAGTATGTTAGTACAAGAAGATAGCAATGGAATCGAAAGAGCCATATACTATTTAAGTAGAGTACTAAATGATGCAGAGACCAGAGATAGCAATTTAGAAAAGCTATGTCTCTGTTTGTATTTCTCTTGTATGAAACTTAAGTATTATATAAATCCTGTTGATGTTTATGTTTCATCTCATTTCGATGTCATTAAACACTTGCTTTCAAAACCAATAATGCATAGCAGAGTTGGTAAATGGGCTTTAGCCTTAACACAATATTCTTTGACTTTCATGCCTTTAAAAGCTGTGAAAGGTCAAGTGATTTCTGACTTCATTGTGGACCATTCATTGGTTGAGCAGACTGCCATGAGTTACGTCGAAATACAACCATGGAAATTGTACTTTGATGGTTCAACCCACAGGAATGGAAGTGGTGTTGGAGTCCTTCTAATTTCTCCTGAAGGAATTCCAACAAAATTCAAGTATAGATTAGATGGTCCTCGTTGCTCGAACAACGAACCTGAGTATGAAGCGCTCATTGTTGGGCTTGAAGCTTTGTTGGAATTGGGGGCAACTAGAGTCGAAATTAAAGGAGACTCAGAATTAGTGGTCAAACAAATTACAAAGGAGTATAAATGCATAAAGGAAAACTTGATGATATACTTCGTCATAGTCAACAGGCTACTTAGGAAATTTGAATACATGGATATTCAACACATACCAAGAATAGAGAACCAAGAAGCAAATGACTTAGCACAGTTGGCTTCGGGTTATAAAGTTTCTGTTAGGAACTTTGAGGATTTAGTTGAATTAAGAGGAAGAGTTATGGCTACGAGATTCACACCATCAGATCTAGAAATTATGAAATTGGGATATGCTGAGAAACATCAGTTCGAAATATTAGCCATAAACACTTTATCAGATGCAGATTGGCGAAGTCCACTGGTGAGTTATTTAGCAAACCCAACTCTGAATGTGGATAGAAAGACAAAATACAGAGCATTATCATATCTCCTCATGGGGAACAAATTGTTCAAGAAGACCCAAGAGGGCGTATTATTGAAATGCCTAGGAGAGAGTGAGGCATACTTAGCATTGTCAGAAGTCCACAATGGGGCATGTGGGGCACATCAAGCAGGTCATAAAATGAAATGGCTATTGTTTCGATATGGCATGTATTGGCCTAGCATGCTCAAAGATTGTATAGACTTTGCTAAAGGATGTGAGGAATGTCAGAAGCATGCAGGGATTCAACATGCCCCTGCAAGTGAGTTGCATTCAATCATCAAACCATGGCCATTTAGAGGATGGGCATTGGATTTGATAGGAGAAATAAATCCTGCTTCGTTCAAAGGACATAAATATATCTTGGTAGGAATAGATTATTTTACCAAATGGATCGAAGTTGTACCATTAATAGTTGCTGATCAAGAGGCTATTATTGAGTTTATACAGAAGCACATTATCTATAGGTTCGGATTGCCAGAGAGCATAACCACAGACCAAGGCTCTGTGTTTACTGGTAGAAAGATGCAAGAATTTTCCCAAGAAATGGGGTTTAGATTGCTAACATCAACGTCATATTATGCTCAAGCAAATGGTCAAGTCGAAGCAGCCAATAAAGTGATAATAGGATTAATCAAGAAACATATTGGTAAAAAGTCAAGGAACTGGCACAAAACTTTGGACCAAATACTATGGGCTTGTAGAACATCTCCCAAGGAAGCTACTAACACTACGCCTTTCCAACTCACATTTGGTCATGATGCAGTGCTGCCAGTAGAAATTCATCTACAATCAGTTCGAATTCAAAGACAAAACGAAATCCCAGCTGCATTATATTGGGAAATGATGTTGAATGAATTAGTTGAGTTGGACGAAGTTAGATTACATGCATTGGAAATCTTGATGAGACAAAAAGAAAGAGTGGCCAGGACATATAACAAAAGGGTGATGAAAAAAGCATTCATTATTAATGACTTAGTCTGGAAAGTCATATTGCCCATGGACAAGAAAAATAAAGAATTAGGTAAATGGTCACTGTTGTACCCCAAAATTTGCCCTTCCATATTCTTCAAGATTTGCAAAGAACATGCTTCAAAATATCCCAAGGGTTGCACAGTTCAAGGGCCTCCTAACAGTAAAAAAAACTAGGGTTTTGGTTCTGTTAAAGAAATTGTTTCCAAGGGTCCAAACAAGTCCCATATGCCTACAAACATGGTCAAGCATCCATATACCAAGTTTCAAGACTCACAGCACAAAATTGCACAGTCAAAAACCCTAATTGCTCAACAGTCAATTGTAGGGGCAAAATGGTCATTTGACAGTCAAAAGTCCAAATTTTTGGTCAACATCTTATTTTGAAGCCACAAACATCATTTGATCAATTCTTGATCATGATTCTCAAGGCATGGCTCAAAAAGTCTCAAGATGCAAAAGTTTCTATATTTGGATAGTTGAAAAAGTCAACTGTAACTTGACCAGGGCATAACTTCCACATGGTTTATAAGAAAAATTCCATCCAAAGCTCATTTTGAATAGAATGACATTTCATACAACTCCTCTTCACACTTCAAGTCAAATAAATGCTCTCACAAAAAGTTATCAATCTCAACATTATAGGTCATTTTCAAAAGTCAACAAAAAGGGACTTTAAGTCAAAGAACATAACTTGAGATTGGTAAATCAAAATGACATGGGACCAAAGGAATTGGTTAGAGGACTTCAAGACCTTTCTAAAATGTCCAAGAACATGATCAAAGCTTAAACATTGAGCAAGATATGCCTTGTGGAAGTTGGGAAATTTTTGGGAATTTTGAAAAGTCAACTTTGCTTCAAATGCCTCAAAATTGCTAATGGGCCACATTTTCTTCCAAGAATCATAATCCAAAAGCTATGCACGACCCATTGGCCCAAAGGGAAGTTGTTTTCTTATTTTTAATTTATTAATTGAATTTTTAAATCTATTAATTCATTTAATTCAAATTAAATATGAAAAAATACTCAATGCCACCTTGCAAATCTTTTTATGCAGCATTTCTACTCATCATAACTCCAAGATTTCGTGCACACTCAATATGGAAAGAATTGGCAATGATTGGCATGATCTTCACATGGAAAAGATTGGAAAAGATACCATTAAAAATCAAATATTTGATTCATGATTACAAAGGTTTTGGACTTGTTTTGCAAACCTAAAACACTCACATACATATACAGATCACAACCCTAATGCAAAAGACATGAATGCTGCGCTAGAACCTAAGAACACAAACTCACTTTTTTCTTAAAAAACTTCAAATCCGTTTTCATAGTTTGAAGGCATTTTAAGGCATGGAAAGTATCTCAAAAGCTTGCTGGGACCTCTCTGATCATAACTCAACACTTTTCCACTCTCGATACATCCAGAAACGGTAGAATGCCATAGCCCTGTTCATGGAAATTTGCATAATCGCATCTTGATTTATACGCATGTTTCATGTTTTTTAATCGTTGTTTTACGCTAACATGATGCTTCTGAAGCTAACAGCACCGTTCAATTGAAGAATGGTCGCCTAAATAAGAAGTTACCATGAACACGCATTAGGGTTTCAAAACTCTGAATTTGGGGTTTCTTTCATCTGGTAAAATCAGACCATGAGACTAGGACCATTGAATTCGTAGCATTCCAACGAATCTAAAGCACCCATCGCGCTCAATTTATCATTGGCCAATTTCTATTCACTATTTTTGTTGTTTCAGATTGTGGGGGTTCAAAACCCCCACTATTTGATGTATTTTTCATGCAAAAGCAAAGGCATGGTGGAGAAGACGCTGAGGTGTCTCAACCAGACAGGGCCATTCAAATATTCGTGCATTTTCTTTTATGTTTACCAATAGCACTTGTTCTCTCTCATATGAATCAGGTTCCACTAATATTACAAACGAACGCGCTTGGCTGGTTGGTAAGTGAGGTGGCCTTCAAGAATTGGGACCTGGGTTCGATTCCCAGGTCCCCTCCCTTTTCAATATTATTTTGCCTAATGTGTTCCTACGCAGCGTATCTTTCAGTGGTCCACCATGCATCCAGTATCCTGGCGCGCCACATGTCCCAGGAGACGAATCTGAAGGTCAGGATCTGGAGTCCACCATGGACATCAGTCAAACGTGCCACACGCATCCCAGAAAAGTCAAAAGGGCCTTCCTCAAATGGGCCAAATTGCTGGGAATTCACCTCCAACTTTGGGTCAACACCCCTCTTGTTTGTATCTCTTCCCCTTTTCTTTTTCTTTCTTTTTATTTTATTTGTTTTAATTATTTTCTTTTAATTCATAAAATAAATTTTATAATATAAAAATACAAAAAATCAGAAAATCATGAAACAATAAAAAATATGCTTTGTTAACATTAATTAATATTATTTTGTAAATAAATTTTGTTAACTAATTTAGTTTTAATTCTAGGTTTAATTCAATGTTTTTTTAATAAACTAAAAATAAAGAGATTAGGGTTTTGATGCTTTTATTTTTTTTTCTTTCTTTTTTACCATTATTAAATATTAATTATTTTTATAAATAAATATGCCATGTAAATAATTAATGTAAATTAGGTTAAACTTGAATTTATTTCTTTAATAATTAAAAAATACGTAGAATTGGGGTTTTTAATTCCATTAATTTTCTTAATTTCATAAAGTACAAAAAATATCAAAAAATAAGTCTTTTTCCTTTATTTAATTTAATTAACTTCATAATTTCAATTTAATTTCTTTAAAAGGGTCCAACGCCCTCGCTTTCGATTATAATTTCGTTTCGCGCGCTTATATTATTTCTTTTTTTAAATTTCATGTAATTACCCCAAAGCCTTGTAATAGATTAATTAGGACATTTATCTTTCCGCATTTTATTTTATTCAAATCGGGTCTTGGATTAATTTGGCGATGTAGACCTGCGCCTTTGTAATAGCGTAGGACTTTTATCTTCTCGCATCTTTTAACTGTTAATAACTTGCATGAAAGAATGAATGCCAAAAATAAAAACAAAGCGTAGATCACCAATGCATGAACAAGACAAATATAACTGAAAATGACACACAAATCACACACCACCCCTAGGGTACGTCTCACTGTTGCCTTGCCCCTCGAAAAGTGGTCGTCGAGTAGAAGATGTTTTAGTAAGTCCTCATGTCCATGAACATGGCATGGGGGTAGCTTCTAAGGAGTCTTCCTATTGCTCTGGTGACCACACTGTCCCTAACCCTCGAATTGACCCGAATACCTCCGACGGTGGTGCTACCTACCTCTCAATGGTGGGATGGCACTACTTTAAGGACATTTACACAGACGAATTCCTTAGGGTAGGTAGATGACTCGTAGATACTTGCTCTAACTCCAAACAAAATCAAAAACTTCTTTTCACACCGACACTTTTCAAAAAGCTTTCAAAAACAACTTTTCAAACACTCTTGAGGACTGATACAAGATTCGAACTGAAATTTTAAAACGAAACTTTTTCAAACCCACTCTGAAAAGCAAACAAATATTTTTGAAAACACAGATGAGCAAGTATCTAAGAGCCCATGGATAACCATGGATAGAAAGGGTGCTAACACCTTCCCTTTCTATAAATCTACCTCCCGAACCGAGAGCAATCTCTATAAGGAATTTTTCTGTGCTTTTGTCCTTTCCATTTGGAGAAAATAAAAGACGGTGGCGACTCTTGCTTCCGCGACATTTCGCGAACCAGCGTTAAACAGTCAGTTCCAGATCCACCAATCACAGAACTGGCGACTCAGCTGGGGAATTATTTTAAAGTGAGGTGTACCTTAGGACTAAGATCACCGTGTTTTCAATTGCTTTGACTTGTTTGCTTTATTATTGTGGGATTGTCTTGGGAGTTCTATAGATCCTAACCCGGATCTGGGGGATACCTTCTTAGAAAGTAGCAACAAGGCTGTGAGGGAACTGTGCGGGGTATACCGACATGGTTGAAACAATCTGCTACGTTGATGTGGCACTTTGGTGTGTACCGGTAACCTTTGAGTTCAGTCAAGGAGAGTACGGGGCCTCCATGTGGTGTCGTGAAGCATCAACTGACCTTAGGAACCTTAATTGAACTATCTTGGCCTCTTTAGGGTAGTGAGATAACTGACTTTGGTACAGTCCGAGGTTGGTTGATACTCGATACTACACTCAATTGAGGGTTGCTTTCCTGGAATATTTCGGTCGCCAGTTCAGTGGCTAAATCGAAACGATGAACAATGAAAGCAATCCAGTGATATTGGGACCCTTAGAACCCGGTTACTTCTAATAGGACAGGTTGAGCCCACCAACTTCAAGAGGGTAATACCCAGACCCCATGCTGGCCTAAACTCTAAGGGCTTGTCTTGTGAGACTTGTGTGCCTTACATGTTTGCCTTTGTAAATATTTGTGGTGTGTTTAATCATAGCATCATGACATCATCCAGCATCATATGCATTGACTAACCATTTCAGGGGTTCGAATCTTCATCTTTGTTCTTGTTTTGTAGGACATGGAAACTGTTCGCAGAAAGACAATTCAAATCAGCCTTGTAAGGATCCCTCCTCAACTTAAGGAGCTTATATCCAGAATTCCCGAGAGCTCTTCATTCAGTGAAAGACATGGAAGACTCATCAGCTTGGTCAATACCAACATTGAGGAAGATATGATAAAGGTCCTGTTCCAGTTCTTTGACCCTCTGCATCATTGTTTCACTTTCCTGGATTATCAACTGGTGCCTACATTGGAAGAGTTCTCCCGGCTTCTGAAGATCCCTATCCTTGATCAACTACCCTACAACGGTACGGAAAAGGAACACAAGCTTGAAGAGATTGCTAAAGCCTTACGCCTGCAATCATCTGACCTCAAGGGACATTGGGAGGTTAGAAGTGGCATCAAAGGGTTCTTAGCCAGGTTTCTGTTTGAAAAGGCCCAGGAATGTTGGAACTCCCTTGACTTACAAGCTTTTAAAGAAGTTGTGGCCCTCCTTGTCTATGGTTTGGTGTTGTTCCCTAACCCAGATCAGCTTATAGATATCAGTGTTGTCCAGATCTTCATGTCCAGGAATCCTATACCTACGTTGCTGGGGGACATCCTTCACTCATGTTACACTCGAACCATGAGAAAAAGAGGTGTCCTTATGTGTTGCACTCCTCTCCTGGGAAGGTGGTTTATTTCGCACCTTCCACAATCAGTTTTAAAGAACGAGCGGGGTTTGAGATGGTCACAACGATTGATGACTCTTACACATGCAGATATACATTGGTGCTCTCGGTCCAGAGAGGATGTCACTATCATTGATCGTTGCGGGGAGTACCCTAATGTTCCTTTACTTAGAATCAGAGGAGGTATTACTTACAACCCATGCCTGGCTTGGAGACAGTTTGGTTATGCTCGGAGGGACGACCCTCATGACATGTTAATTCCTGACATAGTTTTTGACTTCGACAACGATGCACAAGGACTTCGCCAGAGATTTATCAGAGCTTGGAGGATGCCCAGTAAGATAGACAGCAAGACACTGGGGCACAAGAATTCCATCCCATTGGAACCTTATCTCAAGTGGGTACGATCCGGCTCCCAGAAGTTAATAATGCCTTATCCTCATGTGCTCCCTGTGATCAAAGAGCCAGTCTTGGAAGGAGAGGTGTCCTACACCATTCAACATCCTGACATGCCCACGTCCTGGGAAGAGATGCAGAAGAGCTGGATCCAGCTTAAGGAAGAACGGAATTCTCTTGAGACCAGTCTACATGCTAGTGAAAAGAAGGTCTTGGAGCTCACCCGCCTATTGCACGAGGAGAGGAATCTCAACACCTACATAGCTCCAAAGAGGATGCGTAGTGTCTTTTGGGATTGATTTGCTTTGTAATATGTGCGCATGAGGCTTTGATGTATTGAACAATTATTTCCTTAATGATAATGTGTGTTCCTTTTTGTCTACAACAAATTTGAATTTTCGAACCCTTGAATGCATTGCATAAACACATATCATTCATCATGTGTATAGCAGGTTTTCTTCTTTTCAGGTTGCTTACTGTTCTTCGCTGTTTATTTCAGCATCATGAACCCTGACTCATCATCAACCGAGATGTCTATCAATGCCCTTCAGGCGCAGAACGCGCAATTTCAGGAGCTGATCATGGGTTTGGCTCAAGGCCAAGAAGAGCTGAAGGCTTTACTCCTGAAGAAGGAGAAGAAGAAGAAGAGAACTGTTCTTTTCAATTCGGGCCGGAGGTTTGGTAATACTCTGCAGAATGAGGAAGCTGGTTCTTCTGTAGGCAAGAGCAGTCCCTAAGGGGGAAAAGGTCCTAGTCCAGTAGTCTCTGACAACGAGACTGACTTTAATGAGGAACAGTATCCTCCTGCTGAAGACCGGTATAAGCAGTTGGAAGACAGACTGAATGCAATGGAGATCCAACAGGTGTCTGGGCTGGATTTCGGAGACTTGGGCTTATCTACTGGTGTGATTATCCCTCACAAGTTTAAGGCACCATCTTTCACCAAGTATGACGGGGCGTCTTGTCCCAAGCTACACCTCAGATCTTATGTGCCGAAGATTCAACCGTACACAGTGGACAAGAATTTGTGGATCCACTTCTTCCAGGAGAGTCTTTCAGGGACTCATCTTGAATGGTTCTATCAGCTGGATGGGACCAAAGTTCGTAACTGGGAGGAGTTGGCTACTGCTTTTTATAAGCAGTATCAATATAATACCGACCTTGCTCCTACACGTACCCAACTCCAGGGTATGTCGCTAGGATCAAGCGAAGGTTTCAAAGAGTATGCACAGAAGTGGAGGGATCTGGCTGGCAGGGTGCAGCCTCCGTTGACTGACCGTGAGCTGGTGGATATGTTCTTGGGGACCCTATCTGGGCCATTTTTCAATCATCTTATCGGTAACTCATCTGCAGGGTTCACTGATCTTATTCTGACTGGGGAGAGAATAGAGGCTGGAATGAAGTCCGGTAAAATTCAGAAAGGTGCGTCTTCAAGTGCTGAGAAGAAACCCTTTAAGAAGGAGGCCAGTGCTGTGTATGGGCCTAGGAGGCAAGAGAAACCAGAACGCCTCCAATCTGTCAACACGGTGATGATTGCTAAGCCTGTTGCCGCTCCTCGGCAAACCAATCCACAAAGGGCTGAAAGACCCAGAAGAGAGTTTACCCGGCTGAGTATGACCTTGTCGCAAATCTTGCCGTAGTTGCTATCCACCAACTTGGTGACTTTCAGAGAGGCCCCAAAGGTTGTAAACACTGCCTCTCCCAAGTACAATCCAAATGCCCGCTGTGCTTATCACTCCGATAGCCCAGGGCATTCTACTGATGACTGCTGGGCCTTGAGGAACAAGGTGCAAGACCTTATTGATGCCAGGGAGGTACAGTTTGAGGCACATGAGAAGCCCAATGTAGTGACAGCTCCCCTGCCTTCTCATGGAGTGAATGCTATCAGAGAGGATGATGAAGTGGATGAAGCTGAGTTTGACAGCTGGATTTATCCGACGACCGACAATGGATCTAGCAATTGGATTGCAAATGACAACCTACCTGTCACTTTTGTTACGCAGTAATACACTCTTTTGTTTTTGTAATAAACATTGAATTAAAACTCTATGGCCCGGTGTCTTACCCGGGGCACCGTGGCTTCATTTGTGAGGGTATATTAATTGTCATTTCATATATCATGAATAAAGACCTTGGACGTTTTCTCGCATTTCAAATCTTATGCTCCTTTTCTTTCTTTCCTTTCTTTATATATTGCAAAACAGCTGTATTTACACACACTCACTCATACAGGTTTCAATCCACTCTGGATCTCACTGGTAACGACTCTGCTACTGCCAGTTATGACTTCGAAAATCCGATCAACTTAGCTTAAGACGAAGGTGAAGATGATTGCAAAGTGCCTGGCGAGCTTGCAAGACTGTTACTCTAGGAAGAGAGGGCAATTCAACCACATGAAGAGCCGGTGGAAACGATAAATCTGGGTACCGAGACAGATAGGAAAGAAGTCAAGATTGGTGCCAACCTAGAGCTCAGCGTGAAGCAACGGTTGACTCAGATGCTACATGATTATGTGGAGATCTTCGCCTGGTCCTACGAAGACATGCCTGGTTTGGATACTGATATTGTGGTCCATCATTTGCCTACCAAGGAAGACTGCCCTCCGGTTAAGCAAAAGGTTCGTCGTATACACCCAGAGATGTCTGAGAAGATCAAAGCCGAGGTTATGAAACAGTTCGATGCCGGGTTTCTTGCAGTAACTTCTTACCCTCAGTGGGTTGCTAATATGGTGCCGGTACCAAAGAAGGATGGTAAGGTCAGAATGTGTGTCGATTACAGGGATCTGAATAGGGCCAGCCCCAAGGATGACTTCCCCCTACCTCACATTGATGTCCTTGTTGACAATACTGCTCAGCACAAGGTGTTCTCCTTCATGGATGGTTTTTCAGGCTACAATCAAATCAAGATGGCTCCTGAAGACATGGAAAAGACTACCTTTGTTACTCAGTGGGGCACCTTCTGCTACAAGGTCATGCCATTCGGGTTGAAAAATGCTGGGGCAACCTACCAACGTGCCATGGTTTCTTTATTTCATGACATGATCCATCATGAGATAGAAGTGTATGTGGACGACATGATCGCAAGGTCCCAAACTGAGGAAGAATACCTTGATCATCTGCAGAAATTGTTTGACCGTCTGAAACTGTACAAGCTGAGGTTGAACCCGAACAAGTGCACCTTCGGGGTAAGATCTGGAAAGTTGCTAGGCTTCGTTGTAAGTGACAAGGGTATTCAAGTGGACCCTGCCAAGGTTAAGGCTATTCAAGAGATGCCAGTTCCTAAGACAGAGAAAGAGGTCAGAGGCTTTTTAGGACGCCTGAATTATATTGCCCGATTCATCTCGCATCTGACTGCTACCTGTGAGCCAATCTTTAAGCTGCTGAAGAAAGATCAGGTAGTACGTTGGAATGATGAATGTCAGGCCGCTTTTGATAGAATCAAAGAGTATCTCCAAGAACCACCCATCCTTATGCCACCGGTTGAAGGGAGACCTCTGATACTATACCTGACAGTACTTGACAACTCAATGGGGTGTGTGCTGGGGCAGCATGACGAGTCTGGCCGAAAAGAGCACGCCATTTATTACCTTAGCAAAAAGTTTACCGACTGTGAGACCCGATACTCACTGCTCAAGAAAACTTGCTGCGCTTTGGTATGGGCTGCTCGCCGGCTGAGACAGTATATGCTGACTCACACTACCTTGTTGATCTCAAAGATGGATCCTATAAAGTACATATTTGAAAAGCCTGCTCTGTCCGGGAGAATAGCAAGATGGCAGATGATCTTGACGGAATACGACATCCAGTACACGACCCAGAAAGCTATCAAAGGAAGTGTATTGGCAGACCACTTGGAACACCAAGCAGTGGACGACTATCAGTCAATGAACTTCGAGTTTCCAGACGATAGTATCATGATAGTGACTGATTGTGAGGTACCTGGACCGGATGAAGGACCTGAGGAAGGATCCCGATGGTCTATGCACTTTGACGGAGCCTCCAATGCTTTGGGTAACGGTATCGGCGCTGTGATCATATCCCCTCAAGGCACTCATACTCCCCTTACTGCCCGGCTATGTTTCAACTGCACCAACAACATGGCGGAGTATGAGGCATGCATCATGGGTCTCCAAGCTGCGATCGACCTAAGGATCAAGTATCTGAGTGTCTTCGGAGATTCCGCTCTCGTGATCAATCAGATCAAAGGAGAGTGGGATACGAAACATCCGAATCTTATTCCTTACAAAGAATGTGTGTTGACTTTGATCCCCCACTTCACAGAGATCACCTTTGAACATTTCCCAAGAGAGGAGAATCAGTTAGCGGGCGCGTTAGCTACGATGTCTTCCATGTTCAAAGTCAAATGGGACAATGAGGCTCCCCGGATCATCATCTGGAAACTGGACGAACCGGCATACTATTGTGATCTTGAGACTGAATTGGTGACTAAGAAGCCTTGGTACCATGAGGTGAAGAGATATTTGGAAGCTCAGGAATACCCTGAAGGTGCATCTGTCAATGATAAGAAGTTTCTGAGAAGGTTCGCAGTGAAATTCTTCCTTAGCAACGGCATCCTGTACAAACGAAACCATGATTCGACCTTACTGCGTTGTGTGGATAAGACTGAAGCAGAAAGGATCATGGCAGAGCTGCATGAGGGTACCTTCGGAACATATTCCAGTGGACATACTATGGCAAAAAAGATCCTTCGGACAGGGTATTTCTGGTCCACAATGGAAGCCGACTGCTACCAACATTCTCAGACATGTCACAAATTCCAGATTTATGCAGACAAGGTGCATGTTCCTCCAGTTCCTCTGAATGTCTTGACTGCACCTTGGCCGTTTGCAATGTGGGGCATAGATATGATCGGTGAGATTAAACCTACGGCATCCAACGGGCATCGCTTCATCCTGGTAGCGATTGATTACTTCACTAAGTGGGTTGAAGCAGCTTCCTACGCTACGGTAACCAAGAACGTTGTGGCACGGTTCATTCGGCATAATCTGATCTGTCGATACGGTGTCCCTGAAAGAATCATTACAGACAACGGTACCAATCTCAATAACAAGATGATCACTGAGCTCTGCGAGCAATTTAAAATACAGCACCACAACTCTTCTCCCTACCGGCCGAAGATGAATGGGGCTGTAGAAGCAGCAAATAAGAACATTAAGAAAATCGTGCAGAAGATGACAGTGACTTATAAAGATTGGCACGAGATGTTACCGTTTGCTCTACATGGGTACCGTACCTCAGCAAGGACGTCAACCGGGGCAACTCCTTTTTCCTTGGTCGACGACATGGAGGCAGTCTTACCGATCGAAGTGCAGATACCCTCTCTCCGGATAATGAAGGATGCAGACCTGAGTGAAGATGATTGGATCCAGACACGACTTGATCAGCTAAACCTTATTGATGAAAAGAGACTTGCTGCTATCTGTCACGGTCAGACGTATCAGAAACGGATGATCAGGGCATTTAACAAAAAGGTTAGACCACAAGAATATCAAGTTGGGGATCTGGTAATCAAACGCATCATCCTTCTTCAGAGTGATCCAAGGGGCAAATGGACCCCTACGTACGAAGGGCCATTTGTGGTTAAACGTGTGTTCTCAGGAGGAGCCATGATTCTAACCAACATGGATGGTGACGACCTTCCTCACCCCGCCAATGCAGACATAGTAAAAAGATACTGCGCATAAAAAAAGACCCGCTAGGTTGACATACCTAGGCAAAAATTAGGGCTTCCCGGCGAACCAAAAGGGTTCGGGCAAAATGAAGGGATGAAATTAAAAAAAAAATCGGTACACCCGGCAAGTCGAAAACCTGAAAAGGCGGCTTGGGCAAAAATGGGTATCCCGGTGGACTGAAAACCCGAAAGGGCGGTCCAGGCAAAAGTTAGGGATAAAGCGTAATACTATGTCTCATTGGATCACCTTGCATCCAGAATCCGGTATCAACATCAAGTTCAGACGGCATTGATCAATCAGCTTCATCCTCGATTAGGTCATCAAGTGATGCGACGCTCGAAGATATAAAGGCGATAGCAGAGTTGGAACCCAGTGGGATTATTCTTTTCACACAGCTGTTTTGTTTTCCCTTTGTACAATTTGTATTAAATTCTTTTGTTCGACGGCGTTCTCTTACTAGGACGTCAGCCTCTTGTACATAAACGCCTATTTACAGGCAATTCAAAAATCAATATAAATTCACTTTTCAGTTAAAATTGCCAATTGTTTTTTCCTTTTCTGTTTTGTTTTACGAAGAACGTCCAAGGTTCAATTTGTGATATACGCATTTGACACTAACTCATAAATATTTGCATACAAAACAAAGGATTAATTACAGGTAACATTAGAAACAGGGGCAATAATGAGTGGTCTAAGCGATCTAATTGTTATGTCCACCAAGGTATCAAGGTAAGTTCGGCTGAAGAATATAACCAGTATATCTTAATTCCCCAGAGAGTGAGCCAACAAGTCAGTGCACTCTCCCCAAGCAAAACTACAGTCAGCCTTGAGGAAGTTGAGTATCCCCCGCAGATCTCAATATTCCCCAGCACAGTATACAGACATTCTTAGCAAGCATCCCCGGCAGTCTTGGTCTAAGGCTGTTCCTCGGCGGTATACCAGGCATTCAATGGAGTCACTTCCCCAATATAGTTCAAAATTTCCCCAGGAGAGTCCAATCCAGTTTCCTCAGGAAAGTTGGAATCCATCTCCCAAGCAGTAAGCTTATCCCCAGTAGATTCTGGAAGCTTATCCCCGCAGAGCACGAACGCGTCCCCCGGCTTTATTCAAAGATTATTTCCCTACCAGGATATAATTGGGTTATCCTCAGCTAAAAGCCACGGAAAGATCGTCCCCGACGAAGTCTTCCTATCCCCAGCGAAGTCCATTAACACTTCCAACATCAACGGTATCCCCAGCGAAGTTACCATCAACATCCCAACAAGTACCTCTCTTCCCACAGAGTATTATTCCCCAGCAAGATCGCTAGAGTAATTTTCTCCCCCCAGAGTGTTCCATTCGCCAAGTTTATTCCCCAACGGAGTCATCTTCTCCTACCGGTATTCTTGCAATCATCATCCCCAGCGGAGACAACAAAGCACTATTCTCCAAACATCAGCCCAAGATATGACTTCTCGGCATCCGTCAAGGATTTATTTTCCTAGGACGAAAACATACGTTCATAAACATCACATTTCCATACATTATAGCATGCATATACGCATCATACCTTACAATCTCATTTATGTTGAGAACATCATTGCTTGATCCATATCATGCATTGCATATGACTGACCTTTACCTTTCAGGAAAGATCCAGTTAAGTTCTCAGCTATGTTCAAGACTTTAGCCTGGTTCAGTTAAATCGACCCTAAGATTTTTCTAATTCTTATCCAGTCAAAGGCCTTCTCTGGTTCAGTCAGATCGACCCTAAGATCTCCCTGATTCTTATCCAGTTGAAGATATTCCAAGACCTTGTCCAGTTCAGTTAAATCGACCCTAAGATTTTTCTGATTCTTATCCAGTCAAAGGCCTTCTCTGGTTCAGTCAGATCGACCCTAAGATCTCCCTGATTCTTATCCAGTTGAAGATATTCCAAGACCTTGTCCGGTTCAGTTAAATCGACCCTAAGATTTTCCAGATTCTTATCCAGTCAAAGGCCTTCTCTGGTTCAGTCAGATCGACCATAAGATCTCCCTGATTCTTATCCAGTTGAAGATATTCCAAGACCTTGTCCGGTTCAGTTAAATCGACCCTAAGATTTTCCTGATTCTTATCCAGTCAAAGGCCTTCTCTGGTTCAGTCAGATCGACCCTAAGATCTCCCTGATTCTTATCCAGTTGAAGATATTCCAAGACCTTGCCCGGTTCAGTTAAATCAACCCTAAGATTTTCCTGATTCTTATCCAGTCAAAGGCCTTCTCCGGTTCAGTCAGATCGACCCTAAGATCTCCCTGATTCTTATCCCAGTAGAAGACATCCAAGATTCTCTCAGCGTTCCTGTTGAGGTAGTAATCGCCCCAAGGTTCTCCCAGCGTTCCTGTTGAGGTAGTAATCGCCCCAAGATGCTCTCAGCGTTCCTGTTGAGGTAGTAATCGTCCAAGGTTCTCTCACCGTCCCGTTGAGGTAGCAACCATCCCTGATCCATTCATCACCTTTTGAAGCTCCAGACTCGATTCCTGTATCTCGCCAGGGCACGTCTGAAAAAGTTGAAGAGTCAGTTCCTGTAACCAGTCAGGGCACATTTACACAAAGAGATTAAAGACCAACTCCTATAACAGGTCAGGTAATCATCTTTCTTTTTCGGGTACGCAAGTTCTTGCTAAGGAATCTCTTACGCGATCGACATCCAGATGGCATCTATAAGCCCATCCACCTTCCATCACCTCTCAAACATGGCATCTGTAAGCCCATATTCCTATCCATCAATCTCCAAATGGCATCTGTAAGCCCATTCCCCACATCACACTACTATGTGAGCGCAAATTTCTGGGCACTCTAGTGTTCAATCATCTTCCACCCTCGGATTACGAAAGGCACGCCAGCCAATCTACATCCTCAGGTCTAAGAAGATTGAACAGGGGCAACTGTTGTACCCCAAAATTTGCCCTCCCATATTCTTCAAGATTTGCAAAGAACATGCTTCAAAATATCCCAAGGGTTGCACAGTTCAAGGGCCTCCTAACAGTAAAAAAAACTAGGGTTTTGGTTCTGTCAAAGAAATTGAAGTTTCCAAGGGTCCAAACAAGTCCCATATGCCTACAAACATGGTCAATCATCCATATGCCAAGTTTCAAGACTCACAGCACAAAATTGCACAGTCAAAAACCCTAATTGCTCAACAGTCAATTGTAGGGGCAAAATGGTCATTTGATAGTCAAAAGTCCAAATTTTTGGTCAACATCTTATTTTGAAGCCACAAACATCATTTTATCAATTCTTGATCATGATTCTCAAGGCATGGCTCAAAAAGTCTCAAGATGCAAAAGTTTATATATTTGGACAATTGAAAAAGTCAACTGTAACTTGACCAGGGCATAACTTCCACATGGTTTATCAGAAAAATTCCATCCAAAGCTAATTTTGAAGAGAATGACATTTCCTACATCTCCTCTTCACACTTCAAGTCCAAGAAATGCTCTCACAAAAAGTCATCAATCTCAACATTATAGGTCATTTTCAAAAGTCAACAAAAAGGGACTTTAAGTCAAAGTCCATAACTTGAGATTGGTAAATCAAAATGACATGGGACCAAAGGAATTGGTTAGAGGACTTCAAGACCTTTCCAAAATGTTCAAGAACATGATCAAAGCTTAAAAATTGAGCAAGATATGCCTTGTGGAAGTTGGGAAATTTTTGGGAATTTTGAAAAGTCAACTTTGCTTCAAATGCCTCAAAATTGCTAATGGGCCACATTTTCTTCCAAGAATCATAATCCAAAAGCTATGCACGACCCATTGGCCCAAAGGGAAGTTGTTTTCTTATTTTTAATTTATTAATTGAATTTTTAAATCTATTAATTCATTTAATTCAAATTAAATATGAAAAAATACTCAATGCCACCTTGCAAATATTTTTATGCAGCATTTCTACTCATCATAACTCCAAGATTTCGTGCACACTCAATATGGAAAGAATTGGCAATGATTGGCATGATCTTCACATGGAAAAGATTGGAAAAGATACCATTAAAAATCAAATATTTGATTCATGATTACAAAGGTTTTGGACTTGTTTTGCAAACTTAAAACACTCACATACATATACAGATCACAACCCTAATGCAAAAGACATGAATGCTGCGCTAGAACCTAAGAACACAAACTCACTTTTTTCTTAAAAAACTTCAAATCCGTTTTCATAGTTTGAAGGCATTTCAAGGCGTGGAAAGTATCTCAAAAGCTTGTTGGGACCTCTCTGATCATAACTCAACACTTTTCCACTCTCGATACATCCAGAAACGGTAGAACGCCATAGCCCTGTTCATGGAAATTTGCATAATCGCATCTTGATTTATATGCATGTTTCATGTTTTTTAATCGTTGTTTTATGCTAACATGATGCTTCTGAAGCTAACAGCACCGTTCAATTGAAGAATGGTCGCCTAAATAAGAAGTTACCATGAACACGCATTAGGGTTTCAAAACTCTGAATTTGGGGTTTCTTTCATCTGGTAAAATCAGACCATGAGACTAGGACCATTGAATTCGTAGCATTCCAACGAATCTAAAGCACCCATCGCGCTCAATTTATCATTGGCCAATTTCTATTCGCTATTTTTGTTGTTTCAGATTGTGGGGGTTCAAAACCCCCGCTATTTGATGTATTTTTCAGGCAAAAGCAAAGGCATGGTGGAGAAGACGCTGAGGTGTCTCAACCAGACAGGGCCATTCAAATATTCGCGCATTTTCTTTTATGTTTACCAATAGCACTTGTTCTCTCTCATATGAATCAGGTTCCACTAATATTACAAACGAACGCGCTTGGCTGGTTGGTAAGTGAGGTGGCCTTCAAGCATTGGGACCTGGGTTCGATTCCCAGGTCCCCTCCCTTTTCAATATTATTTTGCCTAATGTGTTCCTACGCAGCGTATCTTTCAGTGGTCCACCATGCATCCAGTATCCTGGCGCGCCACATGTCCCAGGAGACGAATCTGAAGGTCAGGATCTGGAGTCCACCATGGACATCAGTCAAACGTGCCACACGCATCCCAGAAAAGTCAAAAGGGCCTTCCTCAAATGGGCCAAATTGCTGGGAATTCACCTCCAACTTTGGGTCAACACCCCTCTTGTTTGTATCTCTTCCCCTTTTCTTTTTCTTTCTTTTTATTTTATTTGTTTTAATTATTTTCTTTAAATTCATAAAATAAATTTTATAATATAAAAATACAAAAAATCAGAAAATTATGAAACAATAAAAAATATGCTTTGTTAACATTAATTAATATTATTTTGTAAATAAATTTTGTTAACTAATTTAGTTTTAATTCTAGGTTTAATTCAATGTTTTTTTAATAAACTAAAAATAAAGAGATTAGGGTTTTGATGCTTTTATTCTTTTTTTTTTCTTTTTTACCATTATTAAATATTAATTATTTTTATAAATAAATATGCCATGTAAATAATTAATGTAAATTAGGTTAAACTTGAATTTATTTCTTTAATAATTAAAAAATACGTAGAATTAGGGTTTTTAATTCCATTAATTTTCTTAATTTCATAAAGTACAAAAAATATCAAAAAATAAGTCTTTTTCCTTTATTTAATTTAATTAATTTCATAATTTCAATTTAATTTCTTTAAAAGGGTCCAACGCCCTCGCTTTCGATTATAATTTCGTTTCGCGCGCTTATTTTATTTCTTTTTTTAAATTTCATGTAATTACCCCAAAGCCTTATAATAGATTAATTAGGACATTTATCTTTCCGCATTTTATTTTATTCAAATCGGGTCTTGGATTAATTTGGCGATGTAGACCTGCGTCTTTGTAATAGCGTAGGACTTTTATCTTCTCGCATCTTTTAACTGTTAATAACTTGCATGAAAGAATGAATGCCAAAAATAAAAACAAAGCGTAGATCACCAATGCATGAACAAGACAAATATAACTGAAAATGACACACAAATCACACACCACCCCTAGGGTACGTCTCACTGTTGCCTTGCCCCTCGAAAAGTGGTCGTCGAGTAGAAGATGTTTTAGTAAGTCCTCATGTCCATGAACATGGCATGGGGGTAGCTTCTAAGGTGTCTTCCTATTGCTCTAGTGACCACATTGTCCCTAACCCTCGAATTGACCCGAATACCTCCGACGGTGGTGCTACCTACCTCTCAATGGTGGGATGGCACTACTTTAAGGACATTTACACAGACGAATTCCTTAGAGTAGGTAGATGACTCGTAGATACTTGCTCTAACTCCAAACAAAATCAAAAACTTCTTTTCACACCGACACTTTTCAAAAAGCTTTCAAAAACAACTTTTCAAACACTCTTGAGGACTGATACAAGAGTCGAACTGAAATTTTAAAACGAAACTTTTTCAAACCCACTCTGAAAAGCAAACAAATATTTTTGAAAACACAGATGAGCAAGTATCTAAGAGCCCATGGATAACCATGGATAGAAAGGGTGCTAACACCTTCCCTTTCTATAAATCTACCTCCCGAACCGAGAGCAATCTCTATAAGGAATTTTTCTGTGCTTTTGTCCTTTCCATTTGGAGAAAATAAAAGACGGTGGCGACTCTTGCTTCCGCGACATTTCGCGAACCAGCGTTAAACAGTCAGTTCCAGATCCACCGATCACAGTCACCTCATTGGGAAGGGCCTTTTAGAATATTAAAAGTATTCTCAAACAATGCATATGAAATCGAAGAGCTGATGGATGATAAGCGTATCCTAAAGGTTAATGGGAAATATTTAAAGAAATATAAGCCACGCCTGCAGGAGATTCGAATAGTAACAACGTAACCAAAATATTATAAAAATGCCAAAATGGCAAGTTGAGATGCCAAAATGGCGTTGTTCGAATATTACATATAAAAAACCAAATTATAATCAAATGAACACTGAAATTTAGAAATAAGAATTATTCTTCAGTCTGTTGAAGGTACTTCGAAAAGATTCAAGTCTCTGTTGAGCGAAACTCCTGGCTCCTTCCAAGGTTGCCACTTCTCCCTTGAGTTGTTCTACAGTTTCCATTTCTGCAAGCCCCTGGTTGAGAAGCTCTTCGAATTGGTTACCAGCAGTATTGGTTTCGAAGGCTATTTGTTGTTCTTTAGCCTCTTTAACCTTCTGTTGAAGTTCTTGGATCTGCCTTTCCCAGAGAAGGATGGACTCAGCTCGAGCCTCATAATCAGTTTTTGCTTGCTTTAGATGCATAGCTTGATCCTCAGCTTCTTGAGAGAGTTTCAAAGCTTGTTCATAAGCAGCATCCATTGCAGTGCGCTTTTCTTGAACCTTTCTGGCAGCAGATTCATCTTGGAGAAGGTAACCAGTTATGTTGTCCAGCAAAGACTGAAGATCGAACAAGATAGTACTAACTGGCAAGGAGCACGTAACAAGGTTGACTTTTGTAAGTAACTCCTTCATTGTGTAGCAAGCAGTGCTATCTTGTTTGAGCACTTCAAATATATCCACATTGAGAATTGTTTTCCTGATCTTATTAAGAAGTACAATTCTTTCATCTGTGGGAAGAGGGTAGCTAGTCGAACTTGCGCCAGCCCTAGCAAGTGGAATGTCCCTCTGAGCCAACTTTGCCTTCATGTACCCAATAGGGTCATTTCGTCTCAGGAGTGCAAGCTCCTCGTCAGTCATTCGAGACAAAGACGGTTGAGGAAGTTCCACACGTAGGGGAGTCACGTCCAATTCGACTTCCATGGGTTTGTTGGTTGTGTCACCATCCCCTTCATTCGTTTCGTGCTCATGATCTTCTTCATCGTCATCCAAGTCCACCACTTCGATGTCTTCTTTTTCACTGCTATTTGCATTAGACTCTGTCCCAGTAGTCGAACCATCATTGGCATCCTCCTCCTCAGACTCTTCGTCTGCAGATTCTTCGTCTCTTTGACCAGAATCAGCTTTCTCTCCTTCAGCATGATAGTGGCTGATAAACTTGGAAAAACTTGCTAGTTTGACTTCGAAGTCGATTATGCTCGAATGTTCTTTGTTGTCAGGGATATATGTTTCTCCTACTGATGATAGCCCAGTGATGGCCACTATGTCAAAGAAGGTAGGGGTAATCATTCCACCAGGGAAATGGAAAGTATTATAGGTACTGTCCCAGAAATAGAGGGACGCGAATAACAAAGGGTGACTGTAAGTGAAACCAGGCTTCGACAGCTTAATCAAGTTGTAGATACCTAATTCTTCCCATTGCTGGGATTTCTTAGCTTCTACCTTATTGAACCAGTTTTGATAAGTAGTGTCGGAGGTGGGGCAAGATCGAAATGGTTTAAAATTACTCTTTACATAGTCTAATACAAAAGGGTCCTTAGGAGGAACAGTTGGATTTTCCATGGTGTTTGAGCCAGAAGATTCTATTGCCTTAGGGGCGTCCATTTTGTTAAACAAGGGTTTGAAACTATAGCAAACTGGGAAAATTTTCCTGGTATCTTTTAAAATTTCAAAAACTGTAAGAGGGCCCATTAAAGCTAACCTCTTACCAGCAGCGATGGTAGGAATGAGTACCTGGGATGCATAAAGCATTTCTTTCTCCTTTGAGATCATCTGGGGAGCAAGAACAGATTGACCTTGGTGAGTGATAACCTTACTTTCCATTGTAGTTCCCGCGGTCTTTCCTTTCTTCTTGGAAACCTTTTTTAGTTGGGATGAGGTAGAATAAGACATTTTTGGAAGAATGTTGAAAGCTTAGGGTTTTCGGTGAGAAAAGAAGGATAAAAGATTCAGAATGTGGAAAGAAAAGAAAAAAGACTAAGTTGATGGTTTTTATAATGTGGAAGTTTAAGCGTCCACTGAGTAAGGTTGTGATACGTGGTACTCATGGGTTGGTTTGTTGAAGAGGTGGCGTGAAGTTAACATTGGTAGTAAGCGTGATTAAAGATAATCATTGTTTTGTAACTGCACCATACTGTGAGATGGCTCAAGGCAGTTAAGGAATCTAAAAAGCGTCATGATTGACGTGACTGAAGTCAAATGCATTAAGTGTTACGATGATTCGAAGGTCGCATCAAAATCTTGTGTATATGTTTAAAATAAGTATTTCTTAAAGAAATCGAAATACATATTTTAAAGGGGCATTTTGTTGGCTGAAGATTTTGATAATATTATTAGAAGCAAAGTAAAGTGGACGTTTCGATTGAAATGAAACAAAACGTCATGTTTCGAAATAGCAGAAGCAGTGTTTCGAATGAGCATATCAAAGCTTGGAGCTTCGAGTAGCAATTATGAGAACATATCTAAAGAAGTCTCGAAATGATAACAAGGCTGTGTCTAAAGAAGTGCGTTCGAAGCGAAGAAGTGCCAAAAAATTTGAAATTCAAATGCAAGCGGGATGTTCGAAATTTGAAATATATGCGCTGGAGCATTCGAAGACACGTGGAAGTAAGAGAGAGGCATTGCTCTGCATGTTCTGAACGTGGCAGAATCTTATAGCAAGACCGTTATGGTCGAAGTAGTATAAATAGAAGTCTTAGCATTAGGATTTCGTGTGTCATATCTATTTGTACAAAAAACTCAGTAAACATTCAAATTACCACATGGCTAGGGAAACGAATGCAAGAGCAATGTACGTATGATAGCACCACATGTTTATGATTTAATGAAAACCCTTTATCATTTCCAGTACTTTCCTTTGTCTTTGTATCAATACCATTTACAAGTTTTTTGCATCTAAAGTCTTTTTATTCGAAATCTTTTCATTGATGCCTTACATTTAAATGCTTTCTTTACATTTCAGACACTTTACATTTCAGAAACTGTCATACATTTCACGCCTTTATCTTCAAGTTTTTATCCTTCGAACGCCTATTTTTACTTAAAGTCATTTTACAGATTTCTTGCATTAAACGCTTTCTTCATATTTTGAATCTTTTACATTAACTGTTTTTATAATTCGAAGTCATTTACTTGTCTTTTATGCAGTTTTTACATGTCTTTCCAATTAACCTTTATTCATGCAATTTAGTTTCACGCACATATATTTTGATTACACCTTTAGATCTTTTAGAGAGAAATCGAAATAAGTCAAACACCTACACAACATTCTAAATACCAACCATGAATACCTGTTCGATCATGAGAGTTACCCTAATGACCAACACGTCCTAGGATCAATCTAGTCGATCCTGCGAGTTACCAGAGGAATTGAATAACAGTCAGTAAGTTTATTCGATAGTTTGGAGGACTAGCGATTGTTTACCAGAAATCACTGGAAACACCCGCCGGGGAACAATCTTAGATCAAGACTACCGGGGATGCTTGCTGAGGAATGCCTATACTCCGCTGGGGAATGTTGATATCTTCTGGGGATACCCAACTTCCTTTAGGCTGGCTTTAGACTAACTTTGCTGGAGGAGAGTAATGCTGACTTGCTAGGGGAATAGGGTGCCTATTGTAGGGTTGATGATAGACTAACTCTTCCTGGGGAGAGTATTGCTGAATCTTGTCTTACTCTGTGCGGAGTTGAGGTAACTTGATCACATTCTTCAGTTGAACCTACCTTGGTACCTTGGCGGACAGAGCAACTAGACTGCCTGGACAACTCTACATTGCCCCTGCTTCTGATGTCACCTGTAATCAGTCCTTTGTTTCGTATGCAAGTATTTATGAATCAGCAATTTAATGTCAAATGCATATATCAAAAATGAACATTGGACGTTCTTCGCAAGACAAAACAGAAAAAAGAAAAACAATTGGCAATTTGTTTGGAAAACTGAATTTGTATTGATTTTGAAATTTGCCTGTAAATAGGCGTTTTTGTACAAGAGGCTGACGTCCTAGTAAGAGAACGCCGCCAAATAACATAAAGTTTATACAATTTTGAAAAGGAAATAAAACAGCTATGTGAACTGGGTTCCAACTCTGCTATCGCCCTTATGTCTTCAAATGTCTCATCACTTTGCTGCTTAGTTGAAGATGAAGCTGATTGATCGATGCCGAAGTCTGAGCCCGATAGTTGATGCCGAATTCTGGATGCAAGGTGATCCAATGAGACATAGTGTTACACTTTATCCCTAACTTTTGCCTGGACCGCCCTTTCGGGTTTTCAGTCCACCGGGATACCCTTTTTTGCCCAAGCCTCTTTTTCAGGTTTTCGACTTGCCGGGTGTACAGATTCTTTTCATTTCATCCCTTATTTTTGCCCGAACCTTTTTGGTTCGCCGGGAAGCCCTTATTTTTGCCTAGGTATGTCAACCTACCGGGTCTTTTATTCATGCGTAGTATCTTTTTACTATTTCTGCATTGGCGGGGTGAGGAAGGTCGTCACTATCCATGGTGGTTAGAATCATGGCTCCTCCTGAGAACACATGTTTAACCATAAATGGCCCTTCGTACGTAGGGGTCCATTTGCCCCTGGGATCACTTTGAGGAAGAATGATGCGCTTGATTACCAGGTCTCCGACTTGATACTCTTGTGGTCTGACTTTCTTGTTAAATGCCCTGATCATCCGTTTTTGGTACGTCTGACCATGACAGATAGCGGTGAGTCTCTTTTCGTCAATTAGGTTTAATTGATCAAGTCGAGTCTGGATCCAGTCATCTTCACTCAAGTCTACATCCTTCATTATCCGGAGAGAGGGTATCTGGACTTCAATTGGCAAGACTGCCTCCATGCCATAGACCAAGGAAAAGGGTGTTGCCCCGGTTGACGTCCGTGCAGAGGTACGGTACCCATGAAGAGCAAATGGTAACATTTTGTGCCAATCTTTGTAGGTCACTGTCATCTTCTGCACAATTTTCTTGATGTTTTTATTTTCCGCTTCGACAGCTCCATTCATCTTCGGCCGGTAAGGAGAAGAGTTGTGGTGTTGTATCTTGAATTGCTCGCAGAGCTTAGTGATCATCTTGTTGTTAAGATTGGTACCATTATCCGTAATGATTCTTTCCGGGACTCCGTACCGACAGATCAGGTTATGCCGAATGAAACATGCCACGACGCTCTTGGTTACGGTGGCGTAGGATGCTGCTTCTACCCACTTCGTGAAGTAATCAATTGCTACCAAGATGAAGCGATGCCCGTTGGATGGCGTCGGTCGGATTTCGCCGATCATATAAATGCCCCACATTGTAAAAGGCCAAGGTGCCGTCAGAATGTTCAGAGGAACCGGAGGGATGTGCACCTTATCAGCATAGATCTGGCATTTATGACAAGTTCGAGAATGTTGGTAACAGTCGGCTTCCATTGTGGACCAGAAATATCCTGCCCGAAGGATTTTCTTTGCCATGGTATGTCCACTGGAATGCGTTCCAAAGGTACCTTCATGCAGCTCTGCCATGATCTTTTCTGCTTCAGTCTTATCCATACAACGCAGTAAAGTTGAATCATGGTTTCGTTTGTAGAGAATGCTGTTGCTGAGGAAGAATTTTGCCGCAAACCTTCTTAGGAACTTCTTTTCATTGACCGATGCGCCTTCGGGGTATTCTTGAGCTTCCAAATATCTCTTCACCTCATGATACCAGGGTTTTTTGGTTACCTCTTCGGCCTCAAGATCGCAGCAGTATGCAGGTTCGTCCAACTTCCAGATAATGATCCGGGGAGCCTCATTGTCCCATTTGACTTTGAACATTGAAGACATTGTAGCTAGTGCGTCTGCTAACTGATTCTCCTCTCTTGGGAAGTGTTCAAAAGTTATCTCTTCAAAGTGGGGAAGCAAAGTCAACACATACTCCTTGTAAGGAATAATATTTGGGTGTTTCGTATCCCACTCGCCTTTGATCTGATTGATCACGAGAGCGGAATCTCCGAAGACACTCAGAAACTTGATCCTTAAGTCGATTGCAGCTTGAAGACCCATGATACATGCCTCATATTCTGCCATGTTGTTGGTGCAGTTGAAACACAGCCGGGCGATGAGTGGAGTATGAGTACCTTTAGGGGATATGATCACAGCGCCGATGCCGTTACCCAAAGCGTTCGAGGCTCCGTCAAAATGCATAGACCATTGGGATCCTTCCTCGGGTCCTTCATCCGGTCCAGTTACTTCACAATCAGTTACTACCATGATATCTTCGTCTGGAAATTCAAAGTTCAATGATTGGTAATCGTCCACAGGTTGGTGTGCCAAATGGTCTGCCAATACACTTCCCTTGATTGCTTTTTGAGTTATGTACTGGATGTCATATTCTGTCAAGATCATTTGCCATCTTGCTATTCTTCCAGACAGAGCAGGCTTTTCGAATATGTACTTGATTGGATCCATTTTTGAAATCAACAGAGTAGTGTGAGTCAGCATATACTGTCTTAGCCGGCGAGCAGCCCATACCAGAGCGCAGCAAGTTTTCTCGAGCAGTGAGTACCGAGTCTCACAGTCGGTAAACTTTTTTCTCAGGTAATAAATAGCGTGCTCTTTTCGGCCAGACTCGTCATGCTGCCCCAGCACACACCCCATTGAGTTGTCAAGTACTGTCAAGTATAGTATTAGAGGTATCCCTTCCACTGGTGGCATAAGAATGGGTGGTTCTTGGAGATATTCCTTTATCTTTTCGAAAGCAGCCTGACATTCATCGTTCCAACGTACTACTTGATCTTTCTTCAGCAATTTGAAGATTGGCTCACAGGTAGAAGTTAGATGTGAGATGAATCGGGCAATGTAATTCAGTCGTCCTAGAAAGCCTCTGACTTCTTTCTCTGTCTTGGGAGTCGGCATCTCTTGTATGGCTTTCACCTTGGCAGGGTCCACTTGAATACCTTTATCGCTTACAATGAAACCTAGCAATTTTCCAGATCTCACCCCAAAGGTGCATTTGTTTGGGTTCAACCTCAGCTTGTACAACTTCAGTCGGTCAAACAGCTTCCGCAGATGGTCAAGGTGTTCCTCCTCAGTTTGGGACCTCACAATCATATCATCGACGTACACTTCAATCTCATGATGGATCATGTCATGAAATAAAGCAACCATGGCACGTTGGTAGGTTGCCCCAGCATTTTTCAACCCGAATGGCATGACCTTGTAGCAGAAGGTGCCCCACTGAGTAACAAAGGTAGTCTTTTCCATATCTTCAGGAGCCATCTTGATCTGATTATACCCTGAAAAACCATCCATGAAGGAGAACACCTTGTGTTGAGCAGTATTGTCAACAAGAACGTCGATGTGAGGCAGAGGGAAATCGTCCTTAGGGATGGCCCTGTTCAAATCCCTGTAGTCAACACACATTCTGACTTTACCATCTTTCTTTGGCACTGGAACCACGTTGGCTACCCACTGAGGATAAGAAGTCACTGCTAGAAACCCGGCATCAAATTGTTTCATAACCTCAGCTTTGATTTTCTCGGACATCTCTGGGCGCATGCGGCGGACCTTCTGTTTTACCGGAGGGCTTCCTTGGTAGGCAGGTGATGAACTACAATGTCGGCATCCAAACCAGGCATGTCTTCGTAAGACCAAGCAAAGATTTCCATGTAATCATGCAACATCTGAATCAATCGTTGTTTCACGCTGAGCTCTAGATTGGCACCAATCTTGACTTCTTTTCTATCTGTCTCGGTACCCAGATTTACTGTTTCCACTGGCTCTTCATGCGGCTGAATGGCCCTCTCTTCCTGGAGTAACAGTCTTGCGAGTTCACCAGGCACTTTGCAATCATCTTCACCTTCGTCTTCGGCTAAGTTGATCGGATTTTCGAAGTCATAACTGGCGGTAGCAGAGTCGTTACCAGCGAGATCCAGAGTGGATTGGAACCTGTATAAGTGAGTGTGTGTAAATATAGCTGTTTTGCAATATATAACAAAGAAAGAAAAAGAGCACAAGATTTGAAATGCAACAAACGTCCAATGTTTTGATTAATGATATATGGAAATGTCATACAAAAAGCCCTCACAAGTGGAGCCACGGTGCCCCGGGTAGGACACCGAGCCAATAAAAGTTTCAACATATTGTTTGTTACAAATTGAAAACAAAAGAGTTTATTACTGAGTGACAAAAGTAATAGGTGTAAAATCTTTTACCGTCCAGTTGCTTGGTCCATTGTTGGTTGTTGGATAGATCCAACTGTCAAATTTCGCTTCCTCTACATCATCCTCAATAGCATTCACTCTTGGGTTGGTGATGAACACCGGAGGCTTTCTGATCCTTTCTTTGCGAACATCCCTCTGAGCCTCTGCAGTGAAGCCCAGCCCAAACTTGTCAGTCTTTGGAGTGAAGTCAGGGAGTCGACCCCAGTTGGCACACTTGCCTTTCTCAATCACTGCCCGAGCATCCTTCAAGGAAGCCATCTTCAAAGGAAAGTCTTCTTCAACCACTGTCTCAGCTGACGCCAATGTTGGAGGTACCTCTTCAAAATGTTGAAAGGGGGTTTCAATAAACTCCCCGTCCATCTCGATATACCGGAATGAATTCAGGTGACTAATCATGTATTCTTCCTCACCCTGCACAGTAACAATCTTCCCTTTGACAGGGTATTTGAGCTTCTGGTGTAGAGTGGATGTTACAGCCCCAGCCTTGTGAATCCAAGGTCGTCCCAGCAAACAGGAATAAGATGGACGGATATCCATCACATAGAACGTTGAGTTGAAGACTTGGGAACCCACACGAATAGGAATGTCTACCTCACCATGCACCATCCTCTTAGAATCGTCGAAGGCTCTAACAATGATGTTACTAGGCTTCAATTCCAGGCCCTCATAATCCAACCGGTCTAAGGCCTTCTTGGGAAATACATTCAGGAAATAATCGGTGTCCACCAACACGTGTGCGAGAGTAGTGCCCCTGCATTCTATAGAGACATGCAGGGCATCATTGTGGTTTTTTCCCTTGGCGGTAAGATCAGTATCCGAGAAACCCAAACCATTTTCAGCGGTCAAATTAGCCACACAGTCAGTGAATTGATCTGCAGATGTCTCTTGCGGCACATGGGCCGTCTTCAAAAATGAAATCAGGGCTTTGGCGTGGGCCTCTGAGCACAACAACAATGATAGCATAGAGATTTTGGAGGGGGTATACCCCAGCTGTTCAACGACATTGAAGTCACTCTTTTTAATGATTTTAAGGATTTCCTCCATCTCTTGTTGGGAGGCTTCAACAGCGGTCTTTTTTGGTGCCTCCGTCCGGGCAGGCAAATCGGTAGTAACTCCTTTGCCCTGAGCATCAGAGGACTCGGCGGCAGTAGTAAACACAGGAACTTGATTTGGAAGGGAAACATGCACACTTGCGGGTGTGATGATAAGAGGTTTTCGGATTACTGGTGGTGCAATGTCAGGCGATAAGAGCCTGCCACTGCGAGTAATTTTGGCGGGACCAGTGATGTTACTGATACTGGTACCGGTGTTGAACTCCTGCTTCACTCCAAGCACATACACATCTGCCCCATAGTGCCATGGGACAGCCTTGTCAGATTCATAGGGGAGGGGCCCCGGAACAGTAATGGTAATGGGTGCAACAGACATAATTTTGAATGGCTTCCTCGGGGGAGCCTTGGTAGGATTGTTGAAAATTGTGACGACAGATACTTCTTCAGCGGGAACAAAAGGAACAGCGGTCTTCTTGAACAGAATCTCCTTGCTATCCATCAGGCTTTGGATGCCTGACTTCAGCAGCGGACAATCGGTAGGGGTAACAGCACACAGGAGGCAACCCTTGCTACAACTCGGAAATAAACCGGCTAGCAGTAGGTTCCTCTTAACAGTCAATAGAGGGGTAGCAACATCATTCACCGAAACAGCATACAAATCTTCCTCAACAGCATTTACTCCATGCTGGGGCATAGGAGCAGTCATAACGTTAGGTCTCTCAGGCGCCTCAAACTATATTTCCTTCGCATTAATAAGGTCTTGAACCTTATTTCTCAGGGCCCAGCAATCATCTGCAGTATGCTCGGGGCTATCAGAGTGATAAGCATAACGGGCATTTGGATTATACTTAGGAGATGCAGTATTCACAACCTTCGGAGCCTCTCTGACGGTCACCAAGTTGGTCGATAGCAGTTGCGGCAAGATTTGTGACAAGGTCATACTCAGCCGAGTGTATTGCCTTTTGGGCCTCTCACCCCTTTGTTGATTGTACTGCTGAGGAGCAGCAACAGGTTTTGAAATTACCAATGCATTGACGGCTTGGCGGCGTTCTGGCTTAACTTGTCTTCTAGGACCATAAACGGCACTAGCTTCCTTCTTGAAAGGCTTCTTCTCAGTACTTGCGGAGGCACCTTTCTGTATCTTTCCTGACTTGATGCCAGCTTCTATCCTTTCACCCGTCAAGATCAAATCTGTAAACCCAGCGGAGGAATTACCAACCAGATGATTGAAGAATGGACCAGACAAGGTCCCTAGAAACATGTCAACCAGTTCATGGTTAGTCAAAGGAGGCTGCACCCTGCCAGCCAGATCTCTCCATTTTTGTGCATATTCTTTGAATCCTTCGCCCGTTCCCAGTGACATACCCTGAAGTTGGGTACGCGTAGGAGCGAGGTTAGAATTGTACTGATATTGTCTATAAAATGCGGTAGCCAAATCCTCCCAATATCGGATACTGGTTCCATCTAGCTGATAGAACCACTTAAGTTGTGACCCCGAAAGGCTATCTTGGAAGAAATGGATCCAAAGGTTCTTGTCTACCGTGTAAGGTTGGATCTTCCTTACGTACGATCTAAGATGCAGCTTAGGACAGGAAGCCCCGTCGTATTTTGAAAAGGCAGACGCCTTGAACTTGTGTGGGATTACCACCCCAGAAGATAAACCTAAATCTCCGAAATCCATCCCCGGCACATTTTGAATCTCCATGGCACTCAAGCGGTCCTCTAATTGTTTGTATCTGTCTGCAGCAGGAGGGTACTGTTCGTCATTGTAATTCGTCTCGTTGTCAGAGACTGCTGGACTATGAGCCCTTACCCCTTGGGGACTGTCTTTCTCTACAGAGGAAGTAGCTTGATCAGCCTCATTATGGAGTGTATTCCCAAACCTGCGTCCAGTGTTGAATAACGCAGTCCTCTTCTTCTTCTTCTTCTTCTTTAGGAGCAGAGCCTTCAACTCTTGTTGACCTTGGGCCAAGCTCATGACCATCTCTTGAAACTGGGCGTTCTGGGCCTGGAGGGCCTTGATAGCTTGTTCACTGGATGATTCAGGATTCATGATGACTGTTCAAAATAAACAGCGAAGAAGATTAAGCAACCTGTAGAAAAAGGGGTACCTGTTATGCACATGATGCATGAGATGCTATCTATGCAATGCATTTAAGGATTTTAGAAATTCACAATTGTTGCAGACAAAAAGAACACACGTCATATTAATAAGAAGAAATTTGTTAGTACATAAATGCCCCATGGGCCAAATATTACAAAAACAACTTCTTAAGGTAAAAAGACGTTGCGCATCCTCTTTGGTGTGATGTAGGTGTTAAGGGTCTCTTGCTCATGGAGTCGGAGGGTGAGCTCTAGAACCTTCTTATCGCTGGCATAGAAGCTGGCTTCAAAAGTGTCCCGTTCCTCCTTGAGTTGGATCCAACTCTTCTGCATCTCCTCCCACGATGTAGGCATGTCAGGATGTAGGATGGTGTAGGGAACCTCTCCTTCCTTAACGGGCTCTTTAATCACATGGAGAAGATGAGGATAAGGCATCATTAGACTCTGGGCTCGGGTTCATACCCACTTGAGATAAGGCTCAAGAGGGATGGAATTCTTGTGTCCCAGTGTCTTGCTGTCAACCTTGTTAGGCATCCTCCAAGCTCTGATGAATCTTTGGCGAAGTCCTTGCGCATCGTTGTCGAAGTCAAAAACTAGGTCAGGAATCAACATGTCGTGAGGGCCATCTCTTCGTGCATATCCAAATTGTCTCAAAGCTAGACAAGGGTTATAGGTGATGCCTCCTCTGATTCCAAGTAAAGGAACATTAGGAAACTCTCCACAACGATCGATGATGATGACATTTTCTCTGGACCGAGAACACCAATGTACATCAGAGTGAGTAAGAGTCATCAACCGTTGGGACCACCTTGAGCCTTGGTCATTCTTCAAGACAGATTGTGGAAGGTGTGAAATAAACCACCTTGCAAGGAGAGGAGTACAGCACATGAGAACACCCCTCTTTCTCATTGTTCGTGTGTAAAATGAGTGAAGGATGTCCCCAAGCAATGTTGGTATTGGATTTCTGGACAAGAAGATTTTGACGGCACTGACCTCTACAAGCTGGTCAGGATTTGGGAACAGGACCAACCCATAGATAAGGAGTGCCACAATCTCTTCAAAGGCTTGTAGATCCAATGAATTCCAACACTCTTGTGCCTTTTCAAACAAGAATTTTGCTAAGAAGCCTTTGACACCGCTTCTAGTTTCCCAATGCCCCTTGATGTCAGATGGCTGTAGATGTAGTGCTCGAGCAACATCTTCAGGCTTTGGTTCCTTTTTCGTACCGTTGAAAGGTAGTTGATTCAGGATAGGAATTCTCAGTAGTTGAGAAAATTCCTCCAAAGTGGGCACCAACTGGTAGTCGGGGAAAGTGAAACAGTGGTGAAGAGGGTCAAAGAACTGGAATAACACTTTCATCATGTCCTCTTAAATGTTGGTGTTGACTAAGCTGAGCAGTCTACCATGTCTTTCACTGAAGGGAGAGCTTTCCGGAATTCTTGATGTGAGCTCCTTGAGTTGAGGAGGGATTCTCACAAGGTTGACTTGGATGGTTTTTCTGCGAGGAATTTCCATGACCTACAAAACAAGAACAAAGATGAAGATCTAAACCCTTGAAGTGGTTAGTAAATGCATATGATGCTTTATGATGTTCATGATGTATGCACAAACATATGTACAAGCAATTCACACCAAACCCTAGTTTCAGGCTTGCATGGGGTTTCACAGGTAAGTACCCTCTTGAGTGTAGTTGGCTTAAAAACCTGTCCTATAAATAGTAACCGGGTTCTAATGAGCTCAATATCACTGGATTGTTTTCATTGTTCATTGTTTTGGTTTAGCCACTTAACTAGCGACCAAAATATTCCAAGAAAACAACCCTCAATGAGTGTAGTATCGAGTATCTACCAACTTCGGACTGCACCAAAGCCGGTCATCTCACTACCCCTAATGAAAGGCCAAGATGGTCAAGTAAGGTTCTAGGTCATTAGTGCTTAGTGACATCACTCAGCGGTCCCGTACTCTCCTTGATTGAACTCAAGGGTTACCGATACTCACAAATATGTCGCGCTAATATAGCTATTGCTTCGACCGTGTCGGTATACCCCACACAGTTTCCACAACGTATTGCTATCTATGAATGTTTCCCAAAATCCGGGTGTAGGATTGTAAACCCAAACAAGAGATCCGAGATATAAATCAATCAAAACAAACAATTAGTCATGCAAGAAGGTGATCTAAGCCCTAAGGTTACTCCACTTTTAAAGTAATTCCCCAGCAGAGTCGCCAGTTCTATGATACGGTGGGAGAACTGACTTGAGGTTTTGCGTTTGTTTTCGCAAATGTTTCGGTTGAGCAAGAGTCGCCACCGACTTTTTATTTTATCCTAAGGAAAGGTTAAAAAGCACAGAAAAAACCTTTGAGATGTTTTCTTGGGTTCGGGGAGTAGATTATAGAAAGGGAAGGTATTAGCACCCTTTCTATCTATGGTTATCCATGGGCTCTTAGTTACTTGCTTAGATCAACTTGCCTTAATTTTCAATTGTTTGAAATGGTGCTTTGTGTGTGGATTTTGAAAATGTTTTGAAAAGAGGCCAATGTGGTGGCAACCTTTGTAATGATCCATGTTGGGATGTATACAAAGGTGTATGTCTTTTGAAAAGGTTTTCAATGTTTTTTGAAAGTTGTTTTGAAAGTGTAGTGATGTGTGGTTTGAAAAATAGGCAAGTGTTTTTGTTTTGCAAGGGGGCAAGTAACCAAGAGCTATCTACCCTATATTTCTCAAAGATCTTTGCTATGTTTTAACCCTTTTAACAATTTTGTTCCACCATTGTATTTGGTGGACAATCTTGTGTTAGGATGTAAAAGGGACGGGCGCGGGTCATCGTTTAGACCATAATTGCAATGGTGCCAAGTATCTTTGGGCAATTTTATTTAAGGGACTTGATCATTTTTAGGCAACTTTCGAAAGCGTCATCGAGGGACTATGATCATTTAAATTGTGTTGTTTTGCCCAAAGAGACCTAACATGCAATATGGCCCATTATTGAAGGCAACAAGTGGAATACCCTAGGGGTGCAAGTGTGATTAGTGTTGTCCATTTTCATGCTTGTTTATCTTGAAGTTAAGTCAAACTGTTTTCGGTTAATTGATTTGCATACAAACCCTAATTCTAACATGGCATATTTAGAAAGCTTTTAAAATGCGAAAAATAAAAGGTCCTAAGTTATTACAACACAATATATGGGATGGGGGGTACAAATGTTCAAATGGGGGTATTTTGACAAGAATTAAATCCTAAGCTATTACATCAAATTGGAATTTTGCAAGGTATTTAATTACACAATATTCAAATAAAATAAATATGCAAAAATGCAAAAAAAAGGTTTTCATATGTATGTGAAAAAAATGTTTATCATATATCAAATAAATAAAAATAAAAATTAATGTATTTTTGGTATTTTTATGGGTCTAGGGTAAAACCCTAATTTTATAAATAAAAAGTATTTATTATATAATATATGTAATATTTATTAATTATGTACAAAAAATAAATGAAAAGAAAATATATGAAAAAAAAAAGTAATTTTTAAAGTTAAATATTAGTAAAAAATAAAATGTATTATTTTATTGTGTTTTTAACCTAAATGTATTAATAAATACCTAAATATTTATAATATTCACTAAATACTAAATATATGTATAAAAATAATAATATTTAATATTTACAAAAATGTATTTTTTTTATAAAAGTTTTTTCAAAGATAAAATAAAACAAAAGTCAGAAAATAAAAAATATTTATATTATTTTGGTATTTTAAATAGAAGAGTATTTATATGTTATTTATATGTACAAATGTTAATTTAAACCAATAAATGCCTAATAAATACAAAAATGGTTTGAAAAATATTTTTTATATTTTTAATATTATGAGAAAAAAATAAATAAGTCAGAAATAACAAGCAAAAGTCAAAAAATGTTTCAAATAAGCACAATGGGCCAAGGGGGTTCAAAAGTGAAAATAGGGTGCAAATATCAAGTCAACTCAGGCCCAGCCCAAGAAGACTTTGTCTTCAACCTCAGAACCTGTTTGAACACAACAACACGCGTTTTCCTATCTCCAAATTCCTTGATTATTTGCCAAATCTTGCAACATGAAACCTGTAGAGCTTGAAGCCACGATTCTAGACATATAAAGAAATCAATCTAACTCTCAGAAATGAGAGAGAATTTCTTCTCCCCCAATTCTTGACCTAGTTTTTGTTCAATGTTCAGACCTCAAATTCTCATAGCACATGCAAAATAAATGGAAAGTAAAGACATGTATAGCTTCAGGGACATGAGCATGACATTTTTTATTCACAAACTTAGAGCTAATTCTTCCTACATTGAGAGATAGAAGTCCAAAGATTTACCTGTTCAGTTGGAATCGAGTGCAACAATGGAGATGCTTACAAGGCAAGGTAATGATTTGTATAGCTTCCTTGATGTCCAGGGATGCTATTCCAATGCTTGGTGTGTTTTGAAACCAAGTGAATCGTGTTATGGCACTCCAACTGCAAAACAGAAAATATGAAAATGGTGATGTTGGTTAGGGGTGTTACAGATCGTGTTTAGGGTTTGGAACAGTTTCAAAGGATGGTGTGGGATGTGTTTGAGGTGTTTTTGGCCAAGGTGCACGATGGAAATGAGCTAGCCAAGTCCAAGTGCAGAATACCCTATTTTTGTGCAGTTTAATGGTGATTCTGTGTTTGATGATGTTTGGAACTTGGTTGGCTTGTGTTTCAGCTTATGTTTGATGTTTAGAATGTATACAATAACTTTGCTTAAGCTTGTGTTTGCTGAGATGCGAGTTAGGAGTTGTTATGTCAAGTTTCTTCTTACTTAAGCAACAAAATGCCAAGTTGTTTTCTAGACTGATGGAGGCCCCTCTAATATGCTGCTAAGCTTGCCCTTGATCAGTGGGATTAGCTCAAAAACTTGTGCCAAAGAGATTTGCTGTGTACCTCTTGATTTGCAAGTTGACATAAAGTTTTCACTTTTCAAAAATGGACATAATACTTTTTCTACTTATGGCTTAATTTTGCATACAATGCTTGAACACACAAAATAAGGCCTTGGCACAATGAGTTAGCATTAAATTTATGAGTGCAAATGGGATATAGGACCTGTTATCAAGGAATGCAAGCTGAGTTCAAACTTGCCTAAGTGTATGAACATGAAAATTGGCCATAAACAAAGTGAGTTTTTCCCATATTGCCAAATTCGATTCTCTCTAACCATAAGGTTATTTGATGAGTTCTTGGACATTTTGGAAAGCTTGGAATGTGTACTACAATCCATCTTTGTAATGCAAATTGAAATTCCAAGTGGAAGTATGTGAAAAGTGGTCTTGAAGTTAGGCAAAAATCTTGCCTAAAATAGGTCAAAATTTCTCTAAGTTAAGAATGGTTTGGTACCCTTGTTCCAAAAATTGTAACTTGAGCTACAAGCTTCTTTTGAGGAAACTTTGTGAATCAAAGTTGTAGATTTTGAAATGGACTACAACTTTCATGTTTTGACTTTTCCTTGAATCCAAATGCATCTTGATGAGAAAGTGGGACAAAGTTAGGAAAAAATTAGGGTTTTTCATAACTTAGAAAAATTCTAAGTTATGAAAAATCTTAATTTCAAACCCTAATTTGTGATTTTTGATTTCTTGATGAACAAGTTTCATGATTTGGCATGTTTTGATGAAAAATGAATCTTGACACTTGATTTTGACCAAAAAGTCAAAGTTTGACTTTTCAGTATACAGTCAAAAATTGATCAATTGACTGGAAAATTCAACTGTCAAGCTTGTGCATTTGGGATCTTTTGAACTTGTTGAGTATGTCAAAACAATTCCATGGGGTCCTTGTGTCCATATGTGAGCTTGGTTTGCCATTGGCTAGGTCAAACAGTCAAAAATTGCCTTTGTGCAGTCAAAACCCTAAAAATGACCATTTTGCCCTTTTGGTGATCTGATCAAATTTCTTGTGGGATTGTGATCCAAACTTGATCAAATGGTCCATATGAGTTCATAATGTTGATGTGGGTCAATTTTCATGAGGTTTGACTGTCAATTGGCCACAGTTGACTTTTTCCCCAATACAGCTGATTTCTAGGTCAACTGTCCAATTGACTGGGCAAAGGTTGGAATCAAGGCTTGAAACTTGGTATGGATAAACTTGGGAGTCCAACATGAAGCATGAAAGGAATCTTAGGCATTTTAGGTCAAAATATCTTTGTGCAAACACAAACCCTAATTTGGGCCAACAGTGCTAGGAGAAGTCTTGCAGAGGAAACCCTAACTGGATCTTGAGCTCCAAGGGCCTTGTGATGAGAAAATGTTGAGAGAATGGGAGGGCAAATTTTGGGGTACAACATTACCCATTGAACTTATTTCTTGGGATCTCCAGTCATTTAGGTCGGGTTACCATCATGAGCAACTCATTTTCCTATAGGCATTAGTCTCATCTTATATGATGTATTATAGACTTTCTTTCTAGCTAATCCTTTCATCAAAGGATCTGCTAAATTTTCATCAGTGGATACATGATCCACTCTTACAGCTCCTTTAGAGATACAATCTCTAACAATGATATGCTTTCTTCTTATTTGACGTCTTTTACCATTATAATAACAGTTCTCAATTTTTGCAATAGTCGCGGTACTATCGCAATGGATTAACACAACTGACTTATGTTTTTCCCATAAGGGAATCTCACTTAGCAAGCATCTTAACCAACTTGCTTTTTCACTAGCAGTCACTAATGCTATATTCTCAGGATAGTATGTTTCTTTGATTTCCAAGATACAACTCCTCTAGCTATGTTGAATACATAGCCACTAATTTCTTTGGAATCATCTAATAAGGTATTCCAATCTGCATCATTGTATCCTTCAGGTACAATAGGAAATATCTGATAATGTAAATCGAGATTCATGGTCCTTTTAAGGTACCGTATGACTCGCTCAATAGCTTGTCAATGTTCATTACTCGGTCTACTAGTAAACCCACACAACAATCCCACGACATATGCAATGTCAGGTTTGATACAATCAATGGAATACCTAAGACTTCCAACGATGCTCGTATGTTCTGTTTGTCTAACACTTTCACCAGCGTTCTTAAACAACTTCACGCTTGGATCATTTAGTGTGCTCACAGGTTTACTGTCAAAGTAATTATATTTCTTTAAGATCTTTTTCACATATTGTGATTTATCCAAAGAAATTCGTTGCTCGGATTTTTTTATCTTGATACCAAGAATCACACTCACTTCTCCGAGGTCTTTCATATCAAAGTTGTTGCACAACAATGATTTCATACCATTAATGGCCTGAATGTTTGATCCAAATATGAGTAGATCGTCTACATATAGACATATGATAGTGCAAATACAATTCTCAAATTTTAAATAAACGTATTTGTCACTTTCATTCACTTTGTACACATTCGATATCATTAAGTTATCAAACTTTACATGCCATTGCTTTGGAGCTTGTTTTAGCCGACACAAAGACTTATCTAACTTACAAACCTTGCTTTCTTATCCATAGATCACAAATCCTTCCGGTTGTTTCATATAGATTTCTTCTTCTAAGTCACCGTTTAAAAAAGTTGTTTAACATCCATTTGGTGTACTATTAAGTTATAAATAGCAACTATTGAAATAAGTACCCTAATGGATGTAAGTCTAGTGACGGGAGAAAAGGTGTCGAAGAAATCTATATTTTCTCTTTGTCTAAAACCCTTAGCAACAAGGCAAACCTTGTATTTATCAATAGTTCCATCAGGTTTTAGTTTCCTTTTCAGGATCTATTTACAACCGATTGGTTTTCAACCAGGAGGCAAGTCTACTAAGTATCAGGTCTTGTTAGATTCTAGAGATTCTATCTCATCATTGGTAGCTTCTTGCCACAACTAAACATCTAGATATGACAAGGCTTCTTGAAAATTCATTGGATCTTCTTCTACATTATAAGCCGCATAATCAGGCCTATAGTCTTTAGCAACTCTTACTTGTTTACTTCGTTGAAGTCCTGTTTCTACATTGTCGTTGCTTTATGTGCTTCTTATCACATGAATGTGACTCGATTGTGTGCCCCACGATTTCTCAATTTGAAATGAAATTTGTCTTCATAGAATTCAACATCAGTTGATTCTATGATCACTTTTGCCTTTAGGTCATAAAACCTATATGCTTTACTATTTGCTGCATACCGAATAAAAACACATTTATATGCTCTACTAGCGAGTTTAACTCGTTTCGGATCCGGAATTCTGACATAAGTCAAACAACCCCAAGTTCTCAAATAAGACAAGTTTGATTGTCTTTTCTTTAATATCTCATAAGGAGAGATCTTACATTTTGACTTGGGGACTCTATTCATGACATATCAAACAGTCAATAAAATTTCCCTCAACCAGTAAGGTGCAGCACCAGAATTCATCATAATTGCAACAACAAGTTCAGTAAGAGTTCTATTCTTTCTTTATGTTTTACCATTCATTGTGAGATAGTATGGTGCAATTGTTTCGTGTACAATTCCATGTATAAAATTCATTAATAAACTAAAATCATACAATTTCTCTATCACTGTAAATTCTTATTATATCATTTTCAAATTCTTTACAAAAATTTTAAACATATAAACTTCATTCTTCGTAATGGCGTACAAATCTACCCCAATAGACTGACTAAACCATGTCTTATTTAAAAAAAAATCAGAAACAATATTCTTTCTAATCTTAGGAACATGCATAACGTTCTTTAAGATTAAAGTCTTTTTGAAGGTGAAATTTAGCTCCATGTCTACAATTCCAGCAACATTCATGGTCTGGCCATCTCCCAACAACACTTTCTTATCTTTAGCATTTGTGTATGTTTAAACATAACACGATCATAACAGACACAATGAGAGACGCATGTGTCTATCCACCAACCAACATATCCATCAACCATGTTGATTTCAATGACCATAGCAATAAATTACCCATTAGTCAGGTTGACCCATGCATTAGGGACAACACCAAGAAATTCAAGCTTACTTCTACATTTCTTAGTCATATGACTTGATTTTCCATAGTTAAAACAAAGAGAAAGCAACGTCATTTCTTTTAGGTGGTTATTGTTGCCTAGTTGGAGCTATTGGGATCATAGAAGGATTCCCATTCTTAATTCGGTTCACAATATTGCGGTTCTGATTCTTTAATCATTTGCCAAATGGCTTCATAACTATAGCAAATTTCTTTTTGTTGTTTAAAACAACCAAGACTTTTTCTTTTTGATATTGTCTCTAAGATTCCCTTTTTTTGTTTTTTTAAACATTCAAATTATGGGGTAGTTTGCCAATAAAACCAATTTGAAATTGTTCGTTTAAACACATACCTTTTGTGATGATCTTTTAAGAAATCTTTTGAAGTTCGTAACATTGAGCCTCCATCGACCTTACATCTTCGCATTTGATACTTGAAGTAGCGGCTAACAACATACTTCTTTGCTCCAGCTTCTACATCATACTTCTTTTTCCGAGTCTCTCAATCTTGTTTTGCAGTATCACATCAACTGTAATTATCATACAGATCATCTGCGAGTCTATTCAAAATATGATTTTGTAGAGATTTTCATTCTCTTTCTATAAGGTGATTTCTTTACTATGCTGTAAATTATTCGCTTTAATCTGTGCAACAGATTCAACTTCAACACTATTAAGTGTTCCTTCTAAATCTCCAGATTTACTACCGTTAGTTTGTTCGATTGATCCAGAAGGAGCAACAGTATGTCATCGATCAAAACGTTAGCAACTTTTTTCAACATTAAGAACTGTATCTTTTGTTGCCAACGTTTGAAGTGACTTCTCTCAAACATGAACGATTTCTGAACGACAATATCCGCAAAAAAAAAAACCAATAATTTCTTCGGTAGTCGTGGCAGTTCGAAACGTCTTAAAATTGTTGGTTTCAGATTTTGAAATATTTGCCACCGAAGAAATTACCAGGTTGAGTCGCGGACTAGGTCGCTCTCTTTAAGACGTTTCGCGGCACTGCTCAAAATTATGCAAAGCAGTTAAACTACCGCGCCGCCTCCAGGATAAAACAGCCCAGTTCTATACTGTACGATTACTACTTGCATGATAGATAATCGGTCTAGAAATACACCTCTGATGGTACAAGACCATTCAAATATGGTATCAACACCACTCGTAGTATCTGGTACAAAGACCAGTCATAATAATTTCTCAAACAAAAAGAAACTCAAATAATTCTCCAAAGAGAATATAATAATGGTCATTTGACCACTCATAATAATTTCTCTAACAAAGAGAAATTCAAATAATTCTCCAAAGAGAATTCAAAAGATTAAACTTGAAAATTTCTCAACTCAAATTATGAGAAATTAACATAATTCTCTAAAGAGAATTCAAGAAAATATTCGGAAAATTCAACGAGTAGGAAGAAAGAGGAAGAAGATGGCGCTTCGACAATTCGAGAGACGCAGAGTTATGAGAGTGGGGAAGGAAAAACTAATAGAGTAGTTTTTGGTGTAATTTGGAATGAAACATGTGCACTCCTTATATAGTGAAGTAAGATAGTTAATATTTCTCACATGAGCAATGTGGGACTAAATGGTTTTTTCAACCAAAAAAATATTCTAATAATGTGGGACTTGATAAATTTTTAAATTCAACATATTGAAACATGGACATGTTCCAACAATCCCCCACTTGAATTTAAAAATTTGATTTTAGAAGTAACGTCAAACGTTTCTAAGATTGTGCATAAACAAAGGTGTCTACGACTTGAACCTTTGCATAGAAAGTAGGATTCCAATTCAACAAGAGTGACACAAATGTCTTGAACTCTATCTCAGACATCAAACCCGCACACAACCTTTTCTTAAGGTGTATTCTAATAGCCTGTGCTTTAATGGCCCTGCACGTGTATCCCAGTTTAATGAAGGCTCTAGGAATTCTGCCTCAAAATTCCATAGGAACCGGCCTAAGTTCCACAATCACATAGGTGAGTCTATCAAGATTACTCATGTAGCCTAGGTACTCCCTCATACAGAGTATAGATCTCATTAAGAGTTTCTATTATCTCATCCTCTTATTACTTCAGGATTCATGCTTTGCTTGCATGATCATCTCATATTACTCACAACTTGTTATTACCCATTGAACCTATTTCTTGGGATCTCCAGTCATTTAGGTCGGGTTACCATCATGAGCAACTCATTTTCCTATAGGCATTAGTCCCATCTTATATGATGTATTATAGACTTTCTTTCTATCTAATCCTTTCGTCAAAGGATCTGCTAAATTTTCATCAGTGCGTACGTGATCCACTCTTACAGCTCCTTTAGAGATACAATCTCTAACAATGATGTTCTTTATTCTTATTTGACGTCTTTTACCATTATAATAACGATTCTCAATTTTTGCAATAGCCGCGGTACTATCGCAATGGATCAACACAACTGACTTATGTTTTTCCCATAAGGGAATCTCAGTTAGCAAGCATATTAATCAACTTGCTTCTTCACTAGCAATCGCTAATGCTATATTCTCAGGATAGTATGTTTCTTTGATTTCCAAGATACAACTCCTCTAGCTATGTTGAATACATAGCCACTAGTTTCTTTGGAATCATCTAATAAGGTATTCCAATCTGCATCATTGTATCCTTCAGGTACAATAGGACATCTCTGATAATGTAAATCGAGATTCATGGTCCTTCTAAGGTACCGTATGACTCGCTCAATAGCTTGTCAATGTTCATTACTCGGTCTACTAGTAAACCCACACAATAATCCCACGACATATGCAATGTCAGGTTTGATACAATCAATGGAATACCTAAGACTTCCAATGATGCTCGTATGTTCTGTTTGTCTAACACTTTCACCAGTGTTCTTAAACAACTTCACGCTTGGATCATTTAGTGTGCTCACAAGTTTACTGTCAAAGTAATTATATTTCTTTAAGATCTTTTTCACATATTGTGATTTATCCAAAGAAAATCGTTGCTCGGATTTTGTGATCTTGATACCAAGAATCACACTCACTTCTCCGAGGTCTTTCATATCAAAGTTGTTGCACAACAATGATTTCATACCATTAATGGCCTGAATGTTTGATCCAAATATGAGTAGATCATCTACATATAGACATATGATAGTGCAAATACAATTCTCAAATTTATAATAAACGTATTTGTCACTTTCATTCACTTTGTACACATTCGATATCATTATGTTATCAAACTTTACATGCCATTGCTTTGAAGCTTGTTTTAGCCGACACAAAGACTTATCTAACTTACAAACCTTGCTTTCTTATCCATAGATCACAAACCCTTCCGGTTGTTTCATATAGATTTCTTCTTCTAAGTCACCGTTTAAAAAAGTTGTTTTAACATCCATTTGGTGTACTATTAAGTTATAAATAGCAACTATTAAAATAAGTACCCTAATGGATGTAAGTCTAGTGACAGGAGAAAAGGTGTCGAAGAAATCTATATTTTCTCTTTGTCTAAAACCCTTAGCAACAAGGAAAACCATGTATTTATCAATAGTTCCATCAGGTTTTAGTTTCCTTTTCAGGATCTATTTACAACCAATTGGTTTGCAACCAGGAGGCAAGTCTACTAAGTGTCAGGTCTTGTTAGATTCTAGAGATTCTATCTCATCATTGATAGCTTCTTGCCATAACTAAACATCTAGAGATGACAAGGCTTCTTGAAAATTCATTGGATCTTCTTCTACATTATAAGCCGCATAATCAGGCCTATAGTCTTTAGCAACTCTTACTTGTTTACTTCGTTGAAGTTCTGTTTCTACATTGTCGTTGCTTTCTGTGCTTCTTATCACAGGAATGTGACTCAATTGTGTGCCCCCACTATTTCTCAATTTGAAAGGAAATTTGTCTTCATAGAATTCAACATCAGTTGATTCTATGATCACTTTTTCCTTTAGGTCATAAAACCTATATGCTTTACTGTTTGCTGCATACCGAATAAAAACACATTCATATGCTCTACTAGCGAGTTTAACTCGTTTCGGATCCAGAATTCTGACATAAGTCAAACAACCCCAAGTTCTCAAATAAGACAAGTTTGATTGTATTTTCTTTAATATCTCATAAGGAGAGATCTTACATTTTGACTTGGGGACTCTATTCAGGACATAGCAAACAGTCAATAAAATTTCCCTCCACCAGTAAGGTGCAGCACCAGAATTCTTCATAATTGCAACAACAAGTTCAGTAAGAGTTCTATTCTTTCTTTCTGTTTTACCATTCATTGCGAGATAGTATGGTGCAGTTGTTTCGTGTACAATTCCATGTATAAAATTCATTAATAAACTAAAATCATACAGTTTCTCTATCACTGTAAATTCTTATTATATCATTTTTAAATTCTTTACAAAAATTTTAAACATATAAACTTCATTCTTCGTAATGGCGTACAAATCTACCCCAATAGACTGACTAAACCATGTCTTATTTAAAAGAAAATCAGAAACAATATTCTTTCTAATCTTAGGAACATGCATAACGTTCTTTAAGATTAAAGTCTTTTTGAAGGTGAAATTTAGCTCTGTGTCTACAGTTCCAGCAACATTCATGGTCTGGCCATCTCCCAACAACACTTTCTTATCTTTAGCATTCGTGTATGTTTAAACATAACATGATCATAACAGACACAACGAGAGACGCATGTGTCTATCCACCAACCAATATATCCATCAACCATGTTGATTTCAATGACCATAGCAATAAATTGCCCATTAGTCAGGTTGACCCATGCATTAGGGACAACACCAAGAAGTTCAAGCTTACTTCTACATTTCTTAGTCATATGACTTGATTTTCCATAGTTAAAACAAAGGGAAACCAACGTCATTTCTTTTAGGTGGTGGTTGTTGCCTAGTTGGAGCTATTGGGATCATAGAAGGATTCTCATTCTTAATTCGGTTCACAATATTGTGGTTCTGATTCTTTAATCATTTGCCAAATGGCTTCAGAACTATACCGAATTTCTTTTTGTTGTTTAAAACAACCAAGACTTTTTCTTTTTGATATTGTCTCTAAGATTCCCTTTTTTGGTTTTTTTAAACATTCAAATTATGGGGTAGTTTGTCAATAAAACCAATTTGAAATTGTTCGTTTAAACACATACCTTTTGTGATGATCTTTTAAGAAATCTTTTGAAGTTCGTAACATTGAGCCTCCATCGACCTTACATCTTCGCATTTGATACTTGAAGTAGCGGCTAACAACATACTTCTTTGCTCCAGCTTCTACATCATACTTCTTTTTCCGAGTCTCTCAATCTTGTTTTGCAGTATCACATCAACTGTAATTATCATACAGATCATTTGCGAGTCTATTCAAAATATGATTTTGTAGAGATTTTCATTCTCTTTCTATAAGATGATTTCTTTACTATGCTGTAAATTATTCGCTTTAATCTGTGCAACAGATTCAACTTCAACACTATTAAGTGTTCCTTCTAAATCTCCAGATTTACTACCGTTAGTTTGTTCGATTGATCCAGAAGGAGCAACAGAATATCATCGATCAAAACGTTAGCAACCTTTTTCAACATTTAGAACTTCATCTTTTGTTGTCAACGTTTGAAGTGTCTTCTCTCAAACATGAACGATTTCTCAACGACAATATCCGCAAAAAAAACAATAATTTCTTCGGTAGCCGTGGCAGTTCGAAACATCTTAAAATTGTTGGTTTCAGATTTTGAAATATTTGCCACCGAAGAAATTACCAGGTTGAGTCGCGGACTAGGTCGCTCTCTTTAAGACGTTTCGCGGCACTGCTCAAAATTATGCAAAGCAGTCAAACTACCGCGCCGCCTCCAGGATAAAACAGCCCAGTTCTATATTGTACGATTACTACTTGCATGATAGATGATCAGTCTAGAAATACACCTATGATGGTACAAGACCATTCAAATATGGTATCAACACCACTCGTAGTATCTGGTACAAAGACCAGTCATAATAATTTCTCAAACAAAAATAAACTCAAAGAATTCTCCAAAGGTAATATAATAATGGTCATTTGACCACTCATAATAATTTCTCTAACAAAGAGAAATTCAAATAATTCTCCAAAGAGAATTCAAAAGATTAAACTTGAAAATTTCTCAACTCAAATTATGAGAAATTAACATAATTCTCTAAAGAGAATTCAAGAAAATACTCGGAAAATTCAACGAGTAGGAAGAAAGAGGAAGAAGACGGCGCTTCGACAATTCGAGAGACGCAGAATTATGAGAGTGAGGAAGGAAAAACTAATAGAGTAGTTTTTGGGGTAATTTGGAATGAAACATGTGCACTCCTTATATACTGAAGTAAGATAGTTAATATTTCTCACATGAACAATGTGAGACTAAATGGTTTTTTCAACCAAAAAAATATTCTAACAATGTGGGACTTGAGAAATTTTTAAATTTAACATATTGAAACATGGACATGTTCCAACATGATTGCTAAGTTGGGGAACGCCCCTATTGTTTATATATGTGTATCTTATTTAGTAGAACCAATGCATATATTTAGTGGAAAGGAGCCATATTTTTGTAAATTCAAGAGTATTCATATTAAATTATTAAATTGGAAAATTACAGTCAATTTATTAATTAAATTTAATTTATTTTTTTAAAATTTTAAAATATATTAACTGCGAATTAACAGAGATTTTTTCCTGCAGACTTTCCTATGGATTTAAAAAATACTAAATGGTTAGAAATATATTTCCTACAGATTTTTAACTCAAATCCGCAGGAAAACAGAGTTTTCTAATAGTGATAATAATAATAATGGATTGAAAAAATGTATATTGATAACACTTCTCATGATGATAGAATTTATAAATCACTAATAACTACTATTACGCTAAAGAAGGATTAAAAACCTTACTTACATTAAGCTTTTTAAAACTAAGATTGTATTGTTTGTGTGACATGACATAAATGTCATTTAAAATCATATTTTGCAACTTTTTGACTATAACATTCTTTTTTTTTTAGACTAAAAATAAATATATTTATTCATTCAAATTGATTATAATATCTTTAAATAAATATATAGAATAAAATATTACTACATATAGGATACTATGTGTGAAATTTTATAAGGCAAATAAATAAGTAAATAAATAAATGATTTTAATTTAATTTAAAAACGTTATAATAATAATAATAATAATATAAATAAATATTGTGGTTTTAATCACATTTAAGTTAATAAAACTAATGTGTAGATCTAATAATATTCAAATGACTCTAAATACGGTTAAAACAAAGATTTACTTATAACCCTACTTAGAATATGTTTCTTTATAGTTTCATGAATTTTAGATCCTCATTAATTTGGAGTTGGGACTCAGGAACACATTGATTTAATTTCAAACGGTATTGATTAGAGCATTAAGGTGCAATGCACTTTTGCTATCTTATAAATGAATCATAAATTGGTATGTGTGATAACCTAAATTAATTATTAAATATAAATGTATGATTTCTACATTTTACTTAATCTCAATTGAGAGAGATATGACGTATTCAATTGAATATATTTAAATAATATTTAAATCGATTTACTTTAAAATTTGTCACGACCTAAATCAATTATTTTGAAAGACTTTCTAAGCCATAAGTTTCCAAATTGAAGATTTACATTGACAAGTGAGATCATTCATTAACAAGATTATGACTACTAATATGAAAATAAGTAGCATTCTAATTGTGATTTTATTCAAGAATTTCTCAACCTAATGGCTATAATTCATCCACTAATACTCAATCATTCCTTTAATGTCAATATTTCTAATGAAATAGACTATACGAGAGCCTAAGTTGGTGCAATTATGGTATTTTCAAAGATTAATAAATAAAAGAGTGAAAGCATCAAATTATTCATTAAGCACTTATTTGATTATTACAAAAGCGATTTTATTGAAAAGAAAAATAGGTGGAAAAAAAGGTTGGCATTTATCATCTGAAGTAATATCTCCTCATTATGCTCAACTGTCTCAATTACTCTTGCATTTATGTGATTTAAATGGTCTTAATAGAATGGCCATTATTTTTCAATGCTTGGAACTACCCAACCCAACCCACTCTCTATATCATCCATTGTTTTCTAATTTCCCACTCTTCTTAACTCACACTATTACTCTCATTATACTATTACTCTCATTATACTCGTGCATACACATGATTTACAAAAAATATATTAAATATTATACTTTCTTAATATGAAAATTAAATAAGAAATTTATTTAATTTTTTTAGGTAAATAGAATTTGATTATCGACTAAACTAATTTTTATAAATGAAAAATAAATATTATTGTAAAATAATGCTCTTGGATCATGGTTACATAAGATTTGAATGAAATTATAAAATTAATTTATCTATGATGATTAAAAAATTAGCTTATCTTAAATTGTAACTAACAAGCAAAATTTAATAAAGTCAACTTTCACATTTAATTACCCTCATTAGTTGCCAACCATTTCTTCTTGATTTTCAACTTGCAATGCAATTCTCTTTCTAATTAGTTTAATACTCCAACTTTTAATTTTTTATTCTTTTGGTCAAATCAACATGAATATTTTTTTTTATATAAATTAAAATGCATATGAATAAAATATTTGATGGAAAGTGTACTAGATTGCAAACATAGGTTTGGTGGGCCTTAATATTTAAATATTTTTAACTTTCAACTGTTACCTTTTAGTACTTCAGAGGATCTATAATTCTATATACTGATATATATATTCAATGTTACTTTTGTTGGCTTTATTTTTTATTTAATGATGATGTCAAACATTAAAAAATTGAATAAAACTGTACTAAAATAAAAATAAAAATAAAATTCAAGATAAACTAATATATATTTTTAAAGATGGTAAAAATAGAGCGCAAATAGCACTACTCATAGAAAAGATAACAACATTAAAATAGTAAATTATAAATAAAATAACATATTCCTAGGATTAAATAAAAAGTATTAATTCTAATACTAATAATATATATAATATTATAATAATAATATTATAATATAATACTCCTAGTTCTGAGAAAAAAACAAGAGAGATTTGAAACATAGTACTCTGTTTCAAACTCAGTTTTCTGCTAATTTTTCTTATTGTTGTTGAGAAAATCAAGCAAAACGGTGCTTTCACATTTGGGACATTTTTGATCATTCTCGGAGAGCATGACATACATGAGACAACGAGGACAACCAACGAGTAGCATCGAGGTTGCTTCGGGGCTGTTTGGTCCATTCTCTGATGACACACAAGAACTCGGCGGCGACACCGAAGCTGATCGTGTTGGTGATGAATCCATTCTTCTTCGTTCGACTCTTGGTGGTGATAGGTTCAGCTTCAAATCAAGCTTTGGCCCGCTTCCGTTTCTTCTACTCATCTTCTGTTTTTCTGCCTAAAAGAAAAATCACATAATAGATAAATAAAATAGAAGAGATGAGAAAAAGGAATAGGAATAAGAAGAAAATGAAATTGATAACTCACGGGTGAAGGTGGAAGAAGGTTGAGAAGGAATAATGATAATAATAATAATAATAATAATAAAATAGAGTGTTGTGGTGTGGTTTTGATGTGAGAATTGAAGGAGATTGAAGGGGAATTTATACAAAGAAAATGAAGGGTGAATTAAAGGTTAATTTAATTGAGGAGGGTGTAAGGTGTAGAGAGAGAAAGTAGAGAGAGAGAAAAGAATTGAATTGAGTAGAAAAAAAGAGTGTAAATTAAGACCAAGAAATGTATTAATTGTCTGGAAAAATAGCAACAAGGATGCAACAATTGGAAATTTGGAGTAAATATTGCAATTACACAAACTGCAAAAGGAGGCCCTTTCTTCATTCCTTGCTTAACAATTTTATTTATTTATTAATTAGTCGGTGTTTAGGAAAAAATATAAATTAAACTCTTTTAATATTAACTTTAATTCTATGAATTTATTTAAATTCACATTTAAATCATGCACTAATGGACAAATAAGTTTGGTCATCTAAATTAATCGATTTTAAAGCCAATTTTATAATTTTCTAAAAACATTAAATAAATGGAATTCAGTTACGATTTGAGTAAAATTTTAAGTTTATTCTATTATTATTTATATTTTTTATTATGAATCTATTTTCACACATATTAAGAAATATAATAATTATTAGTATTAAATAAAATTAAATAAAAATATTTATAAAATTTTCTTTGATAATGGTATTGAAAAAATAATTTTAAATAATTAAAAAAAGCAAATATTAAATATTTAAAAGTATAATAAAAAAAATCATGAATAATTTATTATTATTATAATATAATTTTATAACTTTTTTCTCAAAACAGTATATAATAAAAAAATTGGAGGAAGTAGACGATGCGAAATTTAAGTTCAATTAATAATTAATAATTATTTTTTTTTTTGATATTTTCACTCGTATTACAAAATAAATTTATAATTATACAAGAAAAAGTAAAATTTTGAAAATTTTATAAAATTGCCTTTCATAAATTGACATAAAATGATATATTTAAAAAATTAAAAAAAGAAAATAATAAATATTTAAAAGTATAATAAAAAAATATCATTAATGATTCATTAATATTGTAAAATAATTTATAATATATTATAATTTGTTTTTTTAATGCTAGTAAGCTACTTACAATTAAAAAAATAGAGGGAGTAGTGTTTTAAGTTCAATGATTTAATTAATAACTTTTATTAATTTAAGACTAACCAAACTCTTTATTATTTAAAATATAACTGTAATTACAAAAATAGTTATTAATATCTAACCCTATATATCAATATTATTTAAAATCAATCAAGTAGTAAAGCATCAATCTACCATATAAGAACATCCTAGGCTGTGAAAATTATCATCTTATCCATGTAGCTTCTTGCTCCACCTCATCAATTTTTGAATAATTTGAGTCATTTTTCTCTTAATCTTAAAAATGGAACTACATTATTTGTTTACAACGAAATAGTTTAAAAAGCTACGAAAATGAAAACTATATGCCAAGACAAAACGTTCCTATTCTTGGCCTATAGAGTTTTCTGGATTTGTTGGTTGTTATGATAGTACTATTGTGAAGAAGTTTAGTGACTTTGGTTTCTTAGTCTCCTTTTTTAAATGCAGCTAGAAAAGTGGGAAGAAGCGGTTAAAGATGACGACAATGTCTTTTTTTTTGTTGTTAAAATAGAAGTTTAAAGAGATTAACGGACGAATATCTTTTTAATTATCTTTTTAATCTTTTTAATCTTTTTAATTCTATATTTTTTTAATAATTAAGAATTAATTAAGTTATGAAAATTAATTATTATATTTTAAATATTGGATTAAAATAATTTATGGTTATGAATATAATTAAGAATTCAATATTAAATACTTTTATGTAAAATTATTTTTTAATTGGTTTTCAACTAATTCTAATTTCGGGTATTTATTTATCTTATTTATTAAATTTTATAAATTTTTTTATTTTTTTTATCAACTCAAACAATATTTTTTTTCTATTTTTCACAATTATATTTTATAAAAGATGTGTTTAATAATTTTTTTAATAGTAATTTTTAAAAACGTATACAATTATCTTCGTCTATTTTTATTTTTTTATTAATATTTTTAATTTATTTAAATTTCTATAATAAATTAATGACAATTCCACGATTCCAACTATACTTATGTGAACACACAGATATTCTACCAATTTTTTTTAAATGTACTATCAATGGAAGAAAAACAGGTGTAATAGATGTGGTGAGATTCAAAATCTTAAATATTCAGCAGCGTCTTAAGAAAATGAAAGGAAATTAATTTCAATGTCTATGGTTGATGGGAGATGAGATACATTAAACATCATCACACCTTCATTACATTATTATATACTTTGAATTAAATGAAGTTTATAGTTTTTTAATAATAGTTATTATAGCAGGTGGAAGCACACCACCTTCATATGAATATCTGAACTTCATGAAGAAAAGAAAAAAGGAGAATAAAATTAAATAATTTGAATTTGAATGGAAAGAATGAGTTAGTTTTGTTTAGTCATTTATTTTGTAGAATTTTTGTTGCACTTCAGTGGCAACATTGTCGGTTTGAAAGTACAATCGTTATCCATTCACTACGCCAAAAATGATTTTTTGTATCACCTAATTTAATAGCACTTTTAAAAAAAATGCTATTAAAATGGAAAAAACACATTTATAATAGCACTTTTTAATCGGGCGCTATTATATAATACAAACTATGTAATTATGATAGCACTTTGTACCAGAACGCTATTATTAAACTTCTTTAAGATAGCATTTTGTATAAAACGCTATTATTTGACTACCTATATAATAGCATTTATTAAAAAGCGCTATGTTATATATAATAATGAATTAATTAATTAATTGATAAAAAAAAAAAACACATTTTCAGAAAATTGGGACCATCTTATATTCATCTGGTCTGGCATTCGGCCCAATTTCCAGTTCTAGAATCTTCTAGGTTTTCAGTTAACATTTTCTTCATCTGCGAGTTCTTCATTTGTTTGTGTGAAATTTTGTGTAGTTTAATTTCTTTCTTTGTTTTAAGCTCTTTGATTTTGGATAGTGCGCGTCTTTTCGCGCGAAATCTGAAACTGTAATCAATGCCGTTTGCTAATGCAATCGTTTGATTTGTAATTTGTGTTCAGTGAGGAAAGGTAAATGAATATGAAAAAGATGAAAGTTCCGAATGTTCCCGGTGGTGGTGCTGCTTCTGCACTGATGAAATTGGGAGTTATTGGTGGAATTGGTTTGTATGTTGCTGGGAATAGTCTTTACAATGTTGAAGGAGGTCACCGAGCTATTGTTTTCAACCGTCTTGTTGGTGTTAAAGACAAGGTCGTTTTTTTGCTATATGATTGTTTCTTTAGCTTAGATTGATTAATTGAAAGAGTGGTAGTATTGATTTTGTTGCTTCGAATTAGGGTTTCTTGCTGGAAGTTAAATTTGTATCTTGTTTGATATGCAGGTTTATCCTGAAGGGACACATTTTGTTATTCCGTGGTTTGAGAGGTCAGTCATCTATGATGTTCGTTTGCATCCCCATCTAGTCGTGATCTCCAGATGGTAAATTATAAATCTAGTTTTACTTATACTTGCATGTTGTCGTGAGGATATGGTTTTGATAACAAATTCTTAGAACCACTCCTGGAATTGAAATTTCATATCAGTGATTCTTTTATAGTTTTTACATAAACTCTTAAATGACAACTGTTTATTGAAGAAAAAATTGATAGAGTTTCTATCTCAGCATCTCTTTATATTTAAGAGTTTTTGTCATTGTTTAGCTGATTCCCATTTGTAAAAGCTTTGTTGAAGTGTTTTGATCAACTTCTAGGGGACTATTTTGTTTTTGCATAAAATGGCTATTTTGGATATATCATGTTCAAATGGTAAGATTTTTATGATATAATTAAATCCTGTGGTATTTGATTTTTCTTATCGATTGTAGACATTTCAATTGTGTGTTCTTGGCATCGGAACTTAAATGCCTCATCAAAATCTCATATTCTGAGCTACTGGTTTGGTTTGCTTTTCATGTTTAGCCTCTGTATTGGCATCCATACTTTCTCACATAATATATCTGCTAAATTTCCATTCTCCCACTTTCCCAGGGTTGCTTGATGCCTTATTTATACCTCTTATAATTTATTTGGATGACAATGTTAGAAACTCGAGGGTCACCAATTCTAGGAGCTTTAGTCCTTCCTGCTTCATTTTCAGACAGAAACTCGAACCTTGTACTTCTTTCTTTGATTCTACCAAGTGATAACTTGATGTCTTGAATCTCAGAAGCAATCTGGTGATGCGGATTCATGGTTTTGATCAAACCAGGAATCATTTGGAGTGCAGATCTGAATATAGAATGACTGGCCCTCTCTGCCAAAAACATGTCGTAGTAATCAATCACATCTTCTATGCGAAAAGACGCTTCTCTCACCTGCTTCACCCAAGTTTTGACTCCATTGGATCCATCATCATCATCAGCAGCCTTTGTGTCTGCATCCTTGAGGAAGGCTTGGATGCTCTCAAGTTCATCTTTGATATCATTGAAGTCTCTTTCAATCCCTGCTACTGAATTTCTTTCTTCTACTGTATATTGGCTAGTTTCTTTTATTACAAATTGGCCTAGTTCTTGTAAAACAAATGATACTGCAGTTTCTGCCATATCATTTCAATGTTTTCATCAATCAGATTAGCTTTTGCAAGAATATTTTTTAGCAATCAATTAAGTTCATGTAAAGTGCATTGCTTTTGCAAGAATATTTTTTTAGCAATCCAATTAAGTTGACTAATGAATAGTTTAGTCTACATGGCAGTATTTTTCTAATGTAGTGTGGACAGATACATGGTCCAGTTTTAGCTCGGGATTTTTATTTAAAAATGTATCCAAGTCTGCGTTAAAATTTGAACTGGATTATCTCTATCCAATGATTATGGATGTGCCAAATGCATGAATGCTTCAAATTATTGACTGCTGGCAATCTGATTTCCTCTGTGCTGGCTGATCAAGTTATGTTTTGTTAGGAGTTGTTTCGGAACATTTTATGTTTAACATTGATGTTTTCAGCATCCTGCCGCGTCTGGGTTAAGGTTTCTGCCTTTTCTGTATCTGTATCTGTTGTCATTTATTGATTTCTTAAACTACTTCATTTTCATTTCTCTATTTAGTTGTCATAAATTTGTAACTTTCTCGAATCCCCCTTTTTCGCATATGCACAATATTTCAGTAATTATGAATAGTAGTTATAAGGAGCCAAATATAAATATTCAAAAATATTTGTGGATTAATTAGTGGCCGACAGCTTGATAGAAATTTTAATGTTTATTATTTTGTATGCAATTGCTTCTTGTATTGTTACTGGTAGTCATCGGAGACATCACAAGGGAAGTTCCAATTCTTAGTTAGTATGAATTAGTACATATATCATATATGCTTCGATTTTATCCTAAGTGTTACATATCGGAACGGCAGAGGTGTTTTCTCCACTAGGTTTTAAACTTTTAGTGTTACATGTATTTTCTTTGCAGGTCAAAACTATTAAAGTCAGTAATGTTTCCTTGGGAGCATATGAACAAGACCTTAAGGAGTTCTTTTCCTTTTCTGGTGATATTGAATATGTTGAAATGCAAAGGTCAGTGAGTTGCTGTGCTTGGCGGTCAACTATTTTTTAGAGTGCTTCAAATCTTAAGTTTCATTATACAATCATATGTTTAATATTATTGCAGTCATGACGAACGATCTCAAATTGCCTTTGTCACTTTCAAGGACCCACAAGGTGCTGAGACTGCAGTACTACTATCGGTAATATTCCTGACATTGATTATCTGTGGATATATGTGTATCAAATATGGTTATTTACGAATTAGTGAAGTATCTCGAGAAGTTGATCAATTTGTCCTGGATTGTCATCCAAAGCATCATATGTTCATTATATATAGTTCCGGGCTTAGAACTACAGCATTGTTTGTCATTATCCAAAAGGCATCACCTTTGGATGACATATTCAGCTTTTTGGCTAGATAATGCAGTATCAGTGAATCCCGTAGAAAACTGTTATTTATCTGAAGTTCTTGAAGTGCCACACGTTTAGAAACTCTTACTTGGGAGGGTTTCAGAAGTCTGTTTTTGTTGAATGTCTTGCTTTCAGCCCTTCCAAAGTATGGATGCTCCTCTGTTGGTGGTATATATGAAGCACGGACACCTTGAACACAACACCGACACCGACACAACAGCACTGGTAATCATTTGAAAAATTGAATAAATTAAACATAATCACAAGTGTAGGTGTAGGTGTCCGACATCGACTCGGACGCGCCTTTTTCAGAAGTGTCGGTGCTACATAATATATCTGTCATTTCTCAAAAGGTGCTTCTCATGTAATCGGTCATACTTGTTGATTAGTCTTCAAAGTTCCCCACTATTTCCATCTCTGCTTTTCACCCAGTCTCCCAACATTCAGTCTCATTATTTTTAGGGTTTGTTTTGTTGATGTGGTCCTTTTCAGCTACTTTATTAGGCAATTAGGAATAGGTGTCATTTTTCCTATTCATTTCACATGACCAAGTTAAGTATTATAAAAGAAAAGTGATTTTGGTAATCATTTTGATGCAACTGTTAGTTCAAATTGATCATCTTTTGTTTCATTTTGTCACCAACAAGGGTTTTATTGCTAACCACCTTCTTATGATATATATTACCTGTTTTGGACTAGTTCAATGACTAGAATTGGCCAAATCCGATTTCACCTTTGGCACGGCCCAATAATATCGGTCCAGCATTACGGTCGACCACGCCCTCGAACGGCCCGACCAACAATGCTCGAAACGCACGCCTGTCCGTGCGGGCAGCTACCTCCCAGACAACCAGGAAGGCGCTCGAAACGCGTCTGCCCGTCGTCTCAACCTTGCTCGACGCAATGATTAGTTACGGACACGACTGTCCATTTTGACCCAGTCCTGACAGTTATCTATTTTTGCAGACCCGCATATCTAGGTTCAAAAATAGGGACCAATGACTACGCGTTGGGGGAACTATATAAATCCTCACACTTGAGAATTTGAATTATATTCTGTTTAGTATTTATATGCATCTAATAATGGAAATTGTGGTCTATATATTTACAAGTCATGTTCTTGTTAGACTTAATTAGTTCAATTATTGCATTAGTTATATCGATTTATTGTTATTAGTTTATAATAATCATTCCTTATTTTATGCGCTTCTTGTTAGACCCATATTAAATGTTTGATTATTCTTTATATGTTGAATTAGTTTTTATTGTACAATACATAATCAATATTCCTTCTATGATACAGGAAAACAAGAAGCAATTATTTTGCCTAATTAGTGATTGTATCTATGAGTTCAACGCTTTTGGATCATGAAGGTGGTTACTACATGGGATTGTTTTGTTATCCTTTCTTATTTTTTTGGTGTTTTGTTTAGAGAATTTGATTGTATGTTTTTGGATTTGGATTGAAGTACTCATAGATGGGCATCTACAAATTTGGCTATGCAAACGCCCTCTTAATATTCTATATGTTATGATATTTGGAAACAATAGGATTTGGTAATTTAAAATGTTATTTGGTATTTGATGGATCATAATATATATGCAATGAGTAACTTAAAGCGTTATTTGTGTTGAATTGAATATAGTTATTTTATATTTACACCAAAAAAAATGATTGTGTAAGAAAAAATATTGTACTGTACTTATTAAAAATATTGTACCAAATATGTACCATTTATTAGCACTTTATTTGAAAGCGCTATCAAACATATGTTATATATTAGCGCTTTTTGTTTAGAGTGCTATAAAAAAACAAACAAAAAACATGCAAAATACTGACTTTGATAGCACTTTAATTAAAACGCTATTATAAATTGGTACTTTAATAGCGCTTTTAAAGTGCTATTAAATAAGAAATATTTACAATAGTGGCGCGGTTAATAGCACTTTTAAGCGCTATCAAAAACAAAAAAAAGCGCTATTAAATAGCTTATTTGGCGTAGTGATTCTACAAAATAGAATTTTTTTTCAATTAACTATTTTTTTCAAGTTTTTTTTTTAAATAATTATTTTTTAAATTTTTTTTATCAAACTAACCATTTTTCAAACAAAAATAATTTGCCACACAGAGGAGTAGCCACTATGTATGGCGCATGCATGTATTTTAATGAGGAGGCGTCACACTGTATGACTTGTCCTCCTCTGTAAAGTCATGCAGTGTAGCACATGCATGTGTTTTCAGAGAGGAGACGTCACTCCCATTGGCTTGACAGTGTTATATTGTTTTCTATAAATGCAACTATCTATCCTCTTCATTTTTTCACACCATTTGTTACATAACTCTTAGAAAATGTCTTCAACTCCCTTGCCTAAGTTTTCACTGATCAAAAGAGATGCGCATGTTATTTTTTCGGCGACAAAGCCTCCGGTGAAGATCAAACTCTTGAACACGCAGACGTTCGAGTATTTTCAGAGGTACTTGATTCACTTGTTGGAAGGAGACATTCCTGAAGGTGAACAAGTCAGAAAAATAGAAAGACACATTACAGTGAGGAACGAAAATGGAGTAAGTTGATCATGGAAAAATGTGAGATGCGACGCTGATGTCATGATGATGATGCTTGGACCAGACGATATTGTGTTGATGGTTTTTATCTCTTAGATATTATGATTTGCATAGTTGTTTTGTCTGTTTATCATGTTGTTGTATTGTTGTCCTGAGTATGTGGTGTAGGGATTTTTTGTGTCATTATGTGAAAGTTATTGTAATCGAATGATAAATTGAACACGAAATGATAACTCGAATTTAAATTGAAATATATTGCGTACAACAAATTAAACACTCCAGAAAGTTTGCTATAAAAAAGTTAGGTTGCAGAGCTAGACCCAATATTCAGACAATTTTTTCGATTGTGTCCGGGAAGACGACATGTACTGCATAATCTTATCATTTTGTTGGTCGTATCCATTTCAGTTCTAATACGAGTGCTTTTCGGGTACCCCTTTTTCTTCCGTCACATTTGCTCATTGTGCCAAACAATGTTCCCTTGATAAGCAGGCCAATAATCCTCCTTTGCCAACATGGAGAAGGTATTGATATACACACTTAAAATGCTCTTTATTGTGTACACGAGGGATATATGGTTTATTGGGTCCAAGCGAACATGCGAACATGCCGCTATGACATGAGATCAAGGCATGCAAAATGCTTGAAACTTTCTGCAATCACACCAACCTCTATCTAGTTCGACCCGATAATATCCCCTTGGCCTCCCCTCATTATGATCCATTGTCTCTTATACACTGAACCAACCTTTAATACGGTCAAACATGGTGACACTATGGGTGTTTGCTTTCCCAGCCTCCTCGTTAAATATTTTCATCGTGCATTCACTGAACAACTGCCCTGATTGTAACACTGCCCTCCATTTTGAACTTCTTGTGTCAAACAATGACCTCATTGTCGTACCCCAAATTTGTCCTACCTCGGTGATTTTATTTTTCGAGATTAAGATAGAAGAAATATTTAATTAAAGATGGTACAACAGTATCTGATGGCCCATCTTTATTCAAGACAATTAGGAGTGTTTTTAATTCAGGAAAGTGGGGCTTTCTAAATCGGAGAGACTAATAACCCATTCGTGAAGCATGTTGCGATTCTAAAATGGAAATCATGTTAAAATAATGATAACTATTAAGTGTAAATTACATAGGCTTATTTAGGTTAAGTGGATTTTGGTAAAAAAGAGGGTGGAAATTCAAACCAGTCTCATTGAGGTCTTAGTTGGTCCATCTGACGTTTTTGGAAAAAAAGTATTAAAATTTGTTATCATCATATATATATATATATATATATATATATATATATATATATATATATATATATATATATATATATATATATATATATATATATATATATATATATATATATATATATATATATATATATATATATATATATATATATATATATATATATATATATATATATATATATATATATATTTTCTTTATTAAAATGGACGTTATTGTAGTTAAATTGTTCCATCTTATAATAATGTTTTACTAAAAAAGTTACAGTAAACATTATCTATATTGTTTATTAAGAGATTTTATTTATAAGATCTATTTAATTATTAAAGGTTTTGTTTGAAAACAACTACAATTGGGTCGGGTTATACAAAAAAAAGCATTTGCTGCAAAATGTTGTTGCTGGATACAGCAAATCAAATTAACGCAGGGCCAGGTTATACAAAAAAGCATTTGCTGCAAAATGTTGTTGCTAGATACAGCAAATCAAATTAACGCATGGCCCAATGTAATTAAAACAACATTGGCCCATTTGAATAAAAAATAACAATTGTACCAATTCAAGCCAAATTAAGCGCATGTCTTTTTCCAAATTACACATACTGTAGAAATTAAAATTAAACAAGCCAAATCTTTCCTTTTATAGCCAAAACCCAGAATTTCTGAAGACGAGATATTATCAGGTCTGAAAATTACAGCAAATCGAACCTTATAATAAATCTAAATTGATATTACAGAATCTCAGAAATAAATCTTATTACAAATCTAAAAGAATACAAAATCATATTCATTAAGTCGAATCTGAATATGCAAATTAAAAGCCAAATCCAAAACCAATATTCTCAATCAATTACAAAAATCTAATTGAATCCCTAATTCTAAGGCAAATTCTAAAACCCTAAAAACTGAAACCTATAAATGCTAAACAGAAATTGAAGAACGGGGGACGACTTCGAGATAAAGAGGCCGAATTTGAGAAGAACAGAGGGGGACTAAAAACGCATAAGAGAAGAACAACAACGATACAGCCGACCGAGCAATCGGGGTTCCAATATATGGAACCCTAGTCGCTATCCTCCGCCGCTAGCCACCGTCTCTTCCATCTCTATCACCATCATCTTCAACACCACTGCAACCTGAAAAACAAAGAAGATGAAGGGGGATTAATCGATCGATTGAGAACTATGAAACTGGAAGAACGAAATCACCGAGGGGTAAAAATCTCTTAGATTTCTTTTTCCTGTAATATTTTGGGGGTTATCGGGTAAGTGGGTTAAAGAAAGGGGGGTTGGCTCAAAACGTTGCATCGTCGTAGGAGGGTTGTTCTAGGGTTTGGCTAAGGGAGAGGAAAGGGTTGAACGCGAGAGTGAGAAAGAAAGCGTGATGCTTTAACAAAAAAGAAGAAGTAAAATGAATAATAAAATGTAAAATAATAATTGTAATCCGTATTGATCCCATGCACTCACGCCCACCATAATTCACATACGCCCTCGTTCTTATCCGTTGATTTCGAATCTGACGGCCTTAAGACCAAGTTACCACGATTAGCCATACACCCGCACCATATGCAGTGCATCCGACCCTTGCAATGTTTAATGGGCCAAGTCCATTTACTTCATACACCCCCTTCGCCCTTAATTGCTAAAATTCCAAACAACAACGCACCCCCTGTCCAACAAAACGTGATGGGCTTAGCCCAGAATCCTAATTGCACCCCCTATTTTTACTTGTTAACGTATTGATGCACCCCCCTGATCAAATTAAATTTTTTTTTTATATTATTTATTTTATATTATGTTTTATCTATTTTTTATATATTATATTTCTTTTTTCTTTATAATAGCAATTGTTATCATTAATATTAATTTTTACTATTATATTATTAAATTATTTTACAGAAATAAATTATTTTATGTAAAACTTATGAATATATTATTTTCTATATCATTTGTATTAAAATATTTTTTAATCATGCATTAATCAATATCTTCGCAATTAACACAATAAAAAATACTAACCAATCTCAAACTATTTTTCGCAATAAACTAAGCTAATCAATTGTTTTTGCAAAAGGATTTCAAATAGATTTTGACTTACCGTGCATTTAGTCAAAATCTCTGCAATCACTATTCCGGATCAAAGTGCGAGGTGATTCAAAATATGTTTGCAACCCCTAAAAAACACCAATCTCATACGAACTACGAATTGGGACTCTGATTCCTCATAAGAGGATATGTAGGCATACGATCAAAAATCGTGGCGATTTCCCCTATTAAAAAATTAAGACACTTTTCCCCTAATAAAACTTAAAACCTTTTTTCCTCAACTTAAACCTAAAACCTAATATCCTTGTGAACAAGGTAGATGAAAGGTGCCTAACACCTTCCTTTTGTCTGAAGAAGTCCGAAACCTAGAATCTCTGACTGCGAATTAGGGTTTTCTGTTAGATTCTCTTCCCTAGGATAAAAACTAATAGTGGCGGCTCTGATTAAAAAACAGTCGCAACAGCTGACGACTCTGCTAGGGACTCTCCTTAACCCTAGGTTTTAGGTCTCTTATGGGTTTTTATTTTTATTTACTTATTTGCATTAATTTATTTAATTCATTTTTTTATTTCTTGTCTATTTTTCTTTATTATTATATATTAACTATGTGGCGGGTTTTTATTTCAAAAAAATATTTTCGATAACCCTTAGAAATAAGGTTTGTCTATTAGCTTAGGGGGTACATCATCCCTGCGAGTTTATGTGATGACTTCTCCTAGAGTCGGTGAACTTCCGAAAAAGGAAGGACACCCATGACTCTTTGTAATGACCTTAACCTAAAATCTCATGACGAGATCTTTCACAACTTTGAGACGAAAGTCTCAGTCCGTAAAGAGGCTCCACCTAAGGGAGGCCCTTGTGCCTTTTCCCTCTGGTGTTATTCATGACACCCTTAAGGAAGCTACCTTTTGGGAGGGTAAACCAACCGTAGGTAGAAATTAAGGAGCCTACCTTCTAAGGGTACTTACCACAAAAACCCCGTCACTGAATCGTACATCCCTATAGGGGTACTTATTACAAAAATCCCGTCACTCAACCCTACACCTATACATTCATACATTTCATATATTCGTCATACATTTCATATATTCGTCACATGTTTCCTTTTATTTGTCTTATTCACAGGGGGCAGAAAAAGTAATAATAAAATCAAGATCTCGGTGGTTGTCTTTAAAAAATGGATACCGAAGGAAACAACTTGTTCGCATCAACACGTCGAACATGTCTGAAATCAAAGCCACAAAAGGGAAATAATATACTGAAGACCTTCACAAGCTTTCTCAAGAAATAGGGGATGATTTCAAGAGCAGACATCCGCAAGCGTACCAAGAAGACATATTTCCCTTGGTTCAATTTCATGCAATCAAGTTTTAGTTTAAGATTGTAATATTTTCAATATCTGAATTATGTTACCTTCAATAAAGGCATTTTGTTTCCACATCTCGTTTGCGTATCTATTTTAAAGATAGTCACCAAGTAAAATAGTAAACAAAAGATAATTATGTACCCGGATGAATAAGACATTTAGAACAAGAAACAATTGCATGTTCATATACATCGTTCGCATGCATGCACTCACGAACACCTGCATATCATATAAAAACTCATTTCTTCAAAAAAACATCTATCCAGTTGAACCATTGGTAGTAGAAGATCTCCACCTCCTTGGCCTCCATATCAAACCAGGGCTTATCAACTGAAAGCAATGGAGAAAATCGAGGAAACTCAGGCAGCATTCAAAGACGATCTCGACCAAGTAAAGGGTGATGTCACTTCAATGAAAGGAGATCTGAGTCAATTTCTCCTAGATTTGAAGAACATTATTGACAGGCAAGACCAGATTCCCAGGGCAACTTTGAGGAAGTAGCTCAAACTATTGGTGCATCAAGCGATCACCAACCAAGGAAAGAGCCAGAAGCAGGACTCCATAAGTCCGTCATGGCCCAACAAGAAGATAAAATAGAAGGGTTTATCCTACCGCCACCAAAAGCAGGGGCATCACATACCCTACAGATTCCAACCAATAATGCAGACAACTACTTGGACCTGCAATACGGAGACCACGACCTAGATGATGCCAACCAAGTGCCCTTAAAGATGACTGGTACTTATGTTGTTGATAATCCACTGGTAATAAATCAGTATAAAGCTCTGGAGGAAAGATTAAAAGTTGTGGAGGGTTTTGACGCTTTCGAAGTAGACGCTCTCTTAAATGGGCCTAGTTTCTGATGTGGTGATTCCACCAAAGTTTAAAGTACCTAATTTTGAAAATACAAGGGGCTCACTTGTCCAAGAAATCATCTTCGTATGTATTGCAGGAAGATGCATGCCCATGCCCACGATCAGAAGCTGATGATTCACTATTTTCAAGATAGCCTGAGTGGGGCATCTTCAGAGTGGTATATGCAATTGGAGCGAATGCATATTCGAACCTGGGCAGGTCTCTCTAATGCTTTTCTAAAGCATTACAAATATAACCTGGACATGGTGCCTACCCGCATGCAACTCTAGAATTTGTCCCAGAAGAAAGAAGAGTCCTTCAAGGAGTATGCTCAGAGATGGAGGGAGTTGGCATCCCGTGTGTGTAGCGGTAGAAATATTCAAGACTAAGTCATTGGATTGACTAGACTTTATACAAATCAAAAATAAAAAATCTCCACCGCGCTTTATTGTTTCCAAAGGAATGGGAAAAGAGCGAATAACCAAAAAAAAGGGAAAAGATTCAAGGTAAGGGGGTTGGTTATGCAAAGGGAAGGTATTAGCACCCTAAACATCTACGGTACTCCGCAGGAACCTCTTTGAAAAAATCTGTATTTTTTGGCTATATAAAATGTGTTGTATATAAAATGGATGGTGGAGGTGAGGAAAGAAATATATTTTTTATGATTTTTGCACCCGCCGCGGTTGCGAACCTTTAGTGCCTACGTACCACCTTTCGTGCAATAGGGGATCAGGGTACACGTAGTTCCTATTTTAAAAGTTTGAAACACAAGTGTGTTGGTTGATTTTAAGAGATAAGACATCATCGTTGTGATACGGTGGGAGAACTGACTTGGGATTTTGCGTTTGTGTTTGCAAATGTTTCGGTTTAGCAAGAGTCGTCACCGACTTTTTATTTTATCCTAAGGAAAGGTCAAAAAGCACAGGAAAGACCTTTGAGATGTTTTCTTGGGTTTAGGGAGTAGATTATGAATAGGGAAGGTGCAAGCACCCTTTTCATCCATGTTTATCCATGGGCTCTTAGTTACTTGTTTAGATCACTTGCTTTTGCTTTTCAATTGTTTGAAATGGTGCTTTGTGTGTGGTTTTGAAATATGTTTTGAAAAGAGGCCATCATTGTGGCAACCTTTGTAATGATTCTTGTTTGAATGTATACAAAGGTGTTTTTGTCTTTTGAAAAAGATTTCAATGTTTGAAAGTTTGATTTGGGAAATGTTTTGAAATTGTGTTGTGAAGTGTTTTTGAAAATAGCAAGGATGTTTTGCAAGCTTTTGATCAAGTAACTAAGAGTTGTCTACCCTATTTTACTCAAAGATCTTTCCTATATGTTTTTAACCCTTTTGACAGTGTTGTTTCACCATTGCATTTGGTGAACAACCTTGTGTTAGGATGTTAAACGGGACAGGAGCGGGTCATCGTATAGACCATGATAGCAATTGTGTCAAGTATTTTTGGCAAATTTCTAAGGGACTTGATCATTTTTGTTTAGGAAACCAACATAGCGTCATCGAGGGACTATGATCTTTTGTTTTGTTTTTGTTTTGCCAAAGTACCCAACATGCATAACATGGACCATTTTTGAAGGCAACAAGTGGATTGTAACCCTAGGGGTGCAAGTGTGTATTATGTTTGATTTTCATGCATGTTTGTCTTTGATTAGGTCAAACTATTTGTTGATTTGGATTTTTGCATACAAATCCTAATTCTCTAATCATGGCATAATTGAAAGCGTAAAGTGCGAGAATTAAAGTTCTAAGCTATTACAACATGATTATAGGGATGGGGGGTACAATCTTTGAATGGGGGGTATTTTGACAAAAAATATAAACCCTAGTTTACTATTACATCCAAATTGAATTTAATTGCATGAATAATAAATGGATAATATTTAAATAAACAAAATAAATAAATATATCAAATAATATGAATTATGCAAAAAAATGTTTTTGTTTGTTTATGTATGTAAAAGTATTTAATGTAAAAAATAAAGAAATAAATAAAAAAAGATTAATTTTATCTGTTTTAAGGGTAAAACCCTAAATTTTTTAAGAAAGTAAATATGTTAATTATTTTATATACAATAAAATATATTAATATATACAAAATGAAATATACTTAGAAAAAGTATTTTTTAGTATAAATAATAATAAAAATAAAAATGTAATATTTTATATTTTTTATTCTAGAGTATTTAATAAAATAAAAAGTATATATTTATGTATATATATTAATCAAATTAAATATGTACAATATAAAATAAAATATGTACAAAAATAAAATATATTTAGGAAAATATTTTTACTATGAATAAAAAAATAAAGAATAAAAATAAAAAGTATGAATATATATATTTTTCAAGTCTTAATAAATAATAAAAGTATTTAAATGCTTTTTATGTTAGAAAAATTAAAATAAAATGCCAAATAAATGTGAAAAAATTATGAAAAAATTATTGAGCATTTTTTATGTTTGGAAATAAATAAACAAAATCAGAAATGAAAACAAAAATGCAAAAATATAAAAATACAAGAAATTGGGCCAGGGGGTGCAAAAAGAAAAAAGGGGGGTGTCAAAAGTAGCCAGGCCAAGCCCAGCCCAAAACTTCATCTTCAACCTCCAGCATTTGAAAAAACGCGCGCGTCCCTGTATAAACTACCAGATCCTGTATACGTGCTCTATTACAAAAACACACAACATCAAACTTGTAGAGAATTTCAAGACGATTCCAACCATATAAACAACTTGTCCTAACTCTCAAAGACCAGAGAGAATTTCTATGGCCCTAAAATCTGACCTAGTTTTTTCAGCATGTTCATGGATGAAATTCTCTTAGCACACTTAATATAAATGAAAACTGAGCATATGTACAACTTCATGGCAATGAATACTACATTTTTTATTCATAAACCTAAAGCTAAATGTTCCTAAATAGAGAGATAGAAAGTGGAGAAAAAACTGTTTCAGTTGGATTCGTGTAGGGCAATGTAGTGCTTTTCAACAAGGCTTGAGATGTCTGGTAGCTTGCTTGAACTTCACTTGACCTTCTCCAATAGCTAGCTTGCCTTGAATGTCCTTGAATCAGCCTATAGAACTCAACCTGCACAAGCTCAAAATGAAAATGGTGAACACTGTAAATGGAGTTACAGTTGGTGTTTGAGGTTTGGGATAGCTTAGGTGAGTTGAATGGAAGGTGTTTGAAGCAACTTGGGGTAAAACGCACGAGCCAAATGAGCTATGGAACTCAAGTTGCAGAACCTGCCGTGTTTTGCCAAAGGAATGTGATTTTTGGCTATGGGGTGTTTAGAGGCTTAAGCAATCGTGTTTCTAGCTCAAAGGGGGTGTGAGAAAGATGTTCAAACTGTTTGTGTAAGTTAGCATTGGCTGGTTTTCAAGTTCTCAAGTTTTTGACAAGTTTCTTGTTTTTGAAGTAAGAATGTGGAAGTTATGTTACAGGCCTGTATAGGCTATCAAATATGCTTGCATACTTTGCTCTTGGCCCCTCCAACTTGTGGATTTGATTTTCTCTCTGAGATATGGACCAATGCTCAAGGGATAGTGGTTTGACATAAATTACATTATGGCAAAAATGGAAATGTGCCTTTTTCTACTTAGGGCCTAATCTTGTGTACAATGTCCAAATGACCAAAACAAAAGCTTAGACTGATGGATTTGCATTTAATTATGGAGTGTGAAGTGGTTTAGATTCCTGCAATCTAGTGTAAGGCACGCTGACTTGAAAATGCAACTTGTATGAACATGAATATGCTATGGATGAAAAGTGAGTTTTTGCCAACTTCAAGCCTTTGATTCTCCCTGACTACAAATGTGTTTGATGAGTTCTTAGACAATTTGGAAAGCTTGCAACATGATCTATAATCCATATTTGAAATGCAACTTGATATTCCAAGTTGAATTATGTGAAAAATGACCAAGAAGATAGGTCAAAATCCTGCCAAAACTAGGGCAAAATTTCACTAAGTTAAAAGTTTTAGGGACCCTTGTTCCAAAACTCATAACTTGATATCCAAGCTTCTTTTGAGAAAACTTTGTGAATCAAAGTTGTATACTTTGTGGAGGACTACAACTTTCATGTTTGAGGTTTTGTTTGAATCCATTTGCATCATGGTGAAAATATTGGGCAAAGTTAGGAAAAAAAAAGAAAATTTCATAACTTAGAAAAATTCTAAGTTATGAAATTTTTTCAATTTCAAACCCTAATTTGCAATTTTGGGTTTCTTGATGAACACGTTTCATATTTTGACACATATTGATGAAAAATGACCCTTGGCTCTTGATTTTGACCAAAAAGTCAAAGTTTGACTTTTTAGTGTAAAGTCAAATTTTGATCAGTTGACTGAAAATTCATCTGTCAATCCCATGCATTTGAGATCTTTTGAACTTGTTGAATAAGTCAAGATGATGTAATTGAGTCCTTGAGTCCATGGTTGAACCTAATTTTCCATTGGCTAGGTCAAAAAGTCAGAAATTGCCTTTGTACAGTCAAAACCCTAAAAATAACCATTTTGCCCTTTTGGTGATCTGATCAAATTTCTTGTGGAGTTGTGGTTCAAACTTGATCCAATGGTTCATATGAGTTCATAATGTTGATGTGGGTCAAAATTCATGATGTTTGACTGTAAATTGGCCACAATTGACTTTTCCCCCAATATAGCTGATTTCTAGGTCAACTGTCCAATTGACTGGGCAAAAATTTGATTCAAGGCTTAAAACTTGGTATGGGCAAACTTATGAGTCCAGTCCAAAAATACCTATGCAAACTCAAACCCTAATTTAGGTCATCAGTGCAAGGAGATGTCTTGAGCAGTGCAAACCCTAGCTTAGTCTTGAGTTCAAAGATCCTTGTGAGGGGAAATGTTGATAAAATGAGAGGGCAAATTTTTGGGTACAATAGTTGCCCCTGTTCAATCTTCTTGAACCTGAAGAGTTAGATTGGCAAGTTTGCCTTTCGTGACTCGAAGGTAAAAGAGGATTGGACACTAGAGTGCCCGTAAATTTGCACTCGTCAAAATGTAGGTTGAGGGAATGAGCTTAAAGATGCCATTTAGAGATGGTAGAATCTTGCTAGAGATGGGCTTAAAGATGCCATCCAGGATTGTTTGTTGAAAATCAGGAGAATGAACATCAGAATGGTACCCGTGTCTGGAACGTATCTGAGTTGTATCTGGAGATTTGATTCGTATGAGCAAAGGAATGGTGTCCGTGTCTGGTACGTATCCGAGCTGTAACTGTATTTTATTCTTGAACGAATATTAGAATGACTGTCGTGTCTGGAGTGTATCTGTATTCTGAATGGGTGATAGAGAAACATCTGTGTATGGAGCATCTATGTGCCAGGGATAAATTCCGAATGAGTGACAGAATGACAACAGTGTCTAGAGCGTATCTGGACTGTATCTGAAGTTGAGATCTGTATAAGTAGCAGAATGACTTCCGTGTCTGGAGTGTATCCATACTGTAACTGGGATCCGGACAAGTGACAAAATGACTTCCGTGTCTGGAGTGCATCTGAACTTGAAGTTGATAGCTGAATCTGAATGAGAAATAGAATGGCTTCCGTGTCTGGAGCGCATCTAGTCTGTATCTGATTGCTGAAGTCTGAATGAGTAATAGAATGACCGCCACGTCTGGGGTGTATCCATACTGTATCTTGACTTAAAATTCTGAATGAGTAATAGAATGACCGCCGTGTCTGGGGGTGTATCCATACTGTATCTGAAATCTCTGAATAGTTGTTAACGATAGCTTTTTAATCTTATCCTGAAAAGGGTAGCATGTTAGGTAAAGCACAAAGTTATGTTGCATGATATGTATGATGCAATAAAAGGTGTTCCATCAATGTTTATGATATATGAATGTAATGGATGTGCATGTAAGCTGATTAGTTGTTTTGCTGAGGAAAATAAATCCTTGATAGCTGGAGATAATGAAATCTTTGACTGCTGTCGGGGAAAGTAAATCCTTGACCGATGCTGGGGATTCCAAAAATCTTTGATTGTTGAAGATGAGAAAACCTTGTTGATCACTGTTGGGGATAGAAAATCCTTGGCAACCTGCGGGGATTATCAAAACTTTGACAACTTCTGTGGGGATGTGAGAATCCTTCATGACTTTCCTGGGGAAATAAGGAAAAATCCGACGACCTCTACTGGGGAATTAAAACCTGGGAGGCTTCAAATGGAGAAACGGGAACTAGAATCTTCGTTCTGTCGGGAGATAACTTTGTGGGGAGAGTGTTTATTCTGCCGGGGAAATCGGGAGCTTGGGTTGTATGCCAATCCACTGGGGATTCCTCGTTTTGTGGATAACTCTGTTGGTGAATCGGAGGAAGTTGGATAGTATTCCACCGGGGTTTAAGGTTTGAAGTTTTGGACTCCGCTGGTGATGAAAGTTTAGAGTATTCTGGCTCTGCTGGGGATCAGGAGTTTTTTAGAAACTTAATTCTGATGGGAATTTTGAAATTTAACTCCGTTGAGGATATGTACTTCAAGGTTTTAGCTCTGTTGAGGATCTGAATGACATACTGTAGGGGATTTCTTCTGGAATAGCCTAAAGACGTTTTCTTATACTTTCAACCTATCAGTAATTATCCTTTCTTATTTTGTTTTATTTGTAAGCAGTGATTATATTCAAATTCATATGCCTATTTAACAAACCATTGGACATTTTCAAATAAAACATAAGTGTAAAAAAGAAAGGAAAGGCAAGCAAATTTCTGCATTTTGAAGTATTTTTGTATTAAATTTTGTAAGTATCTTTATACAAAGGAGACAGACATCCTAGTAAGAGAATGTTGTCGAAAAATTGAGAAAAATTTTCTACAAAAAGAAAGATGTCTATGTGTAACAATTCCATGGGGTTCCCATTCTGCTATAGCCTTCCCAACTCTGAGTATCTTTGTCCATTCGTTGCTTCGTCCGCGGATGATTGGATTGATCAGAAGCTTGGAGTTTGGTCGTGAAGAGATTGTCCTTAAAGTGATCCGACGAGACATAGTCATACGCTTTAATTCCCTAACTTTTGCCTGAATCGCCCTTTCGGGTTTTCGATCCACCGGGAAACCGTTTTTTGCCCAAGTCGCCCTTTCGGGTTTTCAACTTGCCGGGTGTACATATTTTTTTGTTTATCCCTAATTTTTGCCTGAACCGCCCTTTCGGGTTTTCGATTCACCGGGATGCCCATTTTTGCCCAAGTCGCCCTTTCGGGTTTTCAACTTGTCGGGTCATTTTATGCGTAGTATCTTTTGACTATGTCTGCATTCGCAGGGTGCGGCAAGTCATCACCGTCCATGGTGGTCAAAATCATTGCCCCACCAGAAAAGATGTTCTTGATCATAAATGGTCCTTCGTAAGTAGGAGTCCACTTGCCCCTGGGATCACTTTGCGGCAAGATGATCCGCTTGATTACAAGATCTCCGACTTGATATACTTGACGCCTGACTTTCTTGTTGAAATCCTTGATCATCCGTTTTTGATACGTCTGACCATGAAAAATAGCAGTAAGTCGCTTCTCGTCGATCAAATTAAGTTGATCAAGCCGGGTCTGAATCCAACCGTCTTCACTTAAACCAACATCCTTCATAATCCTTAATGAAGGAATCTGAACTTCCATAGGTAAAACAGCCTCCATGCCATATACCAAAGAAAAGGGGGTTTCCCCAGTTAAAGTATGCGCCGTGGTACGATATTCGTGCAGAGCAAACGGTAACATCTCATGCCAGTCCTTGTAGGTGACTGTCATCTTTTGAATGATCTTCTTGATATTTTTGTTTGCGGCTTCAACAACACCATTCATCTTTGGCCGATAGGGAGATGAATTATGATATTGAATCTTGAACTGCTCGCACAGAATGGTGATCACAGTGTTGTTCAAGTTTGTACCATTATCCGTGATGATCCTGTCGGGGATACCATACCGGCATATGAGGTTCTGCTTGATGAAGCGGGCAACCACATTCTTTGTAACCGAGGCGAAGGAAGCTGCTTCGACCCACTTGGTAAAATAATCAATAGCGACCAAGATGAAGCGATATCCATTGGATGTTGTAGGCTTGATCTCTCCAATCATGTCAATTCCCCACATCGCGAATGGCCAAGGAGCTGTCAGGACGTTGAGAGGAACTGGAGGAATATGTACCTTGTCAGCATAGACTTGGCATTTGTGACAAGTACGGGAATATTGATGACAATCAGCTTCCATGGTAGACCAGTAGTAGCCTGCCCTTAGAATCTTCTTAGCCATCGTATGTCCACTTAAGTGGGTGTCAAATGTGCCACTATGTATTTCAGTCATGATCAACTCGACTTCAACCTTGTCCACGCAACGAAGTAGAACACAATCATGGTTGCGCTTATATAAGATACCATTGCTCAGGAAGAACTTGGCAACAAATCTCCTTAAGAACTTTTTGTCATTGACTGAAGCTCCTTCAGGGTATTCTCGAGTCTGGAGATACCTTTTGATTTCATGAAACCAGGGTTGTTCCACTACTTCTTCGGTATTAATCTCATGACAGTGCGCAGGTTCGTCCATTCTCTCGATGGTGATTTGGGGAGCCTCATTATCCCAGTTGAGTTTAAACATGGAAGACATTATAGCCAGAGCATCTGCTAGCTGATTTTTCTCTCGCGGGAAGTGGTCAAAGGTAATCTGCTCAAAATGTGGTAACAATGTCAGGACATGTTCTTTGTATGGGATAAGATTAGGATGTTTAGTGTCCCACTCTCCTTTAATTTGACTGATAACCAAAGTTGAGTCCCCAAATACAACCAGAGATTTGATTCCCAAGTCAATAGCAGCTTTGAGACCTAAGATACAAGCTTCATATTCGGCCATGTTGTTGGTGCAACTGAAGCAGATTCTAGCAGTGAAAGGTGTATGGAAACCTTCTGGAGAAATAAGTATTGACCGATACCGTTGCCAAGTGCATTTGAAGCACCATCAAAGTATAGGGTCCATCGGGATCCTTGTTCAGGTCCGTCATACGGTCCGTTACCTTCAATGTTGTCCAATGTCATAATGTCCTCATCAGGGAAACCGAACCTCATAGATTGGTAATCTTCGAGCTAGATGGTCAGCTAGTACACTCCCCTTTATAGCTTTTTGAGTTGTGTACTGGATATCATATTCAGTCAGGATCATCTGCCATCTAGCGATTCTTCCGGATAAAGCAGGCTTCTCGAAGATGTACTTAATCAGATCCATTTTAGAAATCAACAAAGTGGTATGTGTCAACATATACTGCCTTAACCGGCGAGCAGCCCATACTAAAGCGTAGCAAGTTTTCTCGAGCAGTGAGTAATGAGTCTCACAGTCGGTAAACTTTTTGCTAAGGTAATAAATGGCATGCTCTTTTCGGCTAGACTCGTCATGTTGGCCCAGTACGCACCCCATTGAGTTATCCAAAACAGTCAGATACATGATTAAAGGTCTTCCTTCGATGGGTGGCATCAAGATAGGAGGTTCCAGCAAATACTCCTTGATCTTATCAAAAGAAACTTGACATTCATCGTTCCAGTCAACCACCTGATCTTTCTTCAATAGCTTGAAGATTGGCTCACAGGTAGATGTTAAGTGAGAAATGAACCTTGCAATATAGTTTAAGCGTCCCAAGAAACCTCTAACCTCCTTTTCAGTGCGAGGGGCATGCATTTCTTGTATAACTTTGACTTTAGCAGGATCAACCTCGATGCCTTTGTTACTGACGATGAATCCCAAAAGTTTACCGGACCTGACTCCGAAAGTGCACTTTCTAGGGTTCAGTCTGAGCTTATATTCCTTTAACCTGACAAACAGCTTCTGCAGATGGTCAAGGTGTTCTTCTTATGTCTGTGAACAGGCTATCATATCGTCTACGTAGACTTCGATCTCATGATGTATCATGTCATGAAACAAAGCTACCATGGCTCGCTGATAGGTTTCCCCGACATTCTTTAGTCCGAATGGCATCACTTTATAATAGAAGGTGCCCCACTGCGTAACGAAAGTAGTCTTCTCCATGTCTTCGGGGGCCATTTTGATCTGGTTGTATCCCGAGAATCCATCCATGAAGGAAAATACCTTATGTTGAGCTATATTGTCAACCAAGATGTCAATGTGTGGCAGTGGAAAATCATCTTTAGGGTTGGCCCTATTTAGGTCTTTGTAGTCCACACACATTCTGACTTTACCGTCCTTCTTTGGCACAGGCACAATGTTAGCAACCCATTGTGGATAGGAAGTAACAGCCAGAAAGCCAACATTGAACTGTTTCATCACTTCAGCTTTGATCTTCTCAGACATATCGGGCCTCATCCGACGGACTTTCTGTTTGATTGGTGGACAGTCTTCTCTTGTAGGGAGACGGTGAACCACAATATCTGTATCCAGTCCCGGCATATCTTCATAGGACCAGGAAAAGATCTCAACATATTCATTCAACAGCTGAACTAGACGCTCTTTGACTCTTGGCTCCAGGTTGGCACCCACTTTAACCTCTTTCTTGTCTTCCTCTGTTCCTAAATTGATAGTCTCTAGCAATTCTTCATGGGGCAGAATAGCCCTTTCCTCTTGGTGCAAAAGTCTAGCTAACTCTCCAAGCACTTCACAGTCTTCATCACCTTCGTACTCGGCATGATTGACCAAATCTTCAGAGTCACCAAAGGCCAAAGCAGAATAGTCAGCCATGGAATCCGGAGTGGATAGGTACCTGCATTTTGTGAGTGTGGGTGTGTGTAAGGGATAGCTATCCTTAAACAAAACAAAATGTAAAAGGAAAGAAAATGAACACAACAGTTTATAGATGAAAACGTCCAATGATTCATTAAAAATGGCATATGAAAATGAAGAATCAAAACCCTTACAAATGGACCTATATGCCCCGGGTAAGGCATAAGGTGAAAAGAGTGTACGAATTGTTTAATTATTACAGACCAAACAGGAAATTGTTCAAAGATAAATTACTGATTGATGAAAGTGATGGGAACGAAGTCTTTCGCCTCCCAGTTGCTTAATCCTCCTTCAGTGGTTGGAAAGATCCAATCTTCAAAGTTGTCTTCTTCATCATCATCTTCTAAGGCATGAATTCCATGGTGAGTGATTTTTAGGGGTGGTTCTCCAGCCCGGGAGCGACGCACAACTTTCTGGCCAGCAGCAGTGAAACCTAGTCCGAACTTGTCCGTCTTGTGAGGAAAATCAGACAGTTTCCCCCACATTATACTTCTTCCTTCTTTGATTACAGCCTCCACATCTTTAAGGGATGCCATCCGAGACACAGGCTGGGAAATGATAGGTACATCAGTCATTGTCTTTGCTACTGCGACTTCAGGAGAAACCTCTTCAAAGTATTGGAAAGGCGTTTCTATGAATTCGCCATCTAACTCCACATAGCGGAAAGAGTTAAGGTGACTTATCATATACTCCTCCTCACCATGAATCGTTATGATCTTACCCAGGACCGGATACTTTAGCATTTGGTGTAGAGAAGAAGTGACTGCCCCAGCGTTGTGGATCCATGGCCTTCCCAACAAGCATGAATATGAAGGACGGATGTCCATCACATAAAAAGTAGAGTTGAAAATTTCTGTACCCACTTTGATTGGAATGTCTACTTCTCCATGAACCATCCTCTTAGAACCATCAAAGGATCTAACAACGATGTTACCGGGCCTTAGGGTTAAACCTTCTCAGTCCAATCTGTCCAACGCCTTCTTAGGTAGAACATTTAAGGATGAACCGGTATCTACCAGAACATGATCAAGTGTGGTCCCCCTGCACTCTACCGAGACATGCAGTGCATCGTTATGCTTTCTTCCCCTAGACGTCAAATCAGCATCAGAAAAACCAAGACCATTATCGGCTGTAAGGCTAGCCATGCACTCTTGAAACTGGTCCGCAGAAGTTTCTTGAGGCACATGCGCCGTCTTCAGAAATTTCATCAAGGCTTTGGCATGAGCCTTGGAGCAGAGTAAGAGAGCCAACATGGAGATTTTTTAAGGGGTTTGCCCTAGCTGCTCCATGACATCTTAGTCGCTCTTCTTTATTATCTTTAAGATTTCTTCCATCTCTTTTTGGGTGGTCTCGGGGATAACCACAGTCTGAGCCTTCGTCCTGACATGCGCTTCTTGGATCCCCTTACCTTTATTGGTGGTAACAACAGAGGGTCCATTTTCAGGAGCATCAATCTCTTCAATTATGGGACTTTGCACAGATGGCTTGACAGGTATAGAAACTCTCGAGGGTCCGAAGACTGCCCGTGGAGGAGCAATCTCCAGAGAGAAGATCCTTCCGCTGCGAGTTATCTTGCTCGTTCCCGCAATATTCCCTATATCAGGGGTTTCATCATCGGAATTCTCTTGGACTGATTCGATCTGCTTGATACCATGGTAGAAGATCTCTCCTCTGTAGTTCCATGGTAACGTCTTGTTAGATTTATACGGGATAGGCCCCGACATGGTAATTTTCAGCGGTACAAACTTAGGATCAGGCGTAATCTTAACAGGCCTTTTGCAGGTCTTGGAAAGATTGTCGGAGATGGTTATTATAGCAATGTCATTGATTAAAGTAACAAAGGTAGCAGAATAACATGAGTGATAATATCAATAAGAGTCTTTGGAAGAGGATCTCTTGGGTATCTATCAGGCGTTGAATGCCTGATTTCAATAGTGGGCAGTCAGTTTGCATGGTTGAACAGAAGTAACAGTCTTTTCCACAGCCTGGTAATATCCTGGCTTTCATCAAATTCACTTTAATCATTGGCAACAGAGTTAATAGGTCATCAACAACGGTAACATGAAGATTTTCCACAATGGCATGGACATTATGGCCGTGCTTTGGCATAGGAGCGGATATCACGTTGGGTTTTTTGGGAGCATCAAACTCTACCTCCTTAGCATCTATCAAGTCTTGGATCTTGTTTTTAAGAGCCCAACAGTTGTTGGTGTCATGCCTTACACTGTCCGAGTGGTATGCACATTTTGCATTGGAATGATAATAAGGAGAAGAGGTATTGGGGTTTTTCGGCGCTTCTTTCAAGTTGGTAAGGTTCAGCTTTAACATATGAGGGAGGACTTGAGTCGTTGTCATATTAATTCGGGTGAATTGCCGTTGCGGCCTTTCTACCATTTGCTGATTAGCTCTTGGTTGATTGCTGCGAGGTTGATCGGTTGAGGAATTCTGGATCATCACAGCCCCCACCGTTGGTCGGCGCTCTACTCTCCCTTGGTTTCTCTGGGTGTGAACAGCAGAAATTTCCTTCTTAGCCGGGAAGGTCTTCTTAATAGCAGTGGAGGCGGAGGCATCCTTCTGAATTTTACCACTCTTAATGCCAGCTTCGACCCTTTCACCGGTCAGAATTAATTTAGTGAATCCTGCAGATGAACTCCCGATTAAATGATTGAAGAATGGACCTGACAGAGTCCCTAAAAACATGTCAACCAGCTCTCTATCCGATAATGGTGGCTGCACCCTTCCAGCCAAATCCCGCCACTTCTGAGCATACTCCTTAAATCCCTCATTAGAGGCCATACCCATACTCTGTAGTTGAGTACGAGTAGGCACTGAATCTGCATTGTATTGGTATTGTCGGTAGAACGCAACAGCCAAATCTTCCCAGTTATGAACATCAGATCTCTCGAGTTGATAGAACCAGTCCAATTGCGTGCCTGACAAACTATCTTGAAAACAGTGGACCCAAAGATCCTTATCAGAGGAGTAAGGTTGGATCTTTCTGACGTAGGATCTCAGATGCATCTTTGGACAGGACAAACCGTAATACTTAGCAAATGTAGGTACTTTGAACTTGGGAGGAATGACGATCCCAGCGACCAACCCTAGTTCTTCGAAATCTAAACCAGGTACCCTTTGCAACTCCATGGCTGCCAACCGATCCTCAAGATTTTTATACTTATCATCCGCCGGGGGATATTGATGTTCAGAGTAATCTTCGTCCTCTTCCTCTTCTTCTTCTTCAGCTTCAAATTTGGAGGGCATTGCAACTCCTTTTCCTTTACCAACCCCTTCGTCAGACGTCGAGGGGAATTCTAGAACTCTCCTAGCCTGATGCTCAAATCTCCTTCCCATAGTGGCCACCCCAACTCTTTTCTTCTTCTTCCTTTATGGTTCCTTCTCTTTCTCTAATAGTGCTTTAAGATCCTCTTGACCCTTTGCTAAGGTCATGAGGAGTTGTTGGAATTGCAAATTCTGTGCTTGCAGATCTTTAACCGTCTGCTCTATATCCATTTTGCTGAAATAAATAGCAGAAAGATAAGGAAACCTGATGTGAAGACCTGTTTATGCATATGATGAATGATATGTTATTCATGTAATGCATTCAAGGATTCAGAAATTCAAATTTGTTGCAAACAAAAAGAACACACGTCATATTAAGAAGAAATTTGTTAGTACATAAATGCCCCATGGGCAAAATATTACAAAATTCTTAATGTAAAAAGACATTGCGCATCCTCTTTGGCACGATGTAAGTGTTAAGAGTTTCCTCTTCATGAAGTCGACAGGTAAGTTCCAAAACCTTCTTCTCACTGGCATAGAAGCTGGCTTCAAAAGTATTACGTTCTTCTTTGAGTTGTATCAAACTCTTTTGTAATTCTTCCAATGATGTTGGCATGTCAGGATGCAGGAGGGTGTATGGAACCTCTCCTTCCATAACAGGCTCTTTGATCACGGGGAGAATGTGAGGGTAAGGCATCATAAGACTCTGGGCGCGGGTTCGTACCCACTTGAGATAAGGCTCAAGGGGGATGGAATTCTTGTGCCCCAGTGTCTTACTATCCACTTTGTTGTGCATCCTCCATGCTCGGATAAACCTTTGTCGAAGTCCTTGAGTGTCATCGTCGAAGTCAAAAACCAAGTCAGGAATCAGCATATCATGAGGACCATCTCTCCGGGCATATCCAAACTGCCTTAGAGCTAAACAGGGGTTGTAGGTAATGCCTCCCCTCATGCCAAGTAGTGGGACATTAAGGAATTCCACGCAACGATCAATGATGATGACATTTTTTCTGGACCGAGAACACCAATGAACATCAGAATGTGTGAGAGTCATCAATCGTTGTGACCACCTTAAACCCTGCTCATTCTTCAAAACTGATTGGGGAAGGTGAGAAATAAACCACCTTGCTAGAAGAGGGGTACAACACATGAGAACACCCCTTTTCCTCATTGTTCGTGTGTAAAATGAGTGTAAGATATCCCCAAGCAATGTAGGTACCGGATTCCGAGATATGAAAATCTTGACAACATTCACATCTATAAGTTGATCAGGGTTTGGGAACAAGACCATCCCATAAATGAGAAGTGCTACAATCTCCTCAAAAGCTTGTAGATCCAAAGAATTCCAGCAGTCTTGTGCCTTCTCAAACAGAAACTTTGCCAAGAAACCCTTGACACCACTTCTGGTTTCCCAATGACCTTTGATATCAGATGGTTGCAAGTGTAAGGCTTGAGCAACATCTTCAGGATTTGGTTCTCTTTCTGTGCCGTTGTAGGGTAGTTGATGGAGAATAGGAATCCTCAGGAGTTGAGAAAATTCCTCCAAAGTAGGTACTAGCTGGTAATCAGGGAATGTGAAACAGTGGTGTAGGGGGTCAAAGAACTGGAAGAGAACTTTCACCATGTCTTCTTAAATGATGGAGTTGAACAAGTTGAGAAGTCTACCATGTCTTTCACTGAAGATAGAATTCTCTGGAATCTTGGAAGTAAGCTCCTTGAGTTGAGGAGGGATTCTCACAAGGTTGATTTGAATTATTTTCCTGCGAAGAGATTCCATGACCTACAAAACAAGAACAAAGATGAAGATCCAAACCCTTGAAATGGTCAGTGGATGCATATGATGCTTTATGATGTTCATGATGTATGAACAAGCATATGTACAAACAAGTCACACAAGGTCCTAGTTTCAGGCTTGCATGGGGTTCATAGGTAAGTACCCTCTTGAAGCTAGTTGGCTCAACCTATCCTATAAATAGTAACCGGGTTCTAAGGAGCTCAATATCACTGGGTTATTTTCTGTGTTCATTGTTTCAGTTTAGCCACTTAACTGGGGACCAAAATATTCAAAGAAAACAACTCTCAATGAGTGTAGTATCGAGTATCTACCAACTTCGGACTGCACCAAAGCCGGTCATCTCACTACCCCTAAAAAGGCCAAGATGGTCAAGTAAGATTCTAAGAGTTCATTAGTGCTTCATGACATCACTCAGCGGCCCTGTATTCTCTTTGATTAACTCAAAGGCTACCGGTACTCACAAATATGTCACACTAATATAGCTATTACTTCAACCATGTCGGCATACCCCGCACAGTTTCCACAATGTATTGCTATTTACCTATGAATGTTCCCAAAATCCGGGTGGAGGATTCAAACCCAAACAAGAGAACCAAATGTAAAGCAATCAAAGTAAATAAGACAAGTATGCAAAGGTGATCTAGACCCTAAGGTTACTCCACTTTTAGTAAATATCCCCAGCAGAGTCGCCAGTTCTGTGATACGATGGGAGAACTGACTTGGGATTTTGCGTTTATGTTTGCAAATGTTTCGGTTTAGCAAGAGTCGCCACCGACTTTTTATTTTATCCTAAGGAAAGATCAAAAAGCACAGGAAAGACCTTTGAGATGTTTTCTTGGGTTCAGGGAGTAGATTATGAAAAGGGAAGGTGCAAGCACCCTTTTCATCCATGGTTATCCATGGGCTCTTAGTTACTTGTTTAGATCACTTGCTTTTGCTTTTCAATTGTTTGAAATGGTGCTTTGTGTGTGGTTTTGAAAGATGTTTTGAAAAGAGGCCATCATTGTGGAAACCTTTGTAATGATTCTTGTTTGAATGTATACAAAGGTGTTTTTGTCTTTTGAAAGATATTTCAATGTTTGAAAGTTTGATTTGGGAAATGTTTTGAAATTATGTTGTGAAGTGTGTTTGAAAATAGCAAGGATGTTTTGCAAGCTTTTGATCAAGTAACTAAGAGTTGTCTACCCTATTTTACTCAAAGATATTTCCTATATGTTTTTTAACCCTTTTGACAGTGTTGTTTCACCATTGCATTTGGTGAACAACCTTGTGTTAGGATGTTAAACGGGACAGACACGGGTCATCGTATAGACCATGATAGCAATTGTGTCAAGTATTTTTGGCAAATTTATAAGGGACTTGATCATTTTTGTTTAGGCAACCAAGATAGCATCATCGAGGGACTATGATCTTTTGTTTTGTTTTTGTTTTGCCAAAGTACCCAACATGCATAACATGGCCCATTTTTGAAGGAAACAAGTGGATTGTAACCCTAGGGGTGCAAGTGTGTATTATGTTTGATTTTCATGCATGTTTGTCTTTGATTAGGTCAAACTATTTGTTAATTTTGATTTTTGCATACAAACCCTAATTCTCTAATCATGGCATAATTTAAAGCGTAAAGTGCGAGAATTAAAGTTCTAAGCTATTACAACATGATTATAGGGATGGGGGTACAATCTTTGAATGGGGGGTATTTTGACAAGAAATATAAACCCTAGTTTACTATTACATCCAAATTGAATTTAATTGCATGAATAATAAATGGATAATATTTAAATAAATAAAATAAAATAAAATAAATAAATATATCAAATAATATGAATTATGCAAAAAAAGGTTTTTGTTTGTTTATGTATGTAAAAGTATTTAATGTAAAAAATAAAGAAATAAATAAAAAAAGATTAATTTTATTTGTTTTAAGGATAAAACCCTAATTTTTTTAAGAAAGTAAATATGTTAATTATTTTATATACAATAAAATATATTAATATATACAAAATGAAATATACTTAGAAAATGTATTTTTTAGTATAAATAATAATAAAAATAAAAATGTAATATTTTATATTTTTTATTCTAGAGTATTTAATAAAATAAAAAGTATATATTTATGTATGTATATTAATCAAATTAAATATGTACAATATAAAATAAAATATGTACAAAAATAAAATATATTTAGGAAAATATTTTTAGTATGAATAAAAAAATAAAGAATAAAAATAAAAAGTATGAATATATATATTTTTCAAGTCTTAATAAATAATATAAAAGTATTTAAATGCTTTTTATGTTAGAAAAATTAAAATAAAATGCCAAATAAATGTGAAAAAATTATGAAAATATTTCTGAGCATTTTTTTATGTTTGGAAATAAATAAACAAAATCAGAAATAAAAACAAAAATGAAAAAAAAAATGAAAATACAAGAAATTGGGCCAGGGGGTGCAAAAAGAAAAAAGGGGGGTGTCAAAAGTAGCTAGACCAAGCCCAGCCCAAAACTTCATCTTCAACCTCCAGCATTTGAAAAAACATGCGCGTCCCTGTACAAACTACCAGATCCTGTATACGTGCTCTATTGCAAAAACACACAACATCAAACTTGTAGAGAATTTCAAGACGATTCCAACCATATAAACAACTTGTCCTAACTCTCAAAGACCAGAGAGAATTTCTCTGGCCCTAAAATCTGACCTAGTTTTTTCAGCATGTTCATGGATGAAATTCTCTTAGCACACTTAATATAAATAAAAACTGAGCATATGTACAACTTCATGACAATGAATACTACATTTTTTATTCACAAACCTAAAGCTAAATGTTCCTAAATAGAGAGATAGAAAGTGGAGAAAAACCTGTTTCAGTTGGATTCGTGTAGGGCAATGTAGTTCTTTTCAACAAGACTTGAGATGTCTGGTAGCTTGCTTGAACTTCACTTGACCTTCTCCAATAGCTAGCTTGCCTTGAATGTCCTTGAATCAGCCTATAGAACTCAACCTGCACAAGCTCAAAATGAAAATGGTGAACACTGTAAATGGAGTTACAGTTGGTGTTTGAGTTTTGGGATAGCTTGGTTGAGTTGAATGGAAGATGTTTGAAGCAACTTGGGGCAAAACGCACGAGCCAAATGAGCTATGGAACTCGAGTTGCAGAACCTGCCCTGTTTTGCCAAATTAATGTGATTTCTGGCTATGGGGTGTTTAGAGGCTCAAGCAATTGTGTTTCTAGCTCAAAGGGGTGTGAGAAAGATGTTCAAACTGTTTGTGTAAGTTAGCATTGGCTGGTTTTCAAGTTCTCAAGTTTTTGACTAGTTTCTTATTTTTGAAGTAAGAATGTGGAAGTTATGTTACAAGCATGTATAGGCTATCAAATATGCTTGCATACTTTGCTCCTGGCCCCTCCAACTTGTGGATTTGATTTTCCCTCTGAGATATGGACCAATGCTCAAGGGATAGTGGTTTGATATAAAGCACATTATGGCAAAAATGGAAATGTGCCTTTTTCTACTTAGGGCCTAATCTTGTGTACAATGACCAAATGACCAAAACAAAAGCTTAGACTGATGGATTTGCATTTAATTGTGGAGTGTGAAGTGGTTTAGAGGCCTGCAAGCTAGTGTAAGGCATGCTGACTTGAAAATGAAACTTGTATGAACATGAATATGCCATGGATGAAAAGTGAGTTTTTGCCAACTTCAAGCCTTCGATTCTCCCTGACCACAAATGTGTTTGAGGAGTTCTTGGACAATTTCGAAAGCTTGCAACAAGATCTATAATACATCTTTGAAATGCAAATTTAGATTCCAAGTGGAATTATGTGAAAAATGGCCAAGAAGATAGGCCAAAATCCTGCCTAAACTAGGGCAAAATTTCACTAAGTTAAAAGTTTTAGGGACCCTTGTTCCAAAAATCATAACTTGAGATCCAATATTCTTTTGAGAAAACTTTGTGAATAAAATTTGTAGACTTTGTGGAGGACTACAACTTTCATGTTGGAGGTTTTGTTTGAATCCATTTGCATCATGGTGAAAATGTTGGGCAAAGTTAGGAAAAAATAAGAAAATTTCATATTTTGGGTTTCTTGATGAACAAGTTTCATATTTTGACACATCTTGATGAAAAATGACCCTTGGCTCTTGATTTTAACCAAAAGGTCAAAGTTTGACTTTTCAGTGTACAGTTAAATTTTGATCTGTTGACTGAAAAATTCATCTGTCAATCCCATGCATTTGAGATCTTTTGAACTTGTTGAATAAGTCAATATGATATCATTGAGTCCTTGAGTCCATGGTTGAACCTAATTTTCCATTGTCTAGGTCAAAAAGTCAGAAATTGCCTTTGTATAGTCAAAACCCTAAAAATGACCATTTTTCCCTTTTGGTGATCTGATCAAATTTCTTGTGGAGTTGTGGTCCAAACTTTATCCAATGGTTCATATGAGTTCATAATGTTGATGTGGGTCAAAATTCATGAGGTTTGACTGTAAATTGGCCACAGTTGACTTTTCCCCAATACAGTTGATTTCTAGGTCAACTGTCCAATTGACTGGGCAAAAATTTGATTCAAGGCTTGAAACTTGGTATGGGTAAACTTATGAGTCCAACATGAAGCATGGAATTCAATTTGAGCATTGGAGGTCCAAAAATCCCTATGCAAACTCAAACCCTAATTTAGGTCATCAGTGCAAGGAGATGTCTTGAGCAGTGCAAACCCTAGCTTAGTCTTGAGTTCAAAGATCCTTGTGAGGGGAAATGATGATAAAATGAGAGGGAAAATTTTGGGGTACAACAATTGTCATTGTCCGTGTGGAAAACATACTTACTACCCACAATCATGAGAAAGGAGAATTTGCATCATCTCAAAGTGGAGGATAATGGCTTGGATTTTAAAATCAACAATGCCTCACTCAACACCCAAGTGGAAAATATCTCACTTCACTACATATTGTAGAAGTATAGTTGTTTGCATCACTACAAGGATTAACAAGAGTCTAACCTTTTGAGAAAAGTTTTAAAGATAAAATCTAAAGTGGCAAAATGGTTTGAAATGAGATTAATTGACTTTTAGTCTTCTCACAAAAATATCAAGGTATTATTAAATTGATTAGAGTTTATTTATGAAAAGATTTTGTAAATGCATGAACCTAAGTCCAAGTTTACTATGAAAGTGGTTTAAGTTTCAAAACAAGAAGAGTTTTCAAAAGGAGGAATTTTTTTTTTTGAAATTAAAGAAGGTGGGAGGAGAAGAAGAGACTATCCTAAAGCATAAGGTAAAAGCTAAAGATAAGAACCATCTAACCAACAAGAAGCCAAAACTTGACATTATGAGCCAAGATAGAATTTCCATTCTTTGGATTGGAACCAAGCAAGCAAAGATACTAGACCTCTTCAAGTGTATTAAGTCTTCACAAAAATTGGGCAGAGTAACGGCTGTATACGGGTGAATTCCATATTACAAACAAAGGATGTAATCACAAAAACCTGCACATAAAAAATAAACAAGCAACCCAATGTCTTGAGGTAAACCTCAAGATCTCCATACAAAATAATCAGATAAGATCACAAAGTCTCTAAGATAGGCCAAGGTTTCTAATCCTAAGTCCAAGAAAAAGTCCCATGCTCCATAATGCCAAGGATAGTAACCAAATAGTCCAAGTACCATTAAAAGTTTTTTTAGGGTTTAAGTTGATTATTAAGTATCTTAGGAAAAGAAAAAGAAAAGCTCAAGTGAGCAAAGTAAAAATGGCAAGAAGATAAATGCTCAAATGAGCAAAGATGAAAATGGCGTGAAATAAAAAATGCTAAAAAATAAATAAACAGTACATAGAGCATAAAAGAATAAAAGCATAAAATAAACAAGTCAATAATTAGTGGTTAGTTGGATGACCATCTTGAAACTTGCATTTGGAACTCATTAGAGGATTGGTAGAACCAAAGCCTTCACACAACAAGTTGTATTTGCTTTTTGTCAAGTATATCATCCATTTGGAATTCTCATAAGGACCATTTAATGATCAACGATGTTTAGGTGATCCGCGTTGACCAAAAGTGTTGTAGATCCATTAGAGGATTGGTAGATCCAAAGCCTCCACACAATGAATCTCAAGGTTATTGGATCAAAGAGATCAAATTAACATACTTGGGCTTGCAATCATAAGTTTGGGCCACAAATGATCATTTATTCGAATCGGGACAAAATTTAGCGCTATGTTAAGCAATTGTAAGTGGACTTATATAGAAGTCGCACCTATTTTGAGGCCGGTTAATAGCAATCTATGCACCATTTGTTTTGAGACATGATATAGAGATCATGCTCCAACAACACTTAGTGCAATGAGAAGGGGATGGGATGAAGAGGAATTAGGGTAAAAAGAGAAACCACATTTGAATTAATATTTAATCAAACTATTATTAAAATCATTCATCCATTTTTTGTGGAGTTAAACTCAACACCATGGATCCAATGATATTAATAAAGCCATGATCAAAAAATCAACCCAAGACAGCCAGAAAATAATCACAAAATAATAATATAATTAATATATACATTAAAAGGTTTAAAAAATGTTTTAAAAATGTAAAATAATGAGGAAAATATCAATTATATTCAAATTAATCAAGAAATGAAAAATAAGACCATAGAAAAATCAGAAAAGAGGCCAAGTAATTTTACAATTTTTTTTGGGAATTTTTAAAAGTCAGAAACTATTTTTTAAAATTAAAATAAATGGGTAAAATAAAAAAAAATAGTAAAAAATAATAAAATCATAAACAAAAATAAAATCAGGTCACCAATATTTGTCACAATATCATTGGATCATTCTATAATTTTTTCAGAATTTAAAAATGTATAAAAATATTTTTAAACATTTTAAACAAATCAAATAAGTCACTAGTGCAGAAATGACTTTTTACATCGGGTGAAACTGAATTTTTACATCGGTTCTGGGTCCGATGTAAAGTCAGGCGATATAGTAAGTCAGGTACTTTTTACATCGGTTCTGGGACCGATGTAAAAAGTCTCATTTTTACATCAGTTATAATATAAGAACCGATGTAAGAAACAGTTATTATGCACATTTTTTAAAAAATTGATCCAGTTTTTTACATCGGTTGGAAGTAATACCCGATGTAAAAAGTCCCTTTTTTACATCAGTTATAATATAAGAACTGATGTAAGACACAATTATTATGCACATTTTTTTAAAAAATTGATCCAGTTTTTTACATCGGTTGGAAGTAATACCCGATGTAAAAAGTCCCCAGTGACGCAACTTTTTACATCGGTTATTACTCCCAACCGATGTAAAAAGTCCCTTTTTGAAAGTTTTTACATCAGTTTTGAGTAATAACCGATGTAAAATGTATGAAATTTTTTTGGAATAGATTATTTATTTTCTGGATGTTTCCCTGTACAAATATAATTTGTACCCATTTTTTCATATTTTTCCAATATCACACAGACTATATTTATGTCGCTATATAGATTTCATAGCTTTCTAACATCACATATATCACATCTAGGTCGATGTTTTCATATTTTTCACAACAAACTTACAAATTGAACAATTGTATTGCAAACTTGTATTGTATTACAACAAACAAACTCACAACAAACTTACAATTACAAATTCTTCACAAAATATACAACAATATTCAACTATTTATATGTCTTTTTCGAAACTTACAATTACATATTATTCACAAAATATACAAAAATATTCAACTATTTCTAAGTTTCCAAACTTGAATTACCAATATAAAATCTTCGGTAGACAACACCAAAATCACATTGCCTGACAATAAATAATAACAATTAACATCAACAAAAAAAATCAAGAAACTCAATACATGTGCAAAAACCATATGTATTGTGCAAAAACCACAACTTATACAATTCTATAAAACTCACCAAGATAAACTTAATTTTCATGTAACTCAAAGAAACATTTTGCCCAACGAAGTCGCAAATCATACAAATCATCTGGTGTTAATTCTGTTGGGTCATCAAATACCTATAATACATAAATATAACAATATAGAGTTATTTTTTAAAAATTCATATTAAGTCGAAAAATAAAAAGTAAATAACAAAGTAAAGTTATTTTTAGTACCTGCATCCAATTCTCGATTATATTAGCAGAGACAATATCCAACATATTTTTTATCACATAGTATCCACAATCATTAGAGTTATGTTGTTGCCTTGTCTACAATTGAATGACATAATTAGTGAATATTTATCATAAATTTAACTATAGAATTACAATTTACATCACACTTACATTGGGATGAAGCCATGTAGCCTTTTTTCTATTTCCATTTGTCATTTGATGAATCCCAAAAGAACTAATACAAGAAAGATAAACATCACATAGATAAATTTACTCGCCAATGAAAAATCACATAACTATTAGTTGTCAATGAAAGTCACATGAAAGATAAACTTACTTTGTAATAATTTTCTTTGTGTGATGGTCAATTTCCCGATAAAGTGAACAAAATACGACAACTAAATTGTATCTTGGACACATGACTATTAATTGCCAATGTCTCCTGTACGTGTGTGTGGAAACAGAAAAGTCACATAAAATATATATACGTTATCAAAATTAAATAATATAAAACACAATTATATAAAAATTCTTACCCATGAATTAATGGTAGTAAGTGGCACACTCTTTTTTCATCATGTAACTTTTCTAGTACGTAATTTTTAACATCTTCTTGAGATTTCGCTACATTATCATTATAAATACACCTAGCAGGATCCATAAATCCATATAATTCTGAAATGGAATTCTCAAGACAAACACGATGAATATACCTGAATAATTTTAAAATAAACATTAGAATCAAAGTGATGAGAGATATAACATATTAATATAAATTTACTTTAATAAAACAATAAAATGTACTTACGTGCACCAAATTTGTAGAATAAACACGTCAAGCCAATGACCTAAACCCACCAATAACTCTCTGATACATTTAGCTGAAACATAAAAATTAGAGACACTCGCACAATGACTTAATTGTATTGCCAAATGGTTATCATCCATTTTCAAAACCATGAGTAACAATCTCTGAAATCATCAACTTCCACGTCTTTTGTGCTCTCTTTTGTGCTTCCCTTTGCAGCTGAACAACTTCCTTTTCCGCTTCCATCGATAATTTCCAATTTTTCAATGCATTTATTATCACCTGTGCTTTGTGATAAACCCATAGACTTAAGTGTCTCCATTAATGATTGTTGAAACATCTTACGCTCTTCAACCAACTTTTCTTCAAGTTCAGCTCTAAGTTTTGTTTCCAATATTGCAAGTTGTTCATTTACGTCGATATGTTGACGTGATCTTCCAAAGTAAGTGCTTTGTTTATGGTGTTTTCCAACACCACGAACACTACCTCCATACTCAGATGTTCCAATGGCTAATGATAAGATATCGTTACGTCCATCCGGAACAATTGCACCTTTTTCAGCTTCTTGAACTAGAGAATCCTACAAAATGCAAAAACATCAATTAATCAATCACAAATATATGATACTTGAATAATTTTTCGTTGTTTACTTACAATTTTTTCAGCAACCTTTTGTGTAGATTTTGATGTGTATTCTCCTCCTTTCTTTTGTCATGCTCTCTTCCATAACTCATGGCGTGATGGTGGAGATGGACTATCATTATCATCTAATGTGGAATTATCTCTCGATGATGACTTTTCTTTCATAATTTTCTCCTCAAGTAAGCGATACCCTCCACGAGACAATACGTGTGGGTATACATTCTTGGCCACATTATCCTTACCCTTCTGAATTTTTTCCTATTATAAACTCAAACAAGTAATTAATCACTAAATATAATAAAAATGTTATGCACACAAAAATATATAACTCCTACTAACCTTAAATTCAGGGGTATCTCGAATCTTGAGAAACTCTTTCCATGCGTCTTCCGTAATAAAGTTATACTTGACATATGGAGGAGGATCATTTTCTATGGGATGATGAATATATCTATCTGTGAGTTGTGTCTTAAAACCTCTCCATCGCTCTCCCGCATATTTAATCCATTCTTTCTTCAACCTATCCTTCTTTGGATCTTTACATTCTGGAATAGTAAAATGAGCCTACAAATATAGTATATGTCATATGTTGTTGTTGTACCCCAAAATTTTCCCTCCCATATTCCTCAAGATTTGTCAAGAAGAAGCTTCAAGTTGCTCAAGTTGGCTCAAGAATTGGACAGTCAAGTCACCTCCTAAGGCAGTCAAGTCACCTCCTAAGGCAGTCAAGTCAAAATTAGGGTTTTGTGTTGCATTAAGGTCCTCACATCCAAATGGCCTCAAATTCTCCCCAATGTAATAATATGTTCTCAAGTTCATCCATGTCATATTTCAATCCTTGCAGAGAAAGTTTGGTCAGTCAATTGCTCAAGAGACCCAAAAATCGATTGTGCTAGGGCAAAAGTCAATTGTGTCCCAAATACAGTCAAACCTCAAGATTTTTTTTGTCAACATTCTCCTTTTGAAGGTTAATTCATAATTTGATCAAGGGTTGACCATGATTCATCAAGGATTGCTCAAATTCATCAAGATTCAAAAGTTGCCAAATTAGGGTTTTGTAGGAAAAGTCAACTCAACTTTGACCAAGCATAACTTTCTCATACTTTATGAGAAATGACCCATCCAAAGCTCATTTTTAATAGGATGAAATTTACTACAATCCATCTTCACACCCCAAGATCAAGAAATGCTCTCACAAAAAGTTACAAATTTGGACATTATAGGTCATTTTTGAAAGTCAACAAAAACACCTTTTTTGCCAAAGCTTATAACTTGAGAATGGAACATCAAAATGCAATGAGACCAAAAGGGTTGATTACAGGACATCTCAAGGTTTCTAAAAAGTCCAAGAACACATCAAAAAGTTCCAAATTGAGGAAGTTATGCATTGTTGAAGTTGGGAATTTTTCAAAAATTGCCAAAAGTCAACTATCCTCAAAACTCCAATTTTTGACAAAAGGGCCCACTTTTTTCCACTTGATATGGTCTTGTCATGCCACACACGTGTTCCATCTTTAATTTCATGGTCATTCATTTATTTTTCTATTTTATTTCATTTTTATTGATTTAATTCATTTATAATCAATATTAAATCAAATAAAATCTAAAAATTGATGAAATAATATCTTTGTGATTTGTACAACTTTCAAATACCATCATGAACCAAATCAAATTCGTATCAAGCTTGGTTATGCACAAAAAATCAGATTTGGCCTATTTTTGGAAAGCTTATCAATGGTGATCAAATCCAATATTCCATCTTCAATGCACTTGGATTATAGCCCATGTTTTGACCTAAATTCATTCCATTATATGCACACAAGCAGGACAAACCAAAAGGACGCACAAAGCTCTGTAGAAACGGCCAGACAAGAATTGTAAAAAGCTTGCAAAAGTGTGAGATCAAAATCTTAGTTAGAGCACGATTCAACCCAAAAGCTCAACACTGATCCCTTGCCTGATATCCTGTGAAGCTGTAGCAATCAAAACCAGGCCTTGAGACCCTCTGAAACTCACTCTGGCAAGGCGTTAGTGCGTGATACCATTGGGACCTGGGTTCGAATCCCAGGTCCCCCAAAACTTTGTTATATTTTTTCTTCAGGTACTTAGGCGCAACATTCCAAGCGTGGACTACCATATGTCCTCAGATCTCAATGTGCCAAGTGGCTTCAGGCCAAATCTGCTGGTCACAAGATGACGTCCACCATACACACCAGTCAACGTGTCACATGGAGGCAGGAAAAGTCATACAGGCTTGAATGCAAATGGGCCAAACAATTGCTCTTCACACTCTGGATTTGGGGCCCAAACCCCCCATTTGGTTTATTTCTTTTCTTTCTTTTATTTAAATTATTTGTTTTATATTATTATTTTTATTATTTAAACCACTGACTAATTAAAATCATTTTTCTTAATAAAATCAAAACCAAAAAATATTATTTTTATTAATTTCATTATTTTATTTTTGTAAATAAACAATTGATTAATTTACTAAGTTTAAATAGGTTTAACATTAATATCTTTTTGCAATAAATTAAAATTAATTTAGAATTAGGTTTTAATATTTTTTAACCATTCTTATTTTATTTCCCTAATTAAAATAAAAAACTCAAAAATATTTTTCTTTTTAATTAATTAATTCAATTATTAATTTAGGCTAATTTTTTAATTCAAAAATAACAAAAATATGTTTAATAAAAAGGGTCAAAACCCTAAAAAACACTCCGATTCAATTTCCTCACGCGCGTATAATTTTTGATCCATATTTCAATATTGTAATTGCTTCGGGAATGTAATAGTTTTTAATTAGGATTTTATTTACTGTTTTTATTTACTTTTCACAATTTAATTTTTAAGTGTTTGTTTTTGGCGATGTAAATATCCGACGCCTTGTAATAGCTTAGATTTATTTTTCGCAATTTAATTTCCGCAACCATTAACTGTTAGATGTTTGATAATCAGGCAATGCATGACAAGATTCACTTTTAACCTAAAATCAACAGTAGCTCACCATTAACATGTACAAAGATAATATAACTGAAAAACAATACACTCGCACATGCCACTCTTAGGGTACACCTCACTTGGTTGCCTCGAACGTGGTCTTTGAGTATAGGAAGCTTTAGAGGTCGCCCTCTTGTCCAAAGATCATAACTTGCCTCGAAACGGTTGCCTCGGATAAAAATGATCTAAGACATTAGGGTTACCGCTAAGGCGTCCTAACATTGCTTTAGTGACCACACGTCCCTTAATCGAATTGACCCGAAAATTCCAACGATGGTGCTACCTACTCCTCAATAGTGAGATAGCATTATCTAAAGGACATTTGTACAGTTTAATTCCTTTTTGAGTAGGTAGATGTTCTTAAGTACTTGCTCCTTTTAAAACAAAACAAAACTTTTCGCACTTACACCCCTTTCAAAACAAAACTCTTTTCAAACCCACAAACACAAAGAAAAGAAAACTTTTGAAAACATAATGAGCAAGTACCTAAGAGCCCGTGGATAACCACGGATAGAAAGGGTGCTAACACCTTCCCTTTCTATAATCTACCTCCCGAACCCGAGAAATATCTCAAAAAAGGAATTTTTCTGTGCTTTTGTCCTTTCCTTGTTGGATAAAATAAAAGACGGTGACGACTCTTACTTACCGCGACATTTTGCAAAAACAAACGCAAACGCGAACCAGCATTCCAAAAAACAGTTAGTTCTCATTCCCACCGATCACAGAACTGGCGACTATGCTGGGGACTTATAAGTGAGGTGTACCTTAGGATTAGATCACTATGTTTTCAATTGTATGCTTTGTATGCTTTAGTTTTGTGGGCTTGTATCAGAGTTCTATAGATCCTAACCCGGATCTGGGGATACCCTTTAGGTAAGTAGCAATAAACTGTGAGGGATCTGTCCGGCGTAGACCGACACGGATGAAGCAGCAGCTACGTTGGTGTGGCACCTTGGTCTGTACCGATATCCCTTGTGTTGGAACGAGGAGAATATGGGTCTTCTAAGGAGTCATTAAGCACCAACTGACCTTAGAACCTTAAATTGACCAACTTGGCCATAGAACAGTAGCAGTATGCTACACTCATTGAGGCTAAACTCTCGTGATGATTCCGGCTGCAAGAAAAGGTTGCTAAACTGGAATTATGACCGATTGAGAGTAGTCAGTGATATTGAGATCCTCTAGAACCCGGTTACTATTTTTAGGACAGGTCTTAACCAACTGAAACTGAAAGAGGGTAGTACCTAAGCTCCATGCCAGCCTAAAATCTAAGGGCTCTTTTGTGTGACTTGTGTGCCTTTACCATGTTTGCTTTTTGTGGATACTTGTGGTGTGCCTTTACCATGACATCATGACATCATAACATTGCATACATCTTGCATAAGGACTAACCTATTTCAAAGACAAGAGGGTTTCATCTTTGCTCTATTTTGTAGGTCATCATGATGCCCATGCGTAGGAATACTATCCGGATCAACTTTGTCCAAGTTCCTACCCTGCTTAAAGATTTGGTTGTCAGGATTCCAGACACTACTTCCTTCATCAGAAGGCATGGTTCTCTTTGTTAGAACAATGTTTGAATCTAGTACCCTATATTTAAGTTTTGATGATAACAAAGTGAAAAGATACAGTATTTATATGTTTCATGTTTGAACTATATGCTGCCTAAAAATACTATGCTCTGACTTGCAGATATGCTGATTAAAATAAGCAAGATCACTTATTCAGCATCAGAACTTGACTTGAAACACCAGCATCAGAAGTTGCTGAATCAGAACGTGAAGATCAGATGATCAACTCACGCACATGCTGAAGCTTGATGAACAGAACTGCGCGTAAACACTCTGATACAGAAACAATAGTTCATCAGCAGCGAAGCAGAATCAGAATGAGCCAAGCCAGAACGTGCATTGAAGAAGCAACGGTACTGTGCATTGAACGCTAATTAATTCCAACGGCATCATTCTAGACAAGATCTGCTCAAAAAGGAAAGCTTGTTATTAGCATTGAATCAAGAATATTGCATTCAACGTTCATCTTCTCAAGTGCTATATAAACAAGGTTTCGAAGATTATAATGGCTAATGCTTCCAAATTCTCTACACGCACAAAGCTGAACAATAATCTTCATCTACCAGTTTTGCTAAACCAACAAACTCTGATACTCCATTAGTGTTTAGCAATCTAAGTTTCTAAGCTTAATTTGTGTATACATCACAGTTGTGATAAAGTTTTGTAGAAAACATTCACACACATTTGTTTTATACCTTTGTAAGAAAGTGTTGCCTTGACAAACCGGATTGTGGTTTGAATCAAGAAGGCTTTAGCAGTTGTTAAAGCAGATTTGTATTCAGTTGAATATAGTGAATTAAGACCTCGTTGGAGAGAGGCGAAATCACCTTGACGGGTGGACTGGAGTAGTTTGAGATCAAACGAACCAGGATAAAAATATCTTGTCAATTGCTTTAAGATTCCAGTTTTACAATTCAACCCCCCTTCTTGTGTTTTTCACCCCTTCAATTGGCATCAGAGCGCCTGGTTCTGAGCTAAAACACTTAACCGTGTCAGTACAAGATCCAGCGTCAGAAAAACACAATGGCAGGAAACAACTCTCATTTCAGCAATGACAACAATGAGGACAGAGACAGATTCAGCGGCAAACCTCCAGTCTTTGATGGAGAAAACTTTGATTACTGGAAAGACAGAATTGAAAGCTTCTTTCTAGCACATGATGCTGATCTGTGGGATATGGTGACAGATGGATACACGCACCCTGTGAATGCAACTGGTCAGAAGATTGAAAGAAAATCAATGACTGATCAACAAAAGCGTGATTTCAAGAATCACCATAAGGCCAGAACCATCCTCCTCAGTGCCATCTCCTATACTGAGTATGAAAAGATCTCCAACAGAGACACAGCTAAGAACATCTTTGATTCTCTCAGAATGACGCATGAGGGCAACGTTCAAGTCAAAGAAACAAAAGCTATGGCGCTCATTCAGAAGTATGAGGCGTTTAAAATGGAAGAATCTGAATCCATTGAAACTATGTTCTCTAGATTCCAGATTCTGGTAGCTGGTCTCAAAGTTCTGGACAAAGGATACTCTACTGCTGACCATGTCAAGAAGATAATCAGAAGTTTACCCAAGCAGTGGAGGCCTATGGTTACTGCTCTGAAGCTAGCGAAGGATCTCAACAAAATCACTCTGGAGGAACTTATAAGCTCCCTCAGAAGTCATGAGATAGAGCTAGAAGTTGACGAGCCTCAGAAGCAAGGTAAGCCTTTAGCTTTAAAATCTAACAGAAAATCTGAATCTAAAGTTTTGCAGGAAGTTGAAGAAACATCTGATGGATCCTCATCAGAAGAAGACGAACTTTCCCTTCTCTCCAGAAGAGTAAATCAACTGTGGAAGCAAAGACAAAGGAAGTTCAGGAATCCCAGAAGATCTGATCAGAGCGAGTCTTCTTCCAGATACAGAAGGACAGATTCTTCCTCTGGATACAGAAGATCTGAAGGCTCCTCCGGTAGCAAGAAGCCAAACACAAAAGACATCATCTGCTACGAGTGCAATGAGCAAGGACACTACAAGAGTGACTGCCCAAAGCTTCAGAGGGAAAAGCCCAAAAAGAAGTTTGGAAGAGAGAAGAAGAAAAGTCTCATGGCCACATGGGATGACTCTAACTCGTCTGAAGCTGACTCAGAATCAGATGATGAAAGGGCAAACATAGCGCTCATGGCTAACATTCCAGATGACAGTGAAGCTTCTGAATCAGACTCAGAATCAGACACAGAAGAGGTATTCCCTAACTTCGCTGTTAATTTTACAAAGGCTGAACTTGCTGAAAGCCTCAATGAAATTCTGGAACGTTATCAGCAGATTAGAGCTAAATTCAGAGACCTGAAAAGGACTCTTGAATCTGACTCTAATAAGTCTGAGAGTCTCAAATTGGAAAACTCTGAGCTGAGAGATAAAATTTTAAAATTAGAAAACTCTTTACAAAACTCTCAGAAGGAACCAATTTCTGAAACTCCCAGCAACGCTGATGAGATCATCAAGGAGTATGATCATAGTTTCCAGAAGTTCCTTGCTAAAAGCATAGATAGAAGCAGAATGGCTTCAATGATCTATGGAGTTAGCAGAAACGGCATGAAAGGAATAGGATACCTAGGTAAGGTTCCTACACCTAAGAATGTCATGGATTTAACCATTAAACACACTCCTTTAAATTCACACTTTGTGTATGGTCACACACATGACATCAAATATACTAGCAGTATGCACTCTGTGAAACCAAAATTCAACCAGAGTTTTGGTAAAACTAACAAATCAGGACCCAAGAAGATCTGGGTACCTAAGGATAAAATAATACATGTTGCAGATATCTTTAGCAGCAAGTCAGAAACACCAGTCATGGTACCTGGACTCTGGCTGCTCACGACACATGACGGGAAGAAGGCATATGTTCCAAAGCCTGGAACTTAAGCCTGGAGGCCACGTTGGCTTTGGAGGCAATCAGAGGGGAAAGATTATTGGCTCTGGAACTGTAGGTAACGGAAATCTTCCCTCTATTAATAATGTTCTGCTAGTAGATGGATTGATGCATAACCTGTTATCCATAAGTCAATTAAGTGATAACGGTTATGATATAATCTTTAATCAAAAATCATGTAAAGCTGTTAGTCAGAAAGATGGGACTATCCTGTTTAATGGAAAGAGGAAAAACAACATTTACAAAATCAAACTTTCTGAACTAAAGAGTCAGAACGAAAATGTCTTCTGTCTGTTAACAACGAGCAGTGGATCTGGCACAGAAGATTGGGGCATGTTAGTATGAGAAGAATATCTCAGATTAACAAACTCAATCTGGTCAGAGGACTTCCAAATTTGAAGTTCAATTCAGATGCTCTGTGTGAAGCATGTCAGAAAGGCAAATTTGCAAAACCTTCTTTTAAATCCAAAAATGTTGTTTCTACCTCTAAGCCATTAGAACTTCTGCACATTGACTTATTTGGACCAGTTAAAACTGCTTCAGTCAGTGGCAAGAAGTATGGGTTAGTAATCGTAGATGACTATAGCAGATGGACATGGGTAAAGTTCTTAAGACACAAGGACGAGTCACACTCTGTGTTTGTTACCTTCTGTAACCAAGTTCAGAATGAAAAAGATCTTAGAATCGTTAAAGTCAGAAGTGATCATGGTGGGGAATTTGAAAATAAAGATTTTGAGTCATTCTTTAATGACAAAGGCATTCTGCATGATTTCTCTTGTCCTAGAACTCCCCAACAAAATGGAGTTGTAGAACGAAAGAACAGAACATTGCAAGAAATGGCCAGAACCATGATCAATGAGACAAACGTTGCTAAGACTTTCTGGGCAGAGGCAATAAACACAGCGTGCTACATTCAGAATAGAATCTCAATAAGACCTATTCTGGAAAAGACTCCATATGAATTGTGGAAGAACAGAAAGCCCAACATTTCGTATTTTCATCCATTTGGATGTACTTGCTTTATGTTAAATACAAAGAATTATTTGAACAAGTTTGATTCTAAGGCACAGAAGTGTATTATGTTAGGATACTCTGAACGCTCAAGAGGGTACAGAGTATACAATACAGAAACACAGATTGTGGAAGAATCAATCAGTGTTCGTTTTGATGACAAGCTTGACTCTGAAAAGTCAAAGCAGAATAAAAATCTTGCAGGTATAGAAATTGAATTTGCAGGTTCTGAAGACAAGTCATCAGAAGCTCTCAACACAGACATTCCTTCAACGTCTGAAAGAAGCAATGCTAGAAATCCTACAACTGCTGCTGATCAACCTCAGAAGAGATTACCCAGAAGCAGTTTGGATCACCCAGAAGAAACTATTCTAGGAAGAAAGGAAGATCCAATCAGAACAAGAGCAAGCTTCAGAAACTCTGAAGAAACTCTTATGGGACTTGTGTCTCTGATTGAACCTTCTTCTATTGATGAAGCACTTCTGGACAATGACTGGATTCTGGCAATGCAAGAAGAGCTGAATCAATTCACCAGAAACGACGTATGGGATCTCGTTCCCAGACCAAAAGGATTCAACGTCATTGGAACAAGATGGGTGTTCAGAAACAAGCTTAATGAACAAGGTGAAGTCGTCAGAAACAAGGCACGACTGGTTGCACAAGGTTATAGTCAGCAAGAGGGGATAGACTATACAGAAACCTTTGCCCCAGTCGCCAGGTTAGAATCTATCAGACTCTTAATTTCATTTGCTGTTAATAGAGGCATCACTCTGTATCAGATGGATGTCAAAAGTGCATTCTTAAATGGTTATATAGAAGAAGAAGTTTATGTTCACCAACCCCCAGGTTTTGAAAATACAAAACATCCAGAACATGTTTTCAAACTGAAAAAGTCACTGTATGGTCTGAAACAAGCTCCCAGAGCTTGGTATGAAAGGCTAAGTAACTTTCTGCTTGAAAATGAATTCACCAGAGGGAAAGTGGACACTACTCTATTCTGTAAAACAGTTAAGAGTGACATTTTAGTCTGTCAAATTTATGTTGATGATATTATTTTTGGTTCTACTAATCCTTCTCTTGGAAGAAAATTTGCTAAGTGTATGCAGGCAGAATTTGAGATGAGCCTCATGGGGGAACTGAAATTCTTTCTAGGAATTCAGATCAATCAAACTCCAGAGGGAACTTACATTCATCAGAGCAAATACATCAGAGATCTTCTGAAGAAATTTGACCTCTCAGAATGTAAGCCATCAAAGATTCCAATGCATCCCACGTGCATTCTGGAAAGAGAAGAGGTAAGCAAAAGCGTAGAACAGAAAGTCTACAGAGGTATGATTGGTTCTCTCCTTTATCTGACTGCTTCAAGACCTGATATCTTATTCAGCGTATGCATTTGTGCTAGATTCCAATCAGATCCTAGAGAATCTCACTTAACAGCTGTTAAGCGAATTTTCAAGTATCTGAAAGGTACTACTAATCTGGGTTTGTTTTATAGAAAATCTAGTGATTACAGCTTAGTAGGCTACTGTGATGCTGATTTTGCTGGAGACAGAGTGGAACGTAAAAGTACTTCTGGAAGCTGCCAGTTTCTGGGAGAAAATCTGATCTCGTGGTCCAGCAAAAGGCAATCAACAATTGCTCTGTCAACAGCAGAAGCTGAGTACATAGCAGCAGCAGGATGTAGCACACAAATGCTCTGGATGAAAAGTCAGCTTGAAGACTTCCAGATTTTTGAGAGTAACATTCCTATTCTTTGTGATAATACTTCTGCTATTTGCTTAAGTAAGAATCCTATTTTACATTCTAGAGCTAAGCATATAGAAATAAAACATCATTTCATTAGGGACTATATTCAGAAAGGTATTTTAAACTTGAAATTTATAGATACAGACCATCAATGGGCTGATATCTTTACTAAACCCCTTTCAGAAGATAGGTTTAATTTCATTCTGAAACATCTCAGCATGAAAGTATGCCCAGAATGAAAATGTTTTGATTCCATGTATTTATCTTCAGAATGTAATTATTTTACTGTGAACTTCTGATCAATCTTCTTTCAGAAAGATAGAACATGCAGATTGTATCAGATGCAAGTCTAAAGATCTGAGAGTCTAATCTCAAAGACAGACGTGCTGATCACTACATCAAACAAGTGTCATCCAATCATCAGCAAATCCCTGAAGCAGAACGCGTGCACGCTTCTGAGAAAGGAAAGCGCTGATTGGGTGCATTGAGACACATGTCTGGTAACCGTTTTTAAGTATCTTTCTCAAATCCCCCAAAATCAGCAAGCATTTAATGCAAAGTAATCACGCTTGTTAATGGCAATCATTATTTTTTTCTCTCTCTTAAAAACGTTTAACTTTTCAAAATAATTTTTGAAAACTTTATTTAAGCACATTATTCTTCATTCTTACTCTTTACGCTTTCTCATAATCTCTCAAGAACTTTCTGCATATTTCTGAGTTTATCTCCTTCAAAACCTTTTTCTCTCAAATCATTCTAAAATCTTTGTTGTGTGAGAACAATGGCATCCTCCAGCATTTCTGCAGGGAATCAGAAGAAAGAAACTTCTGAGCAATATCAGGTGCCTACCAGAACTCTTCTCACACCGGTAAAGAATCTTGAAGTTCTCTCTGAGTTAATCATCGACTTCGAAAGTTTGAAGGATAATGGATTTGACCTAACTGAGGAAATTAGGGCTCAAAAGTGGGAGAGGTATTTCGATAGGTTGGTTGGACCAACTTTCCCAGAGCTTGTCAAGGAATTTTGGATTCACGCCAAGATTCATAAACATCTAGTCATCTCTTCTGTCATGGGAAAGAAGATAATAATTTCTGAAGACCTCATTGCTAGGTTAATCGGTCAAAGTGGTGGTGGAGTCCGTTGTGTGGACATGGCTGATAGATGCCCTGATATAGGTGTGGTAGCCAACAGCATTTTCACTCTTGGATTTCCCAGCAGCAAAATTAAGGATCTGAAGGATCACTGCAGAGTATGGGCCAAGATTGTTCTTGGATGTTTCAATCACAGGAAGCCAACAAGCTCTCCTGATTATATAAACGTGGATCAGCAATTTCTGATCTACTTTATTGATCAGAGGGTGAAGATCAATCTGGCACACTTCCTGTTCAACCATCTCAAGACTAGTGTGAAAGAGACTAGAGAAGAAGAAAGGACCAAAAGGGACTGGATACCGTTTGGAAGGCTCATATCAGATATTCTGACAGAGAATAAGCTGATAGATTATCTGAGCGAAGCTCAAGTGCTGAGCACTCTTGAACCAACTGTTGGAAAACCGCTGAACGCTAAGAACCTGAAAAAGATGAAGCTGATATAAAATATTAGGAAGGAACCCAGAGCTACTTCAACTGCTGACATCTCCAGTAGAAGAGTGCCTCTGAGTAATTTCCCAAAATTTTCTGAAATGGAATCCCAACCGGATATGTTTCTCAAGTATCCAGATTCATACAAGGAAGAAGATACAGGTTCAAAGCTGAAGATCAAAGATCTGAGTCAAGTCCAACCTGAAGTGACTCAGAAGAAGACAAAGAAGAGGAAAGCAGAAGGATCATCTCATCAGACTCCAAAGAAAAGAGGTAATTCATCTGCTGCCCCTATTTCAATTTCATCTACTATTCCAACATCTGCTGCCCCTCCTAAAACCTCTCACAGAATATCAATCCCAATCCCTACCATTGATGAAACCATACCAGAAGACCCTTCTGAGACCTTACAACTCAGAAGAACCAGAATTAAAATTCCCAAACAACCAACTGTTTCAACAACACCAGCACTTGATAGAGTGCTAGCTGATATTGAGCGTGAACATGCTTCTGCTCAACCAAATTCTGAACCACCAAATATTCCTCCTCCACAACCAGAACCACAACCTGAACCAGAAATACAACAACAACCAGAACCAGAACCACAACAACAACAACCACTCACAGAAGAACCTCTGATCCCTGAGCAATCAGAGATTCCACCTCCTCAACCAGAAAATAACCCACCTGCACCACAAACAGAGTTTCACCGCTATGAAACCCCTTCTCCTCATCATTCTGACCCCCACTCACCTCAACCTTCACCGCTGGCAATCCAGTTGCCATGTGGAACCACCATTGTCAGGCCCCAGTTGCCATCTTAAGAGGAATCAACACCTCCAAAAACTCCAACCACTCCAATAGAAATATCTTCCTCTGACTCTGATAACCCTCCTCCAAAACAAACAACCTCTGAAAACCAATCCGCTGAAAACCTCAGCAGAACTTTCATTGACTTAACAAGTCTTGAACGTCTTGCTGACTTAAGACACAAAATTGCCATACCCAAACCAAAGCAACCAGATGTTGGCTCTGGTATTTTGAATTTTGAAATAGGTATGCTGCAATGGATTGCTTCTTTGAAGCAAGTCTGTCCGGGGATGATCGACCCAGCTGCTTCTGATCAGCTCTGGTCACAGTTCAGACTATGGGTACGTGCTGAAGCACTCAAGCTGCAGGACATCAACTACGAGCAGGCTCAACAGAACTTTAGCAAGCTGCTGAAGGAAGTTGAGAGTCAGCTGCCTCAAGAAGTTGTACTCCCTCTGGACAGTGAATCTTGGTCTGAGAAAGAGCAAGCTGCACAGGTGCAACCATCAGAAGAAGACAAGACCCTTCAGGAAGAAAATCCAGCAGAAGATGTAGCTGAAAGTTCTGAGAAGCTTCCTCCTTCTGAAAGTTCTCAAGCTGCCTTGGACAGGCAGGCTCTGGAAGAACTAAGGCTGAATGACTTGCGTCTCTAGCAGCGGATGGAAGAGAATGATCAGAAGATGAAAGCAAGAATGGATGTACAGGACATCAAAATTGACACTGTTGTCAACATGGTTCAGAAGCAGAATGAAACTTCTGAAAAGATTCAAGCAATGCTGGAAAGCCTGTTCTCACGCATGCCCCCACAACCTTAAATTTTTTTTCATGCATGACATTCTCTATGTTTTCTTCATTTTCTGATGTACTGTTTTGACTATGTTTGTGTAATGTTCTTTTGCTCTGAACTATTTTAATATAATTTGTTTTTCTGATCTAAATTGTTTTAGCACATCACCAACACTTTTTGATTGCTGACAAAAAGGGGGAGAACAAGAATGATATTTAAAATCAATAACGGCTAACTAGACAGAAATTCTCAAACATTCTAACTCTATTACTTGAAATGTTTTTCTGTTTTGTTTTTAAGTCTACAGGCACAAGGAAGCTCATGAAGACTAGAAGCTAGAAGCTCTGATCAAAATGTAGAAGCTCATGTTGCTCTGATCAAATATGAAGTTCTGATCGACCTAACACTCTGATCCGAAGCAAAGCTCTGACAGGAAAAGCTCTGAAGCTCTGCTCTCTGATAAGTCAAAGACCTATAATCTGATGTTCAAAGATAGAAAAAGATCTGATCCTGAAGAACACGCATATCAAAGGGAAGTAACAAACTCAGGGGGAGTATCTCTTAAACTCTGATTTCTCTTTACTTCTTAACTCTGAAACATTTCCTAGATACCTTTTCACGTTATTATTTATTTAAAATATCTAGTTTTTGTCATCATCAAAAAGGGGGAGATTGTTAGAACAATGTTTGAATCTAGTACCCTATATTTAAGTTTTGATGATAACAAAGTGAAAAGATACAGTATTTATATGTTTCATGTTTGAACTATATGCTGCCTAAAAATACTATGCTCTGACTTGCAGATATGCTGATTAAAATAAGCAAGATCACTTATTCAGCATCAGAACTTGACTTGAAACACCAGCATCAGAAGTTGCTGAATCAGAACGTGAAGATCAGATGATCAACTCACGCACATGCTGAAGCTTGATGAACAGAACTGCGCGTAAACACTCTGATACAGAAACAATAGTTCATCAGCAGCGAAGCAGAATCAGAATGAGCCAAGCCAGAACGTGCATTGAAGAAGCAACGGTACTGTGCATTGAACGCTAATTAATTCCAACGGCATCATTCTAGACAAGATCTGCTCAAAAAGGAAAGCTTGTTATTAGCATTGAATCAAGAATATTGCATTCAACGTTCATCTTCTCAAGTGCTATATAAACAAGGTTTCGAAGATTATAATGGCTAATGCTTCCAAATTCTCTACACGCACAAAGCTGAACAATAATCTTCATCTACCAGTTTTGCTAAACCAACAAACTCTGATACTCCATTAGTGTTTAGCAATCTAAGTTTCTAAGCTTAATTTGTGTATACATCACAGTTGTGATAAAGTTTTGTAGAAAACATTCACACACATTTGTTTTATACCTTTGTAAGAAAGTGTTGCCTTGACAAACCGGATTGTGGTTTGAATCAAGAAGGCTTTAGCAGTTGTTAAAGCAGATTTGTATTCAGTTGAATATAGTGAATTAAGACCTCGTTGGAGAGAGGCGAAATCACCTTGACGGGTGGACTGGAGTAGTTTGAGATCAAACGAACCAGGATAAAAATATCTTGTCAATTGCTTTAAGATTCCAGTTTTACAATTCAACCCCCCCTTCTTGTGTTTTTCACCCCTTCACTCTTCTCAGTTTGGTCACTTCAAAATTGGACGAACAAATGATGAGTGTCCTGGTCCAGTTTTATGATCCTCTATACCATTGCTTCACCTTTCAAGACTTCCAGCTGGTTCCTACCCTGGAAGAGTTCTCTGAGCTGCTTGGTATCTCTGTTTTAGAACAGACTCAGTTTATTGGTTGGGAAAAGACTCTTAAGCCCGAAGAAATTGCTGTAGCCCTTCACTTGACCAAGGAGGAGGTAATGGCTAACTGGGAGACTAGAAGTGGAGCTAAGGGTTTTCTGGCTAAGTTTTTGGTTGACAAAGCTAATTACTTCTGGGACAGCTTAAACTTCAAGGCGTACAAGGACATTCTGGCTCTCTTGATTTATGGTTTGGTATTGTTTCCGAATCCTGATACTTTTGTTGATATCAATGCCATCAAGATCTTCAGCTCTCATAATCCCGTACCCACTCTCTTGGGTGATATCCTTCATCATCTCTATGCTCGTACTGCCCGAAAGCGGGGAACTTTGATGTGCTGTGCTCCTTTATTGTCGAGGTGGTTTATTTCGCACCTCCCTAAGTCTGTACTGAAGAACAAAGAAGGAATGGGCTGGGCTTATAGGGTGATGTCTCTTTCTAATAATGACATTATTTGGACTCTCAAAGGTATGGATGAGGTGACTATCATTGATCGCTGTGGAGAGTATCCTAATGTTCCATTGATCGGAACCCATGGAGGGATTTCTTACAACCCATGCTTAGCTCTCCGTCAGTTTGGAAGAGCCAGAAGAGAAGGGCCTCGTGAGATGTTAATGCCTCATATCATCTTTGATTTTCAGGGAGATAGCGACGAGCTGCGTCGTAGATTCATAAGGGCTTGGGACAGAGTTCACCAATCCGATCCACATGAGTTGGGACCAAAGACTTCTCTGCCAATGGAACCATATCTCAGATGGGTCCGCATCCGTGCCCAGAAGCTAGGTATGCCATATGAAGCTATCAGGCCTGTTACTCTTGAAGTTGCTAATGAGGAGGGGGTTCTTCCAACTATTTTCCACCCTTATATGCCCACTGATATTGGGGTATTGAAGAGGTCTTGGATGCAGTTGAGGGATGAACGGGATTCCTACCGAGAGAGGTTCAATGAACAAGAGCAGAAGATCCAGAAGCTGACTAGGCAACTGGAGAACGAGCGGATCCTGAATGATTATGTTCGCACTGAGAAGAAGAGACCATGGGAGCGTTGATGGACCTTTGATGATTTCTTTACAGTTTTTATTTACTTTTTAGTATTTCCATTCCTGTAACGCATAAGGGCAGTTTGTTGAACAATTCAAATTTTGAAGTTTAAATCTAATAAAGTGTGTTTCTTTTCTTGTTTACAAATTTGAATCCCGATTGTCTTTGAAATCATAAATCATACGCATTTCATCCCACACACTTCATAAACAGGTACCACATTACAGGTATCTTATCTTCTTCGCTGTTTATTTCAGCAATCATCATGTCTGCTGAACCTTCCACTGAGCAAGCTATCAAGGCCATCCAGGCCCAGAATGCCCAGTTTCAAGAGCTTTTCATGAATCTGGCTAAGGGTCAGCAGGACCTGAAGACTTTGATTCTGAAAGAGAAGAAGAAGAAGAAGAAGAAGAAGAAGAGGACCATCCTGTTCAATACTGGACGCAGGTCTAAAAACGGGCTGCAGAATGAAGTTTATCTGACCACCTCATATGGAGGGAAAGATAGTCCATAAGAAAGGAGGGCTCATATCCCTATGGTCTCCGACAACGAGATGGACTATGATGAAGAACAGTATCCTCCTACTGAGGATAAGTACAAACAGCTGGAAGACCGTTTGAGCGCTATGGAAATACAGAAGGTGCCCGGTCTGGATTTCGGAGATCTAGGTCTATCATCTGGGGTGGTAATTCCCCATAAGTTCAAGGCACCTGCCTTTGCCAAGTATGACAGAGTTTCCTGTCCAAAGCTGCACCTCCGGTCATATGTGAGGAAGATCCAGCCTTACACTGCTGATAAGAACTTGTGGATCCATTTCTTTCAAGACAGTCTCTCAGGGACTCAGCTTGAGTCGTTCTATCAGTTGGATGGAGCCAGTATCTGCAGCTGGAAGGATTTGGCTACTGCATTCTATAGGCAGTATCAGTATAACTTCGACCTTGCTCCTACGCGTACTCAACTCCAGAGTATGTCAATAGGAACAGGTGAAGGATTTAAAGAGTATGCGCAGAAATGGAAAGACCTTGCTGGGAGGGTGCAACCACCTTTGGCTGATCGTGAGCTTGTTGACATGTTTCTGGGGACCCTGTCCGGTCCATTCTTTAACCATCTGATTGGAAGCTCTTCGGCTGGGTTTACAGATCTTATTTTGACTGGTGAGAGGATTGAAGCTGATATTAAGGCCGGGAAGATACAGAAAGGTGCCTCATCGAGCACTGAGAAGAAGCCGTTTAAGAAAGAGTCTAGTGTTGTCTACAGTTCGAGAAGACATAATAGACCTGAACACCGCCAAGTTGTCAATGCGGTTGTTATTTCAAAACCTGCTGGTGCCCCTCAACATCACAATCAACAAAAGGACGAGAGACCTCGAAGGCAATTCACTCGTCTCAGCATGACTTTGTCTCAAATTCTGCCACAGTTGCTGAAGACCAATCTGGTGACTCTAAAAGAAGCTCCGAAGAATCCAAGCACCACATCACCAAAGTACAACCCTAATTCCCGTTGTGCTTTTCACTCTGATAGCCCGGGGCATAATACAGATGATTGTTGGGTTTTGAGGAACAGGGTGCAAGACCTAATTGATGCAAAGGAGATTGAGTTTGAGGCGCCCAAGAGGCCCAATGTTGTGACTGCTCCCATGCCCAAACATGGAGTAAATGTTGTAGAGGAAGACTTGTTTGTAGTTTCCGTGGATGATATTGTTACCCCTCTGATGACTGTCAAGGAGAACCTGTTGCTAGCCGGTTTATTTCCGGGCTGTGGCGAAGGTTGCCATATGTGTTCTATTTTACCTACTGGTTGCCCATTACTGAAGTCAGGAATCCAAAACCTGATGGATAATAAGGAGATCCTGTTTGAGAAGATTTCTGTTCCTTCCATTCCTACTAAAGAAGTTGCCATCATTACCATTTTCAACAATTCTTCCAAGACTCCCTCGAGGAAGCCTGTTAGGATTACATCTACTCCGAAGATCGCACCTGTAATCATCACTGTTCCGGGGCCCATCCCCTACACCTATGACAAAGCTGTCCCTTGGCACTATGGGGCAGATGTTTATGTTCTTGGAGTTAAGAAAGAGTTGGATGCTGGTACCGGTGTCAGCAACATTACTGGACCTGCTAAAGTCACCCACAGCGGTAGACTTTTCTCACCTGATATTGTTCCACCAACTGTCCGCAGACCTGTCGTCATTACACCTGCAAGTGTACCTACTGCCATTCCTGATCAAGTTCTTAGTCCTACCCCTGTCGCCGAGTCATCTAACGCTCGGGGCAAAGAGATCGTCACTGATGTGCCTGCCCAGACGGAGGCACCGAAGACTATTACTGTTGAAGCTTCCAAACAGGAGATGGAAGAGATTCTGAAGATTATTAAGAAGAGTGATTATAACGTAGTTGAGCAGCTAGGGCAAACCCCATCCAAGATTTCTATGTTTTCACTGCTTTTGTGTTCATAGGCCCATGCTAAGGCTCTGATTACCTTCCTGAAAACTGCCCATGTGCCACAAGAGACATCAGCTGATCAGTTTACCGACTATGTGGCCAATTTAACTGCTGATAATGGTTTGGGTTTCTCCGACGCCGATTTGACTGCTAAAGGGAAGAACCACAACGATGCCCTGCATGTCTCCATTGAATGCAGGGGCACTACTGTTTCACATGTATTGGTTGACACTGGTTCCTCATTGAATGTCTTGCCCAAGAAAGCTCTGGACCGGTTGGATTGCGAAGGGTTGGAGCTAAAGCCAAGTAACATCGTTGTCAGGGCCTTTGACGGGTCTAAAAGGATGGTTCATGGTGAAGTTGATATTCCAATTAAAGTTGGTTCTCAGGTATTCAATTCTATATTCTATGTAATAGACATTCGACCATCCTATTCTTGTTTGTTGGGTCGTCCATGGATCCACAAAGTTGGAGCTGTGACCTCAACGCTCCACCAGAAGCTGAAGTACCCGGTCAGAGGGAAGATTGTGACAATACAAGGGGAGGAAGAGTATATGGTCAGCCACCTCAACTCGTTCAGATACGTAGAGATGGATGGGGAGTTCATTGATACCCCATTTCAGCATTTTGAAGAGGTTCCTCAGACACTGGCATCAGCTGAGACTGTGGTTGAAGATTCTCCTATGAAGATGGCTTCCTTAATGGATGCCCGGGCTGTTATTGAGAAGGGTGAGTGTGCAAATTGGGGCCGACTCCCTGATTTTACTCAGAAGACTAACAAGTTTGGTTTGGGTTTCACTGCAGAAGCTCAAAGGGTTGTTCGTAATGCAAGGATCAGAAGACCTCCCGTGTTCATCAGCAACTCGGGAGTAAATGCCATTGAAGATGATGTGGAGGAGTCTGAATTCGACAGCTGGATCTATCCTACGACCAACGGTGGACCAAGCAACTGGAAAGCAAAGGACTTCATCCCTATTACTTTTGTTAACCAGTAATGAACTCTTTGTTTTGAATTTTTAACAGACAATGTTGTGAAACTTCATGGCCCGATGTCTTACCCGGGGCACCGTGGCTTCATTTGTGAGGGCTTTTGTGTGCCATTTTCATATATCATTAATAAAAGCATTGGACGTCTCTTGCATCTCAAATTTTGTGCTCCTTGTTTTTCTTTATTATATATTGCAAAATAGCTATTTTACACACACTCACATATACAAGTCTCAATCCACTCTGGATCTCACTGGTAACGACTCTGCTACTGCCAGTTATGACTTCGAAAATCCGATCAACTTAGCCGAAGACAAAGGTGAAGATGATTGCGAAGTGCCTGGTGAAATTGCAAGACTGCTTCTCCAGGAAGAGAGGGCCATTCAACCACACGAAGAGCCAGTGGAAACAGTGAATCTGGGTACTGAGACAAACAAGAAAGAAGTCAAGATCGGTGCAAACTTGGAGCTTAGTGTGAAATAGCGGTTGATTCAGATGCTGCAGGACTATGTTGAGCTCTTTGCCTGGTCTTACAAAGATATGCCTGGGTTGGATACTGACATTGTGGTTCATCGCCTGCCTACCAAGGAAGACTGCCCTCCCGTAAAACAGAAGGTTCGCCGTATGCGCCCAGAGATGTCCGAGAAAATTAAGGCCGAAGTTATGAAACAGTTTGACGCCGGTTTTCTAGCAGTGACTTCTTACCCTCAATGGGTTGCCAATGTGGTTCCTGTGCCGAAGAAGGATGGTAAGGTTCGAATGTGTGTTGACTATAGGGATTTGAACAGGGCCAGTCCCAAGGATGACTTCCCTCTACCTCACATCGACGTTCTAGTTGACAATACTACTCAGCACAAGGTATTCTCCTTTATGGACGGTTTCTCCGATTATAATCAAATTAAGATGGCTCCTGAAGACATGGAGAAGACGACTTTTGTTACTCAGTGGGGCACCTTTTGTTACAAGGTCATGCCTTTTGGACTGAAAAACGCTGGGGCAACATATCAGCGTGCCATGGTTGCTTTGTTTCATGATATGATCCATCATGAGATTGAAGTATACATCGACGATATGATTGCGAGGTCCCAGACTAAGGACGAACACCTTGACCATATGCAGAAGCTGTTTGACAGGTTGAAGTTGTACAAGCTAAGATTGAACCCGAACAAGTGCACCTTCGGGGTGAGGTCTGGAAAGCTACTGGGTTTCGTCGTGAGCGACAAAGGTATTCAAGTGGACCCTGCCAAAGTGAAAGCCATACAAGAGATGCCAGCTCCCAAGACATAGAAAGAAGTCAGAGGCTTTCTAGGACGACTGAACTACATTGCTCGATTCATCTCGCACCTAACTGCTACTTGTGAGCCAATCTTCAAGCTACTGAAGAAAGATTAAGTGGTACGTTGGAACGACGAATGTCAGGCCGCTTTCGAAAGAATCAAAGAGTATCTCCAGGAGCCACCCATTCTAATGCCACCAGTTGAAGGGAGACCTCTGATCTTATACTTGACAGTACTTGACAACTCAATGGGGTGTGTGCTGGGGCAGCATGACGAGTCTGGCCGAAAAGAGCATGCTATTTATTACCTTAGCAAAAATTTTACCGACTGTGAGACCCGATACTCACTGCTTGAGAAAACTTGTTGCGCTTTGGCATGGGCTGCTCGCCGGCTAAGACAGTATATGCTAACTCACACTACTCTATTGATTTCAAAGATGGATCCAATCAAGTATATCTTCGAAAAGCCTGCCTTGTCCGGAAGAATAGCAAGATGGCAGATGATCCTGACTGAGTATGACATCCAGTACACGACTCAAAAAGCAATCAAGGGAAGTGTATTGGCAGACCATTTGGCACATCAGGCAGTGGATGATTACCAGTCTATGAACTTTGAATTTCCGGACGAGAATATCATGGTAGTGACTGATTGTGAGACACCTGGACCGGATGAAGGACCTGAGGAATGATCCTGATGGTCTATGTACTTTGATGGAGCTTCAAATGCTTTGGGTAATGGCATTGGCGCTGTGATCATATCTCCTAAAGGCTCTCATACTCCGTTCACCGCCCGTTTATGTTTCAACTGCACCAACAACATGGCAGAGTATGAAGCATGCATCATGGGTCTTCGAGCAGCTATTGACCTAAGGATTAAGTTTCTAAGTGTCTTCGGAGATTCCGCTCTCGTGATCAGTCAGATCAAGGGTGAGTGGGATACGAAACACCATAATCTTATTCCTTACAAGGAGTATGTATTGACGTTGCTTTCCCATTTCGAGGAGATAACCTTTGAACACTTCCCAAGAGAGGAGAATGAGTTGGCGGACGCGCTAGCTACGATGTCTTCTATGTTTAAAGTCAAATGGGACAACGAGGCTCCCTGGATCATCATTGAAAGATTGGACGAACCTGCACATTCCTGTGATCTTGAGACTAAAGAGGTAACAGAAAAGCCCTGGTATCATGAAGTGAAGAGGTACCTTGAAGCTCAAGAATACCCCGAGGGTGCATCTGTTAATGATAAGAAGTTTCTAAGGAGGTTCGCGGTGAAATTCTTCATCATCAATGGCATTCTGTACAAGCGTAACCATGATTCAACCTTACTGCGTTGTGTGGATAAGATTTAAGCAGAAAGGATCATGGCAGAGCTTCATGAAGGTACCTTCGGAACTCATTCCAGTGGACATACCATGGCAAAGAAAATCCTTCGGGCAGGATATTATTGGTCCATAATGGAAGCCGACTGTTATCAGCATTCTCGGACATGTCACAAGTTCCAAGTCTATGCTGATAAGGTGCACATACCTCCAGTTCCTCTGAACGTCTTGACGGCACCTTGGCCTTTTGCAATGTGGGGCATTGATATGATTGGCAAGATCAGACCTACGGCATCCAACGGGCATTGTTTCATCCTGGTAGCGATTGATTACTTTACAAAGTGGGTTGAAGCAGCTTCCTTTGCTACGGTAACCAAGAACGTCGTGGCACAGTTCATTCGGCATAACCTGATTTGTCGATACGGTGTACCAGAGAGGATCATTACGGACAATGGTACCAATATCAACAACAAGATGATCACTGAGCTCTGCGAGCAATTCAAGATACAACATCACAACTCTTCTCCCTACCGGCCGAAGATGAATGGGGTTGTCGAAGCGGCAAATAAGAACATTAAGAAAATTGTGTAGAAGATGACAATGACATACAAAGACTGGCATGAGATGTTACCATTTTCTATTCACGGGTATCGTACCTCAACACGGACGTCAACAGGGGCAACACCCTATTCCTTGGTTTATGGCATGGAGGCAGTCTTGCCCATCGAAGTTCAGATACCCTCTCTTCGGATCATGAAGGATGCAGGTTTGAGCGAAGATGACTGGGTTCAGATCCGACTCGATCAACTGAATCTAATCGACGAAAAAAGACTTACTGCTATTTGTCATGGTCAGACGTACCAAAAACGGATGATCAAGGCATTTAACAAGAAAGTTAGACGACAAGAGTATCAAGTTGGGGACCTGGTAATCAAGCGCATCATTCTACCTCAAGGTGATCCCAGGGGCAAATCGACCCCTACTTACGAAGGGCCATTTGTGGTTAAGAACATCTTCTCAGGAGGAGCAATGATTCTAACCACCATGGATGGTGACGACCTTCCTCACCCCGTCAATGCAGACATAGTAAAAAGATACTACGCATAATCAAAGACCCTCTAGGTTGACTGGCCTAGGCAAAAATAAGGGCTTTCCGGCGAACCAAAAGGGTTCGGGAAAAAATAAGGGATGAAAATGGAAAAAAATCTGTACACCCGGCAAGTCGAAAACCTAAAAAGGCGGCTTGGGAAAAAATGGGTATCCCGGTGGACCGAAAACCCGAAAGGGCGGTCCAGGCAAAAGTTAGGGATTAAAGCGTAACACTATGTCTCATTGGATCACCTCGCACCCAGACTTCAGTATCAACTATCAAGCTCGGACGACACTAATCAACCAGATTCATCTTTAACTAAGCAGCAAAGTGATGAGACGCTTGAAGATATAAAGGCAATAGCAGAGTGGGAACCCAGTGGGATTATTCACATAGCTATTTTGTTTTCTTTTCACAAATTGTATTTGTTCGGAGGCGCCCTCTTACTAGGACGTCAGCCTCTTGTACAAAAATGCCTATTTACAGGCCAAACTTCAAAATCAATACAAATTCATTTTTAGAAAAGTTTCAAATTGTTTTTCCTTTATCTGTTTTGTTCTGCAAAGAACGTCCAATGTTCATTTTTGATATATGCATTTGACACTAATTGCTGCTCATAAAATTTACATGCGAAACAAAGGACGAATTACGAGTAATAACAGAAGTAGGGGCAATAAGAATCGTCCGAGCTGTCTGGTTGCCCTGTCCACCAAGGTACCAAGGTAGGTTCAACTGAAGAATATGACCAAGATACCATCACTCCCCGCAGAGTAAAGCAGTAATGGTAGCTCTCCCCACTGAGACTTGTAGCTATGTACAAATCCTTAATGCTCTCCCCAAGCAGAGTTAATCTACCACCAGCCCTAAAAAGTTTGGGTATCCCCAGAAGATCTTAATATTCCCCAGCGGAGTATAAAGATATTACCCAGCGGAGTATAAAGATATCCCCCAGCAAGTTTAAGAATACCCCCGGCAGTCTTAATGTTCCTCAACAGAATATAAGAATGTTCCCCGGTGGAATACAAGATATCCACAGTGGAGTCCTTTCCCCAATGCAGTCTAAAAAAGCTTCCCCGCCAGAGTTGAATCATCTTACCCAGTAGATTCTGGAAACTTATCCCCTGCAGAGCACAAATACATCTCCCCAGCCAAATTCAGAATGTTATCCTTGCAAGAGTCTAACTGGGTTATCCTCAGCAAGTTGCAACTGAAAGATCATCCCCAGCGAAGTTCTTTCTATCCCCAGCGGAGTTCATCATTAAAATTCCCAACAGAGCTTATCAACAGAATCCCCAGCGGAGTTATCGTTAAAATCTTCAGCAGAACGTCTCTTCCCCACAGAGTAATTCCCCTCGGAGTAATCTCTTCATAAGTTTATTCCCCCAACGGAGTTCTTCTCTCCTACAGGTTTATCATCTTCGTTCATCATCCCCAGCGGAAACGAAGAACTCAACTTTATTCTCCAGCAGCTCCGGGATTTATATTCCCCAGCTAAAACATCACATTTCCATACATCATGATACATGCATATACGCCTCATACCATGCAATCTCATTTATGTTGAGAACATCATTTCTTGATCCATCTCATGCATTGCATATGACTGACCTTTTACCTTTCAGGAAAGATGCAGTTAAGTCCCCATCTTAGTCAAAGACCTGACCAATTCTTAAATCTCAATTGAATTATCCTCGGTTGAATTTCAGATAAGGTTCTCAATCTCGACAGTTTCCTCCGTCATAGTGTGGACAAGTTCTATAACCTCAACGGTATACTCCATTGAGCACGAGACAGTTCCTAGATCTTGATGAAGATGTTTCCCTACGTCATAGTGTGGACAAGTACTATAACCTCAACGGTATACTCCATTGAGCACGAGTCAGTTCCTAGATCTTGATGTTTTCCTCCGTCATAGTGTGGACAAGTTCTATAACCTCAACGGTATACTCCATTGAGCACGAGACAGTTCCTAGATCTTGATGAAGATGTTTCCCTACGTCATAGTGTGGACGAGTACTATAACCTCAACGGTATACTCCATTGAGCACGAGTCAGTTCCTAGATCTTGATGTTTTCCTCCGTCATAGTATCGACAAGTTCTATAACCTCAACGGTATACTCCATTGAGTACGAGACAATTCCTAGATCTTAATGAAGATGTTTCCCTATGTCATAGTGTGGACAAGTACTATAACCTCAACGGTATACTCCATTGAGCACGAGTCAGTTCCTAGATCTTGATGTTTTCCTCCATCATAGTGTGGACAAGTTCTATAACCTCAACGGTATACTCCATTGAGCACGAGATAGTTCCTAGATATTGATAAAGATGTTTCCCTACGTCATAGTGTGGACGAGTACTATAACCTTAACGGTATACTCCGTGGAGCACGAGTCAGTTCCTAGATCTTGATATTTTCCTCCGTCATAGTGTGGACGAGTTCTATAACCTCAACGGTATACTCCATTGAGCACGAGACAGTTCCTAGATCTTGATGAAGATGTTTCCCCCCAATTGAATTATGGACAGGTTCTTAAGATTCAGCTGAGGCATTCTCTCAGTTGAAGTACAGGCCGGATTCCTAAATCTCAACAAAAGTTAGACTTCCCCAGCGGAATCTTCTACAACAACAGGTATGCAAGTTCTCGCTAAGGAATCTCTTATGCGATCGACACTCCTGCAAATGTCATCTGTAAGCCCGTCCTCCTACCAACAATCTCCAAATGGCATTTGTAAGCCCATTCCCGACATCACAATGCTGATACACCATGCGAGTGCAAATTTTTGGGCACTCTAGTGTTCAATTATCTTCCACCTTCGGATCACGAAAGACTCGAAAGCCAATCTATATCCTCACATTTAAGAAAATTGAACAGGGGCAATTGTTGTACCCCAAAATTTGCCCTCCCATATTCCTCAAGATTTGTCAAGAAGAAGCTTCAAGTTGCTTAAGTTGGCTCAAGAATTGGACAGTCAAGTCACCTCCTAAGGCAGTCAAGTCAAAATTAGGGTTTTGTGTTGCATTAAGGTCCTCACATCCAAATGGCCTCAAATTCTCCCCAATGTCCTGATAAGTTCTCAAGTTCATCCATGTCAGATTTCAAGCCTTGCAGAGAAAGTTTGGTCAGTCAATTGCTAAAGAGACCCAAAAATTGATTGTGCTAGGGCAAAAGTCAACTGTGTCCCAAATACAGTCAAACCTCAAGATTTTTTGTCAACATTCTCCTTTTGAAGGTTAATTCATCATTTGATCAAGGTTTGACCATGATTCATCAAGGATTGCTCAAGATTCATCAAGATTCAAAAGATGTTAAATTAGGGTTTTGTAGGAAAAGTCAACTCAACTTTGACAAAGCATAACTTTCTCATACTTTATGAGAAATGACCCATCCAAATCTCATTTTGAAGAGGATGAAATTTTCTACGATCCATATTCACACCCCAAGATCAAGAAATGCTCTCACAAAAAGTTACAAATTTGGACATTATATGTCATTTTTGAAAGTCAACAAAAACACCTTTTTTTCCAAAGCTAATAACTTGCGCATTGAACATCAAATTGAGATGAGACCAAAAGGGTTGATTATATGACATCTCAAGGTTTCTAAAAAGTCCAATAACACCTCCAAAAGTTCAAAATTGAGAAATTTATGCATTGTTGAAGTTGGGCATTTTTCTAAAATTGCCAAAAGTCAACTTTCCTCAAAACTCCAATTTTTTACAAAAGGGCCCACTTTTTCCCACTTGATATGGTCTTGTCATGCCACACACTTGTTCCATCTTTGATTTCATGGTCATTCATTTATTTTTCTATTTTATTTAATTTTTATTGATTTAATTCATTTATAATCAATATTAAATCAAATAAAATCTAAAAATTGATGAAATAGTATCTTTGTGATTTGTACAACTTTCAAATACCATCATGAACCAAATCAAATTCGTATCAAGCTTGGTTATGCACAAAAAATCAGATTTGGTCTATTTTTGGAAAGCTTATCAATGGTGATCAAATCCAATATTCCATCTTCAATGCACTTGGATTATAGCCCATGTTTTGACCTAAATTCATTCCATTATATGCACACAAGAAGGCCAAACCAAAAGGACGCACAAAGCTCTGTAGAAACGGCCAGACAAGAATTGGAAAAAGCTTGCAAAAGTGTGAGATCAAAATCTTGGTTAGAGCACGATTCAACCCAAAAGCTCAACACTACTCCCTTGCCTGATATCCTGTGAAGCTGTAGCAATCAAAACCAGGCCTTGAGACCCTCTGAAACTCACTCTGGCAAGGCGTTAGTGCGTGATACCATTGGGACTTGGGTTCGAATCCCAGGTCCCCCAAAACTTTGTTATATTTTTTCTTCAGGTACTTAGGCGCATCATTCCAAGCGTGGACTACCAAATGTCTTCAGATCTCAATGTGCCAAGTGGCTTCAGGCCAAATCTGATGGTCACAAGATGACGTCCACCATACACACCAGTCAACGTGTCACATGGAGGCAGGAAAAGGCATACAGGCTTGAATGCAAATGGGCCAAACAATTGCTCTTCACACTCTGGATTTGGGGCCCAAACCCCCCATTTGGTTTATTTCTTTTCTTTCTTTTATTTAAATTATTTGTTTTATATTATTATTTTTATTATTTAAACCACTGACTAATTAAAATCATTTTTCTTAATAAAATCAAAACCAAAAAATATTATTTTTATTAATTTCATTATTTTATTTTTGTAAATAAACAATTGATTAATTTACTTAGTTTAAATAGGTTTAACATTAATATCTTTTTGCAATAAATTAAAATTAATTTAGAATTAGGTTTTAATATTTTTTAACCATTCTTATTTTATTTCCCTAATTAAAATAAAAAACCCAAAAATATTTTTATTTTTAATTAATTAATTCAATTATTAATTTAGGCTAATTTTTTAATTCAAAAATAAGAAAAATATGTTTAATAAAAAGGGTCAAAAACCTAAAAAACACTCCGATTCAATTTCCTCACGCGCGTATAATTTTTGATCCATATTTCAATATTGTAATTGCTTCGGGAATGTAATAGTTTTTAATTAGGATTTTATTTACCGTTTTTATTTACTTTTCGCAATTTAATTTTCAAGGGTTTGTTTTTGGCGATGTAAATACCCGACGCCTTGTAATAGCTTAGATTTATTTTCCGCAATTTAATTTCCGCAACCATTAACTGTTAGATGTTTGATAATTAGGCAATGCATGACAAGATTAACTTTTAACCTAAAATCAACAGTAGCTCACCATTAACATGTACAAAGATAATATAACTGAAAAACAATACACTCGCGCATGCCACTCTTAGGGTACACCTCACTTGGTTGCCTCGAACGTGGTCATTGAGTATAGGAAGCTTTAGAGGTCGCCCTCTTGTCCAAAGATCATAACTTGCCTCGAAACGGTTGCCTCGGATGAAAATGATCTAAGACATTAGGGTTACCGCTAAGGCGTCCTAACATTGCTTTAGTGACCACACGTCCCTTAATCGAATTGACCCGAAAATTCCAACGATGGTGCTACCTACTCCTTAATAGTGGGATAGCATTATCCAAAGGATATTTGTACAGTTTAATTCCTTTTTGAGTAGGTAGATGTTCTTAAGTACTTGCTCCTTTTAAAACAAAACAAAACTTTTCGCACATACACCCCTTTCAAAACAAAACTCTTTTCAAACCCACAAACACAAAGAAAAGCAAACTTTTGAAAACATAATGAGCAAGTACCTAAGAGCCCGTGAATAACCACAGATAGAAAGGGTGCTAACACCTTCTCTTTCTATAATCTACCTCCCGAACCCGAGAAATATCTAAAAAAAGGATTTTTTTTGTGCTTTTGTCCTTTCCTTGTTGGATAAAATAAAAGACGGTGGCGACTCTTGCTTACCGCGACATTTTGCAAAAACAAACGCAAACACGAACTAGCATTCCAAAAAACAGTCAGTTCTCATTCCCACCGATCACAGTTGTTAATTACTATATGATTATAAAATATAATAAAGTATTGTATTTAAAATACTTGAATATCAGTCCAAATAGCATCTTTTACGCCTTCATCTACTTCTTTCCAATCATTTTCACAATACTACAATACTGTCGAGCAAGAGATGCTATATAACTCTTGAAATGTGTAGCATTTTTACCAACACCAATACATTCATAGGTTCTTGCATTAAACTCGACCCATCGGACACAATATTTTCTTCACCTCGTAATAACGACTTGGCATTACATTACCTTCTGGAAGCATTTCAGTCAACAATTCAAGCAACTCAGTAAAACTTTTGTCAGTCCACCCATTCTTTGCCTTCAGATTAAATAATTTTAACACGGCTGACACACGTGTAAATTTTTTGCATCCCGGGTACAATGGTTTATCATTGTCATTGCATATAGTATCATACGTATGTGCCCTCTTAAACGAATCTTGTCCAATATCTCACATCATGTCTTCTAGACGATCATCCATTTCTACACTAACATCATCTCTTTGAGACACGTTTGACTTTGCTACTACTTCACCGTGCCATATCCATTTTGTATAACTTTGACAAATCCCTACACAAATTAGATGATCCATGATTTCTTTCTTACTACGTTTTGGTTCTTTATTTGCACAACGAACACATAGACAGAGAAAAAGCGTAGGAAGACTTTTGTCAGCATTATTTTCAGCAAACTGTAGAAATTCCATCACTCTATGTTCGTACTCGTCACTTAATCGATTAGCCCTCATCCAACTACGATCCATAACTATGTTCATACGGAGGAAAGTCTGACGAACGGTGTGCCCGCGGCTGCGCTACTTCACGGAGATTCTGAGATTGCAAGTTGCGCTGCTTCGCGGAGAAAGAAAAATAGAATCAAATTTCAATGGCAAAGTGATAACTCTATTAAGATTTCAAGATTCAGTTGCTAATTTTCTATGGTTGGTTGTTGGTTGGTGTTATTGACACTATATTAATTGCATTTTTAAGAGACATAAAAAAGAACGTGACAATAATGGTGGCTAGCTAGTAGCCACAAATTCTTCAAGCCGTTCCTTATCTATCTCTATTTATACAGTATTATATCTACATTATCAACAAAAAAAAAATATATATATATATATATAACCAATTGCGGAAACTTTTCTGAGATATCTATTCTAACACCTGATGTCAATGAATCATGTATTATATATATTGTTATAGATTATAAATTGTTTTTATAAATAATTTTGAAGAATTTCAAAAAATATTATAAATTGTTTTGATAAAATCAATTTAAATATCACGTGACAAAACTTATCTCGTTAAAAATATTATAAGTTAAAATGAATTCAAACAAAAAACTTGTACATAATGTACTGTAGCATTATCTCCTCTAGCATGTAAATCATCCCTTAGAACAAGATTTCTCTATTCTCTAGGTATGTTTTCCAATATTTCCGATTATGGTTTCACAATGCATAACACCTTATCTTCTCTTAAAGACATTGTTGCTTTTTTAACTCAACTCTCATGAATTTATCATATCTTGTAATAAAACCTTCTGTTATTCTTAAAAAAACTTAGAAATTTGGATAAATAAAGTTTCTCAAAGAAAATTGTTCAAGTTAAAGCGCTTGAAATGAATTTTTACCTAGTGTTAACATAAGGTATTGACTTAAATCAAGAGAACAAACATTGAATAAATAACATTATGGATCAAATAAGTGAAGAATGTGACTTACAGTTGAAACAGCGAGCGAGGAAGGGTGTGATTCGGCTGGTGAAAAGTCGTGAACGGCGTGAACAGAGTGAACGGCGGCGAGGAGACGTGAAACAGCGACAAGGAGATGTGAAACGGAGACAAGGAGACGTAATCAAATTTCAACAAACTGCATCATTTGTGTTCATTATCTGTGTTCATCAAACAAATCTGCAAATTCACAACAAACATCATCGTCAATGGCGGTCGAAGACGATGAAACACGAACAGAAACGACGATGAACAGAAACGACGGTCGAAGACGATGACCAACGAATAGAAACGGCAGTCGAAGATGCTGACCAACGAACAGAAACCACGGTCGAAGACAATGACCAGAAACGGCGGTCGAAGAACCTAATAATCGTGAACGGAAACGTTGATGATGGTGGCTGGGAAACGACGATCGTAAGGTTTGTGAAACGGCGGTCGTAAGGGTTGTGAATGGAAATGGCGTATGCGTACAGTGGAAATATTGTGAAACGGCGGCAAGGAGAGTTTGTACAGCGGAAATATTGAAATATTGTGAATTTAGGAAATAAGGGTTTGGAACATATTACATCGGTGGAAACGAATACCCGATGTAAGGGTTTGCATAGTGGAGACGTTATTACATCGGTGGATCCTAATAACCGATGTAAGGGTTTTGAACCTATTACATCGGTGGATACTAATACCCGATGAATGCTTCTTTTTCTTAGTTTTTTACATCGGTTTAAAATTCCCCCGATGTAATTGTTTTAATTTATTCTTTAATTTATTTTTTATATTAATATCTGCCTGTGAAGCTATTACATCGGTTTTTAGTTAACCGATATAATATGTTGCTTGTTTTTTATTAACATTTCTGCTACCTTGTTTCTTATTTACAAAAATGTCACCGTATTTTTTTCTGAAAACTTTTTACATCGGTGGATGCGATTGCCCTATGTAATAGGTAGCGAAATATTTTTTTTCTTTCTTATTTTTTATATCATTGCAAATAAATACCGGATGTAAAAAGCTTGTTAATTGTATTTTTTACATCATATATTTTGATATCCGATGTAAAAACCTTTTCTCAAATGTCTTTTTTTAGTAGTGAGTGTAAAATTTATAAAAAATACCAAAACATAATTAAATTGTAAAAAAATAAAAATCAGAAAGAGAATAATCAAAAATATTTTTCATAATTTTTTCAGATTTTTTGGACTAAAAATGAATTTTCTATGATTTTTTGAAATTTAAAATAATTAAAATATAAAAATCAGAAAAAGAAAATAAAAGTAAAAGATGTGGACCATTGGATGAGAGTCAAAACACATTAGTAATCAAATCCAAGGGATCTGGCGCGCTTTGCATATCATGGTCTTTAATGAATAATGTACATAATCAATAATAAAATCAGAATTTGAAAAATACAGATGGCGCACCTTCATTGGTTAGAAGATGACACGTTGGTCATCTTCAACCTCCAGCCATCACGAATTACAGGTCTCTCAAACTGTAAAATCAGAAGATCAGACCTATGCCCTTCGCTTCGTCTCTTCAAGACGAAAACAACCACATCCTCGCGCCCAATTTATATAAGTTATAACTCAAGCAATTTGGAAAGAAAGATTTGAAAAGGGATTTGAAAATTCATGGTCAAAACGAGTTTCCAGATGAAAGTAAGTGTTGTGACTAGAACCAGGGCAATGAGAGCATCACAGTGATATCAAAGTTTTGAAGAATTGGTGAAGGAATCTACCTATTGAAGTTGAGTTGCAGAGCTCTGAAACTGGACTTCTATGGAGCAATATAAGGCACGATTCTTGAATGTAATTATATGGTTAGCTTCAGGGAAGATCAAGGAAGGTGAATTGAGGGAAAAATGGATTGAAAAAGGCTCGAGAATAGAATTCGAAGTTGCTGAATTTTGGGTTGTGAAGCAAGTTTGGCAGGGTGATTCTGGCTATCTAAGCTTGGGAAATTGAATGGGGGGTGACCCTCTATTTATAGGGAAGGAAATGGGATTAAAAGGAATAACAAATGATGTGTTTTGGAGGGAATTCGTGTGGGTTTGCATCATGAAGAAAGTGTGACTCAAACTTGATCAAAACTAAGCCAAATCGTGCGTTTCATGATGCTAATCACTTCTGGAAAGTTGCTAAACATGATTAGAAACAAAAACGTGTGGAAATCTTGTGATTAGAAGCCAAAACAAAGATTTCAAAATTCTGACTTTGTGCAAAATTCAGTTTCAAACTACCAAATTCAAATCGATGGCATTTCCACCTCAAGGGGTCTTAGGGTATAATTCTTGATGCTTTGGAAAGATGAGGTTACAAGCTTTGAAATGGAAAAATAATGGAATCAAATGGATGCTTGTGCTGAAAGTTACATGGAGTCAAAGTTGAAGAAAAAGAGTTGACTTTCCATACTTAGAAATATTTCAAATTCTTCTTTAAAAATGACCTATAATCCTTTGCATCCAAACATGGCCTTCCACTTAGAATTTTCTCTTGACCAAAAAATATGGAATGAAGTAGATCTCTTGAATGACATTTTGTAATTTGAACCACTCAAAATCTCCAAAAAATGAGAAAGTTATGACTTCTTGAAGTTGGCCAAAAATCATGAAATGACCTATAATCTTTTGCATTATTAAGGCAATTTCCATCCATTTTCTTACTTTGAACATAAAAGAAGGCATAAAGTACACATCCTTAAGATCATCATGAAAAAAGAATGGGCTCAAGGTGATAAAAATTGACTAAGTTATGACCATTTGAAGTCACATATGGAAAATTAGGGATTCATCTGGGTGACTTGTAATCTTTCTTCTTCACCAAGTTCCTTCCAGATGAAAACTCCTTGGAACTTTTGAAGTGATTTTTTGGTAACTATTTGAAGAGAAGGATATTTTTGGAATCACTCAAAAATACCAAAAGATGAGCAAGATATGCTCCTTTGAAGGCCAAAACCCTAGCCTCTAGATCAAGAGAATGCTTTAAGGAACTTTGCCAAGTTTGAACAAACTTTTTGTGCCAATATTCTTCCTTTATGAATAGAAATTGTTGAGGATGATGATGAGGACTCATGGCCACCAAAACCACTTCCATACCATTTTTTCCAAAACAACTTCAATGGTGAGTTTTAAATTTCTCAAGCTATTGACTAGGGCATGGAAATAAACTCATGAACCCATGAAGCAACTTGCTAAACCTCATTGCCTTTACCTACATTATTAACAAGTAAGACAAAACAATATTGTATTTTATTAATTAGGAAGAAAATCAAAACAAAATATTCATGATCACAAAAGAAAACAAGTCAAAGTGCTTGGTAACTCCTCAAAATAGCAAGGCTAAAGATAGGGAGAAGAACCAAAAACCCTGATGTGATCTTGTTGTGATTGAAACAATATGGTATGATGAAGGAATCTTAGGGGCAAAAATTGGGGTACAACAGCTGCCCTTATTTAAGTTTCTTATATCCGGAGATACGAAGGTTAAAAATCTTCGTGTCGACGTGATCGAAGATACTTAAATATAAAACAAACCTTATTTTTGGCCCTAAGGTGCCATGCAAATGCTCATGCATATGAATGCATATGAACAGAACCAAAGAGACGCCAAGTAACATTGGGGATGTAACAAAAATGAAGAAACAAAGGAGCAACCCCACCAGGAAAATAAATCACTGGTGAACCACAAGAACAGAATCAGAGAGGAAGATAACAAGCATCGACGTTCACTGTCAATGTTCTACCACCGTTCATTGAAGGTAGAAAAAGAAGATAACATACCATATCACCACCGTTCATTGACAATGAATTATCAACATTCACTGAAGATAGCAAAAAGATAACAAACACTAACGTTCACTGCCGATGTACTACCAATATTCACTGAAGGTAGAAAGAGAAAATATCATATCACCGTCGTTCACTGACGATGAACTATCAACGTTCACTAAAGATATCAAAAAGATAACAAACACCAACGTTCATTGTTGATGTACTACCAACGTTCACTGAAGGTAGAAAGAGAAAATATCATATCACCGCCGTTCACTGACGATGAACTATCAACATTCACTGAAGATAGCAAAAAGATAACAAACACCGACGTTCACTGTCGATGTACTACCAACATTCACTGAAGGTAGAAAGAGAAAATATCATATTACCGCCGTTCATTGACGATGAACTATCAATGTTCACTGAAGATAGCAAAAAGATAACAAACACCGACATTCACTACTGATGTACTACCAAAGTTCACTGAAGATAGAAAGAGAAAATATCATATCACCTCCGTTCACTGACGATGAACTATCAACGTTCACTGAACATAGCAAAAAGATAACAAACACCAAAGTTCACTTCCGATGTAATACCAACATTCACTGAAGGTAGAAAGAGAAAATATCATATCACTGCCGTTCATTGACAATGAACTATCAACGTTCACTGAAGATAGCAAAAAGATAACAAACACCGAAGTTCACTATTGATGTACTACCAACGTTCACTGAAGGTAGAAATAGAAAATATCATATCACCGCCGTTCACTGACTATGAACTATCAATGTTCACTGAAGATAGCAAAAAGATAACAAACATCGACGTTCACTGCCGATGTACTACCAACGTTCACTGAAGGTAGAAAGAGAAAATATCATATCACCGCCGTTCACTGACAATGAACTATCAACATTCACTGAAAATAGCAAAAAGATAACAAACACCAACGTTCACTGCTAATGTACTACCAACGTTCACTGAAGGTAGAAAGAGAAAATATCATATCACCGTCGTTCACTGACGATGAACTATCAATGTTCACTGAAGATAGCAAAAAGATAACAAAAACCGACGTTCACTGCCGATGTACTACCAACATTCACTGAAGGTAGAAAGATAAAATATCATATCACCGCTGTTCACTGACGATGAACTATCGACGTTCACTGAAGATGGAAAAAAGATAACAAACAACGACCTTCACTGTCGATGTACTACCAACGTTCACTGAAGGTAGAAAGAGAAAATATCATATCACCGCCATTCACTGATGATGAACTATCAACGTTCACTAAAGATAGCAAAAAGATAACAAACATCGACGTTCATTGCTGATGTACTACCAACGTTCACTGAAGGTAGAAAGAGAAAATATCATAGTTATCCCAAAATTCTGGCGTTTTACCTAGAACGGGTCTTAAATTCTTCTTTAACCCAGGAAATCCGCCTGGAAAAGATCAAACATAAGTTGTCTCAAATAAAGAGACTTGCTATGCATTGTCATGGGGAATTGCAAAGAGAAATGACTTTTTGGGGATAGAAACATGATTTCCAGGGGAAATGCCACAATATTCCTGCCGAGGAGATAAAGTCTTCCTGTGCAAAATAAATGCACAAACCAAAACTCAAAGTTCTCAGAAATCCAAAGTAAATAATATTGTCATGCAACCACAAATCCAATTCAAAAATAAACTAGAGCAAGACGGCTAATGCAGATACATTATTTGAGAAATAAACTCAAGAGGGAAAACCAAATTCAACTAAGCAAAGAGTGTTGTAGGAAGATCAGAACACAATGTCAATGAACGATGATTTTTAGAAATGCATGATGTATGTATGAATGTATGAGTGATATCATGCATATGCTGATAAAAGGATACATGATCAGTACAAACAAACAAAATCTCCTCAGGTACTAACAACATTGGGATAAACTTCAACCAGAAAGATTAATCTAAGATAGGTAAAAGCAACTGCGGAAACCAAACCTATTTCCTGTCCTAACTTCACTGAGGAGAAACATAATCCGGATGTAGCCAAATGAAACAAATACCGGGATAGAACATCCTTCTTCCGGTTTCATCGGAGAAGCAGTTTTACAAAAGCAACACGCCTACTAGAGATTGCAAGACCAGCCTCAGATAAAGCAGACTGACACCGACACAACCAAACCTCATTGGGGGATTCAAGTCTACCTTCCTTGAGAAAAAAACTGCGGATTGAAAATTTTCATCACGACCACCCATTCCAACAAGAGATGCCTTGGGATAACCTTCCCGGGAAATCAAGAAGTCAACACTAGTGCCAATATTGCAAAAAGAGCGACATCTTAGCACGCCAAGGGAATAAAACCTTTCATCATATGAGGGAAGACTTGGCTGGGGAATCTGGGATGGAGACTTCTGACCATGCAAACCCAAAATCAAAAGCGAACCAAGAATTGGCTGGGGATAATGGGATCACAAACCCAATATTGTACCTTAGAGCCACTGGTATCGTCTTTAACCATCTGAGAAACACATAAAGATTGCGCACATACCAGTAAAGTGACCTGAGAAAAATCATTATGAAGGAAGTAAATCTTCTTAAAACAACCGGAGTTTGTTCATTCTTGGGATCACCATTCTTGTTGTCATTGTTTCATCATAAATCCCAAAGTAAATTGAATTGTAAAGATCTCTTTTTTTTGAAAAATCAATTTTGCTTTTTTTTATAATCTTTTTGCTTTAACAATTATTATCAGTAATAAATGGAGTCTTTGCAAGTTAAATAAAAATAAGAACACAAAGAATTGGGCAAAAGCTCAAATTTCATTCATAGAATGGTAGTCTATGAATGGCGAGACTCCATGGATGATTACAAAGTTTGGGAAATGGTAATACATAATGGAAAAGATACATTGAGATACAATGACCACTATTCCCCCTAAGAACTTTTGAAATCCTGAGCAGCAGCTTCTGTTGAAGTATGGTGAGGATCCGAGAAGATTGTTGCTTCAAAGATCAAGCCTTGTCTGACGTAGTTACTTGCCAAGAAAAATCCCTAACTTTTGCCTAATCTTCCCTTGTAGGTTTTCAACTTAGAGGGAAATTTATTCTGTTTATGTCTCTAATTTTTGCCTAGACCGCACTTTCGGGTTTTCGGCCTACCGAGACGCTCCTTTTTGCCTAAGCCACCCTTTCGGGTTTTCAACTTAGCGAGCTGTTCTTTTATTTCTTTAGGCGAAGTATTTCTTGACTACGCCAGCATTCATGGGACGTGGGAACTCCTCTCCATCCATATTTTCAAGAATTAATGCACCACCAGAGAAGGCTTTCTTGATAACATACGGGCCTTCAAAATTGGGAGTCCACTTGCCCCTAGAATCAGTATTGAAAGACATGATCTTCCTGAGCACGAGGTCGCCTTCTCTGAATTCATGAGGTTTGACCTTTTTATCAAATGCTTTCTTCATTTTCTCTTATATAACTGCCCATGACATAAAGCTGTCATCCTCTTCTCTTCAATCAAATTCAATTGGTCAAACCTGTTCTGGACCCATTCAGCCTCTGTCAACTTGGTTTTCATTATCACACGCAACGAGGGAATCTCTACTTCGACAGGGAGTACAGCTTCCATTCAATACACTAGGGAGAACGAGGTTTCTTCTGTTGAAGTGTGAACAAATGTTCGATATCCATGCAGAGCAAAAGGGAGCATTTCATGCCAATCCTTATTAGTGACAACCATTTTCTGGATAATTCTCTTGATATTCTTATTAGCAGCTTCAACAGCCCCATTCATCTTTGGCCTGTATGGAGATGAATTGTGATGGACAATCTTGAATTCTTCGCATAGTTCTGTCATCATCTTGTTGTTCAAATTTGAGCCATTGTCAGTGATGATTCTACTTGGCACACCATACTGGCATATAAGATTTTTTTTGATGAAACGTATAACCACCTGTTTGGTAACATTGGCATATGAAGCAGCCTCTACCCATTTGGTAAAGTAGTCAATTGCTACCAAGATGAATCGGTGTCCATTCGAAGCTTTGGGTTCTATCATCCCGATCATGTCAATACCCCACATAGAGAAAGGCCATGGGGAGGAAATCACATTGAGAAGTGTCGGAGGCACATGGGTCTTATATGCATAAATCTGGCATTTATGGCACTTCTTTGCAAATTTGTAACAGTCAGATTCCATTGCCAACCAATAATAACATGCCCTTAGCATATTTTTAGCCGTCGAATGTCCATTAGCATGAGTGCCAAATGAACTTTCATGAATCTCATGCATCAACATGTCTGCTTCGTGTCTATCCATGCATCTGAGCAAGACCATGTCATAATTTCTCTTGTATAACACATTTTCACTGAGGAAGAAACTGCCTGCCAATCTTCTCAGTGTCTTTCTATCTTTCCTCGACGCACCAATCAGGTATTCCCGAGTCTGAAGAACATGCTTGATGTCATAATACCAAGGTTTTTCATCTGCTACCTCCTCTGTTGCAAACACATGAGCGGGCCTATCCAGTCGTCGAACTGTAATCGGGGTATATCATTCCAATTATTTACTGGATACATGGAAGCCAGAGTTTCCAGAGCATCCGTCATTTGATTTTCATCTCTAGGAATGTGATGGAATTCAACTTTATTTAAGAAGGGTAGTAATCTTCTAGCATAATCTTTGTAAGGGATCAAACCAGGGTGACGAGTGTCCCATTCTCCTTTAATCTGATTTATTACCAAAGTTGAATCACCATACACATCTAGAATTTTGATTCTGAGATCAATAGCTTCCTCAAGACCCATGATGCAAGCCTCATATTCTGCCATATTATTAGTGCAATCAAATGTTAACCTTGCAGTAAAAGGAATGTGCGATCCATGAGGAGTGACAATCATAACACCAATTCCTTTACCATAAGAATTCACCGCTCCATCAAATAGCATACTCCAACGAGATTCAGGGTCAGGGCCCTCCTCAGGCAATGGTTCATCACAATATTTTACTTTTAGGAACATCACATCCTCATCGGGGAATTCAAACTCTGTAGACTGATGATCCTCCACCGGCTGGTGAGCAAGGTAATCTGCCAACACACTACTTTTAATAGCCCTTTGAGTGCGGTATTCGATATCATATTCAGATAACAACATCTTCCAGTGGGCAATTCTTCCAGTAAGAGCAGGCTTCTCAAAAATATACTTGATTGGATCCATTTTGGAGATCAACCAAGTGGTATGATTCAACATATACTACCGCAAACGCTTTGCCGCCCAGGCCAAAACACAACACATTTTTTATAGCATTGAATACCGCGACTCACAATCAGTGAACTTTTTGCTGAGATAATAAATGGCAAACTCTTTCTTTCCTGTTTCATCCTGTTGTCCCAGAATACAACCCATGGATTTATCTAACACTGTTAGATACATAATCAACGGTCTTCCTTCTACGGGAGGGAGCAAGATAGGAGGTTCAAGCAGATACTCTTTAATACTCTCAAATTCCCTTTGGCAGTCACCCGTCCATGCACAACCTTGATCTTTCTTAAACAACTTAAGGATCGGTTCACACGTTGCAGTCATGTGGGAAATAAATCTGGAGATATAATTCAAACGCCCGAGGAAACCCCTGACTTGCTTTTCAGTTCTTGGTGCTGGCATTTCTTGAATTTCTTTGACTTTATCAGGGTCAACTTCAATTCCTTTCTGGCTAACAATAAAACCCAACAACTTCCCCGGTCTAACTTCGAAGATGCATTTATTTGGATTCAAGCGGAGACGATATTTCCTTAAACACTGAAACAACTTCAACAAATCTTCTATATGCCCTTCTTCAGTTTGGGATTTGGCAATCATATCATCAACATATACTTTGATTTCTTTGTGCATCAGATCATGGAATAGGGTTGTCATAGCCCTCTGGTACATTTCACCAACGTTCTTCAACCCGAAGGGCATCACTCTGTAACAAAATGTTCCCCAGGGTGTGATAAACTTTATTTTTTCCATGTCCTCTGGAGCCATTCTTATTTGATTATACCCAGAAAATCCGTCCATGAACGAGAACACTTTGAATTTTGTTGGGCTATCCACTAACATGTCAATGTGAGGAAATGGAAAATCATCTTTTGGACTAGCTTTATTTATATCTCTGTAATCTACGCACATGCGGACTTTTCCGTCTTTTTTTGGTACTAGGACAATATTGGCAATCCATTAAGGATACACTGACGCCACAAGAAAACCAGCATTGATCTGTTTTAGGACCTCCTCTTTGATCTTTACTGCCATATCCGGGTGGGTTCTTCTTAACTTTTGTTTAACTGGTAGACACTCTGGCTTCAACGGAAAATGATGCTCGACAATGTCTATATCCAGACCAGGCATATCTTGATAAGACCAAGCAAAAATATCCACATGCTCTTTCAACAACTCAATCAACCCGCTCTTTATATCAGGATGCAACGATGCTCCAATCTTAACTTCCTTCAGATCTTCTTCCGAACCCAAATTAATCACTTCCAAAGGATCCTTATATGGCTGAATGGTATTTTCCTCGTGCTCAAGCTACCGTGAGACCTCTTCTGGAATCTCAACATAATCTTCTTCTTCATCCCCAAACACAGGATAATCAAAGTTGGTAGAGGGTGCAGGGTCATTGTATTTAACGGGTTTTTTAATTAATCTGCACATGTGATTTATGATTGCTTTTAGAAACTGACACATATAAAAGGTGATCATGCAGATTAATCTTCAATTTTTATTTATTTTGAGATGTTTTTTTATTATTTTTATTACCATTTCCCAAGAAAAAGCAGAAAATAAAAGACATAGTTTTGGGAGCAAAGACAACTTTTATTAATGATCTTAAAAGTTATAGCAAACGGATAAGCCCTACAACATTAATACTTCCACCTTGGGCAGAGTGAAAGCTTTTCAAAAGAAAGAAACAGATTAACAAAATAAATTTCTTTGAAACATGTATGCAAGAAGGAACATCAATGGTGACCCAGTTCTGAACTCAGACTCCATGCATCCCATAATTCGGTACTTCCTTCTCTGCTTCATCCTCTTCGACAACATTAATTCCAGAACCTATTGGATGAAGGTAGCCTCCGCTACGGAAAACATCATGATAACTGTTCACAGAAGACTTTGACTTCAAACTTTCTCCTTTGCCCTTCCTCGAAGAGAAACCCAAACCAGCTCTATTTTTGTTCACGGGTAGATCCACAAGTCGTCCCCAAACTGCATTATGACCATTGCGCACAACCTTATGCGCGTCCTTCAGGGAAACCACATAATTCTCATTCCTCCTTATGTTATCAATGGATAGGGCTTGGAACTGGGTTCCAACAGCAGCCTCATCCGCTTCTACAATACTGAAAGAGGATAGATGGGATATCAACAACGCCTGCTCCCCATTTATGATCACTACCTTCCCTTCACGCACAAATTTTAGCTTCTGATGTAGAGTTGAAGATACAGCCCATGCTTTGTGAATCCATGGCCGTCCTAGCAAACAACTATATGCAGGAATAATGTCTATCACCTGGAAGTTTATCTGGAACAAATGTGGTCCTATATGGATGGGCAAGTCCACTTCACCGATGACAGATTTCCTCGACCCATCAAAAGCCTTCACAATGATGCCCCTCAGGCGCATAGTTATTCCTTGATACTTTAACTTCATGAGGGTACTCCTCGGTATAACATTTAATGCAGATCCATTATCAATTAGCACATTGGACAGTGAATCATTCTTGCAGTTCATGGATATATGGAGGGCCAGGTTGTGATTCCTCCCTTCATCTGGTAACTCATCATCACAGAAACTCAAGTTGTTACATGACGTAATATTTCCAATTACGCTGCTGAATTGATCTAATGGCATGTCATTCTCCACAAAAGCTTGGTCTAGTACTCTCATCAGTGATTCCCTATGAGCAGAGGAATTCATTAATAAAGCTAGGATGGATATTTTTGAAGGAGTCTGCAATAGCTGATCTATAATTTTGTAGTCGCTCATCTTAATTATCTTCAAGATATCATCCATTTCTTTCTCTAATGTAGCTCCACTAGTCTCTCCTGCAGCCTTCTTAGGCTCATCGTTCTCAGCAATTTTCTTTCCAGCAACAACATCTCTTCGAACAACCGGCGCAAACACACGACCGCTACGGGTCACCCTGCTATTATCAACTATATTTCTAACATCTTGCATTGGCTGGATGGGAACTTCCACCCCATCTTCTAAGATTGTAGCGTTGTATTTGTAAGGCACATCCTTATCTGATTTATAGGGAACATGACCTGGCAGACTAATTACCAGTGGGGTAACAGCTGGTTTTCTATGGTACTCCACTTCAAGATGAGCGGGTGCACCAAAAAAAGGTACAATGACATTTACCCCTTCCTCAATACAATCAGCCATCAAAAGGTCATTTCTGGCAAACAAACCTTCGTCTGAAGAGAAATAATCATCTGTGGAGGCATACTCCTCCTCTGACTCTTCTTCCATCAAACAAACTTCAACCATATTAATCTCGTGATAATCATCTCTTTGACCTGTGATCTTGATAGTTCCATTGTCTAACAGCAATTGAACACCCTCTCTCACAAGAGAACATCCTCGGGGGTCTTGACAACAAACTATGCAAGATCCATATTGGTGTTCCACCTGACTAGCAGTACGGAAGAAGGTAGCATGCAACTGCACGAGATCCTCATTCAAATGATCCACATCAAAAATTCGGAATTCACCCGGACATCCAGAAACCATATTCACTTCCTCTTCATACTCTTCCCTAGGCCTGATTATATGGATTAAACCCTCATCCATCATCTCCTATAAATCAACCTTTATCTTCTCGCAACCCTGTATGTTTGTACTGTAAATAGCACAACTGGCGTGGCCATGCGTATAATAACTGAATTCACAGAGGTCTGCATGCATCTTCACCAAATCCCCTCTAACCAGATTTATGTCAAAAATCCAGAAGTCGCCTGGACAACCGGCCACCATATTTACAGCATTCACCCCACCGTGCTTGGGTAGACGGTTGTCTTTCACATTAGGTCCCATGTATTTGAAAGATAGAATTCCAGACTTCACCAACCTTTGCATTTCAGTCCTCAAAGGATAACAATTTTCAACATTATGCACTGGTACTCCCTAATGAAAGGCACACGTCTGGTCTGCTTTGTAATACTAAGGCAATGGTGATGGTATGACTAGAGGTGGTCGGGTTTGGACCAACTTATTCTGAATCAATGCTGGTAGTAGCTCTGCATAGCTCATGGGAATAGGGTCATAGTTCTCCCTTCTCTGATTATTCCCTTGGTTCCCCCGTTGGGACGGTCTTTGATAAGCAATCTTAGTCGGCGCGGCATTCATAACAAGAGTAACTGAGGCAACTTGCTGGTGACGCTGATAATTCCTTCTAGGAGCGTTCGCTCTCCTCTCTTGTATAACAACATTTGTGTCCCCCTCTTTCTTCTTTGTAAACCCATAAGCTGGCTTTTTCACACCTCCAGATCCTTCACCATTTGTCAAACGACCTTCTCTTACTGCCTCTTCTAGGCATACACCCATTCCTACCATCTCTGTAAAATCACTTGGGGCACTTGCTACCATTCTTTCGTAGTAGAAAGCGCCTAGCGTCTTCAGAAATTTTTTAGTCATTTCCTTCTCCTCCATGGGAGGAATCACTTGTGCAGCCACTTCGCGCTATCTCTGTGCATACTCTTTGAATGATTCTCTGTCTTTCTGAACCATGGCCCTAAGCTGGTCACGGTCGGGCGCCATATCCATATTGTACTTGTATTGTTTAATGAATGCTTCTCCCAAATCATTAAAAGTATGGATGTTGGCGTTGTCTAAACTCATGTACCATTTCAACGCTGCGCCGGTCAGACTATCCTGGAAAAAGTGAATCAGAAGACGCTGATCATCGGTGTGGGTAGACATTTTTCTCACGTACATCACCAAGTGAGCACGAGGGCAAGTGTTGCCCTTATACTTCTCAAACTCTGGGACCTTGAACTTAGCAGGCACTTTAACATTCGGGACCAAACACAACTCATTCATATTCTGCCCAAATAACTCTTTTCCCCTAAGAGCCTTCATCTCTCTTTGCATTCTATCAAACTGCTCTTGGAAATCATCCATTCTGTCATAAAGACCCAAGTCTTCACTCGGCGGGGGGAAATGACGACACATATCTTCATTAACAAACGAAACCAAATTCATCGAAGGAGGTGCAGTAGGAATAGTATGCACTTCAAGAGGTGCTGGAGTAACAAAATTTTGAACCACTGATGCATCTTGGGGGCCCAAATTGAAACCTTCAGGTGCAAAATTCTCTGGCATTCCCCACGGATAACTCTGAGGCATACGGTTTTGAACAACAACCGGAGTAGCGGATACAAGAACAATTGGAACTTCAGCATTTGCCCTTGTTGGTTGAGGTTGAACACTCGGTGGATGATTGTGAGCAACCACCAGAGCTTCCATCAAAGTAGTTAGATTGGTCAAGCCAGCCTTCAAAGCAGAAACTTCTTCGCGTAGCTCGCGATTCTCCTGTTCCAAGTTGTCCATCTTCTTTTTGAAGTTAGCCCGAGTGTTGTAGTGATGAGTCAGCTTGCTAAACGAAGTAAAGAAGCTGGGTAAGGCACTTGGATATGCATAATAAATGCAAGAAATATGTGCAATATGATGCATGATATGCAATGCATATGATTATTTTTACTTTATCATTTAATATTTCAAGGGATTTAACGTTTATAGACATATTGCAAACATCAAAATAATAACGCATTTGAAATACTGAAATTTTTTATTATAATAACTTTAAAATGGATTACAAGTTTCAATGATCCCAAGTACAAGGTGAAAATACAATCTAAAAATCCTGAGAAAAAGAACTGATAGAAATCAATCTGCACGCTTGCGCTTCCCTATGAGCCTGGAAATCTGAGCCCTCAACCTCTGGTTTTCTTCCAAATGCCTGATGGCCACTTCCTTCCAATCATCTGAAGCAGGAAGTGAGTAATCAGCACCTATTTGAGGCTTAGGAGAAAATAAATCCCCTTGCCTCTCCATAGACTCCACCGCTCGACTCTCAAGGATCTCGATCAAATCATCTTTCTCCTTCAGGAAAATCCTGATGGTGTTAATGTCGACAAATTTGTCCACATTAGGAAATAAGAATAATCCATAAGCAAGTAAAGCAAATATGACCTCAAAAGCAACTGTACTCTTCATCCTGGAAAAGTAACGAGCTTTCTCCAATAAGAACTGAGCTGGTAATCCTCTAATCCCTCCTTTGGTAGTCATATGGGCTTCCACCTCAGACTTCCCCAGATGAATTAAAGTAGTAATCTCATGTGGCTTTGGCCCACCCTCCAAACCAGTAAAAGGAATACGATCAGTAACGGGTAAATCCAATAGATAAGAATACTCCTTCAGTGTAGGCATCAAGTGATAATCGGGAAAAGTAAAGCAGTGATACATCGGATCATAGAACTGGACCAAGATCGAGAGAATACCCTCCTTCATCTTCAGCTTCATGAGAGGAATAATGGATCCATATTTCTTCCAAAAGTCTGCAGAACACTCGATCTCTGGAATTAGATTGACCAACTCATCTATCTTGGGATCCTTGAAACTGTATTTCCCGGTCTTTCTCTTTCAAGAATCCATGGTTAAAAGTACCTGAGATATTCACAAATAGTCAACCTTTAAATCCCTTGAAATATTATTTTCTTCAAAAGATGCTTATGAGTGCATGGATGCATGATGCAACAATCACACACAAGATCACACATATAGGGTTCATAGGTTCAAAGTCACGAGCATGAGGTCGAAGGTACTACCCATAAGGTATTGGTCTAAGAGTTATCAACTGTCGAACAAGGTTCTAGAGGTTCTCATAGTCTACATCCTTCCTTCGGATATTACCAACTTCCTGATTGACTCGCTAATTAGTAATATTCTCAAGAAAGACTCGTCCGAGTGTAGTATCGCGTGATAACTATTTCCGGATTACTCCGTCATAGCTTTCGCACTACACCTAAAAGGCCAAGATGGGTTTGGTATTCTACGGTCCTCAGTTTTAGCAGGCTCCCAGGTCAAAAGCAGTACGTCTTCCCGACTACTCAGTAAACGACACTACAGTCAAAGGGGCCTCCACTGAGTGGGGGATCTCATGCCTCCTTTTTTAGGATTACTCCCTCAAAGTTAACATGACTATACCGCCCGTCCTATCTTAAAGTTTGCCCAAGTCCGGGTATAGGACTTATGAGTAATAACCAAGCACCCTGAAAACTAAGAAAATCCAGACAAACATATATATAAAATAAAACACATAAACAACAATAGCACATATACAGATATAAACAAAGATAGGATCAACCCACTTAGGGATGGACCATCAAGAGGTCAATTTGTCCCCAGTGAAGTCGCCATTTTTCTGTAGCGGTAGAAATGTTTAAGACTAAGCCATTAGATTTACTAGACTTTATACAAATTAAAAATAAAAAATCTTCACCGCGCTTTATTGTTTCGAAAGGAATGGGAAAAGAGAGAATAACCCAAAAAAAGGGGGAAATATTCAAGGTAAGGGGGTTGGTTTTACAAAGGGAAGGTATTAGCACCCTAAACATCTACGGTACTCCGCAGGAACCTCTTTGAAAAAATCTGTATATTTTGGCTATATAAAATGTGTTGTATATAAAATGGATGGTGGAGGTGAGGAAAGAAATATATTATTTTATAATTTTTGCACCCTCTGCGGTTGCGAACCTTTAGTGCCTACGTACCACCTTTCATGCAATAGGGGATCAGGGTACACGTAGTTCCTCTTTTAAAAGTTTGAAACACAAGTGTGTTGGTTGATTTTAGGAGATAAGACATCATCGTCATTGTCCGTGTGGAAAACATACTTACTACCCACAATCATGAGAAAGGAGAATTTGCATCATCTCAAAGTGGAGGATAATGGCTTGGATTTTAAAATCAACAATGCCTCACTCAACACCCAAGTGGAAAATATCTCACTTCACTACATATTGTAGAAGTATAGTTGTTTGCGTCACTACAAGGATTGATAAGATTCTAACCTTTTGAGAAAAGTTTTAAAGATAAAAGCCAAAGTGGCAAAATGGTTTGAAATGAGATTAATTGACTTTTAGTCTTGTCACAAAAATATCAAGGTATTATTAAATTGATTGGAGTTTATTTATGAAAATATTTTTGAAATGCATGGACCTAAGTCCAAGTTTATTATGAAAGTGGTTTAAGTTTCAAAACAAGAAGAGCTTTCAAAAGGAGGGAGAAGATTTTTGAAATTAAAGAAGGTGGGAGGAGAAGAAGAGACTATCCTAAAGCATAAGGTAAAAGCTAAAGATAAGAACCATATAACCAACAAGAAGCCAAAACTTGACATTATGAGCCAAGATAGAATTCCAATTCTTTGGATTGGAACCAAGCAAGCAAAGATACTAGACCTCTTCAAGTGTATTAAGTCTTCACAAAAATTGGGCAGAGTAACGACTGTATACGGATGAATTCCAGATTACAAACAAAGGATGTAATCATAAAAACCTGCACACAAAAAAAAATAAACAAGCAACCCAATGTCTTGAGGTAAACCTCAAGAGCTCCAGACAAAATAATCAGATAAGATCACAAGGTCTCCAAGATAGGCCAAGGTTTCTAATCCTAAGTCCAAGAAAAAGTCCCATGCTCCATAATGCCAAGGATAGTAACCAAATAGTCCAAGTACCATTAAAAGTTTTTTTAGGGTTTAAGTTGATTATTAAGTACTTAGGAAAAGAAAAAGAAAAGCTCAAGTGAGCAAAGTAAAAATGGCAAGAAGATAAATGCTCAAATGAGCAAAGATGAAAATTGCATGAAATAAAAAATGATAAAAAATAAATAAATAGTACATAGAGCATAAAAGAATAAAATCATAAAATAAACAAGTCAATAATTAGTGGTTAGCTGGATGTCATCTTGAAACTTGCATTTGGAACTCATTAGAGGATTGGTAGAACCAAAGCCTCCACACAACAAGTTACATTTGCTTTTTGTCAAGTATATCATCCATTTGGAATTCTCATAAGTACCATTTAATGATCAACGATGTTTAAGTGATTTGCGCTGACCAAAAGTGTTGTAGATCCATTAGAGGATTGGTAGAACCAAAGCCTCCACACAATGAATCTCAAGGTTATTGGATCAAAGAGATCAAATTAACATACTTGGGCTTGCAATCATAAGTTTGGGCCATGAATGATCATTTATTCGAATCGGGACAAAATTTAGCGCTATGTTAAGAAATCGTAAGTGGACTTATATAGAAGTCGCACCTATTTTGAGGCTGGTCAATAGCAATCTATGCACCATTTATTTTGAGACATGATATAGAGATCATGCTCCAACAACACTTAGTGCAATGAGAAGGGGATGGGATGAAGAGGAATTAGGGTAAAAAGAGAAACCACATTTGAATTAATATAATCAAACTATTATTAAAATCATTCATCCATTTTTTGTGGAGTTAAACTCAAAACCATGGATCCAATGATGTTAATAAAGCCATGATAAAAAAATCGACCCAAGACTGCCAGAAAATAATCACAAAATAATAATATAATTAATATATACATTAAAAGGTTTAAAAAATGTTTTAAAAATAAAAAATAATGAGGAAAATATCAATTATATTCAAATTAATCAAGAAATGAAAAATAAGACCACAGAAAAATCAGAAAAGAGGCCAAGTAATTTTACAAATTTTTTTGGGAATTTTTAAAAGTCAGAAAATATTTTTTAAAATTAAAATAAATGGGTAAAATAAACAAAAATAGTAAAAAATAATAAAATCAGAAATTAAAATAAATGAGGTCACCAATATTTGTCACAATATCATTGGATCATTCCATAATTTTTTCAGAATTTAAAAATGTATAAAAATATTTTTAAACATTTTAAACAAATCAAATAAGTGTAAAATTTATAAAAAATACCAAAACACAAAATTAAATTGTGAAAAAATAAAAATCAGAAAGAGAATAATCAAAAATATTTTTCAGAACTTTTTCAGATTTTTTGGACTAAAAATGAATTTTCTATGATTTTTTGAAATTTAAAATAATTAAAATATAAAAATCAGAAAAAGAAAATAAAAGTAAAAGATGTGGACCATTGGATGAGAGTCAAAATGCGTTAGTAATCAAATCCAAAGGATCTGGCGCGCTGTGCATATCATGGTCTTTAATGAATAATGTACAGAATCAATAATAAAATCAGAATTTGAAAAATACAGATGGCACGCCTTCATTGGTTAGAAGATGACACGTTGGTCATCTTCAACCTCCAGCCATCACGAATTGCAGGTCTCTCAAACTGTAAAATCAGAAGCTCAGACCTATGCCCTTCGCTTTGTCTCTTCAAGACGAAGACAACCACACCCTCACGCCCAATTTATATAAGTTGTAGCTCAAGCAATTTGGAAAGAAAGTTTTGAAAAGGTATTTGAAAATTCATGGTCAAAATGAGTTTTCAGATGAAAGTAAGTGTTGTGACTAGAACCATGGCAATGAGAGCATCACCGTGATATCAAAGTTTTGAAGAACTGATGAAGGAATCAACCTATTGAAGTTGAGTTGCAGAGCTCTGAAACTGGACTTCTATGGAGTAATATAGGGCACGATTCTTGAATGTAATTATATGGTTCGCTTCAGGGAAGATCAAGGAAGGTGAATTGAGGGAAAAAATGGATTGAAAAAGGCTCGAGAATAGAATTCGAAGTTGCTGAATTCTGGGTTGTGAAGGAAGTTTGGTAGGGTGATTCTGGCTATCTAAGCTTGGCAAATTGAATGGGGGATGACCTTCTATTTATAGGGAAGCAAATTGGATCAAAAGGAATAACAAATGATGCGTTTTGGAGGGAATTCATGTGGGTTTGCATCATGAAGAATGTGTGACTCAAACTTGATCAAAACTCAGCCAAATCGTGCGTTTCATGATGCTAATCACTTCTGGAAAGTTGCTAAACATGATTAGAAACAAAAACGCGTGGAAATCTTGTGATTAGAAGCCAAAACAAAGATTTCAAAATTCTGACTTTGTGCAAAATTCAGTTTCAAACTACCAAATTCAAATCCATGGCATTTCCACCTCAAGGGGTCTTAGGGTATAATTCTTGATGCTTTGGAAAGATGAGGTCACAAGCTTTGCAATGGAAAAAGAATGGAATCAAATGGATGCTTGTGTTGAAAATTACATGGAGTCAAAGTTGAAGAAAAAGAGTTGACTTTCCATACTTAGAAATATTTCAAATTCTTCTTTAAAAATGACCTATAATCCTTTGCATACAAACATGGCCTTCCATTTAGAATTTGCTCTTGACCAAAAAAGATGGAATGAAGTAGATCTCTTGAATGACATTTTGCAATTTGAACCACTTAAAATCTCCAAAAAATGAGCAAGTTATGACTTGTTGAATTTGGCCAAAAATCATGAAATGACCTATAATGTTTTGCATTCTTAAGGCAATTTCCATCCATTTTCTTACTTTGCACATAAAAGAAGGCATGAAGTACACATCCTTAAGATCATCATGAAAACATAATGGGCTCAAGGTGATAAAAATTGACCAATTTATGACCATTTGAAGTCACATATGGAAAATTGGGGATTCATCTAGGTGACTTGTAATCTTTCTTCTTCACCAAGTTCCTTCCACATGAAAACTCCTTGGAACTTTTGAAGTGATTTGTTGGTAATTCTTTGAAGATAAGGATGTTTTTGGAATCACTCAAAAATACCAAAATATGAGCAAGATATGCTCCTTTGAAGTCTAAAAGCCTAGCCTCTAGATCAAGAGAATGCTTTGACGAACTTTGCCAAGTTTGAACAAACTTTTTGTGCCAATATTCTTCCTTACTAATAGAAATTGTTGAGGATGATGATGAGGACTCATGGCCACCAAAACAACTTCCATACTAATTTTTCCAAAACAACTTCAATGGTGAGTTTTGAATTTCTCAAACTATTGACTAGGGCATGGAAATAAACTTATGAACCCATGAAGCAACTTGCTAAACCTCATTGCCTTTACCTACATTATTAACAAGTAAGACAAACCAATATTGTATTTTATTAATTAGAAATAAAATCAAAACAAAATATTCCTGATCACAAAAGAAAACAAGTCAAAGTGCTTGGTAACTCCTCAAAAGAGCAAGGCTAAAGATAGGGAGCAGAACCAAAAACCCTGATGTGATCTTGTTGTGATTGAAACAATATGGTATGATGAAGGAATCTTAGGGGGGGAAATTGGGGTACAACAGTGTGCAACCACCACTATTAGAGAAGGAATTAGTAGACACGTTCATGGGGACTTTGCAAGGGATGTATTATGAGAAGATGGTCGGAAGTATCTCTTTAAGGTTCTCAGACCTAGTAACTATCGGAGAAAGAATCGATACTGGAATAAAAAGTTGGAAGATATCAGGGGGACCATCAAATGCTCCCTACAATTCAAAAAGGTCTGCTTTAAACTTCCCCAAAGGAAAACAGGGAGAAATTAATGTTGTAGCGTCACAACCCATGGTATAACAACCATTAGTGATCCCGCAAGGGCAACAGCAAGGCAGATGGCCACCCAGGAAATTTGATACACTCCCTGTGCCACCTAGCCAGTTATTGCAACAGCTGGTTAAGGCATCCTTGGTGGAAATCAAGCCTCTGTCTCTTCCAGTCGGGACACTCCCACGAAGATACGATGTCAACGCCAAACGTGAGTATCATGTTAATTCTCCTAGACATACCATAGAGCAATGTTGGCCATTCAAGCATAAGGTCCAAGATTTGTTAGAATCCCAAGACATCACTTTCGAGAAGCCTAACATCATATCAAACCCTATGCCTTTGCACGATGGGCCGACAATAAATGCAATCGAAGTAGCCAATGACTGTGGGGAAACCAGACAAGAAAAAAAATCTGATAAGCTTGTTGAAGGAGTATTTGTTTGAATATGGATTCCTGTTGGAATATAATGGAGCCTTCAAGAGAACACTACAAAAGCTAGTGGACCAGAGGATAGTCCAATTCAGACCATACCCTGAAGAAAAATATAAAGCTACTCTGAAGGGTGAAGCATGTTTTCCTCCGATCAAAAAGACCTTTATAGATCATGGTGAGCATGTAGCGAAGATATCTAACAAAGTCAACACCAAAGGGACAACTGACTTCATCCGAGAATGCATCCCAGGAGAAAAACTTAAAAGGTGGACTATCGTGGAGATTCCTGAGATCTTTTTCTTTCCTAAGTAATTGTTCTTGTTTTTGAAAGAACCTATGTCAAGCCCGAGACATAGGGGTTGCTTGTAAGGGTTCCCCCGTTTTGTTTCAGACAATATTTGCAATTAATAAAAGTTATATTTTGTTTTCAATTAAGATCCCTATCTTTCTCTTGCATTTATATCTTAAATTTAAAAATGGCAATAATTTCTCTGCATATGCATTTTCAAATCTCATATACTAAATCTGCACCAAAACATGATAAGTGTGCAAGTTCATGCCCAAAGCCACCAATAATGTTACTTCTGCGACCCAATATAATTTTGATGCTCCTATAAACCAAGCTAAAGAGGAAGATGATAAAGATCTTGAACTCCCTAAAAAAATGGCGAGGGAAATAAAACGAAAGGCTAACAATATACAATTGTATCAAGAGGTTATTAAGACCATTAATCTGAGCACAGGGGAAGATCCGAAAGAAACCAAGCTAAGGGGCAATGTTAGAGCGGAGCCACAAAGAGGATGATTAAATAATTGCACATATTTGCTTGTTCCTACAGAAACAAGCCAAGGTTAGATACAGACATGATGGTGGACAGATCACCTCTTCAAAAAAGGTTGTTCGCCAGTTAGGCAAAATAAGCGACTACGAAATACCAGGACTTAACAAAGGACCCGAGCCAGGGGCACGTTAGACATTCATGTTCGAAGGGGTTTCAAATACACTAGGGCATGATATAGGGGCAGTTTTGACTTCTCCAAAGAATTATCACAAGCCCTATACTACGAGATTGTGTTTGACTACACCAACAATATCGCCAAGTACGAAGCTTGTATATCAGGACGGGAAGCTGCCATTAATCTGAGACTAAATCATCTCAAAGTATTTGGGGACTCCGCATTAGTCATATACCAATTCAACAGCAAACGAGATACTAAACATCCAAAACTGATTTCATATCGGGATCATTTTTTGAAAAATTAACTGCGGAATTCACAAAAATCCCTTTCAGTGACACCCCACGAGAAAAAAATCAAATGGCAGACGCTCTGGTAACTATATCAGCTATGAACCGCGCATCACAAACAGACACTTCAAAGAGCCTGCACTTATTCTTGCTATCAAAGAGGGACCGGATGGCAAGCCTTGGTTTTAGGACATCCAGAAAATGCCTCCAGCATCGACAAACAAACTCTACAGAAATTAGCCTCAGAATTATTTCAGAGTAACGGTGTACTGCACAAGATGAACCATGACCTAGTCTAGTACTCAAGAAGATTCTGCTACCTCGCCTCGATTCACATGGTAAATGGACACCCAACTATGAAGGTCGATACGTAGTCAAAACAACATTCTCCGGCGGTGGTCTTATCCCCACAACAATGGATGGGGAAGAACTACCGCATCCGGCAAATTCAGACGCAGTCAAAAATACTATGTATAAAAAGCTCTCTAAGCTCGAACCTCAAACGGGAGACTTAGGAAAAAAGGAGCGTCCCGATGGATCGAAAACCCTAAAGGGAAGTCCAAGCAAAAATAAGGGGCATATAAACAAAAAAATTATCCTGGTGGATTGAAAACCCAAAAGGGAAATCCAGGAAAAAGTTAGGGATTTCATACAAAGAAATAAAGAACAAAAAGACTGCAATCTAAGAACTGCGACTACGAACCACGAAGGGAGAGATAGATCTGAATCATGCAACTCATAAGTAAAGGAGATAAGATCATTAAAAGGATATTTGGGAAAAGCAGTAGCAATTATCATTTTTTTTTTGCCATTTACAGTTTTAAAACCTTATGTAATTACCTCTTTCTAGGAATTTCATCTTGTATTCTCGCCTATTCATAGGCATATCAATAAAACATTTTCTTTCTTTGCATCTTTCAAATTACGTTTTTTCTTTTCTCAGACTTGTTTACAAAATTCTACGATCATTATTTGTGAATATTATCTCGAAATCATTTCGGGGGATTAACAAAATAAAAGCATTTGTCAAATCATCGAAAAAGCATTTTGGGTTAGAAAAACATCAAAAGAAAATCCACGTCTACGTCCACGCACATGTCTACTCTTGCGTCTACAATACAAATTCTATACACATGTCCATGTCTACGCCTACGCTTATAACACAAAAATTTATGCATATCTACTCCTACGTCTACACGATGCAAAATAGTCTACGTTCACGCACATGGCTATGCCCACGTCTACGCTCACAAGACAAAATTCCATACACACGTTCACACACATGGCTACACCTACGCTTACAACATATGAATCTATGCATATGCCAGTACGTACGTCTACTTACGCCTGTGCTTACAACATAAAAGGCTACACATATGCCAATACATACGTCTACGCATGTGCTTACAACATAAAAGTCTATGCATATGCCATTACCTACGTCTGCATCCACGTCTACACCCGCACTCACAATACAAAATCAATGTTCAAAATTTTGCTAACATTGTTCACTGTAATCGAATTTAACAAAGCTACAACGACACAACATACAACGCCAGGGGATTGGCAGCTCTGAGCAAATGGTTTAAAGTATAGAATGCTAGAAATAGTCTTCATAACATTTCAAGACATACGTATATCTTGCACGTATTTCATACATACAATTTGCATAACATACATACATTATACATTTTTGCATACAATACGCATATATTCAGGGTTCCATATCAATGTCAAACATCATACATTTTGCATACATCCAAACATCTCAATATCAGACATCATATGCATGTATCATGTAGTAATGTGTTTCTTTATTCCAAGACACAAACCATTGCCTAAGACTTCATGCAGCGATGCTCAAAAACAAAACCCAGCATATCGCCTTAGACTTCACGCAGCGATTTGCGAGCCAAACCCATTGCCTCAGACTTCATGCAGCAATGCGTTTCCTTATTCCACAACACAGACCATCGCCTCAGACTTCATGCAGCGATGCTCGAAAACAAAACCCAGTCTATCGCCTCAGACTTCGCGCAGTGATTTGCAAACCAAACCCATTGCCTCAAACTTCATGCAGCAATGTGTTTCTTTATTCTGCAACACAGACCATTGTATCAGACTTCATGCATCGATGCTCAAGAATACAAATTTAGCATATCGCCTCAGACTTCACGCATCGATTTGTGAACCCAAACCATTTCCTAAGTCTTCATGCAACAATATATTTCTTGATCCCATAACACAAAATATTTCCCCAGACTTCATGCGGCGATGTTCGAGAACCAAATTTAGCTTATCGCCTCAGACTTCACGCATCGATTTACAAATTTAAACTCATTGCCTAATACTTCATGTGGCAATGCGTTTCTTTATTTTGTAACACAGATCATCGCCTCATGCAGCGATGCTCGAAAGAAAACAAAAAAAATCTAGCCAATCGCCTTAGACGTCATGCAGCGATTCACAAATATAAACCATGGCCTCAGTCTTCAAGAAGCCATGCATCACCAATTACTGTTGTATTCATCCTCCAAATGGGTAAATGATCAAAACCAAACCAAGACATACGGAATTGCGCTCTTAAGTTCAAAACCATCTGCCTCGTTATCAAACCTTGGTAAGCGATACATCATCAGCTTTACCTACTTCGTTGAGACTCGTAAGGGTATGCTATATCAGTGTAACCTTATGTTTGTCGGATAAATTTTGGGTTATTCCAAGTATTCAATAAGCTCCCAATCAGAATGCATAAAACTCGAGTTGTCTCACGCTATTCGATTGGAAGATAAATGAATAGGGGCAGTTGTCGTACCCCAAATTTGTCCTACCTCGGTGATTTTATTTTTCGAGATTAAGATAGAAGAAATATTTAATTAAAGATTGTACAACAGTATCTGATGACCCATCTTTATTCAAAACAATTAGGGTAGTTTTTAGTTCAGGAAAGTGGGGCTTTCTAAATCGGAAAGACTAATAAACCCATTCGCGAAGCATGTTGGCCAATGGCCCATGCGATTCGAAAATGGAAATCATTTTAAAAGAATGATAATTATTAAGTGTAAATTACATAAGCTTATTTAGATTAAGTGGATTTTGGTAAAAAGGGGGTGGAAATTCTAATCAGGTCCATTGAGGTCTTAGTTGGTTCATCTGACGTTTTTGGAAAAAAAAGTATTAAAAAATTTTATCATCATCATTTTAATATATATATATATATATATATATATATATATATATATATATATATATATATATATATATATATATATATATATATATATATATATATATATATATATATATATATATATATATATATATATATATATATATATATATATATATATATATATATATATATATATATATATATATATATATATATATATATATATATATATATATATATATATATATATATATATATATATATGTATATATATATATATATATATATATATATATATATATATATATATATATATATATATATATATATATATATATATATATATATATATATATATATATATATATATATATATATGTATATATATATATATATATATATATATATATATATATATATATATATATATATATATATATATATATATATATATATATATGTATATATATATATATATATATATGTGTGTGTGTGTGTGTGTTTCTTTTTTAAAATGGACGTTATTGTAGTTAAATTGTTCCATCTTATAATAATGTTTTACTAAAAAAATTACAGTAAAAATTATCTATATTGTTTATTAAGAGATTTTATTTATAAGATTTATTTAATTATTAAAGGTTTTGTTTGAAAACAACTACAATTGGGCCAGGTTATACAAAAAAAAGCATTTGCTGCAAAATGTTATTGCTGGATACAGCAAATCAAATTAACGCAAGGCCAGGTTATACAAAAAAGCATTTGCTGCAAAATGTTATTGCTGGATACAACAAATCAAATTAACATAGGGCCCAATGTAATTAAAACAGTGTGATACGGTGGGAAGAACTGACTGTTTTTTTTTTTGGAATGCTGGTTTGCATTTTGCGTTTGTTTTTGCAAAATGTCGCGGTAAGCAAGAGTCGCCACCGACTTTTATTTTATCCAACAAGGAAAGGAAAAAAGCACAGAAAAATTCCTTTTTCGAGATATTTCTCGGGTTCGGGGGGTAGATTATAGAAAGGGAATGTGTTAGCACCCTTTCTACCCGTGGTTATTCACGGGCTCTTAGGTACTTGCTCAATTGTTTTCAAAATTGCTTTCTTTGTGCTTGTGGGTTTAAAAAAGTTTTTGTTTTGAAAACTTCGATTTATCTCTTGCTTCTGTCCTCAAGAGCGTATGAAGTATTTTTTTTGAAAACTTTGTTTGAAAAGGAGTGCAAGTGCGAAAAGTTTTGTTTTTGAAAGAGCAAGTATCTAAGAACCATCTACCTACTCGAAAAAGGAATCGTTCTATGCTAATGTCCTTTAGACAATGCTATCCCACTATTAGTGAGTAGGTAGCACCGTCGATGGAGTTTAAGGGTCAATTCAAATGAGGGACATACGGTCACTAAAGTAATGTTAGGACGCCTTAGCGGTAACCCTAATGTCTTAGATCATTTATCCAAGGCAAAAATATCCAAGGCAACCATTTCGAGGCAACTATGATCTTTTAGACAAGCGGGCAACCTCTAAAGTGACCTATACTCAATGACCGTGTACGAAGGCAACCAAATGGGGTGTACCCTAGGAGTGCGCATGTGCGAGTGTGTCGTTTTCAGTTTATTTTTTTATCTTTGCACATCTTAAGGGTGATCTAATTTGATTTTAAGATTAGCATTCAGTCTTGTCATGCAAGTCCTATTATCAAACATCTAACAGTTATAATTTGCGGAAATAAAATGCGGAATTTAAATTACAAGGCGTCAGGTATTTACATCGCCAAAGACAAACCCTTTTGAAAACTAAAATAAAGCAATAAAAATAATTAAAAGTCCTATTTACTATTACAATCCGGGAGCAAGTACATTATTGAATAAAAATAAGTAAATCGCGTGCGGGAAATTAAATCGAGCGCATGATTAGGGTTTTGACCCTTTTGGTTAAAGCAAATATCTTTTTATTGTTTTTTTATTTTAAGAAAGAAATAACCTAAATTAATCACTAAATTAAATTAAATAAATTAATTAATAAAAATAAATTATTTTTGGAGTTTTTGATTATTTAAAGAAAGAAAATAAAATTAATTGAATTAGTAATTAAAACCTAACTAAATCTAATTAATTTTAATTATTTGCAAAATAGGTTAAAATTATTCTAGAATTAAAACCTAAACTAATTAATTATTATTTATTAATAAAAAATAAAAGTTAAAATTTGATTGAATAAAAATATTTTTTGGTGATTTTATTTGATAAAAGACTGAATTTTGATTGGTTAGAAGTTAAAAAAATAATAAAACAAATAATAAATTTAAATAAATAAAAGTAGAAGAGAAACGGGTTTGGGCCTGAATTTGGGAGTATGAAGATGGATTGTAGGAAATTGTATCCTCTTCAAAATGAGCTTTGGATGGGTCATTTCTCATAAAGTATGAGAAAGTTATGCTTAGTCAAAGTTGAGTTGACTTTTCCTGCAAAACCCTAATTTAGCAACTTTTGAGTCTTGATGAATTGTGAGCAATCCTTGATGAATCATTATCAACCCTTGATCAAATGATGAAATATAATTCAAAATGAGAATGTTGGCAAAAATCTTGAAGTTTGACTGTATTTGGGTCATAGTTGACTTTTGCCCTAGCACAGTCGATTTTTGGACCCTTTGGGCAATTGACTGAGCAAAATTCCTCTGCAAGGCTTGAAATTTGACATGGATGATCTTGAGAGCATATTAGGACATTAGGGAGCACTTTAGGTCATTTGGATTCAAATATCTTGATGCAACACAAAACCCTAATTTGGGGTTGACTGCCTTAGGAGATAGCTTGTCTGTCCAACTCTTGAGCAAACTTGAGCAACTTGGAGATTTTTCTTGCAATGTTTTGAGGGATATGAGAGGGAAAATTTTGGGGTACAACAGTTTCCCCTGTTCAATCTTCTTAAACCTGAGGATGTAGATTGGCTTTCGTGATCCGAAGGTGGAAGATGATTGAACACTAGAGTGCCCAGAAATTTGCAATGGCATGAAGTGGTATCAGCCTTGTGATGTCGGGAATGGGCTTACAGATGCCATTTGGAGATTGCTGGCGGGAGGATGGGCTTAAATATGCCATCTGAAGGGGTGTCGATCGCATAAGAGATTCCTTAGCGAGAGCTTGTACACCTGTTGTTATGGAAGATTCCGCTTGGGGAAGTCTGATCTTTGTTGAGATTTAGGAACTTGCCTGTACTTCAACTGAGAGAACATCTCTGCTGAGTTTTAAGAACTTGTCCGTAATTCAACTGGGGGAAATCTGCCGAGATTTAGAACCTTATCTGTAATTCAACCGAGGATAATTCTGTTGAGATTTAAGAACCGGTCAATACTTCGACAGAGGAGGATTGCCAAGATTTAGAACCTTATCTGTAATTCAACCGAGGATAATTCAGTTGAGATTTAAGAACCAGTCAATACTTCGACTGGGTGAAACATCTTCATCGAGATCTAGGACTTATCTGTAATTCAACTGAGGATAATTCTGTTGAGATTTAAGAACTTGTCCACACTTCGACGGAGGAAAATTTTCGAGATTTAGAACCTTATCTGTAATTCAACCGAGAATAATTCAGTTGAGATTTAAGAACCAGTCAGCACTTCGACTGGGTGAAACATCTTCATCGAGATCTAGGATTGTCTGTACTTCAACGGAGGATAATTCTGTTGAGATTTAAGAACTTGTCCACACTTCGACGGAGGAAAATTGTCGAGATTTAGAACCTTATCTGTAATTCAACCGAGAATAATTCAGTTGAGATTTAGGAACCGGTCAGTACTTCGACTGAGGGAAACACCTTCGTCGAGATCTAGGACTGTCTGTATTTCAACGGAGGATAAATCTGTTGAGATTTAAGAACTCGTCCACACTTCGACGGAGGAAAATTATTGAGATTTAGAACCTTATCTTTAATTTAACCGAGAATAATTCAGTTGAGATTTAAGAACCAGTCAATACTTCGACTGAGGGAAACATCTTTATCGAGATCTAGGAACTGTCTGTAATTCAACCGAGGATAATTCTGTTGAGATTTAAGAACTCGTCACACTTCGACGGAGGAAAATTGTCGAGATTTAGAACCTTATCTATAATTCAACCGAGGATAATTTAGTTGATATTTAAGAACCAGTCAGTACTTCGACTTAGGTAAAAGCTTCATAGCTGAGAACTTAACTGCATCCTTCCTGAAAGGTAAAGGTCAGTCGTATGCAATGCATGATATATATCAAGCGATGATGTTCTCAAAATAAATGAGATTATGTTGTATGATGCGTATATGCATGTGTCATGATGTATGGAAATGTAATGTTTTAGCTGGGGAAAATAAATCCCGGATAGCTACTGAAGAAAAGAGCTGAATTCTTCATTTCCACTGGGGATGGCGAGCGAAGATGATTGTGAGAATAAACCTGCAGGAGAGGATAACTCCGTTGGGGGATAAACTGATGAGGAGATTACTCTGTGGGGAAGAGATGCTCTGTTGAGGATTCCACCGATAAATTTCGTTGGGGATGCATTACTGTTGCTGGTGATACCGAATCCTGTTGGGGATTGAATTCCTGTTTGTGAAAGGAAAGAACTCCGCTGGGGATGACCTTTCAGCCGCGAGTTCACTGGGGATAACCTTTTAGACTCTTGTGGGGATAATCCTTTGAGCTCTGCTGGGGACAATCTTCCAAAGTCTATTGGGGATGATTCTCCAAATTCCACTGGGGAAGCTTTTTCGGACTACGCTGGGAAAAATTTTAAACTCCACTAAGGATATCTTGTACTCTGCCGGGGAATATCCTTATACTCCGTTGGGGAATATTAAGACCTTTCAGTGCTGATGGTAGATAAACTCTTCTTGGGGAGAATATTATCGATTCATTTACAATTGCAAGTCTCAGCTAGGGAGAGCTATCATTACTGTCTTTTCTTACTCTGCGGGGAGTGAAAGTGCCTTAGCCATATTCTTCAGCTAAATCTACCTTTGTACCTGGCGGATAGAGCAACTGTAAAGCTTGGACAATTCTTATTTCCCCTGTTTCTGATATTACAAGTAATCGTCTTTTGTTTCGCATGTAAATATTTATGAGCAGCAATTAATGTCAAATGCATATATCAAAAGTGAACATTGGACGCTCTTTGCAAATCAAAACAGAAGAAGGAAAAACAGTTTGAAATTTCTCTAAAAATGAATTGTATTGATTTTGACGTTTGGCCTGTAAATAGGCGTTTTTGTACAAGAGGCTGACGTCCTAGTAATAGAACGCCACTGACTAATAGAATTTACACAATTTGTGAAAAAGAAAAACAAAATAGCTATGTGAATAATCCCACTGGGTTCCAACTCTGCTATTGCCTTTATGTCCTCAAGCATCTCATCACTTTGCTATTTGGTTGAAGATGAATCAGATTGATCAGTGTCGTCCGAGCTTGATAGTCGATACCGAATTCTGGTTGCAAGGTGATTCAATGAGACATAGTGTTACGCTTTGATCCCTAATTTTTGCCTGGACCGCCCTTTCGGGTTTTCAGTCCACCGGGATACCCTTTTTTGCCCAATCCGCCTTTCCAGGTTTTCGACTTGCCGAGTGTACAGTTTTTTTCATTTTCATCCCTTATTTTTGCCCGAACCCTTTTGGTTCGCCGGGAAGCCCTTATTTTTGCCTAGGTCAGTCGACCTAGCGGGTCTTTGATTATGCGTAGTATTTTTTCACTATGTCTTCATTGACGGGGTGAGGAAGGTCGTCACCATCCATGGTGGTTAGAATCATAGCTCCTTCTGAGAAAATTTTCTTAACCACAAATGGCCCTTCGTAAGTAGGGGTCCATTTTCCCCTGGGATCACCTTGAGGTAGAATGATGCGCTTGATCACCAGATCCCCAACTTGATACTCTTGTCGTCTAACTTTCTTGTTAAATTCCTTGATCATCCGTTTTTGATACGTCTGACCATGACAAATAGCAGTAAGTCTCTTTCGTCGATTAAATTCAGCTGATCAAGCCGGGTCTAAATCCAGTCATCTTTGCTTAAACCTGCATCCTTCATGATCCGAAGAGAGGGTATCTGAACTTAAATGGACAACATGACCTTCATACCATATACCAAGTGTTGTACCCTAAAATTTGCCCTCCCATATTCTTCAAGATTTGTCAAGATTAGGGTTCAAAATCTCTCAAGGGTTGCACAATCCAATTGCCTCCTGATACAGTCAAAATTAGGGTTTTGGTTCTTGCAAAGAAATTGAGGTTTTCAAGGGTCCAATCAAGTCCCACATGCCTACATATATTGTCAAGCATCCATATGTTAAGTTTCAAGACTCACAGCATCAAATTGCACAGTCAAAAACCCTAAATGCTTCACAGTCAACTGCAGGGGCAAAATGGTCATTTGACAGTCAAAAGTCAAATTTTTTGGTCAACATCTCATTTTGAAGCCACAAACATCATTTGATCAATTCTTGATCATGATTCTCAAAGCATGGCTCAAAAAGTCTCAAGATGCAAAAGTTTCTATTTTTGGACAGCTGAAAAGTCAACTGCAAATTGACCAAGGCATAACTTCTTCATGGTTTATCAGAAAAATTCCATCCAATTCTAATTTTGAAGAGAATGACATTTCCTACAACTCATCTTCACACTTAAAGTCCAAGAAATGCTCTCACAAAAAGTTATCAATTTCAACATTATAGATCATTTTCAAAAGTCAACAAAAAGGCACTTTAAGTCAAAGACCATAACTTGAGATTGGTAAATCAAAATGACATGGGACCAAAGGCATTGGTTAGAGGACTTCAAGACCTTTCCAAAATGTCCAAGAACATGTTCATAGCTTCAAAAGTGAGCAAGATATGCATTGGAGAAGTTGGGAAATTTTTGGGAATTTTGAAAAGTCAACTTTGCCTAAAACACTTCAAAATTGCTAATGGGCCTCAATTTCTTTCTTGAATCATTACCCAAAGCCTATGCACGACCCATTGAGCTCAAAAGGATTTACTTTCTTATTTTTAATTAATTAATTGAATTTTTATTCTTATTAATTCATTTAATTAGTTTTAATTGTAGAAAAAAATCAAATAATGCTTTTTCAAATCTTTTTGTGCAGCAAATCATACTAGGGCAAGCTGGCAAGTCGTTTCACATTCAAAAAGGGAAGATTTTCCATGATTGGCAAGGGTTTCAATGGCAAAAGATTGAAATTTACATAATTGAAAATCAAATATCCAAGACATTAATTCAATGGATTCATGGGCTCTTTCTTGACCTAATTTCATTCACATACTTATGCATAACCTAACCCTATTCCAAAAGACACGAAACAGCTGCTGAAAACTCATAACCAAATTGCAAAAAACTCAAGAAATTTGGAAAACTGAAATCATAGTTGCAGGACGTTTCAAAGCATAAAAAGTATTCCAACACGTTGCTGGACCTTCCAGGAATCTATTGGCATCAAGAGCAAGTCCCCATACTCCAAGAATCGGTAGAACTGAGTCACGTTTCTTCACAAATATTCCATAATCGAATTTCAATTTCTACGCATCATTCATATGTTTTATTCATTGATTTGCATTACTGACATCTTCCTGAAGCGTTTGGTATAGTTTAATTGTTCTGAAACCGCTTGAATCGAAATCTGCCATTGATGAAACCTAGGGTTTCAGAAGCTTCAAAATAGGGCTTCTCATATACTGTAAAATTGGACCATCAGACATACATGGACGAACTCGTTGCAGCAAGCCTGAACGATTGAAACCCTCGCGCTCAATTTATTTAACCCATGGGCGTAATCGCTATTTTCACAGGTTCCACTTAGTGGGGGTTTAAAACCCCCGCTACTTGTTTTATAATTGCAGGAAAAAGATGAAGAATAAGCTGAGGTGTCCAGGCATGATAGGAGCGTTCAAATATCTGGCGCGCTTTTCTTTGTTTATACCACTAACGTTGTTTTTTTTATATGACATTTATTCTCCATTATATGAACAAGCGCGTTGTCTGGCTCAGTTGGTTGATGAGGTGTACTGCAAACATTGGGACCTGGGTTCGATTCCCAGGTCCCCCCACATATTGCATAATTTTTGTTTTAACGTGTTCACGTGCAGCAATGGTTCAATGGTTCACCATACACGCTCATGCTTAGGCCTGCCAAGTGGACATGATGATTAATCCAAGGGCCTCAGAAGGAAATCCATTGTGTACCTCAGTCAACCAAGGCACACTCAAGCATGGAAAGTCAAACGAGCTGGTGTTAATGGGCCTGAATTACTTCCAATTAACCTCCATTCTGGGCCTGATACCCCCCTGGTTTGCATTATTTTTTCAATTTTATTTATAATTCTTTTTAATTGTTTTTAATTGTTTTCATTAATTCACCATAAAATCAATTTTTATAATAAAAAGTCAGAAACCAAAAATTGTAAAATATGTTTAATTATTATTAATTTCACCATTAAAATATTTTTGTAAATAAATTTCAATAACCATTAACTTAGTTAATTTAGGTTTTAATTTTAACACTTTTTTTTAATAAATAAAAATGCATATAATTAGGGTTTTTTTGACATTTTCATCTTTTTCTTAATTAAATCATTTTTCTCATTATTTATTATTATTGTTAATTACTATTTATTTTTGTAAATAAACATGTAAATTAATTAATTAGCGTAAATTAGGTTAACTTGGATATTTTCTTTAATAACTAAAAATAATCTAGAATTAGGGTTCCCATTTAATTTTAATTTTCTTTATTTCATAAATACAAAAAAACATAAAAAACAATTTCTTTTCTTTAATTAAATAATAAATAGGTTTTAATTTAATTTAATTTCTCAAAAGGGTCAAAACCCTCGGACATTCAATGTTAATTTCTTTTCGCGCATTATTTTCTTTTTGAATATTATGTAACTGCTCAAGGATTGTAATAGTAATTAGGTTTACCGCATTTATTTACTTTCCGCATTTTTACCAAACGGGTCTTTGTATTTTGGCGATGTATAGACCCGCGCCTTGTAATAGCGTAGCCTTTATCTTTCCGCATTTAAATTTCCGCACTCTTAAATTGCATGAAAGAATGTATGGTTAATTAAAAACAAGCGTAGCTCACAATGCCATGATCAAAGATAACTGTTAACATGAAAATAACACACAAATACACACACCACTTCTAGGGTACGCCTCACCTGTTGCCTTCGAAACGTGGTCGTCAAGTATAGGACGTTTTAGTAAGTCCTTATGTCCATGATCCAGTTGCCTCGGAATAGTTGCCTCGAAATGGTTGCCTCAGATTAAAAAAGGATTAAGGACATAAGGGTAGCTTCTAAGGTGTCCTACTGTTGCTTCGGTGACCACACTGTCCCTACTACCGAATTGACTCGAACACCTCCAACGGTGGTGCTACCTACCTCTCAATGGTGGGATGACACTACCTTAAGGACTCTTACACAGCCTAATTCCTTAGGGTAGGTGGATGACTCATGGGTACTTGCTCTCTTCAAAAAAACAAACCAAAACATCTTTTCACACTGACACTTTCAAAAGTTTTCAAAACAAATTTTTCAAACACTCTTGAGGACAGATACAAGAGTCACTTAGAAATCTTTCAAAAACGAAACTTTTTTCAAACCCACTCACATTTGAAAAGCAAACATCTTTTGAAAACATAAGAGAAAGTACCTAAGGGCCCGTGGATAACCACGGATAGAAAGGGTGCTAACACCTTCCCTTTCTATAAATCTACCTCCCGAACCGAGAAACTATCTCATAAGGAATTTTGCTGTGCTTTTGTCCTGTCCATGTTGGAGAAAATAAAATACGGTGGCGACTCTTGCTTCTGCGACATTTCGCGAAACCAGCGTTAAACAGTCAGTTCTCATTCCCACCGATCACAGAACTGGCGACTCTGCTGGGGAAACTTTTAAGTGAGGTGTACCTTAGGATAGATCATACTTATGTTTTCAATTGCCTGATTTGTGTGCTTTAATATTATTGGGCCTGTTTTGGGAGTTCTATAGATCCTAACCCGGATCTGGGGGATACCTTCTTAGAAAGTAGCAACAAGACTGTGAGGGAACTGTGCGGGGTATACCGACACAGTTGAAGCAGTCTGCTACGTTGATGTGGCACTTTGGTGAGTATCGGTAACCCTTGAGTCAAGTCAAGGAGAGTACGGGGCCGTCGCGTGGTGTCGTGAAGCATCAACTGACCTTAGGAACCTTAATTGAACCATCCTGGCGTCTTTAGGGTAGTGAGATAACTGACTTTGGTGCAGTCCGAAGTTGGTTGATACTCGATACTACACTCAGTTGAGGGTTGTTTTCTTGGAATATTTCGATCGCCAGTTCAGTGGCTAAATCGAAACAATGAACACAGAAAACAATCCAATGATATTGAGATCCTTAGAACCCGGTTACTTCTGATAGGACAGGTTTTGAGCCCACCAACTTCAAGAGGGTAGTATCCCAAACTTCATGCTGGCCTAAACTCTAAGGGCTCTTTGTGTGACTTGTGTGCCTTCAAACTTGACTACTTGCATACTTGTTATCTGACACTTGAGTTTCTTGCAGGTTTTGTTAATCTGGACTCATAACAGGGTTTACCTACATTACTCCACGCATAACATGACATCATAACATCATACCATTGCATGCATCCTACATAAGGACTAATCTATTTCAAGGACCTCAAGGGTTTTGTGATGCAGGTCATGATGAACCAAATGTCTAGCAAGGGGCAAAGGGGCTTTATTTTCCTCTAGCCAAGGTTGTCAGGGGCTATGACCCACTCGATATGGTGAGCCTTGACTCTTGAAGAAGGACTCCCAACAACATGAAGTTCCTTCAATCAAGCTACTAGTTTCCAACTCTAACAATTTTCTTGTTTACCCCGCGAGGTCCTTGAAAACATTGCATGCATATCATACACATCATTGCATAACAGGTACTCTTTTTGACAGGTCACTTACCTTTGTCGCTGTTTATTTCAGTAATGGCTTCCCAACAAGATAACCAGGGTCTTCACGCTCAAGAGACTCAGTTCAGGGAGATCTTCCTAAGCCTATCCAAGGGGCAGGAAGAGTTGAGGACACTCCTCATGGGGAATTTGGCCAAGAAAAGTCTCGAAGATGACAAGGACGAACGGCTGAAACATCTGCAAGCGGAAGTAGATGCAATGAGGACTCAGATGCTGGGGCAGATGGCCCTTATCCAAGGCTTATCTCGGGAGCAAGAAGAGTTGAGGACCATGATCAGTCAGCTTCATCAAGACATGAAGCAACCAGCCCAAGTCAGGGACCAGGTCATTGATCAGCTTCCAAGAGGACAATGGTCTGGTATGGTGAAGAATAGACCTCTCCAAATTGCTACCACTTCACAGGTCCAACCACAACCCCGCCCAGAGCAACAGGTTGATCAGAGTAAGCCAAGCAGGTCCAAGAGGCAATTCACCCAGCTCAACGTGTCACTGTTTCAAGCTTTACAACACCTGTTGAGGTTGAATCTGATTACACTAAGAGCTCCTCCCCAGAATCCTAACATCTCTGCTCCTAATTATCATCCCAACAAAAGATGTGCATACCACTCTAATAGTCCTGGACATGACACTGCCGACTGCTGGGCTCTGAAGAACAAGGTCCAGGACCTGATTAATGAAGGAGTAGTGGATTTCACCCAAGTGGGTCAAGCTGAGTTCTTCTACCATCCCTACAGGATTCACCATTTGAAGTAACAAGTCCTGAGATGAGAAGACTTTTTGTCCATTAGAATTTTCAAGTTGTAATTCTCTTTTGATTGTTCAAACAATTATCATGGCAAACGTTATTACTTTATCAATGCATCGCATATGTCTGTTTTAAATCAATATATTCGCATTCGCTATATTCAAAATTGCTTTCATTTTTTGATGTCAACTCTTAATCTAAAATTCTAAGCCTCTTGAGGGAGGATGACGAAAACGATACCATAATCTACAGTATGCTTTTGAACAGACCCCGCTGATAAGGTACAGGCATTGTTTCAATTCCTAAACACTGGAGTTATAAGGAAGATAATCCCTCGTCAACCCCTCTGAGCCAAAGAAGTAGGAGTTTTTCTTTTTGAAAATTGAAACCCTTAATCATAACCTGGGGCAGGGTAGTTTTCTCAGTTGATCCAAGTGCATAACAAATGGCACCAAAGAAGTCCTTACAAAGCAAAAGACAGTGATGGTTCCGAATGATCATAAAGACAGGCAGTCATTATATATCAAAGGTAAAAACCCAGTAAGTCAAAACCTATGAAGGAGACTTACAAAACTGGGGCATCCCGCTGACTGTAATCACAAAAGAACAGTTCAGGCAAAAAAATAGGGATAATAAAAATCAAAAGAAAAGAGGTACTACAAACCCTCAACAAAAAAAGGAAATGATTGCCTATTCTAAAACTGTCAAAATCCGAACCATCATCGGAATATCAGGACAAAGACTCAAACAAGGTCTAATGCACGATTATCTGAGTTTAGGTTTGAAGAACATCACGAAGAGCGGGTGGGTACAAATACATTTTGAGCCTTTATCCTTTGTTTCTAAACACCGTGAACCAGGCCACGTTATAACCCTCAAAAGTCCTAGCTGAAGCATGGGTTAGTTCGAAAGCATACTGTTACGAAAGGTATCCTGACTCCTTAAGGCTTGCGGTAAAATAATGAGTTGACATCACAGTTCACAAAAAAAAAATCACTTGTTTTTATGAAAAATGCATTTTCAAAAAAATTCAAGACAGACATAAGCTTTGCATTTTTAATATAACATTGCTTGCATATGACTATTTGTTTGAACAACATAAAAGTTCGCACGACGAATGTCTAATGAACAAAAGCACCTCCAATCAAGGGACAGACATGTCCATGGTCTATCATCTGGGGCAGTTAAGTCAAGATTCGAAGAATCTTTCAAAAGGCCAACCAACTTGGGGCAAATCTCCATCTGGATCACTTGGGGCATTGGACGATCAAACGAAGATCTTCTGGTAGTAGGACAACGCAACACTACTGACAGGGGCACCTCCCTACATCCCGAGAGCATGGACATAGTCGAAAAAATACTATGCAAAATCAAAGACCCGCTAGGTTGACACACCTAGGCAAAAATAAGGGCTTCCCGGCGAACCAAAAGGGTTCGGGCAAAAATAAGGGATGAAATGAAAAAACCTATACACCCGGCAAGTTGAAAACCTGAAAATGAGGCTTGGGCAAAAATGGGTATCCCGGTGGACTGAAAACCTGAAAGGGCGGTCCAGGCAAAAGTTAGGGATCAAAAGCGTACGACTATGTCCCGGCATCTCGTCACTGGCCTACCAGAAGAAGATTTGTCAATCGGCAGTCATCAAGCACCTCCACAGGTACCTTTTCTCGCAGAAACTGGGGCAATACAAATTGTCTAAGCGATATGGTTGCTTTGTCCACCGAGGTGCCAAGGTATGTTCAGCTGAAGAATGTAACCAGGATACCTTCACTCCCCGCCGAGTAAGACAAGATTCAACAATTCTCCCCAAGCAGTTGACCTCCCATCAGCCCTGAACAAGGCACAATATCTCCAGCAAGTCAGTAACGCTCTCCCCCAAGCAGAGTTAGCCTACAGTCAGCCTTATGGAAGTTGGGTACCCCCCAGAAAATCTCAATATTCCCCAGCGGAGTATACAGATGTTCCTAAGCAAGCATCCCCGGCAGTCTTGATCTAAGATTGTTCCCCGGCGGAATACCAGACACCCCAGTGGAGCCACTCCCCAGTACAGTCTCAAAAGTTTCCCCAGGAGGGTTGAATCAATCTCCCCAGTAGATTCTGGAAGCTTATCCCCAGTAGATTCTGGAAGCTTATCCCCCGCAGAGCACGAACGTCTCTCCCGGGCTTTATTCAAAGGTTATTCTTCACCATAGCTTATAACTGGGTTATCCTCAGGCAACCGCCACGGAAAGATCGTCCCCGGCAAAGTCTTCCTATCCCCAGCGGAGTTCATCAAAACTTCCAATAGAACATAACAATGGTATCCCCAGCGGAGTTATCATCAACCTCAACAAAGTACCTCTCTTTCCCCACAGAGTAACTCCCCGCAGGGTAATCTATTCGCCAAGTTTATTCCCCAACGGAGTCATCTTTTCCTACCGGTTTATTCTTGCAACCATCATCCCCAGCGGAAACGAAGAACTCTTCTCCTCAAACATCAGCCCAGGATTTGACTTCTCGGCATTCGTCAAGGATTTATTTTCCTAGACAAAAATACAGTCATAAACATCACATCTTCATATATTATAGCATGCACATACGCATCATATCACACAATCTCATTTATTCTTGAGGACATCATGACATCATGCTTTTCATACATTGCATACAACTAATGCGTTGCCTTTTCAGGAAAAAGTCAATCAAAAGATGATTACCATCTACCTTTACAGTTCCAGATCAACACCGGTAACAAACCAGGAAAATTCTGTAGACGACTGATCGTGGGTTAATATCCGAAACCAAACAGGACAATTATCTACTTGATCATCCTCGAGCAACCCTACACAGGTTCCTTCTCAACCTCAGATGTAGTTTTACACTAACTCATCATCAGGCCACCCTACACCGGTTCCTTTTATTTCAGAAGAAGTCTTACACGGACTTATCTCAAGATGACCTTACCCCGGTTCATCCAGAAGTTTTACACTAACTTATACTGCAGTAACCTTACCCCGGTTCCTCCAGAAGTCTTACATGGACTTATCCTGAGATGACCTTACCCCGGTTCCTCTAGAAGTTTTACACGGACTTATCTCAAGATAACCTTACCCCGGTTCATCAAGAAGTCTTACACGGACTTATCTCAAGATAACCTTACCCCGGTTCATCAAGAAGTTTTACACAAACTTATCCTGCAGTAACCTTACCCCAGTTCCTCCAGAAGTCTTACACGGATTTATCCTGCAGTAACCTTACCCCGGTTCCTCCATAAGTCTTACACGAACTTATTCCGAAGAAACCCTACACAGGTTCTCTCTTCCCAAAGATGCAGTTTTACACGGACTCTATAAGCCCATTCCCGATAAGGTTCTGTCGCATCTCCAGATGGCATCTATAAGCCCATCCTCCTATCCACCATCTCTCCAAATGGCATCTGTAAGCCCATCCCCGCCATCATACTGCTAACATTCTATTATGTGAGTGCAAATTTCTGGTCACTCTAGTGTTCAATCATCTTCCACCTTCGGATTACGAAAGGCACGCCAGCCAATCTACATCCTCAGGTCTAAGAAGATTGAACAGGGGCAACTGTTGTACCCCAAAATTTGCCTTCCCATATTCTTCAAGATTTGTCAAGATCAGGGTTCAAAATCTCTCAAGGGTTGCACAGTCCAATTGCCTCCTGATACAGTCAAAATTAGGGTTTTGGTTCTTGCAAAGAAATTTAGGTTTTCAAGGGTCCAATCAAGTCCCACATGCCTACATATATTGTCAAGCATTCATATGTCAAGTTTCAAGACTCACAGCATCAAATTGCACAATCAAAAACCCTAAATGCTTCACAGTCAACTGCAGGGGCAAAATGGTCATTTGACAGTCAAAAGTCAAAAACTTTGGTCAACACCTCATTTTGAAGCCACAAACATCATTTGATCAATTCTTGATCATGATTCTCAAAGCATGGCTCAAAAAGTCTCAAGATGCAAAAGTTTCTATTTTTGGACAGCTGAAAAGTCAACTGCAAATTGACCAAGGCATAACTTCTTCATGGTTTATCAGAAAAATTCCATCCAATTCTAATTTTGAATAGAATGAAATTTCCTACAACTCATCTTCACACTTAAAGTCCAAGAAATGCTCTCACAAAAAGTTATCAATTTCAACATTATAGGTCATTTTCAAAAGTCAACAAAAAGGCACTTTAAGTCAAAGACCATAACTTGATATTGGTAAATCAAAATGACATGGTACCAAAGGCATTGGTTAGAGGACTTCAAGACCTTTCCAAAATGTCCAAGAACATGTTCATAGCTTCAAAATTGAGCAAGATATGCATTTGAGAAGTTGGGAAATTTTTGGGAATTTTGAAAAGTCAACTTTGCCTAAAACACTTCAAAATTGCTAATGGGCCTCAATTTCTTTCTTGAATCATTACCCAAAGCCTATGCACGACCCATTAAGCTCAAAAGGATTTACTTTCTTATTTTTAATTAATTGAATTTGTATTCTTATTAATTCATTTAATTAGTTTTAATTGTAGAAAAAAATCAAATAATGCTTTTTCAAATCTTTTTGTGCAGCAAATCATACTAGGGCAAGCTGGCAAGTCGTTTCACATTCAAAAAGGGAAGATTTTCCATGATTGGAAAGGGTTTCAATGGCAAAAGATTGAAATTTACATAATTGAAAATCAAATATCCAAGACATTAATTCAATGGATTCATGGGCTCTTTCTTGACCTAATTTCATTCACATACTTATGCATAACCTAACCCTATTCCAAAAGACACGAAACAGCTGCTGAAAACTCATAACCAAATTGCAAAACACTCAAGAAATTTGGAAAACTGAAATCATAGTTGCAGGACGTTTCAAAGCATAAAAAGTATTCCAACACATTGCTGGACCTTCCAGGAATCTATTGGCATCAAGAACAAGTCCCCATACTCCAAGAATTGGTAGAACTGAGTCACGTTTCTTCACAAATATTCCATAATCGAATTTCAATTTCTACGCATCATTCATATGTTTTATTCATTGATTTGCATTACTGACATCTTCCTGAAGCGTTTGGTATAGTTTAATTGTTCTGAAACTGCTTGAATCGAAATCTGCCATTGATGAAACCTAGGGTTTCAGAAGCTTCAAAAGAGGGCTTCCCATATACTGTAAAATTGGACCATCAGACATACATGGACGAACTCGTTGTAGCAAGCCTGAACGATTGAAACCCTCGCGCTCAATTTATTTAACCCATGGGCGTAATCGCTATTTTCACAGGTTCCACTTAGTGGGGGTTTAAAACCTCCGCTACTTGTTTTATAATTGCAGGAAAAAGATGAAGAAGAAGCTGAGGTGTCAAGGCATGATAGGAGCGTTCAAATATCTGGCGCGCTTTTCTTTGTTTATACCACTAACGTTGTTTTTTTTATATGACATTTATTCTCCATTATATGAACAAGCGCGTTGCCTGGCTCAGTTGGTTGATGAGGTGTACTGCAAGCATTGGGACCTGGGTTCGATTCCCAGGTCCCCCCACATATTGCATAATTTTTGTTTTAACGTGTTCACGTGCAGCAATGGTTCAGTGGTTCACCATACACGCTCATGCTTAGGCCTGCCAAGTGGACATGATGATTAATCCAAGGGCCTCAGAAGGAAATCCATGGTGTACCTCAGTCAACCAAGGCGCACTCAAGCATGGAAAGTCAAACGAGCTGGTGTTAATGGGCCTAAATTACTTCCAATTAACCTCCATTCTGGGCCTGATACCCCCCTGGTTTGCATTATTTTTTCAATTTTATTTATAATTCTTTTTAATTGTTTTTAATTGTTTTCATTAATTCACCATAAAATCAATTTTTATAATAAAAAGTCAGAAACCAAAAATTGTAAAATATGTTTAATTATTATTAATTTCACCATTAAAATATTTTTGTAAATAAATTTCAATAACCATTAACTTAGTTAATTTAGGTTTTAATTTTAACACTTTTTTTTAATAAATAAAAATGCATAGAATTAGGGTTTTTTTGACATTTTAATCTTTTTCTTAATTAAATCATTTTTCTCATTATTTATTATTATTGTTAATTACTATTTATTTTTGTAAATAAACATGTAAATTAATTAATTAGCGTAAATTAGGTTAACTTGGATATTTTCTTTAATAACTAAAAATAATCTAGAATTAGGGTTCCCATTTAATTTTAATTTTCTTTATTTCATAAATACAAAAAAAAACATAAAAAACAATTTCTTTTCTTTAATTAAATAATAAATAGGTTTTAATTTAATTTAATTTCTCAAAAGGGTCAAAACCCTCGGACATTCAATGTTAATTTCTTTTTGCGCATTATTTTCTTTTCGAATATTATGTAACTGCTCAAGGATTGTAATAGTAATTAGGTTTACCGCATTTATTTACGTTCCGCATTTTTACCAAACGGGTCTTTGTATTTTGGCGATGTATAGACCCATGCCTTGTAATAGCGTAGCCTTTATCTTTCCGCATTTAAATTTCCGCACTCTTAAACTCTAAATTGCATGAAAGAATGTATGGTTAATTAAAAACAAGCGTAGCTCACAATGCCATGATCAAAGATAACTGTTAACATGAAAATAACACACAAATACACACACCACTTCTAGGGTACGCCTCACCTGTTGCCTTCGAAACGTGGTCGTCAAGTATAGGACGTTTTAGTAAGTCCTTATGTCCATGATCCAGTTGCCTCGGAATAGTTACCTCGAAACGGTTGCCTCGGATTAAAAAAGGATCAAGGACATAAGGGTAGCTTCTAAGGTGTCCTACTGTTGCTTCGGTGACCACACTGTCCCTACTACCGAATTGACCCGAACACCTCCAACGGTGGTGCTACCTACCTCTCAATGGTGGGATGGCACTACCTTAAGGACTCTTACACAGCCTAATTCCTTAGGGTAGGTGGATGACTCATGGGTACTTGCTCTCTTCAAAAAAACAAACCAAAACATCTTTTCACACTGACACTGACACTTTCAAAAGTTTTCAAAACAAATTTTTCAAACACTCTTGAGGACAGATACAAGAGTCACTTAGAAATCTTTCAAAAACTAAACTTTTTTCAAACCCACTCACATTTGAAAAGCAAACATCTTTTGAAAACATAAGAGCAAGTACCTAAGAGCCCGTCGATAACCACGGATAGAAAGGGTGCTAACACCTTCCCTTTCTATAAATCTACCTCCCGAACCGAGAAACTATCTCATAAGGAATTTTGCTGTGCTTTTGTCCTGTCCATGTTGGAGAAAATAAAAGACGGTGGCGACTCTTGCTTCCGCGACATTTCGCGAAACTAGAGTTAAACAGTCAGTTCTCATTCCCACCGATCACACCAAGGAATATGGGGTTTCCCTTGTTGACGTCCGCGCTGAGGTGCGGTACCCGTGAAGAGCAAATGGTAACATCTCGTGCCAGTCTTTGTATGTCACTGTCATCTTCTGCACAATCTTCTTAATGTTCTTATTAGCCACTTCAACAACCGTATTCATCTTCGGCCGGTAGGGAGAAGAGTTATGATGCTGTATCTTGAACTGCTTGCAGAGTTCGGTGATCATTTTATTATTGAGATTTGTACCATTGTCAGTAATGATCCTCTCTAGTACACTGTATCGACAGATCGGATTGTTCCAAATGAACCATGCCACGACATTCTTGGTTACAGTAGCAAAGGAAGCTGCTTCAACCCACTTCATAAAGTAATCAATTGCTACCAAGATGAAACGATGCCCGTTGGATGTTGTAGGTCTGATCTCGCCGATCATATCAATGCCCCACATTGCAAAATGCCAAGGTGCCGTCAAGACATTCAGAGATACTGGAGGTATGTGCACCTTATCGGCATAGACTTGGCACTTGTGACAGGTCCGAGAATGCTGATAACAGTCGGCTTCCATAGTGTACCAGTAATATCCTGCCCGAAGGATTTTCTTTGCCATGGTGTGTCCACTTGAATGAGTTTCGAAAGTACCTTCATGTAAATCTGCCATGATTCTCTCTGCCTCATTCTTATCCACACATCTCAGTAAGGTTGAATCATGGTTGTGTTTGTAAAGAATACCATTACTGATGAAGAACTTCGCCGCGAACCTCCTCAGAAACTTCTTGTCATTAACAGATGCACCCTCGGGGTACTCCTGAGCCTCGAGATACCTCTTCACCTCATGAAACCAGGGTTTATCCATTACCTCTTCAGTCTCAATGTCACAGCAATGTGCAGGTTCGTCCAATCTTTCAATGATAATCTGGGGAGCTTCATTGTCCCAATTGACTTTGAACATAGAAGACATCATAACTAACGCGTCCGCCAACTGATTCTCCTCTCTAGGGAAGTGTTCAAAGGTTATCTCCTCAAAGTGGGGAAGCAATGTCAATACATACTCCTTGTAAGGAATAAGATTAGGGTGTTTCGTATCCCACTCGCCTTTGATCTGACTGATCACGAGAGCGAAATCTCCGAAAACACTCAAAAGCTTAATCCTTAGGTCAATTGCTGCTCGAAGACCCATGATGCACGCTTCATACTCCGCCATATTGTTGGTGCAGTTGAAACATAATTGTGCGGTGAACGGAGTATGAGAGCCTTTAGGAGATATGATCATGGTGCCAATGCCATTACCCAAAGCGTTCGAAGCTCCATCAAAGTACATAGACCATCGGGATCCTTCCCCAGGTCCTTCATCCGGTCCAGGTGTCTCACAGTCAGTTTCTATCATGATATTCTCATCAGGAAATTCAAAGTTCATAGACTAGTAATCATCCACTGCCTGATGTGCCAAATGATCTGCCAACACACTTGCCTTGATTGCCTTCTGGGTCGTGTATTGAATTTCATACTCAGTTAAGATCATCTTCCATCTTGCTATTCTTCCGGACAAGGCAGGCTTTTCGAAGATATACTTGATTGGATCCATCTTTGATATCAATAGGGTAGTGTGAGTCAGCATATACTATCTCTGCCGGCGAGCAGCCCATGCCAAAGCGCAATAAGTTTTCTCGAGCAACGAGTATCAAGTCTCGTAGTCGGTAAAATTTTTGCTAAGGTAATAAATAGCATGCTCTTTTCGGCCAGAATCGTCATGCTGCCCCAGCACACACCCCATTGAGTTGTCGAGTACTGTAAAGTATAAGATCAGAGGTCTCCCTTCAACTGGAGGCATCAGAATAGGTGGCTCTTGGAGATACTCTTTGATCCTTTTGAAAGCGGCCTGACATTCATCGTTCCATCTTACCACTTGATCTTTCTTCAGTAGCTTGAAGATTGGCTCACAAGTAGCAGTCAGGTGTGAGATGAATCGGGCAATATAATTCAGTCGTCCCAGAAAGCCTCTGACTTCTTTTTCTGTTCAGGGAGCTGACATCTCCTGTATAGCCTTCACCTTTGCAGGGTCCACTTGAATACCTTTATCGCTTACAACGAAACCCGACAGCTTACCAGATCTCACCACGAAGGTGCACTTGTTCGGGTTTAACCTCAGCTTGTACAACTTCAACCTGTCAAATAACTTCTGAAGGTGGTCAAGATGTTCTTCCTCAGTCTGGGATCTTGCAATCATGTCATCGACGTATACCTCAATATCATGATGGATCATGTCATGGAACAAAGCGACCATGGCGCGCTGATACATTGCCCCAACATTCTTCAATCCAAAAGGCATGACCTTGTAGCAAAAGGTACCCCATTGAGTAACAAAGGTTGTCTTCTCCATGTCTTCGGGAGCCATCTTAATCTGATTGTAACCGGAGAAACCATCCATAAAGGAGAAGACCTTATGTTGTACGGTGTTGTCAACCAGAACGTCGATATGAGGCAGAGGGAAATCATCCTTGGGGCTTGCCCTGTTCAGATCCCTATAGTCAACACACATTCAAACCTTACCATCCTTCTTAGGCACAAGAACCACATTGGCAACCCACTGCGGGTAAGAAGTAACTGCTAGAAAACCGGCATCAAACTGTTTCATCACTTCAGCCTTGATATTCTCAGACATCTCTGTGCGTATTCGGAGGACCTTCTGTTTTACTGGAGGACAGTCTTCCTTGGTAGGTAGGCAGTGAACCACAATATCGGTATCCAACCCAGGCATATCTTCATAAGACCAGGCAAAGATCTCAACATAGTCACGCAACATCTGAATCAACTGTTGCTTAACACTAGCTTCCAGATTTGCTCCGATCTTTAACTCTTTCTTGTCCACCTCTGTACCCAGATTTACTGATTCCACTGGCTCTTCATACGGCTGAATAACCCTCTCTTCCTAGAGTAGAAATCTAGCAAGTTCACTAGGCACTTCGCATTCATCTTCACCTTCGTCTTCGTCTAAGTTGATCGGACTTTCAAAGTCATAACTGGCAGTAGTAGAGTCGTTATCAGTGAGATTCAGAGTGGATGTAGACCTGTATATGTGAGTGTGTGTAAAATAGTTGTTTTGCAATATATAATAAAAGAAAAACAAGGAGCGCAAAATTTGAAATGCAAGAAATGTCCAATGCTTTTATTAATGATATATGTAGATGACACACATAAAGCCCTCATAAATGAAGCCATGGTGCCACGGGTAAGACACCGGGCCGTAACGTTTAAAACATTGTCTGTTACAAATTCAAAAACAAAAGTCTCATTTCTGGGTAATAAAAGAAATCGGGACGAAGTCCTTTGCCGTCCAATTTCTTAATCCACCATCGACAGTAGGGTAGATCCAACTGTAAAATTCAGACTCTTCCACATCGTCCTCAATGGCATTCACTCCTGAATTGCTGATGAACAGGGGAGGTCTTCCGATTCGTGCATTCCGAACAGCCCTTTGAGCTTCTGCAATGAAACCCAAACCAAACTTGTTAGTCTTATGTGTGAAATCAGGGAGTTGGCCCCAATTTGCACACCCACCTTTCTCAACAACAGCCCGGGCATCCTTGAAGGAATCCATCTTTAATGGAGGATCTTCAACAACAGTTTCAGTTGATGCCAGCGTCTGGGGAACCTCTTCAAAATGCTGGAATGGGGTCTCAATGAACTCCCCATCAATATCTACATATCGGAAAGAGTTGAGGTGGCTCACCATGTACTCCTCCTCTCCTCGTACCGTAATAATTTTCCCTTTGACCAGGTATTTCAGCATCTGGTGAAGCGTGGAAGTCATTGCCCCAGCTTTGTGGATCCATGGGCGATCCAGCAAACAAGAATAAGATGGCTGAATGTCCATCACATAGAATGTAGATGCGAAAACCTGCGAACCAACCTTAATCGGAATATCCACTTCTCCGTGCACCATTCTCTTGGACCCATCAAAGGCCATGACTACAATGTTGCTTGGTTTCAGCTCCAACCCTTCACAGTCTAACCGGTCTAGAGCTTTCTTAGGTAACACATTCAACGAAGATCCAGTATCTACCAATACGTGAGCAAGAGTAGTTCCCCTGCATTCAATGGAGACATGCAGGGCTTCATTGTGATTCTTCCCCTTGGCAGTCAAGTCGGCATCGGAGAAACCCAACCCATTATCTGCTGTCAGACTAGCCACGCAATCTTTAAACTGATCAGCTGATGTTTCTTGCGGTACGTGTGCAGTCTTCAGGAAAGCAATCAGAGCCTTGGCATGGGCCTCTGAGCATAGCAACAGTGACAACATATAAATTTTGGATGGGGTTTGCCCCAGCTGCTCGACTACATTGTAGTCGCTCTTTTTGATGATATTTAAAATTTCTCCCATCTCTTGTCTAGAGGATTCAAAAGTAATCGTCTTCGGTGCCTCCTTCTGGGCAGGCTCACCGGTGGTCCCTTTGCCCCGAGTGTCAGACGACTCGGCCACAGGGGTAAGAATTGGAACTTGAACAAGGACAGTAGCAGGTACACTGGCAGGTGTAATAACAACAGGCTTCGGAACATTTGGTGGAGAGATCTCAGGGGAGAAAAGTCTTCCGCTGCGGGTGACTTTGGCAGGTCCAACAATATTGCTGACGTCAGTATCAGCATCCAAATCTTGTTTAACTCCGTGATAATACACGTCAGCCCCGTAATGCAAAGGGACAACTTTATTTGATGTATAGGGGATAGGCCCAGGAATGGTGATGATCAATGGTGCAATTCTTGGAATGGATCTAATTCTAACAGTCTTTCTCGTGGAAGCCTTGGAAGAATTGTCGAAAATGGTAATTATAGCAACTTCTTCAGCAGGAACCAAAGGAACAAAAGTCTTCTCAAACAGAATTTCTTTATTATCCATCAGGCATTGGACACCTGACTTCAAAAGATGGCAGCCGGTAGGTAGGACGGAACACATACGGCAACCTTCGTCACAGCCCGAAAATAAACTGGCTAACAGAAGGTTCTTCTTTACAGTCATCAATGGGGTAACAATGTCTTTCACAGAAACCACAAACGAGTCTTCATCTACAGCATTTACTCCATGCTTGGGTATAGGAGCAGTCACAACATTAGGTCTTTCAGGTGCTTCGAATTCAATCTCCTTCGCATCAATCAAGTCCTATACTTTGTTCTTCAAGACCCAGCAGTTATCTGTATCATGCCCCGGGCTGTCAGAGTGAAAAGCACAGCGGGCATTCGGGTCATACATGGGTGATGTAGTGTTGGGAGTCTTCGGGGCCTCCTTTGGACTCACCAAGTTGGTTTTCAATAACTGCGGCAGAATTTGGGATAAAGTCATGTTGAGCTGAGTGAATTGTCTTCACGACCTTTCAGCCCTTGGATGATTGTTTTGCTGAGGAGCAGCAGCAGGTCTCGATATAACCACCGCATTAACAGCTTGGCGACGTTCAGGTCTATTCTGTATTTTTGAACTGTAAACAGCACTAGACTCTTTCTTAAAAGGCTTCTTCTCGGTGCCTGATGAAGCACCCTTCTGTATTTTACCAGATTTGATACCGGCCTCAATCCTTTCCCCGATCATAATCATCTCCGTAAACTCGGATGAAGAACTTCCAATTAGATGGTTGAAATACGGACCAGAAAAGGTCCCCAGAAACATATCCACTAGCTCCCTATCAGCCAAGGGTGGTTGCACTCTTCCAGCAAGGTCCCTCCACTTCTGAGCGTAGTCTTTGAAACCTTCGCCCGCACCCATAGACATACCCTGAAGTTGGGTATGCGTGGGAGCGAGGTCGGCATTGTATTGGTACTGCTTGTAGAAAGAAGCAGCCAAATCTTCCCAATTACGGATACTAGCTCCTTCCAGCTGGTAAAACCATTCAAGCAGAGTCCCTGAGAGACTGTCTTGAAAGAAGTGGATCTAGAGGTTCTTGTCAGTGGTGTATGGCTGGATCTTTCTAACATACGAGCGGAGGTGCAGTTTTGGGCAAGAAACCCCGTCGTATTTAGCAAAGACCGGTGCTTTAAATTTGTGGGGAATTACCACCCCAGATGACAGACCCAAATTACCAAAATTTAGACCAGGGACTTTCTGGACTTCCATCGCGCTCAACCGGTCTTCCAGTTGTTTATATCTATCCTTAGCCGAAGGATACTGGTCTTCGTCAAAGTCAGTCTCGTTGTCTGAAACCACAGGGCTAGGAGCCCTCCTTTCTTCCTGATTATCTCCCCCTTCAGATGAGTGGGTCAAAACAACCTCTTCTCGCAAATCGTTTCCGAATCTGCGACCCATATTAAATAGGATTGTCTTCTTCTTATTCTTATTCTTCTCTTTCAAGATAAGGGTCTTCAAATCTTGCTGACTCTTAGCCAAACTCATGAATAATTCCTGGAACTAGGCGTTTTGAGCCTGCAGAGCCTTGATTGCTTGTTCAGTTGATGTTTCAGAAGAGATGATGCTGAAATAAACAGCGAAGAAGATGAGAAAAACCTGTAAGGGTACCTGTCATGAGGTGCATGGGAATGATATGCGCATGATATGATTTCAAAGACTTTTAGGGATTCAAATTCGTAAAACCAAAATGAAACACAATTTTATTAGATAAACTTGAATTCAATTGTCCAACAAATGCCTTTAAGGCGTTACAAGAAAGAAAAACTGAAAAGTAAATCAAAAACTAGAAATAATCAAAAGACAATCAGTGCTCCCATGGTCGTTTCTTGTCGGTGCGGACATAGTCGTTGAGGATCTTCTCATTCTCCAATTGCCTTATCAACTTTTGAATCTTCCGCTCTTGCTCGTGATACTTTTCTCTGTAAGTATCCCGTTCTTCTCTCAGCTGCATCCAAGATCTCTTTAATGCCCCAATGTCAGTAGGCATGTATGGATGGAGGATGGTAGGAGGAACCCGTTCTTCATCAGCAACCTCAACAATGATTGGCAAGACGGCTTCGTACGACATTCCCAGCTTTTGGGCACGGATTCGAACCCATCAGAGATATGGCTCCATCGGAAGAGAAGTCTTCGCACCTAGCTCGTGCGGATCAGACATGTGTACTCTGTCTCAAGCTCTTATGAATCTGCGGCGTTGCTCATCACTATCTCCTTGGAAGACAAAGACAATGCTCGACATCAGCAACTCATGAGGTCCTTCCCTCCTAGCTCGCCCAAACTGACGTAAGGCCAAACAAGGGTTATAGGTGATTCCTCCATTGGTTCCTATCAGTGGAACATTGGGGTATTCCCCACAGCGATCAATAATGGCCACGTCTTCCATGCCCTTAATAGTCCAAATGATGTCATTATGAGAGAGAGACATAATCCTGTAGGCCCAACCCATGCCTTCCTTGTTCTTCAAAACTGATTTGGGGAGGTGAGAAATAAACCACCTCGCCAGCAATGGCGCACAACACATATGGGTTCCCCGTTTCCGAGCAGTACGGGCATAAAGAGAGTGCAAAATGTCACCTAAGAGAGTGGGCACAAGATTACCGGACATGAAAATCTTCACTGCATTCACGTCGACGAAAGCATCTGAGTTAGGAAACAACACCAAACCATATATGAGAAGAGCCAGAATGTCTTCAAATGCCTGGAAGTCTAGACTGTCCCAGAAATGATTAGCCTTACCAACCAAGAACTTAGTCAAGAAGCCCTTTGTCCCACTTCTAGTCTCCCAATTAGACATTACCTCAGCCTTTGTCAGATGGAGGGCTAAAGCAATCTCTTCCGGCCTAAGGATCTTCTCCCAACCTGTGAACGGGGTCTGTTCCAGAATAGAGATACCAAGCAGATCAGAGAACTCTTCCAAAGTAGGGACCAACTGGTAGTCCGGAAAAGTAAAGCAATGGTACAATGGATCAAAGAACTGGACTAAGACACTCATCATCTGCTCGTCCAATTTGGAAGTGACCAAACCCAGGAGGTGACCATGTCTCTGATAAAGGAGGAAGTATCTAAAATCTTTGCAACCAATTCCTTGAGCTGAGTGGGAATCTGGACAAAGTTGATCCGAATAGTGTTTCTACGCATGGGTGCCATGAGCTACAAAATAGAACAAAGATGAATCCCTCCTGTCTTTGAAATAGGTTACTCCAATGCAAGATGCATGCAATGTCATGATGTCATGATTCATGATAGAAAACACACCACAAGTATCCACAAATAGCAAACATGGTAAGGGTAAACAAGCCACACAGATAGCCCTTAGATTTCAGGCTGGCAAGGAGCTTAGGTACAACCCTCTTTCAGTTTTGTTGGTTCAACATGTCCTAGAAATGGTAACCGGGTTCTAGAGGATCTCAATATCACTAACCACCCTCAATCGGTCATAATTCAAGTTTACCAACCTTTTCTTGCAGCCGGAATCATCGCGAGAGTTTGGTCTCAATGAGTGTAGCATACTGCTACTGTTCTATGGCCAAGTTGGTCAATATAGGTTCTAAGGTCAGTTGGTGCTTAATGACCCCTTAGAAGACCCAGATTCTCCTCGTTGTGCCACAAGGGATATCGGTACAAACTAAAGTGCCACACCAACGTAGCTACTGCTTCAACCGTATCGGTCTACGCCGTACAGTTCCCTCACAGTTTATTGCTACTTACCTAAATGGTATCCCCCAGATCCGGGTTAGGATCTATAGTAACTCTGATACAAGCCCACAAAGATAAAGCATACAAATCAAGCAATTGAAAAAAATATGAACTAATCCTAAGGTACACCCCACTTATTAGCTCCCCAACAGAGTCGCCAGTTTTGTGATACGGTGGGAAGAACTGACTGTTTTTTTTTTGGAATGCTAGTTTGCGTTTTGCGTTTGTTTTTGCAAAATATCGCGGTAAGCAAGAGTCGCCACTGACTTTTATTTTATCCAACAAGGAAAGGAAAAAAGCACAGAAAAATTCCTTTTTCGAGATATTTCTCGGGTTCGGGTGTAGATTATAGAAAGGGAAGGTGTTAGCACCCTTTCTATCCGTGGTTATCCACGGGCTCTTAGGTACTTGCTCAATTGTTTTCAAAATTGCTTTCTTTGTGCTTGTGGGTTTAAAAAAGTTTTTGTTTTGAAAACTTCGATTTATCTCTTGCTTCTGTCCTCAAGAGCGTATGAAGTATTTTTTTTGAAAACTTTGTTTGAAAAGGAGTGTAAGTGCGAAAAGTTTTGTTTTTGAAAGAGCAAGTATCTAAGAACCATCTACCTACTCGAAAAAGGAATTGTTCTATGCTAATGTCCTTTAGACAATGCTATCCCACTATTAGTGAGTAGGTAGCACCGTCGTTGGAGTTTACGGTCGCTAAAGCAATGTTAGGACGCCTTAGCGGTAACCCTAATGTCTTAGATCATTTATCTGAGGCAACAATATCCAAGGCAACCATTTCGAGGCAACTATGATCTTTTAGACAAGAGGGCGACCTCTAAAGTGACCTATACTCAATGACCGTGTACGAAGGCAACCAAATGGGGTGTACCCTAGGAGTGTGCATGTGCGAGTGTGTCATTTTCAGTTTATTTTTTTTATCTTTGCACATGTTAAGGGTGATCTAGTTTGATTTTAAGATTAGCATTCAGTCTTGTCATGCAAGTCCTATTATCAAACATTCAACAGTTATAATTTGCAGAAATAAAATACGGAATTTAAATTACAAGGCGTCGAGTATTTACATCGCCAAAGACAAACCCTTTTGAAAAATAAAATAAAGCAATAAAAATAATTAAAAGTCCTATTTACTATTACAATCCGGGAACAAGTATATTATTGAATAAAAATAAGTAAATCGCGTGCGGGAAATTAAATCGAGCGCATGATTAGGGTTTTGACCCTTTTGGTTAAAGCAAATATCTTTTTTTTTATTTTAAGAAAGAAATAACCTAAATTAATCACTAAATTAAATTAAATAAATTAATTAATCAAAATAAATTATTTTTGGAGTTTTTTATTATTTAAAGAAAGAAAATAAAATTAATTGAATTAGTAATTAAAACCTAATTAAATCTAATTAATTTTAATTATTTGCAAAATAGGTTAAAATTATTTTAGAATTAAAACCTAAACTAATTAATTAGTATTTATTAATAAAAAATAAAATTTAAAATTTGATTGAATAAAAATATTTTTTGGTGATTTTATTTGATAAAAGACTGAATTTTGATTGGTTAGAAGTTAAAAAAATAATAAAACAAATAATAAATTTAAATAAATAAAAGTAGAAGAGAGAGGGGTTTGGGCCTAAATTTGGGAGTATGAATATGGATTGTAGGAAATTGCATCCTCTTCAAAATGAGCTTTGAATGGGTCATTTCTCATAAAGTATGAGAAAGTTATGCTTGGTCAAAGTTGAGTTGACTTTTCCTGCAAAACCCTAATTTAGCAACTTTTGAGTCTTGATGAATTGTGAGAAATCCTTGATGAATCATGATCAACCCTTGATCAAATGATGCAATATACTTTAAAATGAGAATGTTGGCAAATATCTTGAAGTTTGATTATATTTGGGTCACAGTTGACTTTTGCCCTAGCACAGTCGATTTTTAGACCCTTTGAGCAATTGACTGAGAAAACTTCCTCTGCAAGGCTTGAAATTTGACATGGATGATCTTGAGAGCATATTAGTACATTATGGAGAACTTGAGGTCATTTGGATTCAAATATCTTGATACAACATAAAACCCTAATTTGGGGTTGACTGCCTTAGGAGATAGCTTGTCTGTCCAACTCTTGAGCAAACTTGAGCAACTTGGAGATTTTTCTTGCAATGTTTTGAGGGATATGAGAGGGCAAATTTTGGGGTAAAACAGCTTCCCCTGTTCAATCTTCTTAAACCTGAGGATGTAGATTGGCTTTCGTGCCTTTCGTGATCCGATGTGGAAGATGATTGAACACTAGAGTGCCCAGAAATTTGCACTCGCATGAAGTGGTATCAGCCTTGTGATGTCGGGAATGGGCTTACAGATGCCATTTGGAGATTGTTGGCGGGAGGATGGGCTTAAAGATGCCATCTGAAGGGGTGTCGATTGCATAAGAGATTCCTTAGCGAGAGCTTGTACACCTGTTGTTGTGGAAGATTCCGCTTGGGGAAGTCTGATCTTTGTTGAGATTTAGGAACTTGCCTGTACTTCAACTGAGAGAACATCTCTGCTGAGTTTTAAGAACTTGTCCGTAATTCAACTGGGGGAAATCTGTCGAAATTTAGAACCTTATCTGTAATTCAACCGAGGATAATTCTGTTGAGATTTAAGAACCGGTCAGTACTTCGACTGAGGAGGATTGCCGAGATTTAGAACCTTATCTTTAATTCAACCGAGGATAATTCAGTTGAGATTTAAGAACCGGTCAATACTTCGACTGGGTGAAACATCTTCATCGAGATCTAGGACTTGTCTGTAATTCAACCGAGGATAATTCTGTTGAGATTTAAGAACTTGTCCACACTTCGACGGAGGAAAATTGTCGAGATTTAGAACCTTATCTGTAATTCAACCGAGAATAATTCAATTGAGATTTAAGAACCGGTCAGCACTTCGACTGGGTGAAACATCTTCATCAAGATCTAGGACTGTCTGTACTTCAACAGAGGATAATTCTGTTGAGATTTAAGAACTTGTCCACACTTCGACAGAGGAAAATTATCGAGATTTAGAACCTTATCTGTAATTCAACCGAGAATAATTCAGTTGAGATTTAAGAACCAGTCAGTACTTCGACTGAGGGAAACACCTTCATCGAGATCTAGGACTGTCTGTACTTCAACGGAGGATAATTCTGTTGAGATTTAAGAACTTGTCCACACTTCGAAGGAGGAAAATTGTCAAGATTTAGAACCTTATCTATAATTCAACCGAGAATAATTCAGTTGAGATTTAAGAACCGGTCAGTACTTAGACTGAGGGAAACATCTTCATCGAGATCTAGGAACTGTCTATAATTCAATCGAGGATAATTCTGTTGAGATTTAAGAACTCGTCCACACTTCGATGAAGGAAAATTGTTGAGATTTAGAACCTTATCTGTAATTCAACCGAGGATAATTCAGGTGAGATTTAAGAACCAGTCAGTACTTCGACTTGGGTAAAAGCTTCATAGCTGAGAACTTAACTGCATCCTTCCTGAAAGGTAAAGGTCAGTCATATGCAATGCATGATATATATCAAGCGATGATGTTCTCAAAATAAATGATATTGTGTTGTATGATGCATATATGCATGTGTAATGATGTATGGAAATGTAATGTTTTAGCTGGGGAAAATAAATCTCGGATAGCTACTGGAGAAAAGAGCTGAATTCTTCGTTTTCGCTGGGGATGGCGAACGAAGAGATTGTGAGAATAAACCTGTAGGAGAGGATAACTCCATTAGGGGATAAACTGATGAGGAGATTACTCTGTGGGGAAGATATGCTCTGTTGAGGTTTCCACCGATAAATTTCGCTGGGGATGCATTACTGTTACTGGTGATACCGAATCCTGTTGGGGATTGAATTCCTATTTGTGAAAGGAAAGAACTCCGCTGGGGATGATCTTTCAGCCGCGACTTCACTGGGGATAACCTTTTAGACTCTTATGGGGATAATCCTTTGAGCTCTGCTGGGGACAATCTTCCAAAGTTTACTGGGGATGATTCTCCAAATTCCACTGGGGAAGCTTTTTCGGACTGCGCTGGGAAAAATTTTAAACTCCACTGGGGATATCTTGTACTCTGCCGGGGAATATCCTTATACTCCGTTGGGGAATATTAAGACCTTTCAGTGCTGATGATAGATAAACTCTGCTTGGGGAAAATATTACCTATTCATTCACAAATGCAAGTCTCAGCTGGGGAGAGCTATCATTACTGTCTTTTTATTACTATGCGGGGAGTGAAAGTGCCTTAGCCATATTCTTTAGCTAAATCTACCTTTGTACCTGGCGGATAGAGCAACTGTACAGCTTGGACAATTCTTATTGCCCTTGTTTCTGATATTACAAGTAATCGTCTTTTGTTTCGCATGTAAATATTTATGAGCAGCAATTAATGTCAAATGCATATATCAAAAGTAAACATTGGACGCTCTTTGCAAATCAAAACAGAAGAAGGAAAAACAGTTTGAAATTTCTCTGAAAATGAATTGTATTGATTTTGACGTTTGGCCTGTAAATAGGCGTTTTTGTACAAGAGGCTGACGTCCTAGTAAGAGAACGCCACCGACTAATAGAATTTACACAATTTGTGAAAAAGAAAAAGAAAACAGCTATGTGAATAATCCCACTGGGTTCCAACTCTGCTATTGCGTTTATGTCCTCAAGCATCTCATCACTTTGCTATTTGGTTGAAGATGAATCAGATTAATCAGTGTCGTCCGAGCTTGATAGTCGATACCGAAGTCTGGTTGCAAGGTGATTCAATGATACATAGTGTTACGCTTTGATCCCTAATTTTTGCCTGGACCGCCCTTTCGGGTTTTCAGTCCACCGGGATACCCTTTTTTGCCCAAGCCGCCTTTTCGGGTTTTTGATTTGCCGGGTGTACAATTTTTTTCATTTTCATCCCTTATTTTTGCCCGAACCCTTTTGGTTCATCGAGAATTCCTTATTCTTTCCTAGGACAGTCGACCTAGCGGGTCTTTGATTACGCGTAGTATTTTTTCACTATGTCTGCATTGACGGGGTGAGGAAGGTCGTCACCATCCATGGTGGTTAGAATCATAGCTCCTCCTGAGAAAATGTTCTTAACCACAAATGGCCCTTCGTAAGTAAGGGTCCATTTTCCCCTGGGATCACCTTGAGGTAGAATGATGTGCTTGATCACCAGATCCCTAACTTGATACTCTTGTCGTCTAAATTTCTTGTTAAATGCCTTGATCATCCGTTTTTGATACGTCTGACCATGACAAATAGCAGTAACTCTCTTTTAGTTGATTAAATTCAACTGATCAAGCCGGGTCTGAATCCAGTCATCTTCGCTTAAACCTGCATCCTTCATGATCCGAAGAGAGGGTATCTGAACTTCAATGGGCAACACGGCCTCCATACCATATACCAAGGAATAGGGGGTTGCCCCTGTTGACGTCCGCGCTGAGGTGCGGTACCCGTGAAGAGCAAATGGTAACATCTCGTGCCAGTCTTTTTATGTCACTGTCATCTTTTGCACAATCTTCTTAATGTTCTTATTAGCCGCTTCAACAAGCCCATTCATCTTCGGCCGGTAGGGAGAAGAGTTGTGATGTTGTATCTTGAACTGCTTGCAGAGTTCGGTGATCATTTTATTGTTGAGATTTGTACCATTGTTCGTAATGATCCTCTCTGGTACACCGTATCGACAGATCAAATTGTGTCGAATGAACCGTGCCACGACGTTCTTGGTTATAGTAGCAAAGGAAGCTGCTTCAACCCACTTCATAAAGTAATCAATTGCTACCAAGATGAAACGATGCCCGTTGGATGTTGTAGGTCTGATCTCGCCGATCATATTAATGCCCCACATTGGAAAAGGCCAAGGTTCTGTCAAGACATTCAGAGGTACTGGAGGTATGTGCACCTTATCGGCATAGACTTGGCACTTGTGACAGTAGCAAGAATGCTGATAACAGTCGGCTTCCATAGTGGACCAGTAATATCCTGCCCGGAGGATTTTCTTTGCCATGGTGTGTCCACTGGAATGAGTTCCGAAAGTACCTTCATGTAAATCTTCCATGATTCTCTCTGCCTCGTTCTTATCCATAAATCGCAGTTAGGTTGAATCATGGTTGCGTTTGCAAAGAATACCATTGCTGATGAAGAACTTCGCCGCGAACCTCCTCAAAAACTTCTTGTCATTAACAGATGCACCCTCGGGGTACTCCTGAGCCTCGAGATACCTCTTCACCTCATGAAACCAGGGTTTATCCATTACCTCTTCAGTCTCAATGTCACAACAATGTGAAGGTTCGTCCAATCTTTCAATGATAATCCGGGGAGCTTCGTTGTCTTAATTAACTTTGAACATAGAAGACATCGTAGCTAACGTGTCTGCCAACTGATTCTCCTCTCTAGGGAAGTGTTCAAAGGTTATCTCCTCAAAGTGGGGAAGCAATGTCAATATATACTCCTTGTAAGGAATAAGATTAGGGTGTTCCGTATCCCACTCGCCTTTGATCTGACTGATCACGAGAGCGGAATCTCCGAAAACACTCAAAAGCTTAATCCTTAGGTCAATTGCTGCTCGAAGACCCATGATGCACGCTTCATACTCCGCCATATTGTTGGTGCAGTTGAAACATAATCGTGTGGTGAACGGAGTATGAGAGCCTTTAGGAGATATGATCACGGCGCCAATGCCATTACCCAAAGCGTTCGAAGCTCCATCAAAGTACATAGACCATCTGGATCCTTCCTCAGGTCCTTCATCCGGTCCATATGTCTCACAGTCAGTTACTATCATGATATTCTCATCCGGAAATTCAAAGTTCATAGACTGGTAATCATCCACTGCCTGATGTGCCAAATGATCTGCCAACACACTTCCCTTGATTGCCTTCTGGGTCGTGTATTGAATGTCATACTCAGTTAAGATCATCTGCCATCTTGCTATTCTTCCGGACAAGGCAGGCTTTTCGAAGATATACTTGATTGGATCCATCTTTGATATCAATAGGGTAGTGTGAGTCAGCATATACTGTCTCAGCCGGCGAGCATCCCATGCCAAAGTGCAACAAGTTTTCTCGAGCAACGAGTATTGGGTCTCGCAGTCGGTAAGCTTTTTGCTAAGGTAATAAATAGCATGCTCTTTTCGGCCAGACTCGTCATGCTGCCCCAGCACACACCCCATTGAGTTGTCGAGTACTGTCAAGTATAAGATCAGAGGTCTCCGTTCAACTGGAGGCATCAGAATAGGTGGCTCTTGGAGATACTCTTTGATCCTTTCAAAAGCGGCCTGATATTCATCGTTCCATCTTACCACTTGATCTTTCTTCAGTAGCTTGAAGAATGGCTCACAAGTAGCAGTCAGGTGTGAGATGAATCAGGCAATATAATTCAGTCGTCCCAAAAAGCCTCTGACTTCTTTTTCTGTTCGGGGAGCTGGCATCTGCTGTATAGCCTTCACCTTTGCAGGGTCCACTTGAATACCTTTATCGCTTACGACGAAACCCATCAGCTTACCAGATCTCACCACGAAGGTGCACTTGTTCGGGTTTAACCTCAGCTTGTACAACTTCAACCTGTTAAATAACTTCTGAAGGTGGTCAAGATGTTCTTCCTCAGTCGGGGATCTTTCAATCATGTCATCAACGTATACCTCAATCTCATGATGGATCATGTCATGGAACAAAGCGACCATGGCGCGCTGATACGTTTCCCCAACATTCTTCAATCGAAAAGGCATGACCTTGTAGCAAAAGCTACCTCATTGAGTAACAAAGGTTGTCTTCTCCATGTCTTCGGGAGCCATCTTAATCTGATTATAACCGGAGAAACCATCCATAAAGGAGAAGACCTTATGTTGTGCGGTGTTGTCAACCAGAACGTCGATATGAGGCAGAGGGAAATCATCCTTGGGGCTTGCCCTGTTCAGATCCCTATAGTCAACACACATTCGAACCTTACCATCCTTCTTCGGCACAGGACCCACATTGGCAACCCACTGCGGGTAAGAAGTAACTGCTAGAAAGTCGGCGTCAAACTGTTTCATCACTTCAGCCTTGATCTTCTTAGACATCTCTGGGCGCATTCGGTGGACCTTCTGTTTTACTGGAGGACAATCTTCCTTGGTAGGTAGGCGGTGAACCACAATATCGGTATCCAACCCAGGCATATCTTCATAAGACCAGGCAAAGATCTCAACGTAGTCACGCAACATCTAAACCAACTGTTGCTTAACACTGGCTTCCAGATTTGCTCCGATCTTTACCTCTTTCTTGTCCACCTCTGTACCCAGATTTACTGATTCCATTGGCTCTTCATGCGGCTGAATAACCCTCTCTACCTGGAGTAGCAGTCTAGCAAGTTCACCAGGCACTTCGCATTCATCTTCACCTTCGTCTTCAGCTAAGTTGATCGGACTTTCAAAGTCATAACTGGCAGTAGCAGAGTCGTTATCAGTGAGATCCAGAGTGGATGTAGACCTGTATATGTGAGTGTGTGTAAAATAGCTGTTTTGCAATATATAATAAAACAAAAACAAGGAGCACAAGATTTGAAATGCAAGAAATATCCAATGTTTTTATTAATGATATATGTAGATGACACACATAAAGCCCTCATAAATGAAGCCATGGTGCCCCGGGTAAGACACCGGGCCATAACGTTTAAAACATTGTCTGTTACAAATTCAAAAACAAAAGTCTCATTACTGGGTTATAAAAGAAATCGGGACGAAGTCCTTTGTCGTCCAATTGCTTAATCCACCATCGACAGTAGGGTAGATCCAACTGTCAAATTCAGGCTCTTCCACATCGTCTTCAATGGCATTCACTCCTGAATTGCTGATGAACAGGGGAGGTCTTCCGATCCGTGCATTCCGAACAACCTTTTGAGCTTCTGCAGTGAAACCCAAACCAAACTTGTTAGTCTTATGTGCGAAATCAGGGAGTTGGCCCCAATTTGCACACCCACCTTTCTCAATAACAGCCTGGGCATCCTTGAAGGAAGCCATCTTCAATGGAGGATCTCCAACAACAGTTTCAGTTGATGCCAGCGTCTGGGGAACCTCTTCAGAATTCTAGAATGGGGTCTCAATGAAATCCCCATCCATCTCTACATATCGGAAAGAGTTGAGGTGGCTCACCATGTACTCCTCCTCTCCTCGTACCGTAACAATTTTCCCTTTGACCGAGTATTTTAGCATCTGGTGAAGCGTGGAAGTCACTGCCCCAACTTTGTGGATCCACAGGTGACCCAGCAAATAAGAATAAGATGGCCGAATATCCATCACATAGAATGTAGATGCGAAAACCTGCGAACCAACCTTAATCGGAATATCCACTTCTCTGTGCACCATTCTCTTGGACCCATCAAAGGCCCTGACTACAATTTTGCTTGGTTTCAGCTCCAACCCTTCACAGTCTAACCAGTCTAGAGCTTTCTTAGGTAACATATTCAACGAAGATCCAATATCTACCAATACGTGAGCAAGAGTAGTGCCCCTGCATTCAATGGAGACATGCAGGGCGTCATTGTGATTCTTCCCCTTGGCAGTCAAGTCGGCGTCGGAGAAACCCAACCCATTATTTGCTGTCAGACTAGCCACGCAATCTTTAAACTGATCAGCTGATGTTTCTTGCTGTACGTGTGCAGTCTTCAGGAAAGAAATCAGAGCCTTGGCATGGGCCTCTGAGCATAGAAACAGTGACAACATAGAAATTTTGGACGGGGTTTGCCCCAGCTGCTCGACTACATTGTAGTCGCTCTTTTTGATGAACTTTAAAATTTCTCCCATCTCTTGTCTAGAGGCTTCAACAGTAATCGTCTTCAGTGCCTCCGTCTGGGCAGGCTCACCGGTGGTCCCTTTGCCCCAAGTGTTAGACGACTCGGCCACAGGGGTAATAATTGGAACTTGAACAGGGACAGTAGCAGGTACACTGGCAGGTGTAATAACAACAAGCTTCAGAACAATTGGTGGAGAGATCTCAGGGGAGAAAAGTATTCCGCTGCGGGTGACTTTGGCAGGTCCAACAATATTGCTGACGTCAGTATCAGCATCCAAATTTTGTTTAACTCCGTGATAATACACGTCAGCCCCGTAATGCTAAGGGACAACTTTATTTGATGTATAGGGGATAGGCCCGGGAATGGTGATGATCAATGGTGTAATTCTTGGAACGTATGTAATTCTAACAGGCTTTCTCGTGGAAGCCTTGGAAGAATTGTCGAAAATGGTAATTATAGCAACTTCTTCAGCAGGAACCAAAGGAACAAAAGTCTTCTCAAACAAAATTTCTTTATTATCCATCAGGCATTAGACACCTGACTTCAAAAGATGGCAGCCGGTAGGTAGGACGGAACACATACGGCAACCTTCGTCACAGCCCGGAAATAAAACGGCTAACAGAAGGTTCTTCTTTACAGTCATCAATGGGGTAACAATGTCTTTCACAGAAACCACAAACGAGTCTTCATCTACAGCATTTACTCCATGCTTGGGCATAGGAGCAGTCACAACATTAGGTCTTTCAGGTGCTTCAAATTCAATCTCCTTCGCATCAATCAAGTCCTGTACTTTGTTCTTCAAGACCCAACAGTTATCCGTATCATGCCCCGGGCTGTCAGAGTGAAAAGCACAGCGGGCATTCAGGTCGTAAATGGGTGATGTAGTGTTGGGAGTCTCCGGGGCCTCCTTCGGACACACCAAGTTGGTTTTCAATAACTGTGGAAGAATTTGGGATAAAGTCATGTTGAGCTGAGTGAATTGTCTTCGCGGCCTCTCAGCCCTTGGATGATTGTTTCGCTGAGGAGCAGCAGCAGGTCTCGATATAACCACCGCATTAACAGCTTGGCGATGTTCAGGTCTATTCTGGCTTTTTGAACTGTAAACAACACTGGACTCTTTCTTAAAAGGCTTCTTCTCGGTGCCTGATGAAGCACCCTTCTGTATTTTACCAGATTTGATACCGGCCTCAATCCTTTCCACGGTCATAATCATCTCCGTAAACCCGAATGAAGAACTTCCAATCAGATGGTTGAAATATGGACCAGACAAGGTCCCCAGAAACATATCCACTAGCTCCCTATCAGCCAAGGGTGGTTTCACTCTTCCATCAAGGTCCCTCCACTTTTGAGCGTAGTCTTTGAAACCTTCGCCTGCACCCATAGACATACCCTGAAGTTCGGTACGCGTGGGAGCGAGGTCGGCATTGTATTGGTACTGCTTGTAGAAAGCAGCAGCAAAATCTTCCCAATTACAGATACTAGCTCCTTCCAACTGGTAAAACCATTCAAGCTGAGTCCCTGAGAGACTGTCTTGAAAGAAGTGGATCCAGAGGTTCTTGTCAGCGGTGTATGGATGGATCTTTCTAACATACAAGCGGAGGTGCAGTTTTGGGCAAGATACCCCGTCGTATTTAGCAAATATCGGTGCTTTAAATTTGTGGGGCATTACCACCCCAGATGACAGACCCAAATCACCAAAATCTAGACCAGGCACTTTCTGGACTTCCATCGTGCTCAACCGGTCTTCCAATTGTTTATATCTATCCTCAGCCGGAGGATACTGGTCTTCGTCAAAGTCAGTCTCGTTGTCTGAAACCACAGGGCTAGGAGCCCTCCTTTCTTCCTGATTAACTCCCCCTCCAGATGAGTGAGTCAAATCAACCTCTTCTCGTAAATCGTTTCTGAATCTGCGACCCATATTAAATAGGATTGTCTTCTTCTTCTTCTTCTTCTCTTTCAAGATAAGGGTCTTCAGATCTTGCTGAGCCTTAGCCAAACTCATGAATAATTCTTGGAACTGGGCGTTTTGAGCCTGCAGAGCCTTGATTGCTTGTTCAATTGATGTTTCAGAAGACATGATGCTGAAATAAACAGCGAAGAAGATGAGAAAAACATGTAAGGGTAGCTGTCATGAGGTGCATGGGAATGATATGCGCATGATATGATTTCAAAGACTTTTAGGGATTCAAATTCGTAAAACCAAAATGAAACACACTTTTATTATATAAACTTGAATTCAATTGTTCAACAAATGCCTTTAAGGCGTTACAAGAAAGAAAAACTGAAAAGTAAATCAAAAACTAGAAATAATCAAAAGACAATCAGTGCTCCCATGGTCGTTTCTTGTCGGTGCAGACATAGTCATTGAGGATCTTCTCATTCTCCAATTGCTCTTGTCAACTTTTGAATCTTCTGTATGGATGGAGGATGGTAGGAGGAACCCCTTCTTCATCAGCGACCTTAACAATGATAGGCAAGACAGCTTCGTACGACATTCCTAGCTTTTGGGTACGGATTCGAACCCATCGAAGATATGGGTCCATCGGAAGAGAAGTCTTCGCACCTAGCTCGTGCGGATCAGACCTGTGTACTCTGTCCCAAGCTCTTATGAATCTGCAGCGTTGCTCATCACTATCTCCTTAAAAGTCAAAGACAGTGCTCGGCATCGGCAACTCATGAGGTCCTTCCCTCCTAGCTCGCCCAAACTGACGTAAGGCCAAACAAGGGTTATAGGTGATTCCTCCATTGGTTCCTATCAGTGGAACATTGGGGTATTCCCCACAACGATCAATAATGGCCACGTCTTCCATGCCCTTAATAGTCCAAATGATGTCATTATGAGAGAGAGACATAATCTTGTAGGCCCAACCCATGCCTTCCTTGTTCTTTAAAACTGATTTGGGGAGGTGAGAAATAAACCACCTCGCCAGCAATGGCGCACAGCACATAAGGGTTCCCCGTTTCCGAGCAGTACGGGCATAAAGAGAGTGCAAAAGGTCACCCAAGAGAGTGGGCACAGGATTACCGGACATGAAAATCTTCACTACATTCACGTCGATGAAAGCATCTGAGTTAGGAAACAACACCAAACCATATATGAGAAGAGCCAAAATGTCTTCAAATGCCTGGAAGTCTAGACTGTCCCAGAAATGATTAGCCTTACCAACCAAGAACTTAGTCAAGAAGCCCTTTGTCCCACTTCTAGTCTCCCAATTAGACATTACCTCAGCCTTTGTCAGATGGAGGGCTGAAGCAATCTCTTCCGGCCTAAGGATCTTCTCCCAACCTGTGAACGGGGTCTGTTCCAGAATAGAGATACCAAGCAGATCAGAGAACTCTTCCAAAGTAGGGACCAACTGGTAGTCCGGAAGAGTAAAGCAATGGTACAGTGGATCAAAGAACTGGACTAAGACACTTATCATCTGCTCGTCCAATTTGGAAGTGACCAAACCCTGGAGGTGACCATGTCTTCTGATAAAGGAGGAAGTATCTGAAATCTTTGCAACCAATTCCTTGAGCTGAGTGGGAATCTGGACAAAGTTGATCCGAATAGTGTTTCTACGCATGGGTGTCATGACCTACAAAACAGAACAAAGATGAATCCCTCCTGTCTTTGAAATAGGTTAGTCAAATGCAAGATGCATGCAATTTCATGATGTCATGATGTCATGATAGAAAACACACCACAAGTATCCACAAATAGCAAACATGGTAAGGGCAAACAAGTCACACAGATATCCCTTAGATTTCAGGCTGGCAAGGAGCTTAGGTACTACCCTCTTTCAGTTCAGTTGGTTCAACCTGTCCTAGAAATAGTAACTGGGTTCTAGAGGATCTCAATATCACTGACCATCCTCGATCGGTCATAATTCCAGTTTAGCAACCTTTTCTTGCGACCAGAATCATCGCGAGAGTTTGGTCTCAATGAGTGTAGCATATTGCTACAGTTCTATGGCCAAGTTGGTCAATTGTAGGTTCTAAGGTCAGTTGGTTCTTAATGACCCCTTAGAAGACCCATATTCTCCTTGTTGCGCCATAAGGTATATCGATACAAACTAAAGTGACACACCAACGTAGCTACTGCTTCAACCGTATCGGTCTATACCGTACAGTTCCCTCACAGTTTATTGCTACTTGCCTAAAGGGTATCCCCTAGATCCGGGTTAGGATCTATAGTAACTCCAATACAAGCCCACAAAGATAAAGCATACAAATCAAGAAATTGAAAATAATATGAACTAATCCTAATTTACACCCCACTTATTAGCTCCCCAGCAGAGTCGCCAGTTCTGTGATACGGTGGGAAGAACTGACTGTTTTTTTCTTTTGGAATGTTGGTTTGCGTTTTGCGTTTGTTTTTGCAAAATGTCGCGGTAAGCAAGAGTCGCCACCGACTTTTATTTTATTCAACAAGGAAAGGAAAAAAGCACAGAAAAATTCCTTTTTCGAGATATTTCTTGGGTTCGGGGGGTAGATTATAGAAAGGGAAGGTGTTAGCACCCTTTCTATCCGTGGTTATCCACGGGCTCTTAGGTACTTGCTCAATTGTTTTCAAAATTGCTTTCTTGGTGCTTGCGGGTTTAAAAAAGTTTTTGTTTTGAAAACTTCGATTTATCTCTTGCTTCTGTCCTCAAGAGCGTATGAAGTATTTTTTTTGAAAACTTTGTTCGAAAAGGAGTGTAAGTGCGAAAAGTTTTGTTTTTGAAAGAGCAAGTGTCTAAGAACCATCTACCTACTCGAAAAAGGAATCGTTCTATGCTAATGTCCTTTAAACAATGTTATCCCACTATTAGTGAGTAGGTAGCACCGTCGTTGGAGTTTAAGGGTCAATTTGAATGAGGGACATACGGTCACTAAAGCAATGTTAGGACGCTTTAGCGGTAACCCTAATGTCTTAGATCATTTATCCAAGGCAACAATATTCAAGGCAACCATTTCGAGGAAACTATGATCTTTTAGACAAGAGGGCGACCTCTAAAGTGACCTATACTCAATGACCGTGTACGAAGGCAACCAAATGGGGTGTACCCTAGGAGTGCGCATGTGCGAGTGTGTCGTTTTCAGTTTATTTTTTTTATCTTTGCACATGTTAAGGGTGATCTAATTTGATTTTAAGATTAGCATTCAGTCTTGTCATGCAAGTCCTATTATCAAACATTTAACAGTTATAATTTGCGGAAATAAAATGTGGAATTTAAATTACAAGGCGTCAGGTATTTACATCGCCAAAGACAACCCCTTTTGAAAAATAAAATAAAGCAATAAAAATAATTAAAAGTCATATTTACTATTACAATTCGGGAGCAAGTACATTATTGAATAAAAATAAGTAAATCGCGTGCGGGAAATTAAATCGAGCGCATGATTAGGGTTTTGACCCTTTTGGTTAAAGCAAATATCTTTTTGTTGTTTTTTTATTTTAAGAAAGAAATAACCTAAATTAGTCACTAAGTTAAATTTAATTAATTAATTAATAAAAATAAATTATTTTTGGAGTTTTTGATTATTTAAAGAAAGAAAATAAAATTAATTGTATTAGTAATTAAAACCTAACTAAATCTAATTAATTTTAATTATTTGCAAAATAGGTTAAAATTATTCTAGAATTAAAACCTAAACTAATTAATTAGTATTTATTAATAAAAAATAAAAGTTAAAATTTGATTGAATAAAAATATTTTTTGGTGATTTTATTTGATAAAAGACTGAATTTTGATTGGTTAGAAGTTAAAAAAATAATAAAACAAATAATAAATTTAAATAAATAAAAGTAGAAGAGAAAGGGGTTTGGGCATGAATTTGGAAGTATGAATATGGATTGTAGGAAATTGCATCCTCTTCAAAATGAGCTTTGGATGGGTCATTTCTCATAAAGTATGAGAAAGTTATGCTTAGTCAAAGTTGAGTTGACTTTTCCTGCAAAACCCTAATTTAGCAACTTTTGAGTCTTGATGAATTGTGAGAAATCCTTGATGAATCATGATCAACCCTTGATAAAATGATGCAATATACTTCAAAATGAGAATGTTGGAAAAAATCTTGAAGTTTGACTGTATTTGGGTCACAGTTGACTTTTGTCCTAGCACAGTCGATTTTTGGACCCTTTGAACAATTGACTGAGCAAACTTCCTCTGCAAGGCTTGAAATTTGACATGGATGATCTTGAGAGAATATTAGGACATTAGGGAGAACTTGAGGTCATTTGGATTCAAAGATCTTGATGCAACACAAAACCCTAATTTGGGGTTGACTGCCTTAGGAGATAGCTTGTCTGTCCAACTCTTGAGCAAACTTGAGCAACTTGGAGATTTTTCTTATAATGTTTTGAGGGATATGAGAGGGCAAATTTTGGGTTACAACAAACAGCATTGGTCTATTTGAATCAAAAATAACAATTGTATCAATTCAAGCCAAATTAAGCGCATGTCTTTTTCCAAATTACACATACTGTAGAAATTAAAATTAAACAAACCAAATCCTTCCTTTTATAGCCAAAACCCGGAATTTCTGAAGACGAGATATTATCAGATTTGAAAATTACATAAATAAAACGTTACAATAAATCTAAATCGATATTATAGAATATCATAAATAAATCTTATTACAAATCTAAAAGAATACAAAATCATACTCATTAAATCGAATCTGAATATGCAAATTACAAGTCAAATCCAAAACCAATATTCTCAATCAATTACAAAAACCTAATCTAATCCCTAATTCTAAGGAAAATTATAAAACCCTAAAAACTGAAACCTATAAATGCTAAGCAGAAATTGAAGAACGGGGGACGGCTTCGAGATACAGAGGCCGGATTTTAGAAGAACAAGAAGAACAGAGGGGGACTAAAAACGCATAAGAGAATAACAACAATGATACAGTCGACCGAGCAACCGAGGTTCCAATATCTTGAACCCTAGTCGCTATCCTCCGCCGCTAGCCACCGTCTCTGCCATCGCTATCACCGTCATCTTCAACCTTCAAAATAAAGAAGACGAAGGGGGATTAATTGATCGAATGAGAACTCTGAATCTGGAAGAACGAAATCACCGAGGGGTAAAAATCCTTTAGCTTTCTTTTTCCTGTAATAATTTGGGGGTTATCGGGTAAGTGGGTTGAAGAAAAGGAGGTTGGCCCAAAACGTCGCACCGCCGTATGAGGTTTGTTCTAGGGTTTGGCTAAGGGAGAGGAAAGGGTTGAACGCGAGAGTGAGGAAGAAAGTGTGATGCTGTAAAAAAAAGCATAAGTAAAATGAATAATAAAATGTAAAACAAGTATTGATCCCATGCATGAACACCCACCATAATTCACATACGCCTTCGTTCTTATCCGTTGATTTCGAATCTGAAGGCCTTAAGGCCAAGTTACCACGATTATCCATACACCCGCACCACACGCAGTGCATCCGGGCCTTGCAATGTTTAATGGGCCAGGCCCATTTGCTTCATACACCCCCTTCGCCCTTAATTGTTAAAATTCCAAACAACAACGCACCCCCTGTCCAGCAAAACGTGATGGACTTAGCCCATAATCCTAATTGCACCCCCTATTTTTACTTGTTAACGTATTGATGCACCCCCCTGATTAAATTATTTTTTTTATCTATTTTTTTTATATTATATTTCATTTTTTCTTTATAATAGAAATTATTATCATTAATATTAATTTTTATTATTATATTATTAATATTTATTATGTCACATAAATAAATTATTTTATGTAAAACTCATGAATATATTATTTTCTATATTATTTGCATTAAAATATTTTTTAATCATGCATTAATCATGATCTTTGCAATTAACACAATAAAAAATACTAACCAATCTCAAACTATTTTTCGCAATAAACTAAACTAATCAACTGTTTTTACAAAAGGGTTTCAAACAGATTTTGACTTACCATGCATTTAGTCAAAATCTCCACAATCACTATTCCTGACCAAAGTGCGAGGTGATTCAAAATATGTTTGCAACCCCTAAAAAGCCTCAACCCCATACGAACTACGAATTGGGACTCTGATTCCTCATAAGTGGATACGTAGGCATATGATCAAAAATCGTGGCGAGTTCCCCTATTAAAAAATTAAGACACTTTTCCCCTAATAAAACTTAAAACCCTGTTTTCCCCAACTTAAACCTAAAATCTAGTATCCTTGTGAACAAGGTAGATGAAAGGTGCCTAACACCTTCCTTTCGTCTAAAGAAGTCTGAAACCTAGAATCTCTGTCTGCGAATTAGGGTTTTATATTAGATTCCCTTCCCTAGGATAAAAACTAAAGTGGTGGCTCTGATTAAAAAACAGTCGCAACACCCATCCTGAAATATGTTGCTCTAACCAAAGTAGTAATTGGTAGGTTTTGGATTCCTTTGAATACATAGTTCAATGATTCCACCAAATTTGTTGTCATGTGGCCTCATCGTTGACCATTGTGAAATGCCCGAGTCCACTTCTCCACTGGAATATTATCGATCAACCTTAGTGCTTCTGAGTTTGCCAACTGGATTTCTTCGCGATAATGTCGGAATGACGGTTCTGTTAAGGTATACCATGCATTAATAACTTTTTTTCTAAGTGTCTTATCTTTGATATGGAGCATGATGTTTTGCGTGATATGTCTAATGCAATAGACATATGTCAGAGGGGGATCCTGCCAACCATTATCAGGGTTATTGTATGCACTCACAATCAATGGATGTCTATCTGAAATCAAACAAAGGTTGGGTTGAGGAGCAACGTGTAATCGGAGATTCTTCAGAAATAAATTCCATGCACCACCTGTCTCACCTTCAACTAGAGCGAAGGCAATCGAAAAAACATTAATGTTCCCATCTTGTACCACTGCCATGAGTAATGTTCCTTTATACTTCCTGTATGACCAAGTTCCATCAATTTGTATAATAGGTTTGCAAAATTCTAAAACCTTGATGCATGGTTCAAACACCCAGAATAATCGATGAAATATTCCATTTCCACTAACACGAGCTCTATCTGGGGTAAATGCCGGGAGTGTCTCCAAAATTATAACATTTCTCGGAGCATAATATTTGAATGCGACCAAAAATCTTGGAAGTTCTTTGTACGATTCCTCCCAATTACCGTACACAAGTTCAATTGCCTTAGTCCTCCCGATCCATGCCTTCCTATAAGAGGGAGTATAATTGAATCTTGTAGTGATATGAGAAATAATTGTACTCACCTTTAATGATGGATCCTTTCTAATAAGAGGCATGATTTCTTGACATATTAGTTGAGAACTAAGTTTCCGATGATCCTGTGTCGGAACGGTGGTGATGCAAGTGTGGAGTGGATCAATGGAACCTATTTCCCATGAATCACTTTTCTTCCTGTAAGATGGAGTTAACCGAAAAGGGAAAATTGGTTTTTGACGACATAAAATAACGTACCTCCCTGAATTATTTTTATCTACAGTGAAGTCAACTAAAATTTCCATGTGGTATTTTTTGATAGCTCTAAGACACTCTAATTTTGTTCGAAATTTGTCTCCAACTTTCAAGGCCCCTTCGGTCTGCATATAAGGATTGTGAAAGATATTTGAGGCTGGTTCATATTCCCCCAAGTTCAAGTTCATCATGTGAAACGGAGGGTCGTACATATGACTTGCAGGTATAGGTTCATGCTCTTGATCTGCAGCATCATCATTGACAATAAAATCAATCATTGCCTCATCATCTTCTTCTTCATGGTCAATAACATCGACTTCAGGATGGTTGTCCTCGTCAGATTCATCCTTTTCTTCAAAGTCTTGAGAAGGATCTACCACCTGAGATTGATCTGGTTGTTGTAATAAAACATACAACTCAATCTCATCGAACCCAAATTGTTCATGAGTTCGAAACATGTTTTGAACATCATCATCGTCGCGCACCTTAAGTTCATAAAATCAGACTTGGTTGTTGTCAAATAGAAACGGGGACTTATAAATAATTTGGTAAACTTGACCACACTGCAATTTGGCTTCTAGTCTATCTTTGAAGCAAGCAAAACTTGATTTATTGTTTATCCGAAAGCGGATAAAATCGGTATTACAAAAACTAAAACCTAAGTTATCGCAGTTGAACGTCTCACCGTTAATATGGGCAACAATAGTATAATTTTGTGAATGACCCATGTTGTTGAGGTATGTTTTTTGTGAGTTATGAATGTATACACGTAATTCACCCTACATAGACGATTAAATAGACTGGTGAAAATATAGGATGTACTCTATATTATGCATGCATGCGCCACCTAGGGTGGCTTATCCTCCTCTTTTTGCATGCATGCGCCACCTAGGGTGGCTTGTCATTTTACAACAAAGTTGCATGCATGCCATTTGATCCCTGTCACACTGCAGATTTGCATGCATGCAAAAAGCAACAAGCCATGTTGAATGGCGCCTATGTGTATCATAGAGAGTATGTGCCACCTAGTGTGGCGCCTATGTTTATCTCTTGCATGCAAAGTATTCTTCAAGATTTTCCTATAAGTACATGTAACATTTACCCTATATGTTCATCACAATCATAACTCACACACTATTTATTTTTTGAAGTATCAACAACAACACAAGAGTAATCAAGAAAAAATGTCTCTCTTGACCATGGGTGATCAACATAGAAGAACTCCGAACAACATTGAAACCTTTGTAAGTGTATTTTCCTCAATACCTATTTTTTGCCGTCAAATTATTTTTCCTTAATTCTTATGATTGTTATACGTAAATCTTGTATTTCTTATACGTAATTCATGTTTTAATAGGATATTAAAAGATTTCGTTGTCGTGTCCATGAGTATGTCCCTTACGACGTTCAAATTGAACCGTACTTACGACATGTCGGTTTTGGTCCATTACTCAACATAGTCAATTACCATGTTGACTATAAAATTATTCTCGCATTAGTGGAGAGATGGAGACCCGAAACTCACACCTTTCATCTTTCACATGGTGAATATACAGTCACACTAGAGGACGTGTACATGTTATTCGGTCTACCGATTGATGGTAAGGCTGTCAATGGCCGAGTCAACTAAGACAGCGCCATATGCGAGGAACTTTTGAGAGTATCTTTATTTGAACAAGGGTCTAGAGGCCAAGGTATTAATCTTCGTCTTCTTAGAGAATATCATAGTAGTCTCATAATAACCGAAAACTTTATCGAGCATGAAAAAATTGTGAAAGCTCGGCGTTACATAATGATATTATTTGGGCATTTTTTATTTCCTGAGACAACGGGTAATGCTGTTAATATCATGTATTTACCCTTGTTAAGATAATTTGATAAAATAAACACATATAGTTGGGGTTCTACTGTTTTGGCCCATATGCATAGTTCCTTGTGTAAAAATGCATCGAATGGTAGCTGTTCTTTCTATTCTTGCGCCTTTTTACTCCAGACATGGTGTTGGTCGAGAATGCTGACACTCCCCCCCCCCCCCCCCCCCCCGGCAACACAAGGCCATTCGTGTTCCCCTTTGCTACAAAGTAAGATTACAAAACCATAAATTTTACATATTATATACCGAAACATCCAGTGTATTAATTTATTACCCATTTTTTCTATGTAGGTGGTCTGTTCCTGGGATGAATTACAACAAATCCCCTAGAAACTCAATAGTAGTCTACCGAAATCTTATTGATCATGTTGGACCCGAAGAGGTATTAAACTTACATATTTTATACAACACATTCAATAGGTTAATTAAGTTTAGTATTTTATATAACTTTTTTTCCTCTACAGTTTGTATGGAGGTCGTATAAGGATCTCGGCCATGAGATTAACCCTCCTGATGCTGAAGTCTGGACTGCAAAAACATCACTCATCAGGTTCATTACTATGGAGATGCACCACAGTGATCGTGTGAAGCTACAGTTCGGCATGCAACAGGGTATCCCCGACCCCCCCAACATTTTTGGGCCAATGGCATCTACTCAGAGTTGACGACCAATGGGGATTTAACAATTTGAGAGAATTCACTAAAAATCAATGTCCTCAATGGAGGCATAGACATGAATTGGTCCTAAGCGAGCCGATCTTGCAAGATGACTTAAAATCGGTGCTCCAATATTTGAGATGGTACACATCGGTTTCAACAAATTTGTTTTTGTCTCAAGAGACATATTTGATCGACCCATGCAAAGAGCTGCAACATACGCCCAACAACAACCCCAATAACCAACCCCACAAAAATACCAAACCCAACAACCAACCCCTCAACAATACCAAACCCAACAACCAACCCCTCAACAATACCAAACCCAACCACAATGTCAACCCACTCAAACACAACAACCGTACACCACCTCATTCAACCAAACCCGTCATCAATTCATGCCACACACACAAACACAATACCAAGAGCATGACCCGACCCGCCACCAATAATATGCACCATCCTCATCCTACCACAACACCCAAGACACATATGATACATCTCCTTTCTACCATACCACCCAACCTACATACAGTCAAACATCACACCATCAAATACTTTATTTGTTTGGGTGAAACATTAGGGAACATGAATTTGGATGTAGTAAAAAATTGAGAAAATATTGTTTTTTCCTTGTTTCGTTGCAGAGTAGAAAATATAGTGACATATTTGTGATACGAAAAGTTAGTAGCGTAAAAGTGTTTCTGACGATTTTCGGTGAAGAAGACAATTTCGTACATGCTCCCGATTAGGTCACTTTGCTAGCGTTTTTCGCCGGCTGAAATTTGATGTAAGATGGTTTAAACTCCTAATCTTCGGATTAGGGACCAAATCGTAGAGATTTCAGTTTTATGAAGCTCAATTAGGTCATACATTTTCTAGGGCATACGGGTTGTGGTCGGGGGAGGCCGAAAAAACTGGGGGCAACGACCCCTACGACGATGGTACGTGTATTATTAATCGCGACTTTAAGAGTCTGTCAAAATTACTGACTGCAAGTGCACAGTCTAATCAAAATAATGCTATCTAATGTTACTATGTAATCTAAGGCTGAAGATTAATCTTAGGTTTTTGAGAGAAATAGGGAGTAAATTCAAGTTTAATAAAATATTCGAAATAAAGGATACCAGTATGTAATTCGTCAGACTTCAGGGATTCGACTAACCATTGGTTTATTTTAAAAAATACTTTTCAGTAGAAAATATTAATTTAAAAATCCTTATCTCACACTTCTGTGTTTATTGACTTAAACTATATTCTTAAATCTAAATGCTTGCTCTCGCTGTCTCATTCGAATTTAAAAACACTTTTTGGAAACCAATAAAATCTAATTAATCCTAAAGCGCCTTTGCTGTATTTAAAATCAATGTTCAGTTACTACTATCCGATTAAAAATCTCAAACTCCCATTGTATTGATTTTAACATTTGTTCGTCTTTTACTCTCGTAATAAAACAGTCTTAGTATTTTAATTAGAAACCAAAATCGAAAAAGTAGTTTGTAAATATTTGTGCCAATAGATTTCTGAGTCCCTTCAGTTAGCTTACTTTTACATACCGGTATCTAAGGAAGTTAGTCGGACATGCTCTTAAACGTAAACATACAATGTCAGTAGCATATTATAAATCTAAGCATGATTACTGAAAATTAGAGACAATAAAAATAAACTAAACTGAAACTTGGAATTAAAACGAAAACTGGAATATAAACTGAAAGCTTCAAGTCAACAATCCTCCATAGATGTCGGCAGGATTTGCTTCTTCGAAAATACAGAGTGAATGCTAAAATATAAATCTAAGACAAATGTTGCAATAGCTCTCCGATTTGAAGAGCTATCACTTTGATGGTGAGTTTACTTCTTAAAATCTAAAACAAAAGTTCTCTGAACTCAAGTAAATTAGACCTCCTTGTAACTGTTAATCCTCACCCTTTTATAGATATCTCACTTGATTCATGTAACTCTCTCGAGAAGAATATGGAATAGCTTTGTTCGTGGAGAGAGTTTCGATAGGCCTGGTCGTGCAGAGAGAAAACAACATAAATGATTTTGTGGCCCTGACATGGGAGAGTCAACGTGGGCCTGTTATAAGAAGCCTGTAGCGGTGGTCACAGGAAGTGTGGCGAGGGCCACAACCTTCTGTGTGCAGATTTTCTTTATCTCTTCTGTTACTTCAAGTTTCCTTGCGTTTTCTTTGCCAATTCCTCTTACTTTCTCATGCAAGGAAACTGGAAACAACTCGAACTCGTCGCAATGATCTTTTCAAATCTGACTAGTTCCCTGAATCTTGCTCAGCATATGGAGATAGTTTGGTATTGGATCCTTGAAATTATGTTCTATATTGCAAAATACCAGCATGTTGGTATAAGATTGGTCAATGAAAAAAAATCAATTGATGACTCTAACCAAGCTTTACTTTAGCAACCAAATAATACAAAAGCTCTTCTTCGAAGGGCTACATATAACAAGGTTAATTGGACTTGTCGGTTTTTATGATAGTACTGTTGTGAAGAAGTTTAGTGACTTTAGTTTCTTAGTCTCCTTTTTTAAATGCAGCTAGAAAAGTGAGAAGAAGCGGTTAAAGATGACGATAATGCCTTTTTTTTGTTAAAATAGAATTTTACCACTTATTTGTTTTAAACTCATCTTTTAGATAAATAAATAAAAATTAATTTATAGTTATGAATATAATTAAGAATTCAATATTAAATAGTTTTATGTAAAATTATTTTTTAATTAATTTTCAACTAATTTTAATTTTGGATATTTATTTATCTTATTTATTAAACTTTATAAATTCTTTTATTTTTTTTATCGACTCTAAAAAAATATATTTTTTCTATTTTTCACAATTATATTTGACAAAATATGTGTTTAGTAATTTTTCTTAATAGTTGTTTTTAAAAACGTATACAATTATCTTCTGGTTCATTCTTTATTTTTTTCTTATTTTTTTCATTAATATTTTATTTATTTTTAATTTATTTGAATTTCTATGATAAATTGGTGACAATTCCTCAGTTCCAACTGATCGTATCTGAGCAGAATAGACCATCACAGTTTGCTCCGAGCAGAACTTGTAAGTGAGGCGGGGTGGGAGGGTACCTGTAGGACACTTCGATGCCAAAGTAAGTTTCAGAATGAGCAATCAAGTATGAGAGTAAGAAATATTCAATACCTGATCCTCTCGAAAGAGAGGTGTTTATAGCCTCCAGCGTTGGGTCAAGGTCTCCTAATTCTGCTGGTCCAACAGGCCCAACATGGAGACTGTCAGGTCCTACGTGAGTAGTGGGGACCTGCACGCGGTCCTCCACCTGGATGACTTCCTCCGCAAGATCAGGAGGATATGGATGCGGTCTTTTCGGGGCTACGAAGACTCTGTGATATTCAGAGACGTCAGAGTCAGCCCTACGAGGAGGATGCTCGCGAGGTGCCCCTGTTCGTCGTGGAGGTCGTGAATGCTCCCCGCCAGACGCGAGTTCGTGCAAGGAGGTCAGTATTGGTCGTGAAGGGAATCAGAGGTTGACCTCGAGGTCCCCCTGGCTGGTGGTGACCTTCCCTAGACTGAGTGGGTTTATCCCCGTGCGGTGAGGTTTCCTCCTCGCGGGGGTATGGAAGTTGCTTCCTTGAGGTCAGAACTGGCCAGTATATCCTGATCGATATGATTGGGTTGGGCCTCACATGGAGTTAGGCCAAGGGCAGGCCCAGTCCATAACAGGATCCCCCTAAGTCGTTGCTCCTGATGAAGGAATTATGACTTAAGTCCAGCATTTTCTTTCGCGAGGAGAGCTGCTCGACGCAGAATTTTCATTGAATTGACGGAGAGGGTCGTCACTAACGGAGAGGGACGTTGGTACGCGGTTTTACCCGAGCAGCATTCGGAAAGGATCCAGGGGTGGAATCGTTATAATTATTTTTTGACTTGCGGGGAGGAGATAATACTCTTATCAGACATGTGGCGTGACCTTTGGGATAGTAATGATGGCCTAGGAAATAGGGGCCATCATTGACTGAGCATGTAGGTGTCGAGGAGAAAGGCGGATGGTGAGTTGCTTGACGCGACGCTTCGCATTCCACATCAGCTCTATAAATAGCACCTCAAGGCCCATTATTCATTTTTATATTTTCACGCTCTTCATTCTCCCTGCTGCCATCATCGTTCTGTTCTCTGTAACCGCTAAAGCTATCGCACTGTCCGCTGCATGTTCCTCACCTACCACCGTCACTCTTCATCCAATATTTTTCAAGTATTTTTTCCGTGATACTTTGTATGTAAATTGGTTTTGATGATGATTTAGTAGTAGGTCTTCGCAACAGGGGGGTTTTTCCCGGGGGATTCATGTGTCTAGGCGTATAATTCATGATTATGCCCGAGATATTCATCTTATCCTTGACGTTTAGATGAATCATCCACGTGGTCTTCTGATATCCCCATGATACTCAGGATTTTTGTACAAAACACTACTGCGATACCCGGTGAATTCATGAGTTTGGTTGACAAGTTCATTAGTTTGGTCGGCAGATTCATACTATGCTCGATGCACTCTTCCCGTGCCCGGGGTATTCACAAAAAGTGTTCGTCACTACGGCCATTGTGCGGTTACGATCGTCGTGTGGTCTTATAAGACTGGCATGATTTTCATGGACTGGCTGAGAGCCATGTATTTCCCCTTTCTGCGTGAATGACGGTCGACTTGGTTTGGGTGTTGCTTAGCCTTTACATCTGCGTCGTGGAAAGGTGGATTTGGATTTGCTGTCAAATTCACCGGTTTCCTCTGCTTTGCAGGTAAATGGAAGACACTCCTGTATCGTCAGAGCATATGGACACCAAAGAGACCAGTGTAATCGAGGAGGGCGTCAATTTGGTCGACACAATCGACGATCCTGCTTTGGATTGGGTTAGTACAGAGCCTCGAGGAATAGCCTCGATATATAGTTACACTAGGAGGCAAGCATATACTGTCGTCGAGTATGGCAGAACAAAAAGGTTTCTAAAGGAAGTTCAAAATCATGAGGCCGACGCATGCTGCTTGCATATGCTCGGAGTTCACCCATGATGCCTTCCCTATGTACGAGGTCGTGTTTAAAGACTTGGGACTTCGACTAACGTTGTTTAACCTTTCAATGCTCGGTCGAGATAGGGACTCTTGTATGACTAATTTATTTCTGCCCTTCTTCTTCATACTTGTGAGCTTTGAAAGTATGTCGGCCTGTATGTTCTGTATGCGTGGTACAAGTGTAATTTCTGCTCGGTCAAACTTTTTCATGTGTTCTCTGACCAAGTTCAAATAATCAATGAGGTTGTTGTTCTTAGCCTGGTATCCCCCTTGAACTTAAGATGTGACAAGTTAGGAATCAATGAAAAGTTGTATCTCTCAGGAACCCAAATCCTCGGCCAGTCTTAATCCCACGAGCAGGGCCTCATATTCATCCTGATTGTTCAAGGTTGGGAAGGAGAGATTGAGAGAGTGTTCAATCACGACACCTTCCTCATTTTCGAGGAGGATTCCTGCTCCACTCCTCGTTGAGGTGGATGCTCCGTCCACAAAGATGGTCTATTTGTGCTCCTTCCCTGCGGGGGGGGGGGGCTTGTGAGCGGTAATCTCCGTGACAAAGTCGGCCAGAGCTTAGGCCTTGAGGGCCTTTCTGATTTCGTACTGGATGTAAAACTCTGAAAGCTCCAAGGACCACTTTAAAATTCGACCTTCAATGTCTGGCCGGCCTAAGAGTTGTCTCACGGGTTGGTCTATCCGTGCGACAATCATGTGTGCGAGGAAATAGTGCGTAAGACTTCTCGCTGCATTGACAAGGGCCAATGCCACTTTCTCGAATTTTTGGTACCTGACCTCGGGTCCCTGAAGTGCTTTGCTCGTGAAATACACTGGTTTTTAACCGTCAGGAGTCTCGCGGATAAGGGCCACACTGACGGCCTCGACGAAGACGACTAGGTACATAAACAAGGTCTCCCCGTCCAATGGTCGTGATAGTATGGGTGGCCGCGAAAGGCTCTGCTTGAGATAGAGGAGGGCTTGCTCACATTCCTCGGTCCACTCAAAAGCTTCCTCCTTACGCAGGAGTTTGAAAAATGGAAGGGCGTGTTGAGCGTATTTCGCCACGAAACGAGAGAGTGAGGCGATCATGTCGTTTAGGACTTGTATGGATCTTTTTGAATTAGGTGTAGGGAGGTCGGAGAATGCCCGACACTTGTCGGGGTTGGCCTCAATTCCTCGTTCTGTTAGATAAAAATCGAGGAACTTGCCCGCCTTAACCCCGAAAGTGCATTTCTCGGGGTTGAACCTCATTCTACATTGCCTTGCTTGGGCGAAGACATTTCTAAGGTGGGCAGCATGGTCAGTGTCTGTTCGAGATTCGACGATCATGTCGTCCATGTATACCTCGAGCATGTCTCTGATCTCGTTGCGTAAGACTTTATTCATCATTCCCTGGTACGTCGCCCCTGTGTTTTTCATACCGAAGGGCATTATGTTGTAGTAGTAATTGCCCGAGCTAGTCATGAAAGCGGTGCAGTGTTTGTCGCTCATTGCCATTGGGATTTTGTTGTAGCCCGAATAAGCGTCCATTAAAGATAGAATTTAATAGTCGGCCGAATTGTTGACCAGCATGTCAATATTAGGTAAGGGGAATGCATCTTTGGGGCATGCCCGATTAAGATCGGTATAGTCAACACACATACGCCATTTTACATTATTCTTTTTAACAAGTACAACATTTGACAACTAGGTTGAATATCGGGCTTCAGAAATAAAATTTGCCTCTAGGAGGTCTTTTACAGCTTTTTCAGCAGCCTCCGTTTTCTCGGGGGACTGCCTACGCCTATATTGTACTATTTCCCTAGCGGCTGGATTAATGGCTAGGTGGTGAGAGGTGACCTCAGGGTTGAGTTCGGGCATCTCTGTGACGCCCCACGCGAATAGATCTGCATTTTTCCTCAAACAAGCCTCGATGTGCTTCCTCGCCAAATCAGGGAGTCCAGTGTCGATCTTCACACCTTTGTGTGGGTCTTCACCAACGGGGACGAGCTCAAAGTCTCCATCCGGAATTGGTCGGAGGAGTCCTTACTTTTCGTTGGGTGCTTCATCTTGGTCGAAGCAGGTGTCCAATGAAATTGAGTCGACCTTTGGATAAGCTCTCTATTCTTCCGCCTTGACGGGTTGCGGCTCTAGTGGTGTTGTTATGACTCTCTTTGCGGGTAGTGCTCCAGTGTCGACCGTACTCTGTCCCTTTGATGCTGCACTGAAGCATCTTCGGGCAGCTGCTAGGTCGCCTTGGATGGTGGCGACGCGTCCCCCCCTCGTATAGAATTCCATCTTCAGATGGACGGTGGAGGGAACAGCGGTCAACTCTTCCAGTGTTGATCTCCCCAGGATACAATTGTAGAGAGACGGGCAGTCGATGACCAGAAAGCGCACCTTGACTTTCCTGGTGGTTGTGTCCTCGCCGAAGGTGACCAAGAACTCCACGTATCTCTAAGGCTTAGAGGTCGAGCCGTTGAAGCCTGTAGGTCATACCCCAAGTATGGTGAGAGGTGGGTGTCGTCGAGCTGCAGGGTTCAGAAGAGTTGGATGTACATCACGTTGACGGAACTCCCTTCGTCGACCAAAACGCGATGAACGTAAAAGTTATCCATTCTCGCCCTAACCAGAAGAGGGATGGCTGAGTTTAGGGCCCCTCTGGGCAATTCTTCGAGGTAGAAGGTAATCGGCTCTGATCTTCCCTTAACCCTCTCAAAAGTCACCATTTGCGGGGGGTTGTGTCGACCAGCTCGTCCAGTTTCCTCTTCGCGGAGTTTATAGTTATATCATTGAATCTCCCACCATTTATGACCATGGCGGAGGGGAACCTTTCCCACCTATTGTGCATGGTCAGAGGCTCTTCGATATCTTCAGGGACATAAAAGTCCTCCGATATCGTAACAGAGAATGTTGTCTGGATGGGGACCGTCTCGCCTGATGGTCGGGCATCCTCTTCAATCTCCTTCATGTCGCGGGCATCTTGACGAGGGGCTTTGCCGCAACGATATTTCCCGAGTCTTCCCCCTTTGATGAGGGTTTCAATAGCATCTTTGAGATGGACACAGTCTTCAGTCAGGTGTCCATGACTTCGAAGATATTGGAAATATTTTCTCCGATCAGCCCGGGCTTGGCAGGAGCGGAGCGAGGACGCTTGACGCCAACATCCTTGAAATCATTGTTAGCGCACTCCGCCAATATGCGCTCGGGGGAAGCTGTCAGTGGAGTGTACTCAGTAAACCGCCCTGAGGGTCCTCTTTGCTCGCGAGGATCTCGAGGTTTATCATCCCTTCTCTTCTCACTAGTTCGTCGAGGAGGGCAAGAATCTTATTATCGCGGATTGCTGGTTGATTCATGATTCCTGGGGTTCCGGGCTCTATTGGTCGCTTCCCTCTCCTCATAGTCCATGTAGTCTCTAGCCTTCTCTAGGAGAGCATCAAATGTCCGTGGTGGTTCGATGCCAATGGCTTTTCTGAACTCACCGCTCGGGAGGAGGCCCCTCTCGAGCAGGTATCTCTTTATATGATCAGTGCAGGGGACCTGAATGGCCTCGCAGTTGAACCAATCCATAAACTCCCAGAGGATCTCATTGTGTCTCTAGACGATTGCCTCGAGGGCCGCTTCAGTCTTTGGATGTCGACGTGAAGCAATGAATGAACTGATGAAATGGTTTTTAAATTCCTCTAGGAGGTATGACCTCGGGGAGAGGCTCTTGTACCAGTCAATCGCAACCTTTCTCAAAGTCGTGGGGAACAACTGCCATTTGATTGGTTCCCTGACATTAAGGTAATGCAGCATTGCCTCGAACCCATCAATGTAGTCGACTGGATCGATGATGCCATCGTACTCCTTTAGATGGGGAGGTTTCTCCATACCCGGGGGAATGGGTGCCTCCATAATAGCTTGTGACAAGGGACCACGGGGGTCTTCCTCGTCACTTCTTTCTAGAAAGCGAGAAGGAGATCGGTTGTAGTGGCGGTTGTGATGGTGACCCTGGTCGCGTGGAGGATGTCGACGGGTTCGAGGCAATGCTGTCGTACTCCTTCAGATGGGGAGGTTTCTCCATACCCGGGGGGATGGGTGCCTCCATAATATCTTGTGACAAGGGACCGTGGGGGTTGTCCTCGTCACTTCTTTTTGGCAAGCGAGAAGGAGATCGGTTATAGTGGCGGTTGTGATGGTGACCCTGGTCGCGTGGAGGATTCCTCGGGAGGTGTGGTCGTTGGTCATTTCCCATGTTCCTGTTTTCAGAGGGTCTTTACTCTTGACGCGAGGGGATGTGATCGCGTCTCCCCGTATCTACGGGCTGGTCCCTCTCTAACGCGGGGCGTCGCCCGATTGGTAGGGGAGAGGGGCTTCGAGAGGCGTCCCTCCCGCGTCATCGCGTGGGGGATTGGGGACGTTCCTCTATTTAACGAGGAGGAGGAGAATGATCCCTCTCATGTTTTATGTGAGCTCTCTGAGAATATTCGAGCGTCCTTAATCTCTCCCCTTTGGAAAATATCAAGAAGTTTGTTTGGTTTATTTCCGTGAACAATGCCCTTGTCGTGGCATCAGCACCCGCGGGAACGGGGACCACTTGGAACGCGGATGGCTGATGTTGCTAGAGAGGATAACGATCGTCTTCGAGCCGTCGGGACAGTGACGAAGAAGAGGCAGTCGTCTCATCTCTGTACTCTGAGGAGCCGAGCATATCGACGACGTGGCCGTTGTTGTTGCTGGCGTTGAGACCAGCAGGGCCAGTGTTGTTGACTTTAGTGTTGGGGTCGACAACGTTGTTGTTTTCTGCCGTGTGATCAGCCATGACAGTCAGAAAGTAGTTAAATTAGCTTTTGTCTCGTGTGAATAGAAGACGGGAAAGCAAGATTCTCACAGACAACGCCACTGGTCGTATGTGACCAGAATGGACCGTCACAGCTTGCTCCGAGCAGAACTTGAGAGTGAGGTGGGGGGGGGGGGGGGGGGGTACCTGCAGGACACTCTGATGTCAAAGTAAATTTCAGAATGAGCAAGTAAGTATGAGAGTAAGAAATGTTCAATACCTGACCCTCTCGAAAGAGAGGGTATTTATAAGCCTCAACGCTGGGTCAAGGTCTCCTTATTGGACTGGTTCAACAGGTCCAACGTGGAGACTGTCAGGTCCTACGTGAGTAGTGGAGACCCGCACGTGGTCTCCTACCTGGTTGACTTCCTCTGAAAGATCAGGAGGATATGGATGCGGTCTTTCTGGAACCACGAAGACCCCGTGATATTGGGAGACGTCACAACCATACAAGAAGGATGCTTGTGAGGTGCCCCTGTTTGTCTGGGACGTCGTGGATGCTCCCCGCCAGACGCGAGTTTGTGCAAGGAGGTCAATCTTGGTCGGGAAGGAAATCAGAGGTTGACCTCGAGGTCCCCGTGGACGGTGGCGACCTTCCCCAGACTGAGTGGGTTCATCCCCGTGCGGTGAGGTTGCCTCCTCGCGGGGACGTGGAAGTTGCCTCCTCGAGGTCAGAACTTACCAGTATATCCTGACCGGTATAATTGGGTTGGACCTCACATGGAGTAGGGTCAAAGACAGACCTAATCTAGAACACTAACTATATTCATGTGACCGCACGGATATTCCACCAAATTTTTTTAAAATTGTACTATCAATGAAAGAAAAATAGGTGTAATTGATGTGGTGAGATTCAAAATCTTAAATATCCAGCAGCGTCTTAAGAAAATGAAAGGAAATTAATTTCAATGTCTATGGTTGATGGGAGATGAGATACATTAAACATCATCACACCTTCATTACATTATTATATACTTTGAATTAAATGAAGTTTATAGTTTTTTAATGTTTAGAATGATAATAGTTATTATAGCAGGTGGAAGCACACCACCATCATATGAATATCTGAACTTCATGTAGAAAAGAAAAAGAGGAGAATAAAATAAAATAATTTGAATTTGAATGAAAGAATGTGTTAGTTTTGTTTAGTCATTTATTTTGTAGAATTTTTGTTGCACTTCAGTGACAACATTATCGGTTTGAAAGTACAATCGTTGTCCATTCTCCAAAATGTGTTACTATCAGTACTTTGTTTGTCTGGGTGAAACATTAGGGAACAGGAATTTCGATGTAGTAAAAAATTGAAAAAATATTATTTTTTCCTTGTTTGGTTGTAGAGTAGAAAATAAAGTGACATATTTGTAATAAAAAAAAAATTAGTAGCGTAATTATATATATATATATATATATATATATATATATATATATATATATATATATATATATATATATATATATATATATATATATATATATATATATATATATATATATATATATATATATATATATATATATATATATATATATATATATATATATATATATATATATATATATATATATATATATATATATATATATATATATATATATATATATATATATATATATATATATATATATATATATATATATATATATATTTTAATTTGATAAAAGTGTTTCTGACGATTTTCGACGAAGAAGACGATTTCTTGGAAGCTCCCGATTAGGTCACTTCGCTAGTGTTTTCCACGAACTGAAATTTGATGTAAGATGGTTTAAACTCCTAATCTTCGAATTAGGGACCAAATCGTAGAGATTTCAGTTGTATGAAGCTCAATTACGTCAGACGATTTCTAGGGCATAGGGGTTGTGGTTGGGGGCGTCCGGAAAAACTGGGGGCAACGACCCCTACGACGATGGAACGTGTATTATTAATCGCGACTTTAAGAGTCTCTCGAAATTACTGACTGCAAGTGTACAGTCTAATCAAACTAATGTTATCTAATGTTACTATGTAATCTAAGACTGAAGATTAATCTTAGGTTTTTGAGAGAAATAAGGAGTAAATTCAAGTTTAATAAAAATATTTGAAATAAAGGATACCAGTATGTAATTCGTCAGACTTCAGGGATTCGACTAACCATTGGGTTTGTTTTAAAAAATACTTTTCAGTAGAAAATATTAATTTAAAATTTTTTATCTCATACTTTCGTGTTTATTGACTTAGACTATATTCTTAAATCTAAATGTTTGCTC